>LWDY01000014.1:367500-1567500 GCA_001624995.1 Puccinia horiana
GGGAGAACCCTTTTCTTGGGCAGTTGTTCTTTCAGAGTTTTGTTGATTGGCTGTCTTCCCTTCTTCAGTTTTTTTTCTTCATCCATCTTGGTTTCTTCTATTTTCTTCTCCAAAGCCTTCAAGTCGTCCAGTTTCTGCTTCTTGACTTTCTCAATTTGTTTATCTTCATTTTTGCTCTTTTTCTCAACATGTTCAAACACCGACAGGTCCCTGCGAGTTGTCTTGGATTTATTTGATGCACCTTTTGGTCTTCCACGTTTTTTTTTGCGCTTCGATGGGCATCTTGATGTCAATCACCGTGCCTGTGCCTTCAAGGAGCCAGTTGATTGCATCCAATTGTATGTCTAGCTGCGCCGGGGCCATCACCAAGAGCTTGTCCTTGATATCATCAATTGTGGAAATGCTGTCGGAGTTTTTGTGCTGAGGGGTGGGGTGCATGCTCTGGGGAAGGGGGGGAGAAAGATCAAAGTCAGTCATCAACTCCTCTTTTTATTTTTCCGACTCCCAATTTTTTCATTCCAACTCCCAATCTTTTCATTCCGACTCCCAATCTTTTGATTCCGACTCCGACTCCCATAATCCTTCACCTGACTCCCAGGATTAAAATTCCAACTCCCAAGCCTAGTTGTCGAAATTGCAGATAGAAACAAAATTAAGATGGCTCCCCTTTATATGCCATTGGGAATGAAACATTCCAGGGCTGATTGGGTTCCGCAAGTTGATGCTTGCAAGGCATTCCCATGTGTTTGTGGTAGTCTCCATGGCACTGCTCCTTGCCCCGAATCTTCTTTGCTTCCGCGAGATTGTTGAACGTCTTCCTTAATGTGTAGTTTGTGATGACACCACGGCAGTCTCAGAAAATTGTTCCAAGGTAGCCGAGGGTGGTGATCTTCTGCTGATGGGATTTTGAGGCTATTTTGTGGTATTGAGGTTCAAGTGCATTGCTGATGAGGGTGATGACTGATGTGAAGCTGTTCTGAGGGCCTAGGAGACGTGATTTGATGAAAGCATGCGCAGATTCCTTTCTAGATGTTGTCCAATTGTCAAAGTGAGGGATATTTTTAGTAATGTTTTGCTAGCGGTAGCCAAGTTTCTGAAACATATTTTTTGAAGGCAGGGCCGTATTTTGAGGAAAATCACATAAAAGATGACCTGAGATCAGCCTGAGACCTTAACTTGACCAAATTTGACCAATATTGGAGCATATCCTTCTCTTGCGCTTGGTTCTTGATTAATTTTGAGGCTTTGGCGAGGAGATTCTTCTGGATATGCCACACACAGAGCATTTGGCTGGTGTTGGGGAAGGTGGTCAAAAGAGAATTAATCAGAGCTTGTTCACAATTGGTAATGACGACTTCCGGCAGAGAGATATTGTTGGATTGGAACACCGCAAGCAATATATGAAGCACCAATCGTAGAAAATTTCTGTTTCTTCCACCATGAAACAGAAGGCCACACTGAAGGTTTTGTTGGAGCCAGTTATTCCTGAGATGTGGAGCAAGGGCATCTTGAATTTTTTTTGTCTTGTATGTGCAATCAAGGAGGATAATATGGTGGTATGCGGCAAGCAATTCAAGAGATTGGGGGTGACAAAAGAATAAAGCTTTGAGGGTCCCTTCATCGTTGACTTTTGCGGCGGTGGTGAAATCAGTTTTGCGTAAAGATTGATTCAAATGGCTGATAGGGCTGAGACCTTGAAGGGATTCAAGTTGAGCTTTCCTCCAGGACGTGTAGATGGTACTTACAGTTGCTAGTATTCTTTCATTGGGGTGAGTCTTCTTGATTGCTTCCAGAATAGCTGCGGGTTTCAAGCCAGCCTTGCCAAGATTCTTCATTTCTTTTTAGAGTGAACACTTCAAACTTTAGCAATTTCACCCACAAGAAAAACATGATTAGTGATGAGGAAAATGATACTTTTTCAAATATTCATTCCACAAAAAAACAAACCCGCATTAATTTTGGCGACATTTCATCAACATATTTGTGACATGTCCAACAGTGTTTTCTGGTGATTCTAAGCAAATTGGAGAAAAATAAATTTGTGACGTATCTGTGACAGCTATGTGACATGTCTGTATCTTACCTGTCAGGGAACCGTCACACAGGTGTCACGGAAACAAATTCCACATGGTTGGGAAATTACCAGAAAACATCATTGGACATGTCACAAATATGTTGATGAAATGTCACCAAAATTAATGCAGGTTTGTTTTTTTGCGGAATGAATATTTGAAAAAGTATCATTTTCCCCATCACTAATCATGTTTTTCTTGGGGGTGAAATTGCTAAAGTTTGAAGTGGAAGCAGTCAGCTTGTGGTTGGTTGTGTGGGCGGCGGCATACAAAGAGGGGTGGTGATTGTGCGCTGGGTTGGTGACAGTAAGCTTCTAGACATTTTTCTTCTTCTGGAAGTACGCGGAGGCTGAAAATGGGCAGTTGATTAGCCTGGTAGAAGCCGTGTTAGCTTTTTCTTCACCTGGGCGCTTGTTTTGCTCTGGATTTCCTCCCCTATATTATAAGGCCCAAAATAACATCAAGTCAATTAGTAAGTGTGTATCATAATGGGAGTCGGAATTTAGGATTTGGGAGTCGGGAGGGGATATTATAAGTTTGAAAAATAACATTCAGATAATATGGGAAGTTGGGAAGTTGGGAGTCAGGAATTTAAATTTAGGAGTTGGGGGAGATTATTTGGGAGTCGGCATAGAGGTGTTGGGGGAGTTGGGAAAAAAGGAACGGGAGTCGGAAGTAGGGAATGGACAAAAAACAAAAAGGGACTTACCTGTCACACTTGTAAGTCCTACTTTTGCCAGCCACGCTCCTTCTGGTTGCAACAGCATACCTGTGACAGACAGATATGTCCCTTAGAGCCGCCATTATCTCCTCTTGAGATGTGTATTTGCCATTCGGAGGGACAGGGGATCCACGTCGAAGTCATGTTCATTAAAATTGGCCACAAATTCTGAGGCGGGGTCGTACGTCTCATCGTCTTCTGCTTCTGTTTTATACTCTTCATCTTCTTTCTCTTCTTTTTTTTTGGCCATATTTTTCTCATTTTCATCATCAATTAATTCCACCACTTTTTCTTCATTTTTTTTGAGTTTTTTTAGTTTTTTAGTTTTTTCTCCAGTTTCTTCAGTTTTTTTGGTTTTTTTCTTCTTTTTGCGCATTTTTTTCGTCTTCACTAGTGTGGTGGAAATTTTGGGTATCATTTTCTAAGATATTCAAGCAAGATTCTAGCATAATTTTGTCTTTCAGCTTTTCATAGATCTGGTCTTGATTCATTTCTTCTTTTTCCTCACTTTCATCGTCATCTTGATTTTTGTTTTCTTTATATTCTTCCTCTTCTTAGTTTTTTTTTTGTTTTCTTCATTTTGTGCTTCAGGAATTTCTTGAGTTAATTGTAAGAGTTCTGGGTCTAGAACTTCGTTGAATTGGGAGGCCAGAGAGGCAATCTGAGTGAGGGGGAGGGGGGTGTTAGACATGTTGGTTGTTTTTTTGGTTTTGATTGAGTGCGTGCTAGGCTCTGAGTTTGTTGGGTAACATCTAGGTTGGCTAGGTTGGCTGGTCAAGTTTGTGGTTTGAGTTGGGAGTTGGGTTGGTGAATCGCGGGTGTGGATGTAATGTATCAACTCGACCCCCGTGGGGTTGTGTTAGGGGATCAACTCCCGTGCTGGAGCAGGGATTTAGCACGCTCCAGGATGTGGCTGGTTATATTTTTTGAATATTTAGGGGATTTCAATGTCTGACTCCCAAACTGTGGGGGGGTTTTTGTTTTCCAACTTCCAGACCACATCTCAGTCCTCAAGACAAAATATTTACATCAACAGGCGGGCCGCGGGAAGTCCATCATATTTGGGAGTCGGAAATTTAATTTTTGGGAGTTGATTTTCTAAGCCCCTAATTATTTTGGTGTTTGTTGTATTGGGTTTTATGAATAATTCTTCAGTGTTTGACTAGTCTACATGGGAGGACTTCCTGTAGGATCTACAGCCCCTGCAGATTGACAATGAGAGCCTTTAAAGCTAAATTTTGGCAGGGAAGATTGGATTTAGCCCTGTAATTAAGACTTTGCAGCCCCTGCAGATGGCCATGGGAAGTCCTCCATTACAGTGCCAAATAGGGCCTTAGGTATTGGAAATGGAAACTGGTTGAGCTTTTGATTAGATTCCTTGATACTGACCTTCTGTGAATGTGTAACTGCACTGTTGAGTATGGTTTCATGAATTGGTGGTTGTCCAAAAGGTTTTTGCATCATTTTGAATGTGGATGCTTCAGTGTGTTGAAGAGCTTTGATTAGTAAGCCTTGTCCAGCTATGTAACCACCTAACCAAAGTAATTTTGTTTGAGGGGTGGGGGGGTGGGGGCAGGGAGACCAAGAGATGAGAATCTATGAAAGAATTACGAAGCAAATTATTCAAGAGGTTAGATTGATGAATAAAAAGGAAGACAATGTGAAATTTTATGGTAATGATTGTCTTGGTATGACAGAGCTGAAACATAGTACACAGAGCTTGAGTGAGCAGAGTGTAAGATTGTGGGAGGATAAATTACTAGAAAGAAAGATAGAGATAACTATACCTGAAACAGAGTACAAAGAGCTTGAGTGAGTGGAGTGTAATTTTGTGGAAGGAGGAAGACGGTTATCTGAATCAGATATAGGCTATGTATGTACATGTCACTGAAAACAGATGTAATGAAAAGGAACAGGTGAATAATCAGAAACAATAATGAGAGCCTCAACACCCCCCCCCCCCCCTTGCTGTTGACCTGGCTTTCATAAATCAAACAGACAGTCCAAAAAGCACCCTGTGTTTTTCAAATAAAACACGCTGAAGTGGTTTTGTGAGCGTGTTGTGAATGGATACATGCAGCACAGTGATTTTTTTGTTCTTGACACATTCACAAACAAAATGGTATTATTTTGAATATGTTTTCTTCTTGAGTGGTGTTCAGGATTCTTGACAAGAGCCTTGGCACCAGGGTTATTGAAGTGGAGAGGATGTGGAGCACAAGGTCAAATATTCAGCTCAGAGAGGATTTGAGGTATCCAAATTTCTTCTTTGCAAGGATCAGAAATTGCTTTATATCCAGCCTTGGTACTGAAGGACTTCCTGTGGCAGCGAGGATTCGATATTATAGGACTGACCGACAAACGTGCTTGTGTCTTTGTCATAGTCTCCTCGATTTTTGTAATTGTGTCTGTCGTTCTGGGTGAGTGGCCTCACACAATAACCAGAGGATCGGGTCATGTTGTGATAGGGGTTGTTGCATAGAAAGGTTGCGTGGGCTACTTCACTCTGGATCAATGATAGGGCGGCAAGGATTATCAAGCTGGAGAATCGCATGATTGGCTGTTGTCTTCAAGTTTGATTGATTGATGTTGAGTTGAAGGAGCCGGTGTTCAAGGTTTGGAAAGCTCCACGCAGACAATGGTGTTGATGTTGCTCTGGTTTGGACGTTGCAATGAGGATTGGTGTCCTTGCAGTTTATGTATCACTTGGGATCTGGCAAAGCGTATGTTATGTATTGAAGCGGAAAACACATCGCTTGGCTTGCTTGTAGTGCTCAGGGTCGACAGCTGCTAAAAAGTACAGGCGTATCAACCAATCCGGCTTGGCCGAATGACCTGCACTGGTGGCTTGACATCGAGCAACACAGGGTTGCTCCAAGGGACCAAGTGGTTATGGAAGACATCAAGGAAACGATTTCTTGTATTGTACTTTGTTTGGGATCAATCCTGATACATAAATCTGGTAACAGGGCCCCACAGTCGATTGTTCTGATCTTCCGAATTGCAACGACGCGTGTGTGGGCCGGGTTTCTGGTTGGTCGGATCTGGTGGGGTGCAAGGCGCCATTGACGAGGACGTGTTTTGGCGCAATATTACACATCCGGCGTGATGTGACAGGCTACATTCACATGCTGGTCGACAGGAGTCTAGATATAACACAACCTGACAGTACAGTTATAATACCACATGAGACGCTCTGCAGTCGTGAGTCACCCCACATGCCATCTGCTGGGTTTGTAGCACTACATGATCCAGTTCAAACCTGACAGCTTGTTTGTACACCAATGAGGGCTGTTATGTGATACACAGCGGATGAGCTTGTGTTGCGTCTGGATGCGTTTGTGAGCTCCATGAGGCATGCAGATCTTTCGCGCAGTGAGTCAGGGTTTGGATTGTTGGAGGCTTGAGCGAGGGGATCCCGCATCAGCCATGCGAACGTGTCCTGACAGATTGTGCCAGCAGGAGTGAGAGTCCTTATGGACAGGACGGTGGTCTCCTTGATACACTTGACTTGGCGTGTTTGCGCGAAAAAAAGTCAATTGGCTGTATTGTAGCAGGGGTAGAGTGTTATGGGGTTATGGGCTGCATGAGCAGCCAGTGTAAGCTCTGCCTTCCCAGACTGAGTCTGCGGCCGAGTAGTTTAGCTGAGTTTAGTTTGGTTTTCGCTGGGTTTTGTCCGAGTTTAATCTGGGTTTTAGCCCGTGCTGTTTACCTCCGTCTGGTCGTCTGTCTCCAGCCCAGAGCTGTCTTCCACCACCAACCTCCTGCTCAGACCCAACGACCACACTGACTATCACTGACCTCGTCTCAGCGGTCTGTCAGAAAGTCCCTCAGGCCCATCTGCAGGGGCTGCAGATCTTAATTTACATGTCAAAAAGCTAAAATTCTAGCTTTTTTGACTGCAAATAAACTCTGGCATTTGACTAGTTCTGGCTCTACAGGGGGGCTGTAGATTGAAGGGAAGTCCCCCACTCAAGAGCTAAACAGTAGCTTGCTTTTGTGACTTTTGGGAAATAGAGCCCAAACCAAGATGGCAAGCATAGGCAGATGTTTATCTTCTGTCCTTGTGACTTCAGCCCAATCCAAATCAGAATATCCAGAAAGTTGCATGCTGTACAATTAAATTGTACACTACAGATATTTGGCTGTTGCAGTGGAATATCACGACAGCCCGGAGGACCCTGGCAATCCCCTATAAATGGGGGTAACCAAAATGTATGAATATCTGAGCGAATTCCCAAAAGGGTACACACAAAAAATGTATGGATGGCCATTTTTTTCCATTTATGGTACTCACAGAAAAAGAATGAGAATTTACCACTGGAAGGCAGGGTAGTAACCTCAAATGTATGTAGGACCAGACAAGGTGAGCAAGGGGCTCAACATCCAAGATATAGGAGGGAATTGTGTTTTGATTCCTCAACAGTTGCAACCTCCTGTTCTTACAATGCCAAGCCCAGGTTTCTTAGAACAATGGGAAAGATAATTTGTAAAACTCAAAGCAAAAGCCAAAAATAAAACAGCAGATGACATTGAGAGTAAGTGAACTTGTTCTACTGTACTTATTATGACTTTCATTTTTCCATTTTATGTTTTTTACTATTTTTTATTGCTCTTGCATGATCGGAGTAGCTCAACTACATATTTTATGCACTCACAGAAAAGGCAAATTAAGCCTTGGGATGCTTGAGCTCCCAGTTAGGAAAAAAAATGGTACACACAAAAATTGTATGAAAATTTGAACTATGGCCAGAAGGTACGCACGAAACAGATATGAATGGACCCACAAAATGTATGAATTTTGGCCAAATTCCAGAATTTTGGTTACCCCCATTTGTGCATAGGTGGTTTCCAGGGTCCTCAGCCCGGCCAACGAAGCCTTACCAACGAAGCCTTACCAACGAAGCCTTAAAGGCTTCGTTGGCCGGGAGCTGAAACCGGGCGTATTCGCGTCGCTGAGCTACGGCTTGGGTCAGCTTGAACACATCCTCTAGTGCACTTGATGCCTATAAAGTCCATGATACCTTTGAGCACTAGGGGCACGGATTCATCCACCATTCCTCTCCAAGAGTAACAACATTGTTCAGCAGCTTGTATAAATTGTATTCTTTTTCGGACAGTCACTAGCTCACAGCTCTCTACATCTACCCCGGATTCACCATGCAGATCATCACCCTTGCTCTCGTCTTCTGTGTCACCGCTCTCGGAGTGACGACTGCGACGACGGTGCCGCCGAAAACCCCGCCCAAAACCACTGACCCTGACCCAAACTCGGTCGTGTTCAGATGTAGCACCACCAATACGACCCTGAAAGGGCCAACGGGCTGGTGTGGCAAAGGGCTACCACATTCCAAGGCCGAAATATACAGTGATACATACAATAGTGAGTTTTTTGTTTTGGCTAATTTCCTCAGGTCGTTACCCGAGCGCAGTTCCACCACCCACATTCTCATTCCAATCGAAACGCTGAATTTTTTTCCTTTGTATCCAAAAGTGATTCTGGCTACTCATCTCGACAAACCAACCAATGGCGATCCAGGCTACACCTGCTACGGCACTGACGCCAACAACAACTACTGTTGCACTAAGTTTACCGTTACAACGGTTAGCACTCCCTCTTTGTTGACATGTGTGTCTGACTCAGCGCGTTAACTAAACCACTCTGCTACCTCTTCACTCCTGCTAATTATAGGCCAAACCCGTCGCGAAGAAAGATCTTGATAACACTTGTACCGTCGTCCCAGGAATCAAGGCATAGACTCATAATTAGTATCATACAATATTTTCAGGATTTGGCTCCCAATATCCGAAACCAAAAGATGGACTTTTCTGCTCTTGCTTTGCTTCCCCCCTCTCACTCATCCAAAATACACCGACAGATCCATCCATTTTCCTGCTTGTCGCCCTGCTTGTTCCCTTACTTGATAAATGTTTGTAAAATACGGGCGACTTAACTCTTGAAAGTATTTGTCATGCCAAAAAAACCAAGAGATGCGCTCATGAAATATACATATTAAAAATTGTTGTAGCCTCAAAAGTAGAAATTATGTGTCTTCGTTTAAGGGTCAAGTAGTACACGTCACGGACGAAAAAGATCGATCGCTGTTTTTTCTCATCGCCCGCCTGTAAGCGGAGACGTCAAGATCCAGGTGGAAATCGACCAGTTTTTCCGCCGCAAAGAAAACCTTTTTTTTTCTGGCGCCCCCTAATTGAAAAACGGTCTTTCATGACGGCCAGGGATCCGATCATGAATCGGTTGATCATCCAAACCGGCATCGAATCAATAATTTGCCGTGCTGAAAACCGGTCTGCTTTCGGTTTCATTAGGTGCAGGCTGTTCTCCCGGTCCGGACCTCTGGACTGGAGCATCCGGTCGAGTGACTTGTTCCGGTCATCTGCCCTAGTTATACATACATAACACCATGCATCACTAATATCAGTGGAAAGAAAGTAGAGTACAAAAAGAAGATAAGATAAAACAAGGAAACTCAAAAGTAATTGCCCGACCCAACTTGCAATATAATCTTTTGAAAACAGGCAGAACCAAGCAAAAAAGTACATATTGTATATGTAATAATAAGATTAATCAGTGATGAGCACCTTCCTGATGTTTGTGAATTCAGGCTTCAATTTTGGATTTGGTTGGCCACCAAGATTCAAGAGGATTGGTTGCATTGATCATGGTCTTAGTGTTCCACAGCACCTGATCCTTTTCCGCGATGAATTCAGCAAAACTTCCAAAACCAAGTCATCAGCTGAACGAACAAGGCAAGATGACTTGAGGACTTCCATTCAATCTACAGCCCCCCTGTAGAGCCAGATCTAGTTAGATGCTATAGTTTATTTGCAGTCAAAAAGCTATAATTTTAGCTTTTTGACATGTAAATTTAGATCTGCTGCCCCTGCAGATGGCCACGGGAAGTCCTCCACTGCTAGATTATGTACTTGTGCTTTTTTGTAGTGGGGTAGCTTGACCCTCACTTGTTCCAAGTGGCTGTCAAATTCTTCCCAGTTTGCCTCAGCTATTCTGTGTTGATTCTGAAGATGAAAATGGGGTCTTGGCCATTCTTAATGGAGTGCTATCTTCAAATCAGCATAAAATTTCAGTATATACTATCACCCATTGGGTGGGGCCAAGCTGGAGAACTATGATAGCTACGTAGGCACAGTTAAAATTTCTGTTCCGGGCTGTAAGGAAACCCCTCAATTAACTGATTTTCCAGCCTAATCTGCTAAAATCCTGCATCCCACTCAATTTCTCCCCCCCCCCCCCCCCCATGTTGTTATGGATTATAAACTTACTTTTATATACAAAACTTCCCATAAATCTACACACATATCAGACTATATACTTAGATTTGCTCATCATCAAAACTATTTATTTAGAGTTTCTTACATGTATAAGCCTTCTACTCATGAAATCTCATGTCCCCTTGGGGGTGTTTTCTTACCATCTCATGCACAGCTGTTGAAAATTCAAAGCGGAAACACCTTTCACATTCCTGTCCACATTCCTTTCATGAACTTCTCCACTTTCTCACTCAATTCATTCTCATATCACCACCAATCCACCACCAATCACTCTTGTATTACCACAACAGTCAACAGCAACTTTCCTCCCTCATCTATTTCCTTCTCCTTTCCCAACATCATCATTGTTCACTCTCTGAACCAATCCTATTCTCATATCTCCCCAACATCTTCTTTCTGTCTTCACTTCCTTAAAATGTCATCCGATCAATCCTTCTTTGTCCCTCATCCACTCATCCAACAACATCCACTCATCCAACATTATCCACTACTTCATCAATTCTGAACATCCTCATTTCCTTCAATCCAATATCCCATCAATCCTCACCTTCTTCACTACAATCAACTACTCCAAACTACACACTCTGACTCCATTCTTTCCCTTCTTCCTCATTACATTGACTCTATTCTTTTCCTTCGGCTTTCTTCCAACCTTCCTCAATCCATCCATCTCCTATCCCTTCTTAAATCACTCTTCCACAATCAATAAATCATCAAATCATCAATCATCGATTACTTCCCTACTTTGTGAGAAAAGAAACCGACTTGACCTTATTTTTCAACTTCTTGTCTTCTTCTTCCATTTTCTTTGCTGATCCTTTATTTCATTCTCATTCATAGTTTCTCCTGTGCTTCTTTCTTAATTTATTTCTCGTCTTGCTATTCTATTGTATCAATAAATCAGTGGTAATTTTTTTTTCATTCATCCCTCTCATTTTTTCACATTGTAATTTCTTTTCTGACTCTTTGCTTTAGTCTAGTTTTAAATTTAACAACACAGAATTTGAATAACAGCTCTACAGGTTATGAGCCCATGCTGTTACCAGCTGGGTATATAACAGAAACTCTCTTAATAACTACTTCTCCACAACACTTCACATGTTTTTGTTGACAAACTTTATCCATTCAACTTTTTTTTCCTGCCAAGCCAAACTTTGTGCTTTGCTTAATCAGTACACTCAGTTATTGGTGTTTCTTGCATGCTTCACCCACTGGCTTTATGATAAATAACTGGTCTAATCGACCAGAAATACTCATTCTGGATTTTACACAACAGGTCACTCTGCCTTGTCAGGCTATCATCTCCCTCTTTGTTGGACATTACTCCAGCGGCTTCACAGCCTTTGGAACTATCTTTTATCTCTCCTAATGCCTCAATCTTGATGGCTAATCCAACCCCCTCAAATATGGTGTGGTATTTCTTATTCTAAACTTACCCCAGTCACCACTTACGGAACACCAATAACCCTGCTGGATCAGAAGTTACAGTCAATGAATCCCTAGTTACATTTGTTACAGGTCAAATTACATAATATGCTCAGGGTAACCAAACAACAAGTCTTTTTTTTTCTTATATCCACCACATTATATCTTCTCATGCAGCCTAGTTTAGTGGATATTCTGGCACCACTCTTGGCATTACATCATTTCTATTTGGATGACACCATCTTTGTTTGGATCAGCTGACACCACTAGTGTGTTTACATAATTTCGAGTCTAACTCCACTAGATCCAGTCTAATTTAGTGGATTTTCCATTTCTGAGCTATTTTAGTTTGTTTGGTCTTGTATTTGTTTGTTTGATCTTGTATTTGTTTGTTTGATCTTGTATTTGTTTGTTTGATCTTGTATTTGTTTGTTTGATCTTGTATTTGTTTGTTTGATCTTGTATTTGTTTGTTTGATCTTGTATTTGTTTGTTTGATCTTGTATTTGGTCATCTGACACCAATTTTAGTCTGTATTCTTAGCTCCACCCTAGTTTAGTATGCATAAGTGTGCTTTAGTCTGTTTGGTTGTTTGGTCATGTGTGCTCCATTCTATTTCCCCTGAAGATAAAATCCCTCACTTTTGTTTATAAGGAGGCTCTCCTCCTGCTGTTTTTCCCTTCCTCACCAGATCTGCTTACCAGATTTTCTATATACACCTTACTCATAAGGTCTTATCATCAGAACTCTCATAGTCATTATCACCCATAACACTATACTACTGGTTACTCCTCATTATTATTATTTACTCAATATGAGGTTTAAATTGTATCTTACCCTTATATACTTTATAACTGCCCTTATATCAGAAATAACAACTCTTTATTATCTCATACCACCCTTGGTTAAAGCCCTGGTTGATTTGTAGTACTTACAGGATCCTTATTCAACTGGGCTTTTCTCCAAGTTCACTTATTTAACCTCTTTTATAAATTCATAACCCCTCCTCAAGAGGACCTCAGTTCAGTCCCTGGTAGAAGCACTTGCTCCCACACCTCTTCTATCCATCACATCATCACATCAACTCTCTTATCCTTCATACATACCATCCATCACCAATTCTATCAAACACTATTCATCATCATCAGTTAACTCTATAACCCCACTTCTAAAAAACAGTAGTATCTTTGATATGCTCACTATCACTTTATAAAACTTTCCAATCCAATATTGGGAGGTTTGTTTAGTTATAGTACTTCTGATTGGCAAGACAATACTCATCAATACCTTTCCAAACTCAGCAAAAGGCCTTCACTGACAATTTTGAGCTTTACAACGGCACCTTCTTCTGTGCCCAACCACAATGTAACTGAGGCCATTGCAATGCCTCATGGATTCCAGCCAACTTACTCTGTCACCCCTACTCCTGTGCCTGAGACACCCAGACAGATCCCTCACTCCCATCACGCCACACCCTTCTTGGACAACATGCTTCAGACCTGAAGAGGACCGGTATGGGGACTATCAACAATAATCTGTTGAAGATTCTCCAGATAAGGAATCTGTCAAACGGGGACCAACCAGTTTCCGTCAGTCCCCCAATGTACACATCCCAGGGCCCTTGTCCACGCTGGGTGAATCAGTCAAGTGGCAATGCTTGGTGACCAATCTGGAACCTTGTTTGTCACCGGGCAACTCAAACTTTCCGGATGGTCTGCTGCTTTGCGCTCACTCATCAACTCAGTGTCCGGATTCCAAATCTGCTGTTGTGAAGGCGTCAGCCAACATCTTTGAGCGCAATTGACACTTATTGGTGGTTTGACCGGCAAACTCCACCTCAACTTGCATGTGGGCCCACCGATAATGCGACTCGACATCATCCAACAAGATTTGAACCACCTCGTCGATTTGAAGACGGTCGAGGCTGGGTAGGTAACTTGTCTTCAATACCCTGTGCCACACCTCAACGTAATTATTCGTGTTAATCCCTTGATGATCAGTCTGTGTATCGCATGCGCGTGTAGAACGCTGGTAGTGCAGGAAATGAAATGGGTGAAACAGCTAATAAAGTGTAACACACCGTTCTCAAAAATATTGGTGGAGCCGGGGGCCCCACTGCATCTTAATGTAGTTTGCAAAGCCTCAGCTGACCTCCCGCCAGCGTAGCCAAAATTTCAGGAACTCCATTGTGGGGTCGTGAGATGAGTAGACCAACAAACGAAACTGTTTAAAGGCGGATTCTGCCTGGTCTTGGCTTGGCCGCGCATGGCCTTCAGAACGTGAAATAAGCACCAGTAGTGCTTTGGCAGATCTTCTTCCTCGTGGTAGACCTGACGCACCGCGCTGGCAATGGCCAGAGGGCAGTTGCTCATGAGAGCTCGCGGTTTGATGCCACTTGATCCCTTGAGCCATCCGAGTATCCGTGAGAGTTGCTCGCTAGAAAAATAATTTAGGGTGTCAGTACATAGCAGGGCGAGTTGACCAGGTTTTATTCAAGCAAACTTGCGCCGATGCAGAAGAGGCAAAAGCCCAGGCCACCGGAACACCTTTCCCAACCAATGGGTCCTGCACCATGAATGTGTACAGGTTAATCTTTTGGCCGTGTCATGAATATATTACTTGCGGAATTGTGTGGCGTCGAGCATGAGGATGCTGATCCCGTGGGCAAGCATCATTTCTCGCTGCCAGTGGGACTGGAAATCAAAAATGAAGTGCTTGTTGTCTTTCAGGTCCAAGAATATGTGCCAATGGCGTTCAGCGATGGCCTTGTGCCATCAACCAAGAGACGTCCTTGTCCTTCTTGGTGAGTTTGTCAATCCTAATACGGCAAAGGTAACGGTACCTGTCGTACATTTTGCACATCCCTTTGGGGATAATCTCTGAGGTCATAAGCTGGAAGCCAATATCATAAGAATCAGTTTGGGTTTAAGTATAATGTTTCAAGGATCTTGGCAAGGATCTAACAAATGAAGTGATGGGTTTAGTTCTAACGACGTGAGATGACTGAGACAAGAATCTGAAAGATAAGAAAAGAATGAAAAAGATAAAAACGGAAAAGAAAAACAAGAATATGAGTATGAGGTTAGATAAAAGAAATAAATAATGAAAAATGGTTTAAGCACCTGTTGTTCGACAGAAGAGTGGAGTTGGCACAAGATTAGTGGCGACGACACGATAAAGATTTGAATCAATTAAAACTCAAGGAAATAAGGAAATGAAATAAAAGAGAGACAAAGTTCATGAAGAAAACTTCGGGATTGATCTTGAGAGTTTGATTTGATTTGACTTACTGTTTTCCTCTTTCTTCTATTGGTTGATTTAATTGATTGAAGAAAAAGAAAAACAGTCGTGGCTTGAATGTTCGGTTTTTGTAGTTGGCTGCGCGCGCGTCGAATTAATTGGATATTCAAAATGATTAATGGTTTCATGACTGTTCGCGAGTGACCTTGATATTCAAGATTAGGCTACGCAAGATTAAAGGGAAAATGAGGTGCTTACCGAGCCAACATACAAATATCTGGTCAGGGCAAAGACGTCCGTCCATCCTTATCCATAATCTACCTGGTCCTTCAGCCAATCATCAACCACTTGGGGGACTTGTGTCAGGCGCATGTTGGCATGGGAGTTGGGATCCTGGCTGTGTTTCCAGAACCACCGTACGCGCAAAGTATTGGAAGCAATGTAATGGGAAATGGAGAATCGGGCCAAGCAATCACACTGCGGGGAGGTATGGTGAGCCTTGCGAGTGTTGGGCCGGGGCTGGCAAGCCCCCCTGCAAGGGCAGGTATACTCCAACTTAAAGGAATTGGTTTGTCCGGTGGTGGTTTTGTGAGGGGTTGCGCAATTGAGATTCTGACAGACCATAGCAGACATAGCATCAGCGAATGACCTGGCGTCGGCGATGGTGAAACAGTGTGGATTGGAATGGAAATGGGGGTGTTGGACCAATCGAAGCGTGTTGGGTGCCAAGTGAACACCTGCCGGTACGGTCACAGCGTGGGTGAAGGGGGCAGGGACGACCTCGGTTCAATCTTGGAACATGGGAAAGCTGTTGGACATATGTGAGAGCCTTCAGGCAGCTGGATAGTTGGGGACGGTGTGGTGTGGTCTGAGAGAAGAGGGATAGGGATTCCAATTGAAGCTGGATCGGAGGGGTAGGGGTAGGGAGGTCTAGACTGGGTTTGGGGGGGTTCTTTGATTCTGAGTTGATTTAGGCGGCCCTGGGGTTTCAGTAATACGGAAGGTAATTTGATTTGCTGGGAGAAGGGGTGTTGGCGGAGGATTTGTATTGAGAGCGAAGGCCGGTGGGCAAGGAATGGGACAAAAGAGGTAGGGAAGTTGGGATGGAGGAAATGAGAAGTGTAGGTTTGGGTGCATTCCTGCTGAGGGTTGGGGGGGATGTATTGGACTAGGGGTAGGGCTAAATCAATTGGGCCCTTGGGTCAGGTGCTGGAGTCTGGATGGATTTGCGGAGTTGGGACATTGAAAGCGGTGAGATGGGCTGTGCCAGACGGCGGGTAGTGAGCTGGAATTGATACGCTTGTTGAAGTCAAAGCTTTGCTGATGGGGTTGTAACAATGGTGTAGGGGTGAAATTTGTGGGGGTAATGGGGCACCTGGCGGAATTGAATGAGAAGTATATTGGTGGTGGGCAGTCTGTAAAATATGGATGAGGAGGGAATGAAGCGCGGTGGAGTAGGCGTCTTAAATACCTTCTGGGGGGTGAGGGGAAGGGGACTTACGATTTTTTCAATGCTTTCTCCTTGCGTGGGCCAGCAAGCATTGTTGGGTGTTGGCCGAAAGCGTTGGTGGTGGGCGTGAGTGCAGCGTGTGGTGAAATCAGTTGTTGGGCTGCATCTCCAGGGGCTTTCCCCATTGGTTGGCCGCAGGTTTGCAAGGGTGGGAAGTATGGATATAATTTTTGGGTTGCGGGGGCGCATGGGCTCCCAGGGGTTGATCGTGTGGATGGTTTTTTTACAGGCCAAACTACCCCTCCAGCTTTTCTCTGAGCTCAATACATGCAACCCAACGGACAGGCGTTAGACCGTTAGGTTGCACGACCAGAGCAGTCTTGGTCTGTGTCATGTAAACAATTGTTTTTCAAGGATTCCCAAAAACGGGAGCAGAGAATCTTGGTACTTCATATTGATTCTTGACAACCAATTCCCAACCCCAGAAACCAATCTTACAGCATTAGCTTTGTGTCCCAAACTAATTCCACAATGAAAAAAAATGTGGACTGGAACCATTGATTATCTATTCATCACTGTAATGTTTATACATATGTATATACATAATCTATATCAGAAAGAGGAAGAAAACAAACAAGAACTAGGACCCATTTATCAGCTCATATAAAGTACTAAAAGAACAAGAGAGAAAAAAGTAGCAAATTTTTTTTTTTGGTTTGAAGTGGCTGATAATAATGTTTTGTCCACACTATTTCCCTAAAAACAAGATTGAGAACACCATCCTTAATCATCACCAAGAAAGCCATCCTTAATCATGATTGAGGACACCATCCTTAATAATGATTAAGGATGGCGTCTGTAATGTTGATTAAGGAAGGCGTCCTTAATGATGGAAGCTATGTGTCAAAGGAGAGTAAATTAGGCACAGCTTCATTGGGAATCCTAAGTTGTTTGGCCCAACCATCAATATTCTCTTGAACTATCCTAGCCTGATCCCAATTCAAATGATTACGATGGTCATTCTCTACATAACCATGAGGGAGGCATTCCTCAAATTATTCAATGGTTGAGTGGATGGTAAGCTCTACACTTTTGAGCCATTTGAATTGTTCTTGAGTTTGGTTGGTCTTGTCATGGTATTTTTGGGTGGGATTGATCTGCATGATGATGGCTACATAGAGTGAAAAGATGAATAGAAAATGGTAAGGAAAACAGTGCAAGGAGGGATGCCCTTTTATGGCAGTTTAGTTTGAACCAAGCACCAATGAGGATTTCAGACATATGAAGGAAGAAAGCAGAGACTTTATAACCCTTCACCATCAAGTATTATGTATATCCCCTGGGCTACACTTTAAAAAAAACACAAACAAAGGAAAAAACTGACCCAAAAAAAAACAACAAATGAATCCAAGTTGATTTTGAAAAAGAAAAAAAAAACAGATTTAGATATTTATTTATTCTTGGTTGTTAATATGTGTAAAGAAAATGTTTGAAAGACAATTAAATTTGATGTATTTATGAAAAAAAGGAAAGATCTGAAAGAAAATGATAGAAAGTCAAGCAAGTGAAGATATTGTAAATTATTTTATGTAAATATGTAAGTGTACAAATAGTATATAGCTATTATTTAATATATCTTTCATTCAAGATCTTTGTGATTAATTTATTGAATTGGCAGTGTGTGACTTGGATATGATTTAACAGAGGTTGATTTTTTATTAATATTTTTAATTTGTTCTTCATTCTTGTTTGTCTTTTTTTCTATGTAATTTTTGTGAGGATGAACTGAAAAAAAAGGGAAAGAAAAGTAAAAAGAAAAGTAGAGAGAATGGAGAAAAAAAAGAGGAACATAATGAAAAGAAAAGAAACATCAAATCAAATCAGAGCAAAAAAAAAGGGGAAAGAGTTTTCTATATAACATATATAGAGAAGAAGAAAACAAAATGATATTATAAATTGAGATTCACCGGACACAACCCAACGGAAAACCAAAGACAAAAAAAAAGTGAATTAAAGTGGGTTGATAAGACGGACAAAAAAAAGAAAGGAAAAGGGTTGGATGGATTTAACCGAAGGGGATACCAAGGGGACGGATGACTTGAGATAGGACGACTTGTCCACCCGATCCACCGCCACCAGATCCTCCAGTAGCATTAGCAGACGACGGACCAGGAGGACCAGGAATGGGTAGAGGAGGGAGGGGCACGAACTCCTCGTGGGGCGGGTTACGAAGGCCGTTGAAGCCAAACAAATGGTGTTGGTGAGTATTGGGATGATAGGGGTGATGATGATGTGGAGGAAGATGGTTCGCGAGGTGAGATGGGAAGATGGGGTAGTCGTCGTGCCGGTGGAAGTCTCCGGTCGATCCAGGCTCG
The DNA here is from genome assembly GCA_001624995.1 of Puccinia horiana. Classification (NCBI taxonomy): domain Eukaryota; kingdom Fungi; phylum Basidiomycota; class Pucciniomycetes; order Pucciniales; family Pucciniaceae; genus Puccinia; species Puccinia horiana. Next base: position 386,094 of record LWDY01000014.1, read on the forward strand.
TGATGAATCCCGGCCATTAGCTGATGAGGGTGATGATGGTGGGCATGGCCATGCCCCTCCTCACCCGGGCGAGAATGAAGCTTCTCAGTCATCAAGCCCGGTGTCGAGCCCGATCCAGGGGAAGCCAAGTGGGGCGGTAAGGAATCACCAAAGTAAGTCACCCCGTTGTACTCGTAATAGCTGATCCCAGTCTCTGTGGTCTTGATCTGGGGGGTGTCCGACGACATCATTGGAGTGGATGAAGAAGACGAGATCGGTTTACTAGTCCTGCTGCTCGAGAAGTAAAAGCTATCATCCGGCCCGTTTCCTCCCCCGCCGTTGGCCCCTCCAGGATGGCTGATCCTGACCTTCGTGGATTTCGGAGGGGCAAAGTGGCCAGGCAGAGTCATCCCTGGACTGGCGGGTGCCGGTGGAGCCGGTGGTGGCGGATGGGTCGGCGGCAGGTTAGAGTCGAAGGTTGGCTGGGGTGGCAAGGGGTGGAAGATGGGGGGATGAGCTCGTGAGGGGCTAAGTTGTTGCGGCAGAGGTGGAGGGGGTGGGGGGAGATAAGCACCCCCATAGACATGGTTTGTTTGCAGAGGACCAAACGAAGGGGGATGGGGGTAGCCAGCATTGTGGTTATGAGACTCAAAATATTGCAAGGGTGGTATGGGCGGTAGGGAGGGTTGGTGGTAAAAATGACCTGATTGATGGATCGATGAGTGCGGTGGCGGCGGTGGCGGTAAGGCAATAGAATTGTGATAGCCGGAAGAGGAGCTTAGATGGGAAGGATGGTTGGGTGCGAAATTATGGGGCGGGTGCGGTTGCCTAAGATGGGGTGGTTGTTCAACAAAATCCGGGTGATGACGGCCAAAGGAACCGGGGGGCAAAGGATGGGAGTTCAATGAAGAGCTCCTGGAATGTTCGCCGTCGTTCCTCGTTGGATGATCTACTCGGGTCAGGGGGATCATCGCATCATGAGGGGGAGGAAGGTAGGAGGGTAGTGGAAGCTTGGGAGTTGACATGGCTTCCCTCAAAACCTCCGCTCCTCCAGCGGAGCCTAACGTAATATGTCCAGATGCCGACTCGGTGGCGCTTGTAGGCGTCAAGATAAGGTCAGACTTTTGCGAAGGGTGATCTTCCAACGTACTTGCACTGCGAGATACCTGGGGAGTATCAGAGAGGGCCGGTGTGCTAGGGCTTTGGCCAAGAATGGGAACACTACTGCAGCCGTGATCCATGGGGCTAGGAGGGGCTTGTGACTTGATTGCCATCTCAGTCTTCTCGGTCGCTGGAGGATGCAAAGTCACGGGAGGATAAACGGGTATTGTCCCGATCTTGATCGTCTTGGGGAGTTGAACGAGAACCGGTTGTGTTTGTTGGCTGGAGGGAGTAGCCGAAGAGGACAAACTTGGTAATTTATTATGACGCGTGATGGTATCTACGGTCGGGGGGGACTTGGCCTTCTCGGCTTCCAAGTGATGGCCATAGACGAGTTTCGTAGATCCATCGCGACTACCTGCTTGAGAACTAACGTTGGTTTGAGCTGGGTTGAGAGAAACTCTGATTTCATCTGCCTCTACACCACGCGGGGTAGAAGTAGAAGCTGACACGGATGGCTTGGCTGTCGAGACATCAGCCTTGCCGCTGGCAGATTGAGTTTCGGAGGTGGGGGTGACCTTATTTGCTGGTCGACGATGTTGATTGGATGATGGCGCACCGCCGCGCCATCCAGCCGTACCGCGCGATTGATGGAATCCACCTCGACCGCTGGCGAGAAAGAAAAAAAACGATTGGATGAATACACTGAAATGGAAACTTAGCAGCGAGACTAAGAGAGAATAACGTACCGGTTGCTTGGTTGAAGCAGGCGGTCCACTTCCCGTTCAATCTCTTCCCAACCGTCATGCCTCCAATCACCATTATCTCCCTGGTCGCCTTGTTGTCGCTGAGAGTAGAATTGGGATTGATTTTGAAAGCCGTTCACGAAAGCTTTCTGTTTGGATGGGACGGTGATCCACCCTGCGCCACTTCCGACACTGCGACCAGTATCACTCTGACCGGCGGGTGTCCCAGGACGATGGGTTGAGCCGTGAGACTTCCTAGACGAAGGTGAAGTTGCCGGCCAATCGGCACGGAAACCACCACGCTTCCGTAGCGTACCCCGGACACTACCGCTGCCGCCTTGATTCTGTAAGAACCTTCTGCCGCCCCGTCGATGATAGCTTTGACGATCATCATGTCCCCAAAACCTACCAGAGCGAGGGACTGCCCAGGGTTCCAAAGAAATGGCTTCGGAGGCGGATGCAGACCGGTTGTCTTCCGACTGGGCTGTACAGCTAAACGAAGAAGGCGGTCTGTTGTTTATCATCCCCCCAGCAAGAGAAGATGGCGGTCTATTGTGAGGCAAATTTGCATGCGATGACGTTGGCGTGGAAGAAGTCTCGGTGGCTTTTTTGATAGAGGGTGGTTGGGGAGGGATGATTTTGATCTTCAATCGCTGATCAGATTGGTCGTTGTTACCCTCGCTATGGCCCTCAAGACTGACACGTGTTGAAGTTTCTTTCTTCTTCTTTTTCTTCTTCTTTTTGTTTTTCTCGCCAAAGCTCCCTAACGTCTTCCCGCGCCTGAGGGTTCGGTCGGCTTCCTGGCCATCCTTTGACGTCCCATCTGTGTCGTTGCTGCCTTGAGCTTGTGTAGTACTTCGATGGTCTTTTCCATCAGTGATGTTTGATGGCAGGGTCGAGTTGGAGGGTTGATCACGAGAGGGTGAGATCCGAACAAACTGTTCTTCGAGTGCTTCGGGTGGAGCTTTTTCGAGTCCGTCGGGTTTACAATCGACTCGAGCTGTCCGACTGAGGCCGGTGTTGAGGTCGAAGATTAGATTACCATAAGTGCTATAGTTTTCAAACTCGATGTAGGGAATATAACGTGGGGTCTGGACGGGTTGATCATCAGTTGACGCAGAGTTGTTGATGGTGGACGTAGTGGTGGCAGCAAGGGCAGCGCTGAGACCAGTGACCCAAGATGCTTGATTGAAGATGATGGTTGTGTTGTGGGGTTGAGAGGAGACAGCAGTCGAAGTGGGCTGCTGCTTGAGTCGACAAGTACTTGAATCAGCCGAGGAAGCAGTAGTGGAGAGGGCAGTAGTTTGACCTGTGGGTGGGGAGGATAGTGGCTCGTCGGCAGGGTTCTGACCGAGTTTAATCTTTGCAATCTTGTTGGGAATAAACGTACTGGATGTTTCGACTACAGGTGAACAAGAACGAGAAAAATCAGATGGCGCTCATTTTTTGACAGAGGAAAATAAATTCAAAGAGAGCAAAGGGTAACGGGACTGACGTTCTGTGTGTGTAGGGGTAGGTTGGCGCTTAGTCGATGGCTCATCGGTAGTTTGAGTTCCGATGTCTTCGGAGTCGGACTGATGTGAGTGGCCATTCAGTCGAGGAGCTGAGGTTGGTGGTCTGCAAACCCCAGATTCGAGGTCATCGTTATCAACTTGAAAAGCTTCCCCGTCATCATCGTATTCAGTGACATTTGCCTCCTTCTGGACATCTTTGACCGGGGCCCCAGTATCATTATCATCAACATCATCATCGTCATCTTCAACTTCTTCTTCGTCGTCGTCACCATCATCATCTTCATCATCGTCTGAGTTATCAAGTGAGCTGGTGGTTGAATCATTGTCTGAGTTTGAATCAGATGAGAGCTGATTGACATCTCGACCTTCTTCATCTTCACCCTCTTCCTCCTCAAGATTTTTAACACCAGGTCTCCCTCTAGCAGAAACCAGACGAGACTTGCTGTGATTAGTTTTTTTGTTGAGCTTGAGAGGTTGTTTGGCGGATGATGATTTTTGAAGGGGTTGATCGGGCGCGGTATTCTGACTGAGTGAGGTGATAGACATGGTCATGACAAGGATAGACTAGGCTGATTTCGAGTGAATGGATGGGAAGACAGTCAGTCAGTTTTTTTTTTCGGTGTAGAATTTTGCGGTCGATTGGAGAGAAAGAGAAAGAGAGAGCCAAGCGTACGATTGGAAGTAGACTGAAGGGTTAGACTGTTGCTGTTGGCCGTCCCAAGAAGGAATCGAGAAGAATCGAGAGTGGTTTGAAGATGGGGAAGAAAGAGAAAGGGAGAGTGAACAGAGCGAGGGTTGAGTGGAGCGCAGCAGCAGCTCACGCGCAGCAGCACCAACCGCAAGGCCAGGTTCAATCCGGTGCGGAGCTGGATTCCCCTTTCAAAAGCCTGCCACAGATCTGTGTTTGGAAACTACTCCTTCCTTGATCTCAGGAAGAGTGAAGAGTTGATTGGATGCAAGCATCTCCCATTGATGGAAAAGAATGTACTGGATAACTTCCAGAAATGTTTGAGGATTTTCTTGGATTTCGTTTTATGATTAGAAAAAGTATTACACATCATAACATGCTGTTTTATAAATAATCTTCTGGGCTTTTTACATTCCTTCAATCAGAAAATGGAAAGTTCCTATGTAAGCATGTCATCGGAAAAGAAAGGGGAATCAATTTGACTACCACTGTGCGATCAAGTGGCATAGCTCTTTCCAGCTAAACAGGCAATCTTGGGCTTCGCGGGGGCGAGTATGCAGAGGCTGGAGCTGGATGGTAATGGCCACCCTTCTGTTGACCGGGATCAAGATTTAGACCGTTGGCAGTACCACATTTAGGATGGGCAGGCTGTTGGCTCATCCAAGCTGGATAGCTGATTCGAGGCCAGGCTGGTGGTAGATGAAAGCCGGGGTAATTGGAATCATGTCCGTTTTGGCGCAGCTTCTGGTTCGGTGGACCCAGATGAAATACCCCATCACTGCTCTCGTATCCCGGCTGTCCCGTCTGTGGGTCCCGAATCGGGTTCGTACCTAGGCCCGCCATCCCACCCAAGTTACTAAGAAATTATCTTTTTTTTTTTTTGGATGCTGTTAGTCACCTTCAAGTTAAAGATCTGATCTTCTGGAAACTTATCGCTCACTGCCAGAAAAAAGCGTGTGAATTTGTGAAATCGGCCACAAAGTCCTTGGGGGACGGCAGAACGGTGTAGGCACAGCAAATTCCGTAGGGCTGTAGTTAGATGTGAGATGATTGGTGGTGAGCTTCTAGTCAGAAATTTAAGATAAGAAGCCTTCGGATTATTGATTCGCTTACACATCCATGATATCTGTCATCAGCATGCTGGACTGTGAAGGTAGCGAACAATTGGACCTCAATAGCACAGGATCAAACATCATAATGTCAACTTCATTTGTCAAGCAAAATGAGCCATATGTATGATTACCAACCATCGGGAAAGTGAAGCCTCGTATTTCTTGCACATTCCGATACCTGAATGTTCTTACTGCAAAGTTTGGCTTTTCGATTTCGAAGGTGAGGATGAGAGTGGGGGTAAGTCGTCCCCGCACAACTGACTGAGGAAATTTCTACATAGACGACAAGACTCACGACGATTGCGGCTAAGCCAGACACTCGACGGTTTGTAATCTCTTATGTGGCCGGTGGCTTCATCCCAATTCGCCAAATTAAAAGGTAAAATAAAACACCACATGATCCAAATGGATACCAGGCCCTTAGTAAAGTTTCCCATTGTTAGAAATGAAACTTTGCTGTTAGCTAGTTATGAGGTGATTGAGGTTGGATGGTGTCAACCGGACTTGAATTGAACAAGCTTATATATCTCTGGCTTCTCCTTGGTCAGGCAAATGCCAAAAAAAAAAAAAACCTCTTCCAATCATTACTAACCTTGAGAGAAATCACCCAGCGTTGTAGGAGGGGTGGACTCCTGAGGCACTGATCACATGAGAGTGAACATCAAATTCTCCTGCCGATACTTTCTACTCGCAAGTGTTCCTCTGCCTTCCCTCAAAACTGTTCCAACCTTTCCTTCCAACCATTTCCATCGGGACCAAATTTCCAACGACATCACCCTGCACAGTCGCTCCACCCACTTCGAGCTTCTTCTCAAGACAAGTTCCTGAACGCTTGTCCGGACCTCCGTGAAGACTCATCCGGTGAAGTGTCTCCTGTGTGCAGTTTAGCAGAGGGTCTTTACAATGACATTTTGAGAGCGCTCAAAGTTTTCTAATTTGAGTTCTTTCCACTTTTCAACGATGCCTGACAAGTCATTTCTAGTGAGGCCAAAGCTCTGCTTCTCTCTTCTCTGCTCAACTACTACCCTTCTCGTTTTTTTATTCCAGTTTTCAAGCCTCTCATCTTGATACCCCCAATATTCTCTCAGTGCGGTGGTTATCTTTGAGGAAAGTAAAAATCACGGAAGATTGTACATAGGGAGTAGTGATCCTTCTGGCTCTATCGCGTTTTTTTTTTGCTCCCATTTTTCTGATTGCTTACTTAGCAGTAAATATTTTTGAACTCAAACTTTCAAATTTCTCAAGCAATTGGTCTGTTTGACTGTATTGTAAATGCAAGAAGGTAAAGACGAGAATCAACAGCCTAACATATAGAAGATATTGAGGAAATACAGACAAGGTGCACAGTGATAAAATATGAAGGCACATTTTCGAATAAAAGAACAACACACAAACAATTGTTTTGGAGGTTTGAAGTTGAAAAAGAAAATGAGGGAGATGAAAAGTATTTGTGGTAAAATGTACCTTCTCAAACCCAGCTACCGCCGCGATAGACCGGGGTGTTTAGTCTTAATATGTTTGTGATAAGCGGCACTATTCAAGCTTTGGTACCTATTTTTACACTCCGGGGCGTACTCGTAAGGATCTGAAAAAGATATTTGAATAAACGTTCAAATTTGATTGAGTAAAAAAATGGAATTTGCAAGACACGTGGAGAAAGGGTGCGTACAACATTTGGCCGGTTTTTTGGGAGGCATAGTGCGTGCCTTGAGAGGAGGTTCTCCGCCATGAACATCCCTCACATGCTTCATCATGTCATGAAGGCGTGCATATGTTTTGGGGCATCCCGGAGCGGTGCAGGCAACTGGGAGGATAAGTCCGAAGGGTCAAGTAATCATTAGCTGATGAAAGTTTTTTCTTGGAACAATTGTGCAGCAATCAAATTACCGCGGGGTCCAGGGTTTGTATGTAGTTTTTGCCTGGGTTCGTCCCGGTTCCATCTCCTCGTAAAAACCTGCCCACACTCGGGGCATGTGTAGATTTTCATGGATGAGTTTCCTGCCAGGGTGTTGATTGAGCTGCCTAATTGACCCGAAACCAGGATTCCAGATGTGCCAGCTGAGTTCAAAATGGTGTTAGATTCTGTGTATCATCCTCCATAACTGGGTTTACGACTTACAATTTGGTGTGTTGTTGTCAATGGAGACCACGGGGGTACTGGGACTGGCATCCCCTGAGATAGCTGTGCTAGGCGTCGTTGCTAGCCGGTCAAGTGTTGGCTGATGGCCGAACATCATGTTGCCTGTTTCGAGAATCTATCAATGACAAAGTTGACAGATAGGAATAGCACAATGAGAGCATACGATTGGTGGATGGAACGAAATCAGTATATGGTTTCAGAAGTGTGGGCCCAGTTATAAATGGGTCTGATTGGGAGAATGAAAAAGCATCTCCGTCCAACTGGCCCACAACCCGATTTCGAGAAGGGCCAGCTGATTTCAAAAGCGTGTCAGTCACGTTGCATAATCATCCAAAACAAGGTGGAAAACTTACAATCTAACATGGTGGTGTTTCTGGGCATCATCCAAGTACTGGGGTACTGGGCTGAGGTCCTGTGGGCATGTTCTCTGTTTGAAGGTTCTATGAATGACAATGTTGACAGATACAAATAGGAAAATTTGAACGTACCATTGGATGGAGACAAGAGGGGCAGAGATGGTTCGGCTGGGGGCAAGGGAAAAATGGGGGCGTTTATTGGGATGGTCGAAGTACTGGGCTGAGGTCCTGTGGGCATGTTCTCTGTTTGAAGGTTCTATGAATGACAATGTTGACGGATGCAAATAGGAAAATTTGAACGTACCATTGGATGGAGAATAGAAGGGCAGAGATGGATCGGCTGGGGGCAAGGGAAAAATATCAGACTTCTGCAAACCACATACAGAGTTTGGAGAGAAATTGCTGGCTAACTGCAAGTGGTGCCTTGGACAGGCTCATGGGGGTGTAGTGCCGTGGACATTGGTAGGCTGTTTGTATTGTCTGGGAAGTTGCAATTGAGCACGGCGGATGGGTCATAATTGCGTATAAAATTTGGGTTATTGAAATAATCAAAGATAGCCTGGATATCGTCGTTATAAGAATCATTATTGAACCCCGTGAAGTTCGTGGAGCTGCTGGGAAACGGCGGATCCATGTGATGAAAGTAAAGTTAAAATGTAACGGGGGAGTAGGTAGAGGGATGTTGTGAAGAGGGAAAGAGTGGGATGGGAGAGTCAGATTTTTGGGAGAGCGTACTGTTCTTATAGAAGATGTTAAGATGCTCGTGGGCTGAGTCTAGCTCATTCCTTTGATGGCTCAGTTCCTTTGGTTCCAACGAAATGCAATTCACGAAGCCAACTAATCTCAGGAGGCCTGATCAAGTAGCAAATGAATAATTTTGATTCCTTTGATACATGATCAGGCATCCTGAGATTAGTTTGCCTGAGTCGACCGGTTTGCACCTATGGTAATATGCAAATTTGACTCGATGGATACATTTTATGCTCAGTTCCAAATTTTGATCTAAAAAGCGAAGTATCTACGGTAATATGCATAGCTTATAGTACTTTACGTTGGAAATAAAGCTTGGGCTTGGATTTACAATGGTTATTTCGTGTTTTTTTTTGTGACTCCTGTGAGCATACAATGTAGCGTGTAAGTGGTTGGGTTGAAGCCTGAACAATTCGCTGGCGACAAGGTGTTGGAAGGCATGACTCTGAATCCAATCCACGCCGGTAGAACATATATTATTTAGATCCTAAGCCAGCGCAAGGCGGTTGACAAACATCACGAGCTTGAAAGCTGTAAATGTTCGATCTCCCCTCCGGATTCCTGGTATCTGGATCAACAGACAGAACAATGCAATGTGGCAATAGTCAGTACGGCACAACAGAACCAAGAAACATTTACATAGCAAGGCCCAAATGTGTCTTGAGGGCGTCTTTGCAGAACCAGCTTACTGGTCAACAATCACCAGAGGATTTGAATTTTGAACTGTGACTGACCGTTGGAAATAAGGTTGGCTCAGTCCGGTCGATCCTCAGCTTGAGAAGTGTAGTTCATACCACACCAACATCTCGCGACACATCAACATTTTGCCTTTCTTTGTTGTTATCAAATGCAGTGGCGAGTTTGTTAGTTGTGACGGCTTCGGATCCAAACACCATCCCGGGTTGCTGCCTAATTTCTTCAATATTTGAGGCTGTTGACTTCGTTTTAAGAGTGCGAGACGGGCCGTGAAACTTGTTTTCTGTGTTCATAAATCGTCGATCAAGGTTTCTTTTCAGTTGCGAGAAGTGCAATGAATCCTCAACCCGAATTGTTGGTCTATGTAGCTCCCGACAGGCATGTCGTACTCAGTGCACGCCAACGTTGACAGTGATTCTGTTCTCGTTTTTCTTTGTAGATTGATCCAATTCGACATCAATTTTGGAGACGAAATCGAACGCTTGGTATTTTTGAGATCTAGCGCCATCGCAAGCTTTCGCACAAAACACCCCGTTTTCAGTAGTCATCTGGACTCGGTCAGAGTTGTCATTCTCTTTGACTCCTTGGTGGTTATCTGTCGTCTGGTTTGAAACATGGATTGTAAGAAGCTTTCCATATGAGCGTTTTTGACTAACTTGATTGCACAACTTTAAATTGAATATCCAACTCCTTTGGCAAGGAAAAAGACGACGTGGTGATCTCCTGACGAAAGAGAATTTCGCACCCTCTACGACACGTAGTGCGGCAAACTCATGTGCACGATTCCCATTAAGATTCATGTTTTGCTGCAACTACTGGAACAAGAAGAAGGGCATCAATAAAGAGAATTCAAGTCGTCGCAAACCACAACCCCTTGTATTGCTAACCTTTGTCTTTGCACGATGGGTAGTTTTCGATAGCACCATGACGCTGTTTCGCTCATCAACCCGAGTTCGCCGGAGGTCAACACCACATCGATTTGGTCTGGGTGGCGTTAGGTAGACCATTTGCTGCGATGGCATCGCCCGTCGATCCGGAACTTGAAAGAGGCGATTGTTGACCTGGTGATATGTTGCCAGTTGATTTGGGTGAGTCACTGAGTGGTATTACGCTGTTGGATAAATTTTGAAATGGACTTCCAAAGTCCCACGTCTTTACTTTGCCCAGTAAGTTGTGGGTGTCCATGTTAATTAAGATTTTCTAGCCACGTGCGCATACAGCCAGATTATGACGCAACCCTCACATACTGCCAATTTCATCCCTCGACAGCCAGCACCGGTGATAGCCAAGAGGTAGACAACAGTCTCAAGAAACAAGAAATAATACATTGCAGATGATGGCAGCCAACCAGTCCAATCAAACTGTGCCTCTGGCCCACTCCCCTTCCATGCCACCAGGGGACCCGGGAGACCAATGCGAATCATACCTCTTGGCTCTAGAAATGCAAGATTCCTGGGTAGGTCCCTCGCAACCCGGTCCCTGTAAGTGATTGATCCTGATGCTTATATCAAAAATCTCACCCACTTGCCATCTGAATCCAAATCAGAAGAAGATTAATTGACTTGACTACAAAAATTATCTTGGAAAAAGGTTTAATCTTCTCTCATAGCTCAGATTCCTCAATTCACTATTGATCAAGTCCAACCTGTATGTTCATACTCAAAAGTACACTTAAGTAGACCTAACAGATTCAAGATGAGCCAAGATTCAAACAAGTTGAGGTAAATACATCATGATTCCTTATTTCCCTCGCCAAGATCTGAATTTATTTTTCTTTCTCTTAATTTCTCATCATTCATTCATTCTTTACGCTCATCATCTTCCTATGTTATTGATTCTTTTACAGGCTTGCTTTTGTTTCTTTATTCCTGTCTTGAGTCCTATTTAGCTGTGGTCTATCAGAAGCTGTTGATACTATTAGCTGTAGATATTAGGTGCAATAAAGCTGCTGATCCTCAATTTCCTGCAATCCCAACAAGCACCCAGCATTCAAACTATTCAAATATCAAACCATGTCTGAAATCAAACATGGTGTTGCTTGCATTGCACGCTGGGCAGATAGGCTCATAAACTTTTCACAGCCACCCCAATATACCTCAATCAATCCACATTGATTACCTGGTTTAAAACTACCAAGCCTCAAAAGCAGCCTACCAGTCTCACAAATCCCACAACAACAAAGCAGCACCAGCCTCCAGAGAATGGGAAAGGTTCACACATTGAGGAAAGTTTACAGAATAAGTCCATTGGCACCTGGGTGTGGTTGAAATTCAAACACCAGATAATCGGAATCATCCACAACAAAATAGAGAACGTTGCTTCTCACGGGGATTTCCTTGAAGGTTTGGGGGCTCTCAAATTCACCACTAGCATGATTGTCTGGATTTAGTAAAACCCAGTTAAACTGGGATTCACTCAACCAATTTCAACTTGGTTGCTTTCAACTGACGTAATATAAATCCAACCTACCTTGTATTGATTTTCATCAGTTGAAATCAACCAAGTTTAAAAAGGTTGAGTTCGTCCTATTTAACCTGGGATAACCTCAACCAAGAAAAATATTCTGGCAGTGAATTGGTTCTGCATTGAGTCTAAAACCTCAAAGTGAACTACATTGTCGGCAGAAAGGAAGATTTCAGACTGTTTGTTGAAGCTGTTGGTCTCAATCTATCAAGCAAAGTGATTGTCCAGATCACAATGGATGACCCCAACAAGCGGGATCAAACACTTTTGCAGGTGCTTATGTTATTTACTTGTGGTCCGCTACCTGCATTTAGAGCTTATTGTTCATGCCACTTTGTAGGATTAAAATCTTGCCATGAGCTATGGGCCTATAAGAATGCAAGCTGTGTTGAACAAAAGCTAGAGATGTCTTGAGATCAATGTAAGATCCCCTAACTCTATCCACCTTTCTTGTGCAATACTGAAGTTTTTGTTGTAGCCAACAGCAAATATGAGTTCTGCAGACCTTTTAAAGGCTGTCCACAGGTCACTGGCAAAATTGTTGAGAAATACAGTTGCAACAAAAAGTTGATGCAAATCAAGAACCCAGATAAACCAGAAAGATAAATTTGAATCTACAACCTGAATCACTGGATTTGGGTGTGTTCCTTGGCTCATTGTGTGACCAGGCTCTCCACAGACCTGCCTTCCAATGGACCTGTTTTTACCTAACAACACTCCAGTGTAGAATTTGGGGTGATAGGCCTTGGAAATGGCGGCAAAGGCCAGAATGGCGTCAGTACAATCCACCCTGGCAGCAATCAGGTTCACTGTATCTTGCGTGAACTCTGCTGTTCATGTTTTACCACCTCATACAATCTAATCTTATCCAGTCCCCTCCCCCAATAAGATCCAAGAAGTAGTCTTTACCAGCAACACTTGTGATACAGATTGCAGTGCCAGTTTCTCTTGATATCCTAGTTTTTTCCACTATTACCTAAAAACCTCATGTTTTCTATATTTGAACCTTTGGCCTTATTGGACCTCTCAAGCAACAAATCATCACTTGTATTCACAAAAATGATAGTCTGAACTGTTCTGAATCATGTATGCCTTCCCATCACTCTGATTCATAAGAGACTTTGTTGATCAAAAGGATTATTGGCTCCAATCGTCTTATTTTCTTTCATGTGACAATCTCTGTGGTGATCATTATGCTCAATCTAGAATTTTCCAGTCTTGTTCTATTGTTTTCTTTGCTTTATTATTCATTACATTTTCTTATTCATTTCTATATTAAAACCCAAAACTTGACCATTGTATCTGGTCTATGGTGAGCCTGGGCCTCTCATGTGACACACAGGAAACAAGGGATAGGCTATCACATAGTTTAATTCTAAGACAAGAAAGGAAATACAACGGAGAGTTGAGAGGGATAGGAGAAAAAGAAGAAGATAGATGTTATAATTAAAAGGCAGTCTTATAACCTTAATTTAATAATAGGCTGCTTCTAAGCCGACATTCCTAGACACCTCCTTCACAACAAAGACTTTGAAGGGTTGATCTAGATGAATCTAGCCACTTCTATATTTTTGACTCTAAGTACTTCATATCGGTTTGCCGTTGATCAGCACCCGCAGTGTACAAGCTTTGATGCAATGCAACATGAGCATGTACATACATGCATGCTAGACTAATCCAAAGTGCCAAACACCAGCTTACCTAAAAATATCCTTATAATCTTTCTCCCTCAAACAAAGCAGAACTGAATGGAAGCAATGAGGAAGCAGGGCTAGCTTCAAACGCCAATGAAGCATCACTAGAATCAAGACTACACCAAAATGATGAAGCAGAACCACAAGATGGCCGCAAGACAACCATGAGAGATGGTTCTTGATTGAACCTGTGAGTACTTTATGACAGGCTTTCATCAAGGACATGAGGACCTAGGATGCTTACCAGACATCCTATCCCCTTGTTCAACAGAATATTTCTGTAATCCTCCTCAGATAAAGAATGGAAGAAGAAGAGCTAATAGACAACTTACGTTCCCGTAAAACAGCCCAGCAGATCATCACAGCGGAAGTAATCAGCACAATCCCCACCTGTCCTCCAGAATTAGCGGAAACTTGAGCAGGTGAGTTGGTGTCATGAGTATTCCTAACTATAACTGTTATCCCTGGTTGTAATTTTGAAGTTCCCAGTAGATTAAACAACTGTAAATACGTCAAATCTGACAGAAGAGACTCACGGTAAGGATCCCATCAGTGCAAAGGCACTGCAATGTGAGTTCCTATAAGAGACCAAGCAGCAATACCAAGGAGAAAATTTTCTTACAGTGAGGAAAAAATACACAGATCCCTTGTCCTCTTTAGTTTGACAAACCAATCTAATCTGATTGAAGACAGACCGGGTCAACACAACACAGCATTCTCCTAGATAGATCCGGCAACCTATCTTACATTGACATCTTCACTGATGTGGAATTTGCCAACTGCACAGATTATCACTGTTCATACTCCAGATATGTCACCACTCTTGGTGGTAACTTGCTTTCCTGGAGGTCAAAGAGCAACCATGGAGGTGGAGTATTGCACAATGTTTGAAGGGGTGCAGGAGGCTGTCTGGCTCAAATATATATTCACCTCCTTGAACATACCTTTTTCAAATAAATTCAACATCCACATTGACAACCAAAGCACCATAGCACTTGCGACAAACCCAATCTTTCAAAAGCGGTCCAAGCATATCGACATGATCTATGACTGGCTGCGGGAAATTCACAACACGGGATTAATCAAAGTCAGCTACATCTCCACGCACAAAATGAAAGCCGACGTGTGTACAAAATACCTCGATTGTCACAAGCATCAGCAAATCATAGCCAATCTCAAGATAAAGGGGTATTGAGCACCAACTCAACGCACTTCCTCTCATCGCGGCGCACCAGCTACAAAGCTCAATTAGGTTTGAAGTCTATCTGATGAGACTCGCAAACCTTGATGGTCAGATTACATAATCTGAATGCTCTCCCAGTTGTATTTCTGTTCTCCTTCCAACATTTGTTTTCTTCATCTCATCTTCTCATTTACAATTCAAACCTAACATCAAAATCACTTCTGAACTTCAGGTATGCCCATCACTTTCCTTGTTTATTCTTGTTCTCTCCTTCCATCATTGGGTTGTTTTCTCATTGTCACTCTCTCTAATTCATTCTTAGGTGTGATTGTATTCCTCTCTCCCAGCCTCAAAGCTGTTCTTTGTAAAAATCACTCGCATTGCTGCTATCATCAAGGTTCGTGTTCACACTTGTTCCCTCCTTCCATCATTGGTTTTCTTCATCTCATCTTCTCATTTGAAATTCAAACCTAACATCAAAACCACTGGTAAAACTCACTAGAATTTCTATGGAAATGAAAGGAAATTAATAAGTTATTGAAAACCATAACCCCCATGAGGGAAAATGATAGACAGATGATAATCATAATCATCAAATAAATTGATTGATATTATTTCTGATCATATTTGATGTCTGATAATTGATAATGTTTTATATGTACAGATTGGGAATTCAACAATTGAATCGACCTTCAAAACAAAGGTACAATGGTTGACCACTATTTTACTTTAATTGTTGGATTGCAGCTATCTGGGCCTGGTTAGTCTAATTAGCTGACAAATATTCCACATTCAAATCCTCCATCCAATTCATACTATGTATCATCATAGACCATTTTTACACATCACAATCAGATTTTTTCATTATCAGATATTCTTTCAAATGATATCCCTCTGAGCACATTATCAATAAGGAAAGTATTGTCAGATGTAATGCAAAATCACACAAACCTCACATGAAAAAATCAAGAAAACTTCCAAAAAATTTAAGTTCAATTGATGAATTGGTTTTTTTTTTAAAAAAAAACTTAGGATATTGGATAGCTGGGTGGCCAGATCAATTCCAGAATAATTCCATTCAATGGTTTGATATTTCTTATTAGGAGATGCGGTGGTGGATTTTGGACTTCATGATGAATAGTATTAGAATGACTGTATATTTTTTTTTGATTATTGGAAGAGACTCTAAGGCAAAAAATATGATTTCTTCTTCTTTGTTTTTATCTTATCTTATACCCAGAGATTTTTCTGTCAGAGGGGTGTGTCTTGCTTCCTGTAACAAATTACTCTTTGTATTATTATACAAAGTGAGTGTCTTGAAGCACTTCAAAAACTCAAATGATATTCACAAATTGAATGCATCTGTAATTAGATTTTGAAAAGAAAATTGTTGGGTTTTTTCATAATTGTGAGGTGATCATAGTAAATGTGAGTCTGGGAGGTTTCTGAATAGTTGTATGTAATATGAGAATGAGATTAGAAATCAAGTAGAAAGTCTATAAAGCCAGCAGATGAAGTCAACATGACTTCTCAAATGACTCTGAAGAGGGTAGTAGTGATGTGAGCTTTGACTTGTTCATTCATTGCTGATACTCACCCAAAGCTTTCTGAGTGAAACTATAAACACAACCCACTGGATAAGGCCATTTACTTCATAAAATCAATCTCACATTGGTTACATAATTGTATTATTGCGCCTCAAAATAATCCGAATCAAAATCAGGTGGGTAACTTCACTTGTATGCGCCCGGCTAGCTCAGTTGGTAGAGCATTCGACTCTTACTTATAGAGGAGGACTAATTCCTGCGAGCATGGATTCGCGGTATCGAATTGTCGTGGGTTCGAGCCCCACGTTGGGCGCAGACCACTTTTGCTTCCGGCGGGCACTGGGCTGGCCACCAGTTCTATGGCGTGGCGTATGACGGAAGTTTTCAGAATAATCTGGAAGTGGTTGGATATTGTGGTGAAGTTAGGAACTTCGGTTCCGAGGGAATGTTTTGGACGTCAAGTTTCATGATCGAGACAGTGATGAGATAAAAGGAATTGGTAGCAGGGAATATCGGCAGGAGAGGTTGAGATATTGAAGGTGAGGATGGACAGGTTCCTTCAACCTGAGACACAAGCCGTGCGATAATTTGTTATGTGGTTCTGCCCGGCTCTCTTTCCCGCCCGATTTTGATCTCTATTTTTAAGCCGATGAGCAGATCAGAGGCTGAGGTCCTGTTTATCTTGACGTCAAGCAGTTTTACGTTGGCGGATATTAAAGAAAGGAGCATTTCAACGTTTCTGCAGAGGAGCTCTCCTGGTCAAACTCACTTTCCTCCCTACCTCCTGTGAGGACAAAAGGAATTTTCCCGGACTTGCCTCGCTAACCTGTTCCACTCCGTCCGTCTTGAGGTATTGAAGGACTTGACAATACTCTTGCAGGCAATCTTCCAAAAGGCGGGACAAGGCCTCCTCTGCTTGACCGGCGAATCAGAATCAGCCCAGCGACTTCTCTCCCAACGATGGATGGACCATCTATGCGTTCGCTGCTAGTATCGGCACAGAACCGGTGCGAGACTTGAACATTTTTCTTTCTTTCAAAAAACAAGAAAAGGGTGTTGGCGGGAGGTAACTGTTGCAATGAGGCTTGTAACCGGAGGATGGCACATGGTATGTACAATGATAAAACGGAAGCTTCCTGTTGGGGTTGTTTGTCACCAGAGATTTCATTGCTTCCATGAAAGGCTTTTAGGGGCTCTTGGCCGGATGGCTCGGCCACTAAGCTAGAAATTCCAAATCGCTCTTCTTTGGAAATGGAGTTTTGCCAGCTGATCAACTCTTGATCATGGGCAGATGCAGCTTGGTGATATGCTCCAAATCTTCTCAAGAGCCAATCAATTTGCACACCAAGCTAATAAGCTGCTATAACCTCGAGGAAAGAAGTTTCACAATTAGTTGATGACATAATGCCTCATGATCAAGTGAGAATGTGTAAAATGTTTCAAAATGTGTAACCGTTTGAAAGCTGATCGAACAGGCTCTCCTCCTTTCCTAGAGTACGGCAGGTATACCAAGCCGATCATCCACCCTCCTGCAGACTTCTATTTTTTTCCAGCTTGTGGTTTATTTTTTTCCAGCTTGTGGTTGGTTCCTGGCTGTTGTCGTTACAGGAGGCCATCTCTGTTGTTGTTGGCAGAAGTCTGTGTTTTCGGGGCCCTCGGCTGTCTCGACTGGGGGAATTCAGCCCCGGGGATCGGGATTGTCCGGTTCGGGTTGTTTGGTCAACACCAAACAATATTAACAAAGAATATTTCTATTCTGAAGGAAACCATTATCAACCACACGAGCAAACCAAACGTACACGCCGACTTCGATCTATCATTCCTACTGCGATCTTTGAAAGGTGCGCCAGTCTATCTCATCCAACAACCTATCTTTAGAAGGGTGCTGAATTTCCCCCTAGTAGAACCACCTCTAATCAAAGCTGCTGTACTTGTCCATACGTAGCTCATCGTCGCAGTCGCCAGGAAAGTAATGGCTTCTTCTCACAGTGCCACCACCCGCGAAGCGTTGCAGCGACGGAATATTCAATCTGAAACATCATATCCGCTCACTGGTCATTCAACTCGCTCAGCTTCCTCATCATCAACATCAGCCTCAACAACACCACTAACAAACTCAAAGAACAAAAAATCTGAACCCACCGCATCTGATTTCTATGTACCATCCCTTCCTGGCCAGCCTAAAGATTCTCAACTCATTCTTTATTCCGGCCATCTATCCTTTTCACCGCCCGATTCGACGATTGAGCCCGACAAGGATTCTTACGGCTTTTTCTTCCTCAATAAAGCCCGGCACATTGCCAATCGGCCGGTGCTATTGGTATGGCTCAACGGAGGACCTGGCTGCTCTTCATTCGATGGATCCTTGATGGAAGTCGGCCCGCTCCGAATGGTCCTAAAGGGCGACGGCGCTCTCAAAGAAGTCGACGCGGCTTGGAACGAATACGCCAACCTACTTTTCATCGATCAACCCACCGGCACCGGCTATAGTTACGGCCCCAAACCAAACTTTGTACACGAGCTCGACGTTAGCTCGACTAACTTGGTCAACCTTCTCGCCAGGTTCTTCAAAATCTTCCCCGAGTATCAACAAATGGATCTCTACCTTTGTGGAGAAAGCTTTGCCGGACAATACCTCCCCTATCTTGGTGGGTTTGCCTTGAATAGATTAATCCTGCGTGTAT
Source organism: Puccinia horiana (assembly GCA_001624995.1). Classification (NCBI taxonomy): domain Eukaryota; kingdom Fungi; phylum Basidiomycota; class Pucciniomycetes; order Pucciniales; family Pucciniaceae; genus Puccinia; species Puccinia horiana. The sequence continues at coordinate 404,747 of LWDY01000014.1, forward strand.
GCTGATTTGGCAATCTTTTGTAACCGGCAATCAAATTATTCCCTGTAGCACAAGCGATTCTGGATACCAACATCATCACATCACCCTTGAAAGGGATCATCATTGGGAATGGATGGATCGATCCGATCAATCAGTATCTTGCTTATCCAGACTTTGCCTACAAGGCTGGGCTCGTAAATCCATCTTCCAAAGCTGCCGCATTGGTTAAGGATGAGGTCAAGAAATGTAACCAATGGATCGAATCCAGCAACACCACTCACATCCACATCCAGGCTTGTGAAGGCATCCTAAGCGCAATTACTGACTCGACCGTCCAAACGTATGCAATAACGATTTTATTTTATACCACTAGGATCTGTTTTGACATCTTCTGTTTTGTTGCTTTGGCGATCTCAAGCGTCAACTCACAAAAGATGTGTCTAAATATGTATGACGTTCGATTGGTAGATACTTATCCTGCATGCGGCTTGACATGGCCGCCAGATCTGGCAGACATCGCGCCGTACCTTTCGAGAGCCGATGTGAAAAAAGCTTTACATGCTCAAGATCATTCGGCCGATTGGGTCGAATGCGAGGCCAAAGTGGGCAACGAATTTTGGGCTAAAACTTCCCAACCTTCTATCACTCTGTTTCCGAAACTCTTGGATAAAATCAAAATCATGCTGTTCTCCGGTGATCAAGACCTGTTCGTCCAATGCCTCCTATTCGCTTCCTTGAAGCATCCAAGCCTGATCACTTGACTTTTTTTTAGGATTTGTTGCCATACAGGTACCGAACGAATGATCGACAATCTAAGCTGGGGAGGTCATCGAGGATGGACAGTTTGAGTGACCTTTTTCTCTAACCCCAAGCAACTTTCTGTTGGTTGTAGTAAGATCTACGTGCACAGAGATTACATTAAACTGACACAAGGTTTCCACTCAACCCATCTTTCTTCTGGTAGGGAGAGGAGAGCAGTCAACCTTGGAAGGTGAATGGTAGCTACGCAGGTGTGTGGAGGGAAGAGCGCAACTTGACGTATGTTCTCGTGGCAAACGCAGTATGTATTCTGATCTCTCCGTCGTATTTTGATCCAAATATGGGTAACCACCAAACTGACGGCTGTGTAATATTGTTCGCCAACCAGTCTCATATGGCCCCATACGATGTTCCATACGTCACTCAGGACATGCTGTAGGAGTTTATCTTGCTTGGAACGATTTTTTTTTCCGGAGAATCAAATTACTGACTTTCGAGTGATGAACAGGGTGCGGTTCCTAGGGATCGATTTGATGAGAGCGGCGGGACCAGCGGCACACATTACGAGCCGAATCGGAGGCGAGGCAGCGACGACGGTGAACCGAGTGTTATTGAACGAGACGAAGTTAGCAGAAGCGAACTCAGGGAGTGGATTAGCAAGCTCGACAGAGCTAGTTCGGGACGAGAACTACTACAACGCATCCTCGGCGATCGTCTTCCTCCTCCTGGTCGGCCTCGTCGTCGGGCTCATCTACGTGGTCCGAAGACGCTTGCGGCTTTCTGGTCATGGCGACTTCGCCACCCATCCCAGCGAGAGCCAGATGTCCCTCAAAAACTTCCCCGACTCCGCTCGCCCTGTTCGTCAAGTCCAGTTCGAACCCGTCCCCACCGACGATCTCGATGACCATCTCCATCCGGATCCTTCTACCAAAAACGCATCCTATCAAGATCTACCTCGCTAAAATCGAACTTTCCTTGTTTTGTGCTTACACTCTCTTTCGCGGTCCCACCGTAAACAGGTACAGATAAGACAGTGGGCTAACTCACCTTGAATTAAATGTTTTCAATGTTTTTTCTCTCTCTCGCGTATATATATATATATATATATATGTATTTACATTGTTCTTTTAATAGATAGATAGATTGACGTTGATATGTACCACTAACTTGTCTACATTTTTATTTTCCCTCTTTTTTCACCCTTATTCCTCTTTTCACCCTTATTCGGTCGATGGTTATTGATCGATTGCCAATCCCATCTTTCAAAAAAAAAACATCGAGCATGAATTCGGGGTTTCTTTCTTTTTCTAATTATCCTCGGAGACACTTGTGTAACTTTACATAAATACTTACTGATTATCATCATTGATTATTATTATTATTTTATTTATTTTCATGTGCTCATCAACTCTCTCTCTGTGTTTTCCTTTTTCTATAATGATATTCAAGTTGATCTTATTTCTTGTGTGTGTGTGTGTTTTCTGAAAAAGGCTAGTATTCCTTGCAGGACACTTTATTGAAAGAGAAAGAAACAGAACTGTTATGTTGGATTAAACTGGTCTGTATGTACACATCTTACTTATGTGCATACTTCACTTGGTTACATATTTAGTCCAGGGGCCCCCAGAAAACTCAAATTGCTTTGGAACTATTTACATAATCAGAGTTAAATACTACATCAAAAAAATCCAGAAACAGAGGATTGGAAACCCTGTGACAGAGGTCAAATCTTTTTGGTAATTCCCAGAAATATCCTCAAGAGAAAAAAAGTCTCTCAAAAAAAAGATGATGAAAAACCATTGAGACTTCACCTTTTATAACATTTGTTTTCCTTCTATTTCATACATACCTTATCATCCTCTCAATAGAACAAAACACAAAACACAAGTTCAATGGATACATAACCAATCAGAATTTTTTTTATATCAATGACATTCTTTTTAAGTTTATATGATTCTCACAAACCATTAGGATGAAAAGCTAGTTGAAAAATTTTGCTAGCCACACTATCTCATCTATAGCTTTTTTATCATCCATGCATTTCCCAAGCAAGTGTAAGAGCTCGAAGTGAAGCTCTTCACCGTACATAGATAGATGGCACTAGAACAAGGCAATGAGCCTTGGAGACAAGTTCTAGAACCCAAATATGATATTACGATGAGCTAGCTCAGTAGAATGAAGAATGAGAGGTCTCTACTGAGCTAGGAAGGGAGGAGATGGTCGGGTTAAGTAGTGTTGTTGAGCTTATGTAATCTTCTTGTGAAACCAGAGTGGTGCAGGTCTCACAGCAAGTCCATCCTCTTGAGCTTCTTTGTGCTGGAAGTTTTCCAGTTCAAACTGACAATCTTTCTCCTTCTCATGCTTGATCTCCCATTCCAACTTCTTGTCCTCTAACTTGATTTCATGATCCCACGTTTTGTAATCAAGATTCTTACTACGAGATAATTCCCTTTCCTCCCAATCCAGCCCTTTACTTTTATATCCTTTTCCATAATTTTCTCATACTCCATCTTTTCAAAGTTTAGATTTTGTTGAGCCACCTTGGATTTTGCTACAGGCAGACAGAAAACAAAGGAGTAAATTACACTTTGATAGCCCATCAAAGATCTTTCTTTGTTTCATGATCTTAATAGGGAAATAAAAATGGCCTGATTCAGGGAGGGAGAATGATGAAGATGAGCTGTAGAAAATTGGAAAATATAGCTATTACTCCAAGGCCTCTCTGAGACTGATCCAAATGACCTCCTTCAGCCTCTTAATCAGTTTGACCTGGACAATGACTCTATATGATGATGAGATAATTATACCAATTCAGTTCCCAGATATAGAACAATCTGTTCAGTGCTACTTACATTCACTCAATTTGGTTTCTCAAAGTCTTTCTCACTCCTCAAGAATGATTTGATTGCAGAGGAATTAAAGATTTCCAAGTTGTCCTTGTAATCAGAAGCTGTTGATTCTTCTGGATCCTCTGCATGACTCCGTGAGCACACACCAAGTATTCCCATCTGGCTGTTTAACAATTCAGCTGGCCATTTCAGCATAAAGTGGACACATGCTGTCAAGCTTGTCTGCCAGGATTTTGATGCCAGCCTTTGGATTTTCAGCTGTTAGACCAAAGCCTGTTGATATTGATTTTGTATGGGCTTTCTTGTATTTGGTCTGGGTCTACTACAGCACAGTGGCTTAGGGCCTGTTCGGCCGCGCCCGAGTTCAAGACAGATACCCGCGAAAAATATCTGCCCATGGGCGGATATTGAACTCGGGGAGATACTTGTGGTCAGCCGAACATGTCACAGTATTTCAGTCATTAACAGACATACTCATCCAAAAACTTGTCAAACTGTTCGGCTACCCAAGTATCTCACACCACTCACTCCTCACAGCGGCAGGACAACACGGCCCGGCTTCATTTCAATACTATGGACTCCCTGACCGAGCAACAAATGCAGGTAGCTTATCACCAAGTACATCAACATATCGTTCGTCGACGCAGGGCAATTGTAATAGTGGAGCGTGCGAAGCTATTGTTCCTGGCTTATCATTTACATGCCCATCTGAACAAGAAGAAACCAATACCCAAACACATCGATCTTAACCGGCGCAAAATGGATAGACGAGTTGCTTCATAATCCGAATGGATCATCTTTTTACGAGAACATGGGAATGAGAGTCCCGACATTCTTGAAGCTGCAAGACTTGTTGGAAGAACACAGCGTCCTCTACGATTCAAAGCATGTGGCTTCCACCAAGAAATTGGGGATGCTCATGTACATGCTGATAACCGGCCTTTCAAACCGAAAGCTTCAACAGAGGTTCCAGCGATCTGCGTCGACCATCTCATTGATCATCAATCAACTGATCAAAGGTGTTGCAAGTAACAAGAGATTGATTCAGCTATTCATCACTCTCCCGAATGAAAGTGCGGTTGTGCCGGACGAGATCCTCTCCAATCCAAAATTTTTGCCATACTTCAATGACTGTATCGGGGCTGTCGATGGCAGCCACATCCCTGTTTTTGTTCCTGATCAAACGCGCTACATCAATCGGAAGGGATATCCATCCCAGAACATCTTGGCGGTCTGCAATTTCAATATGGAATTCACTTACGCTATGCCTGGGTGGGAGGGTAGTGCTCATGATGGGAGGATCTGGCACGCTGCACGATCTCGATCATTGAAGATCCCCGATGCAAAGTGGCTCCTTGGTGATGCAGGTTTCCCCTTGAGTGATACTTGCTTGATACCGTATCGTGCAACCAAGTACCACTTGAAGGGTTGGGATGTTGTTGGCGGGACAAAGTAAGTTGTTTTTTGATTGTTTCCTTGATTCATCCTCCTCCAAAGAACTAATCGATGGTGACTATTTTAGGCCGCAAACACACCAGGAACTCTTCAACTTGCGACACTCCAGTGCTCGGAATGTGATTGAGAGAATTTTCGGAGTCATCAAGAGTCGACTCCGAGTGATATCACATGGGTGCCAGTACCCGATTGCGATCCAGGTCAAGGCAATAATTGTCATGACTTTTCTGCACAACTTTATCCGCATTTCCGATCCCACCGACTTGGCTGGAGTGACAGATGAATCTCCCCCCACCAATAATTCACAGCCTGACACCATCGATTACGGTACCCTTCACAACTCCGGAATCACCAGAGCCGAGTCAGCTAGGGCTACAGCCAAGCGTGAAGAGATCGCTTTAAGAATGTGGGCTGATTACCAGAAGATAATCAGACATGGCCAACTTGGCCCATCTGTGTGATTCTTTTTTTTATTGTAGCTAAATCAGCCATTTTATTCATGTAGATAGACATGGAAAAAGATTCCATGTCCCTTAGCGACTCATTTATGATAATAAAAACCTCATCATATTGCCATGAAAAATAAAGAAAACTGATACAAATGAGGATCTACCAGCCCAACTTCATGGATAGCCAAGTTGGGCGGAGGGACTCGTTTAGAGAGACATAGACTTCGGCGTTGCTGTCCTTTCCAAGGAAGTCGATGGCTTCAAAGATCTGTTGGGAAGTCAATCCCTCTTGCTTTTGAACCAATGCGACTGCCTGCATATGTACCGATGGAGGGGCCACCGAGGGAGCAAAAACAAGTGGGGCAATTGGGATTCGCATTGATTGGGCCAAGGTTGTGCTCATTGATTGTAGCTCGGATAGGATCACGTCTGATGAGATAGCTGACCCACGTTTGCGCTTCTTCACTGCACTCGTGGTGGCCATTGATGCTGTCGGGGTCACCAGTTCGGGAAGATCTTCTGCATCGTCGTCATCAACATTCTGAGAGTCAGGTGGGACATCATTTCCGATGTCCCCAGGTTCTTCTATGATGTCGTCTCCAGTACCCTCCATCAACTCGCCAGTTGCCACATTCCCCTCGATTAAACCTGATAGATCGTGAAATAAGGGAAACGGTCGGAATTGCCATCGGGATAGTTCGCGACCGGCAGCAGACTTGTTGAGGGAGAGCTCCTTCCAAGCGCTCGCGGGAAGCGTGACCATTTTTGAGGATTCATCCCAACCCGCTCCAGACATGTTCCACAATGTCTTGAAGCTCATATAGAGCTTCTTGATCTGAAGAGTACATTATGTTAGAAATCCGCTGCCTGGTCCTTGGCTTTTGAATCGTTTGTAACCTCCGAGAATTCGAGAGCTTTGACTACTTGGGTCCACGAAGTTGCCTTGAAACCATTAGTGGTACCTGGATGGAGTGCTTGCTCGTCAATCAAGGTATTGACAAGTGTGCTTAATCCTTAGCTAAACCTTTCTGATGCAGCCATAAAATGAGCAAACAAATTGTTGGAACCTGGTAGTCATGAACACCCCTAATGGCACAAATGCACAAGGGTTGGATGAGCATGTTGGTGATGAAATATTGAGGATCCCTAGTTGTAGAAATTGATTATTGGTTACCAGTTTCAGCCAATTTGGGGTTTCATTCCTTGTGGCAAATTATGTTTTCACCGCTATTATCAGTTCTCCTCAAAAAAAATCTCGAGTCTCAGAGGTCTGTTTTCCTTTAGCTTGTCTGTCAGGCCTGTAAATCCAGCTACACCTTTCTGAGACCTACCAATTTTTTGTCCCAACAATTGGGCTTCCGTGGTATTTGCACCCAGGCTGTGCGTAACACTTTGTATATGTAATGTACCCAAAGACCGCAAGGGATTATAACCCTTTCAAAGCTTGAATCTTTTGGATTTTCCGGGTTCTCATTGGATCCTAGAGCGGATCAGGTGAACAAATCTCGGATATCACTGCCTTTGAAAGACAAAAGGATGTCTTTTGCTGAAGTGGCGAGAGATGTCATTTCATCTTCAGAATTCAATCAGGTGTACATGATATGTGCCAAGGTCGATAGAGAGGCTCAACCACCCACAACTTGATCCAATGTACTCTCGGCTCCCTTGATCTGAGAATCTTGCATTTTGTAGAGACCAGGTTCGCTAGAGAGCAGTTACTCAGATCAGTCGCTTGATTTTTTCCGGCACTTCCTTCTTTCGTCACGAATACCCCAATTGCCATCCCTTAAGTTTAACCATGCAACCCCCAGCTAGACCAACTCCGAATTCCGCATACCCAGGCGCGCAAACCGGCTCAGCAGAGACACGCTTCAGCTCCTCAAAGGCAAAATCACCATGGACTGCTCATCCAGTTTTGCCCATAGCTAAGGATGCTGCTCAGGATAGAACCTCGTTGAGCTCGTTTTCTCAGCATTCTTGGTTAGATGAAAGCAGGATTGAGCGCGCAATAGGCACTCAGCCTCATCACCGAGTCACTCATCAATCTAAAGAAACTGAGGAGAGAACGCTCTTAGTGTACTACAATCTTGTTAAAAGGGCTTTCTCCGACATGAGCTACCAAAGTACTACCGACTCCACAGACTTTTTCGCGACTGACGTTTATGCCTCCTCTTCAACTCAAAACCTTTTTCAAAACTATTCATTGACTGGTCCCACGACGAACAGAGCCACGCGTCACGATTTTCAGAGAAGGCGCTTTCACCTCGCGCGAACTTGATCCCGTCTTGTGGGGAGCAAAGTCCAGCGGAAGGCACTCCTAGAATCGAGAGACAGCGTGTCAAACCTGGAGCCATGGGACTTCTTTCTTTTATGCTCACTTATGCCATTCTTGAGCCTGTCAAAATTTATTCGGCGAATAGATCGATTCGACAGCTAGAAAGCAACTTTTTCTTTGGTTTACTACAGTCCAAAATGCGGCTAGACGTGCGAGAAACGAGACACCTCGAATCAAGCGTTGTTTGGAAAGCCCATGCACTGGCAGAGCAAGGGGAAACACTCTTTGTGCTGACGTTCGGCTCGGTCAAACATGATAGCATTCCTATGCTAGATAAACTCAAGCAGGCCTTGCAAGATTTAAACGCAAATATTCTAGAATTCAACTTCAACCTAACCAAAGAGCAGCTGTGCTTAAAGTAAGGAGCTGATCCATTTCCCGTATCAGCTCTTCTGTGCTGATTTTGTTTGCCAATCCACAGGCTTTGGTGTAACTTGGAGGGCATACAAGATCAATCAAGCTATGTGGCAGATGGCTTGCTTAACTTCGGCAAGCATCTATCAACACTTTACGCCTGGGTGTCCGAATGCCTGACACCAGCCTGTGTTCAATTTGACGCGATCGTCCTGGACGGGAACACCGATCAAATTGCCAAACTTCACGACCACAGATCTGATGTGGCGGAATCTGGTTTAACCTCGTTGCTAATCGATATCGCCGAAGATCTAAAAACCGCTCAAGATCTGGTAACCTTCTACCACCGCTGTATTTTATCCTTTCATTTGACTCTTGGCGAATTCCTTGATGTTATACCAACTGGAATATTGCCGTTCGATGAACTCGTCATTTGGATTCGGTTGTGCGTTTTGTCGATAGGCGATATCTCCTATGGACTGGCATCCTTCTCCAACATATCCGAAAAAATCGCCTCCGACATGACGGATGGATATGCTGAAATCCGGTAAGATTTTCTTACACGGTGATGTCAATTTCAGTTTTTGCATTATATTGGGGAGTGTGTAGCTCTGGCCGTGTCTCTCTCGACTCTCCGACCTCCGAACTGCTCAGGACAACTCTAGGCGCCTACCACTTTGACCATCATCTCCTTCCAACTCCCGAACCAAATCTGACCCTCTTCCTTCTATTTCTTGTATACAGTATCAATTTCACGCCCAAAATGATGAAAGCAATATTTGCAACTCCAATCCTTTTCCTCTCTTTCCGTGTATGGTCCAATGTTTTTCTGTGAATAGATTCATCCTGAGGGATGTTCCGCCTCAGTCACTAATTGTACATGTTAACCTTTCAAGACCAAATGCTATTCTACACCCTCCTATCGTTTCCTCTTGAAAATTTTCCCGCTAGAATCTTTCCAGCGCCTTGACGTAGAATCAACTTTGATCCCTTGAATGTATTCTGTATAAATATTTCTAATTTTTCAAAAATTAGCAAAGGAAGGTTGATTTCCTACATGATTGTAAATACATATCAGTTTTGTTTCTTTGGTATTGTCCATTGTGTTCAATTCAACCATTTGTCAAGCTTAAAGAAAGATGAACTAAAATTGACGATTGGATCAGCTGAGTTTTTGGCAAAATTAGAACATAAATAGTAGTAGGCTTGATCCTAAAATATGATATCTACGCTGTGCAAGGAAAACAATTTGTATTACAAGAAGATGTTCAATGAACACAACAGCCTCCAAATCATTTAAGGTTGAATCCAGACATTCCAATGGTTCTAAATATTCACAAAATCTGTAGTTTGGTCAAATTTCAGGTCAAGATAACCTGAGTTTAATGGGTAGGTCAGCTTCACGTATGGGAAGCCACATTGGGTTTGCTGAATAATGGTCAGCTAATCTGTTGAAGCTCCATAGATTGGCTGTGAAATTGCTTAACAAGGAAGGTTAACAACAGCTAAATTGAGTGGTTGTAAACCTAAAATAAAACCTTTTGTCAAATTAGCATGGAGTAAAATAGTGCTGATGCAGTTGCCACCCCATTTAAGTTAAATAAAGCCCAGAAACTCAACCACTCTAACTTAAATGCTCTTTGAAAGAAAAATTGGCAAGAAATTGGAAAGAAACCCTAACAGAAGTCACAGTTAACTGAGGAATCCACAACAAGGAAGATAAAATTACTTTTTTCATCTATTGTGAGAGTATAGGGAATAAACAGAAGTTCATACCAGTAGACATGCCATATTCATTAGTCCCTCATTCATTATATTATGATTTAATTCAACACAGTGTTAGGGAAAGGATTCTGTCTTATGATTCAATGTAACTTAATTGTCAGCTAAACTATTGTTTAGTGTAAATCAATTACCTGTTATTTCAAATTTTAGCATAGGATCAATTCCAGAGAGATATATGTTAAACCATGGTTAAACTACAATGCTCATAAGCTAATTACTTTGTGGAATATTATTGTCCACTTTTTTTTAGATAAATTGGTGTAATTGCAGACAATACTATGAGCTTTCTCAAACTGGACATTTGATTCAATACCATCTTTCAGCCACATATGACTACTACAAATCATTCAATTGCACAGGGTTTGAATCTTCCTTGGACACTAGAGAAGACATTGGAAGCTGAAGAAAAGGTGCGCTCTGCTTCACAAGATGATGCTGAGCATTCTAGGTAGTCCCTTTGCAATTATGAGGGGAATGGTTAGGTCTTTGTCTGATCCTGGAATTAAGCAAAATCAACTTGATTTAATTAGATCAAAGTAACAAAACAAAACTTTATCAATAAAAACAGTCCTGACCTTCCGCCTCAGCAAGAAACTATTGAGATACTCTGAACTTGGTCACTGAAGAAAGTCCAGATTCTAGATATATAATTTGAACTCTTTCCTTTTGTCTGTAGGTAGTGGAGAAACAATCATTCCAAAGATATTGTCCTCATCAACAGTTTCCTTAAACTATCTATCCAAAATTTCTATATTGTCCTTGTTTCTGTTCAACATGGAGTCTTGCTTGGTGAAATGTTTTTCAAGTGATACTAGAAGCAAGAATCAACTTCACCTTGGCAGAATACAGGGTCTTCTTCCATTTTTGATTGATATTTCACATCTTATATTTTTTATCAGCACCTTGAGCATCTCCTGCTTAAGAAGAGTTTGCTTCCAAGTCTCAAGGTCACTGCTTGGTATGTATTCTTTTCAGTTCAACCACTGATGTTTTTTTTTCAGCTCAGTCAATCATTTCTTTTTTCACATGGCAATGGTTGGTTTCAAGCTTTGCTTTGGTGCATCATAACTTGTGTACCTGGTGGTTAAGTGTCTGTGGGGTATCTTTATCTCTTCTGGCTCTGATTAAAACAACATCTGGCATTTCTGCCACTCTAGCTAGAACCTTTGGTGAAACTGACAACAAGGCCTCTGCTAGGGCAGCAGCACAGGCTATTCCAGGTAATCCACAAAGGCATCTGGAAGGCCACAGGAAGGGCAATAGCAAGGCCTCCAGAGGTTAAACAGAAAGTCCTCTGCCAGGGCAACAGCAAGGCCTCTTGAAGGGCAGCAGCAAGTCCTCTTGGAGGGCAGCAGTACATCACTAACCAGAAGGTAATCCTTCTGGAAAGTGAGATACAGCTTCCTTGTTGATGTGAGCCTGTCTCTCTAAAGTGTCAGCATGACACATGGTTATAGGCTCTCAAAGGTTGTATTACTCAGAAGGAAGAGAATAAAACCAAGAGAGAGAAGGAAAATGTATTTTTATTTAGTTTAAGATGAAAGATATTCAGGGATGATTGAACTTTATAAACAGTCTTGCTTTCCTTCTCTGAGGATTGCTGTGATGAGCTGTGAATTCACTAACTTCCTCCACAAAAGAAACTGTGGAAGGTCCTGGTTTGATTAGAGAATCAATTAATACCAGTCCCAATTTTTTTTAGATCAAAAGAGACTGATCAAGTTTGTTTAAAGGAAGCCTATGTGAGCTTATTAAAGTTAAAGACCCACAGAAAAAAAGAGTAGGATAGAAAGAGAGTATGAAGAAAGAAACAGTCAAGTAACCAATAATCAAACACTCATGAGATACCATCAAAAAAAGAAATAAAAGGTAAAAATCAGCTAAAAAGGAGACTTACTAGTTATATAAATTGGCCCAAGGAAGGGTGAGGCAGTGGTCCTTAGTGTTTTCCAAGACTGGATGAGGGAGGAGGAGCTGTCCCCAAAGTTCTGGCTCTGAGTTGATGTGATGATTTAAAAATTTTAACTGTGTGCTTTACTCAGTGAAAAAAAAATCACTACATTTCCTAAGCTTGCCTGTCACATAAATGGTTTGGTTTTGTTTCACATTGAATTTACTCAATTTGATTCTCAATTTAGGGGATTCACTCAGCACAAGTTACAATATTATTCACACTTCATTTCTGACACTACACTATTTCTCAAGACAATACCCTTGATTGTTCAATCACTGAGACAGAAATTACAGAGTAATTAAAGATATGAGAAAGAAAAATTGAAGAAATGAGTTTGAAGCCTTTTGGGCAATAAGTATTGTATTTATTATAAGACTGACAGTTGACCAGAAAGATTTCCCTCCAATTGATAAGGTGCCAACTCCCAAAATAGCAAATTTGGGGGAGAAAATACCACTTCTATTATTTGTGATTGGCAGGAAAACCCTCATTCATGTTTTGGTGATTGGATTGATGACTCCCAGATTCAATTTTGAATTGGTTGTGGGATTTTTTTGGCTAAGATCTGAGAGTCATACTTCCAAGTCTCTCTTTTTATTCTTTTTGCTTTGATTTGGCTCTTTCATTCTTTTTTGATAGATATGATAAATAATTTTTCTTGCCCCAGGCAGTTGCCCCCCTCAGACAATCATTTCACTATTGGATTCATACTAGTTAGTAGTATTCATTCAGAATATTTAAACTTAGCTTGATTCAAATGTCAATCCACCTCTTCTACATATTTTCATCATTTTTTTATCTAAAAGAGTAACTTCTTTGCATCACAGAGACTGACAAATATCCTAAGTCAAAACATTTACAGTTCAAAAAAGAATCTTGATTTTTGAGCTGTGATTGTGGATTCATTCAAATGGCTGTATAAATATTTAAATTGCTAAATGTTCACACCCAAAACCATTAATAATGTTATATCCTAACCAATTCAAAACTGTGTTTTTATCAGTCAGAAAATATGGGATTTGAACCTAAATTTTTTAATGATGTTCAATCTATAACACAAAAATCTAAGAGAAATGGAGAAGATACACACCAACCAAGAGGGTTTTCAATTTCAAGAAATCTGGTAATTATTAACCACATTTACTCTTACTTAAATCCACTATCTATATTGAAGGTTTCTTTTTGCAAGCCCAAAATGTTGGATGTCCACCTTTACATAATAATATAATCCAAAGTGGCCACTGCCTTTAGGAGAGAATGAGGTTCTTATTTTGTCGCCATGGATACTTTCCATGTAGAGAAATTTTATGATTTGAGCACTAGAAAGTTTCCAGAGATCGGAAACATGAGAAAGTTCATTTCTTGAGAAAAAGGTACATAAAAAAATTGGAAAAATCGTTTCTGGAGACAGATACAAGCGCTTCATGAGGTTGAAATTTTCTTTTTTTTCAACCTAATTCCAGTATAGACCTTTTCAGGATTTAATAAATCCTGAAATATTTTTTCCATAGTATCCTCATCACGAAAGTCAGATTTTCTAAATGCAAACACATAGTCTTTCAACTCTAATAATTTTTGCTGGAGTGTGTCTACCTCCCGGGATAACTCTGCATATTCTTTTACTTTTTCCGCTGCCGACTTTAACACCTCAAGCCTTGGTGTACTGCCAATGTATCCACTGGCAGCCTTAAACGCAATAGTCGAATCTTTCTCTAAATGCGTGAGAACTTCCTCTAGGTACAACAGAGGTGATAGATGCATCTTGTGTGCCGCTGTGGAAAAAAGAGCACTCATGTAAGGGAAAGGAGAAAATATCAGTCGCAAGTATGCTAGTTAATTTGACTCACCTGGGTCCAAGTGTCGCAAGAAAGGGAACGGAGTAGTTTTTATGAATAGTTCTGGGTATAATTTTTGTGGTTCATCCCCAATCTTACCCTCATCAGTAATAAGGCTTCGGTGATACTGAAGAATTTGTTTAAATGTTTTGCTAGTTTCTTTTTCACCTCCCAAAGCATGAACCACGCGGTTTAAGATCCCTTGCATTCTCTCATGAAGGTCTACCATTTCGCTTCTTTTCAGATAAAGGCGCTGAAGTATTTGAAGATGTGCGTCAGATGTAAGAAACTCCTCTAATTTTTTTTCATTCTCTTCTGAATATCGTGCAACTGGATTATCACCACATAGTCTATCCATCAGTTTTTCCTTGATCGGATCCACGGTAGAGCCACCCTTTTTCAGTTGGTGAATCTCTCCACACAGCTTGTAAGATTCTTTGATCAAAGGATCTTTAGAAAATATAGGCGCTATTTTTGAAAACAGAACAACAGTCACGTTTTCTTTCATGTCAGCTAATTGCACAATCCTGAACGAATCAACCAAGATAGATGCTCATGGTATTTGGGTTTTCGCCACTCAGACTCGCGAGGTTTATCCATCGATTCAAGATGGCTTGCTGTATCTTCTTCCTGCTTGAGAGTACCTTTGAGATTTTTCATGAGCTCTTCGTGATCGTGCACAGGCGTCTGAGGTGTTTGTTTTTTGGGGCCTAGACCGATTTTGTTTTTCACCCAATGCATCCAAGACTCTCTAGGTACTGCCAGAATTTTTCAAGTTAATTCGAAAGTGATGAGAAGTTAGAAAATTGGAGCGGTTTATGCTTCTTGAACGTGAGTCAATTGCTCACATTGTTTGAATTTCTGCCAAACGCCAACCGGCTCGCGCGCTGTGGGAAATTCGAGGAATTAGCAAATTAACATAGCATTTATAGAAAGTTGAAGTTTTTTTTTTCCTTCCTTCTTTCTTCTACAGATAAGAAAACTAGAATTAATGATACACTATGCTAATTTTACTCACGCAATCTCTTCAATGGCATAGGGTGAATTCCTTGCTCTATTCCCGATTTGAAGATCCGTAAAGGAAAGGACAAAACACCTAGAACTTGACCTATTCCTGCTTTCAATCTTCTTCCTATGGGTGTCCAGCGCTCAACCCACCAAGTTTTGATTTTCCATTCTTCAGGATGAGGTAATCGGGGGAGTTGAAATCTAGCATCTTCTGCCCACTGATCCATGAAATCCTTATCGGAAGTCCGAGGTCCAGATTTAGCCACATGTTGGAATATGTCGTCCGGAATGTCGCCAGAAGACTCGACTGGGTGTGGTGCATGCAAACCGACTGATGGATAAGCCGAGGAGGGATGCTGACCGAGGCCCACAGCGGCAGCTCTCGAGCCTCCATCCGCGGTATGAGAGCCTATTTCGACTAAACCCTTGGCTTCATCGCCACTGGCAATCAAACATCCGCCCAAAGAAAAGGTGGATAAGCATACATAAATTAAACGCCTAATGTGCATTAAGAATGATATAGAGAAGGGGAAATTATAGGCAATAAAATGATATAGTATTGAGCTATAAGCAAGTTTGCCTGGAGCGACAAAAATTGTAGCTATCGAAAACTTGACGGGGAAAAGACTTCGGTTTTGTCCCGGTCTCTACTTTAGTAAGGTTTACTGCCCCTCAAGTTGAAAGGGATGGTATCCAAGATTTTTTCTGTGATGTGTTGTATCTGTAGATACTTACCTGATTTCATCAGCTGTAAACTTGCTGTTTTATTGGATCGCAGGCATGGAGACTTGTAAGGCTCATGAGTCACATTTCTTCACCGGTAAGATTGGTTGGTTACCCGGTATAAACAATAGTATCTACTGGCAAATTTTGTTTTCCATGATTGCCTCTCGATGGTTTCATCCTCGACGAGGACAGCGTCAGCGAGCGACATTTAATGTTGTACACCATGGACATGCATGCCGATGATGGCCGGAGCAGAGGGCTTCACTGTCGTCACTGGAACACTACGATACAATCATGAATATATGCTCACCCCTGGAGCTTCGCACTAAACTTCAGTCTTTCACGGAAAAAGCCCATCAAGTATGAGAAAAAGCCCATAAGGTCTCGAAATGAGTAAAGCGCCTAGAATTAAAGTGCCTGCAAAACTTGAATGGGTCTGCAGGCTGACACAAGACCCCAACGGGGGTCCAACACACTCAAGGACCACATTTTTGAAGTCCTTGGGGTGGTGGCTCTTCAAATCTATTGCGGCCAAGCAATTGGCCCAGCAAAAAAATCTCACGTATTGGACATTTGGGCTTATGGTACCCCCATAGTGCATAAATATAGGTTGATGCAGCTTTTGAACTCTTTCTCTATGGGTTCAGGGCGTGCAAGAAGCCCATAAACTGCCCTAAAAGGCCAAATTATGGGCTTTGGAGGGCTACTTTTGCTGTTTTTTTCTTCATTATTTGTTCGGACCAACTGGACACCCCCCAAATCACACAAAGTAATTTGCCGCGCGCAACTGTAGTATCTCTCTTATTTATTAATTACTTGTTATACATATTTATGTATAAACCTTTTATGATGGACTCTTTAAACATATCTGATACATAATCAAGCTTGCCAAAGTAAGCAACCAGATTTGGGGCCCAATTATAAACAATACTTTGTAATTATTTTCAAAAACTTTTGGGATACATTTGAAATCAAAAGATACCCATTGTCTCTTAATAAAGTACATTAACATAACTCAAATAAAATTCAAAATGTGTTCAAATTCAGGGCATAATTATAAACCAAAAGATGGCAACTTGCCACAGCGGCCCAAAAAAGTTGATAAATTGCAAGCAGATGAACTGGCAGAATCATATGAACGCCCCTGAATTCAATGAATCACACAATCACATGTTCAACCAACAAAACCTGGCCTATGTCCAAGCTGATTTGTCGCGCTTTCAAGCAACCTCATCATTGGGAGCCCTGGAAGTAGAAATGAATCCCTGTGACAAGGTTGAGCAAGCCGTCCTCACCAAGAGGAGAGTGTTACATTAATATTTTCATTGGTTGCACACTACGATGCATGACGTGCACTGTCAGGCTAGGTGATGCCAAGGCTAGTCCTTCTAGCTACACCTCCTGAAAATAAAGATAAAAAATACTCTAAAAATAAAAATAAAGAGTATTTTTGAGTGGTTTGGTGCGGTGAAAATGGTGAAGGGATTATAAGAAGAGTGGGGGATGTGTTTTGGATAAAGCCTAAATGCTAGAGGTTTGAATATTTCCTCTTAAGGTTATCAGGCTCCTGTAATGACAGGGGTTTTCGGGGTCACCTGATCTTCTGGGGCCTGTTAAAACAGGAGTCTTAGGATTACCCAGGAAATTGGATGTAGAGTGCCTCTAAAACAGATAAATACCTACTGTTTTGGAGCCCTTATGGAGCCAAGACCTGGATGAAGGTAGGATAAGGTGGTGATAAGTTCAGGAAGGCTTCAGTGGGTGTTTTGTGACGAAATTCAAGGTCACAGGAAGTCCTACAAGTAGACAATCAAGTCCTTCTTTCTTCTAAGAGAAAGGTTATGAAGGAGTAGGATTTTAAGGGTCATTCCGCTGGGTGACCCTAGGTTATTTTGTATGTAGATTTCATTTATGCAATTATATTTGCACATTTATTTATCCTTCTTGAGGTATTCCATTGTTTCATACTTTTTATTCTTTTTATTTATTTATTCACTTCATTACTATGTAAGCTTGTCTCTGCATAGTAGCAAGCTGACATGCACGGTATACGTGCACTGGAGGCAAACAGACCCTGAAGAAATCTTGAGAATAATTGTAAATTTTCGCATCTTCAAATCAACCCATGGGGTCGATTTGAAATGGTTTCAAAACAAAAATAAATAAAAAATGATTTTCAAAAATTAACCAAAATATTCCCAAAAAAAAAAAACTTTTGAAAACCTGTTTACATATAATTGGGCCCTCATCTCTTTTTTCAAAAAAAACAACAACATAATATTAGACATCACTCCAACCTAAAATATATCTATTTGCTATAACAACTCAAAAAACAAAAAAAAACCTACCAGCAATTTCTGCCAATAGCTCTAAACAGTTGGTGAGTTCTGATTCACTTGTAGCTTACCCAAGCCTCTTTGTGAAAGAGAGCCCTGCAAGTGTTTCTGGTACAATGCAGTAGGTGCGGGGTCATTCCTCACACTGACCAAGCCACTCACAACAGGAAATGAGGCCTTGTCTTAAGCTTGCCTCTACTTGGCTTATTTTGAGACTATATTGAGTAAAAAAAATTCAAAACACACAAATCTTCCTCTTTTTATGCTTTCTTGAACTGTTATCAATTGTGGACAAATCCTCCCTATTTTTGGCTGTTGTTTCAATATTTTATTTATTTAATAGCAAACCCCCTTTCATAAGAATCAAAAGAAACAGATTAAGCAGAAAGAAAAAAAAACTATGAAAACACAATCATAAAAAAAAGGATGGATATCAGGTGAGGCATGTGTGTATAAAAATAAACATGAAGGGTTTTTTTTTTTTTTAGTTTATTCAATGAAAAAAATGTTCAAGATGGTCAAATTGAGTTGAAGTATTCAAGCAAAAGTGGCATAAAAGGAATAAGCAAAGTAGAGTTAGTGTTGAAAAAAAAACTGACTACTTGTTTCGAAAAAGATGGAGTGTCTAATAAGAGGCAGACAGGGATGATATTCGTCCGTTCAAGATAAGGAGAAAAAGACTAGAAGAAAAGCAAAGAAATCAAACTGGCGTGGGATGACCAACAGGTATATGAGAGCAATTTGATTGGTAGCTTCTGTATGTATTTGTGTGTGTGTGTGTATTTGGGGAATGGGAGCGCAGGTGTTAGCATTTTCTTTCGGAGGGACGGTGTATTGCGAGAGTGAATCAAGATATCTTTTCGGGTTCGGCCGGTTCCAAGGATCACAGGGTGGCGTGTGCGAATAAGGCGCAGTCAGAACAGAACAAAAAGCGCAATCGAAATATAGGTTGGGCTTGATAAATTGGAACGTGTTTATAGGTTGTTAAGAAAAAAAAATTGAGTGGCGAGCGGCCAACAAATCCCCAAGACTGTTAATTGGTATGTTGGTCAAGTTTTTGGTAATTTGGGTGGGACGGCTTGGCGTGGGCAGTGGTTTGCCTGCGGCGGAACGGGTTGGGAGAATAGTCGGTGTGTGCTTCTCCGTACTTGAGTTGCGGGGCGGGCACAAGAGTTGACAAAGCGGGTCTCATTGGGAATGGAGATGCGGCTCCGACTAGGGTATGCGAGAGCACGGGAGGTTCTAAATGACGCAGAGGGTAATCAGCAAAATCAGTCAAATCGGGTGATGTTTTATTAAAGGGAGCAGGATGACAAGGGAGGGACTTGTGACTGACCAGCATAAGCCAGCTCGAGACGTTCTCTCCTCCTACGTTCCTGGTCTTCGATCGTCAGTTTCTTCGAGATCCGACGGGCAAGGGCGCCGAGTCCTTCCTTGCGCTCGACCATAGGTGGAACATGTTGGCAATGCACCTTGCTGGCATCGAGTGCGGAGACGCTCTGGGAGCGGCCATTCTTTTTCGGGTGAACCGAGTTAAACCGTCCCAGCGCGGCCTCGAACTTGTCTCGTAGACTCTTCCCGCGGTTGAGCTTGGGATTAGCTGGTGTAGGTTGAGGGCTCGGATTAGTTTTCGGATCTGAGGTTAACTGGTCGACCTTCTGAAGATCACGTTCGGTCGGTGCAAACACTGGCCGTTTAGGTATCCGATCGCCATTCGTCGTCGACGACGAGATGGTGGAAGCGTTCGGTGTAGAGCTGCCAAAGAGGGCCTGTTGACGAGCCAGTTTTCGCTCGTGACGCTTTCGTGTTCTTTCGGCCATCTATCATGGTTGAAGTGATTAAAAAGGACAAGTTGGGAGTCATTAACACGGTTCATTGGGTCAATTGGAATGAATTAGTGATGTGGGTTTGATGATGGGGGTATGTGGGCGGGTGGGTGATATATGTGCAAATTTAATGTGAAGTGCTCGGTCATTTTGCGAATCTGTCAAGAAAAGGTGTGTTTATCCGAAAAATGCGGGGGAATGAAAGAAGCTTGCCGAGGAAGTGACGGTGTGGGTAGATAGAGAAGGGTTTGGGAGAGTAGAAAAAGGAGTCTAGAGATCCAACAGATTATGTGGGCTCACCTTGAGTTCATACTCTACATCCCGTTCAATCTGGCGATCATCACGACCTCTGATTCCACCCACGCTACCGGACCAACCAAATTCTTCCTCAATCAGACTGACCCGAGCAGCTGCTTCGATGGGGTCGAGGAAGGGATTGTTCGGAGTGTAGCCACGAGACGAGGGTTGGGCGGCAGACTTAGACCTTTGAAGTCTTGTGCCAGGCTCAGAGGAGAAGACCGACTCGGAATCAGCCCCACCACCGGCAAACATGATGGTCTAGTTATAGAAAAAAGGATCGAGTGTGGGATGTGGGATATATGGTGGGGATGGAGTGGAAGAGTAGTTGGGGGAAGGAGCAAGTCGAGTGAGAGGGGCTTTTGAAGAAAGAACCAAAGAACAAACAAACGGAGATTGGAGAAGCAAGAATGAAAGAAACAATTCCCTTTCGTGGTCAGGAGAACGAAAAGAGCAGCCTTTGATGGTAAAGCTTGAAAGTCGATGGACCACGTAACCCATAACACTTGCAGGTCCGTCTTACATAAGGACTGGTCATCAACACACAGCTTTAGGTCAGTGTTAGGGTTAGCGTTAAAATGTTAAAAAACAAGACAAGGCAGGGAATGTCCAAAACTGTAAATATGTGAATACATGCGAATACAGTGTGGCAGAAACTGTTTTTCACTGGTGGGAGCACCGGTTGCTCACCCATATTTAACCATTTGCCAAGTTGGACGCTCTTGGAGCAGCTTGGCGTTGCTTGAGCGGGTGGAAAGTTTATCGTACAATCACACTCATCACCCCTGTATTCATCCAATCCAAAACATTCCATCATCATTCAGCCCAATCTTCAAACATGTAGGTATCATCAGCAATGGGTGGCGAGGTAAGAAGCCCACGACCATCCGCAGTTGGGACAACGGGGGGCAATTTCCAGACCTGGTCAAGTCCAAGAGATGGGTTGGCCGCTTGGAGTAAAGAAATTCGTGACCCATACTTTCAACACAAGTGAGTATGAGCGATCTTGGGCAGGAAAGAGAACTATAGGTGGATAGATGAATGGATGACCGACATCAACATCTTCACTTCTTTATAAAGTTCTGGGGGCAGCGACTTGCGGCTCATGCGACAGAGGCCTTTGTTTATCTGACCTCGAAGGAAGAGCGGGGCTAATCATAATAATCCTATCTTTCTATTTTTATCCTTTTTGTCCAGCAAAGTTTCTCAAAAAAAAAAAAAAAAACGTATTTGAAATTTGAAAGATAGCAAAGCCACTTAAACGGGGGTTCGGGGTTCGGGGGCCGGAGGTCTCTGACGCTTACACATGCCTTCAGGCTTGCAGGGAAAGGAAGGACATCAATCCCAAAATCACTAAAAAGATATTTAAAATTTAACAACAAAGCTTTAAAGGAAACAGAGTAGACAGTCTTCTTGGCTGTACTGATGGGCACTCACACCTGAATTCTTGATACAAAGCTTCAAAACAGATTGAAGGAATATGTTTTGAGGTCAAAGGAATCCTGGAAGATATCACATTGCTCTGACAACCCATCTTCAAATATTCAGAAGTCTGAAAATCATCCTCATCAAGATGATTGCAATTTTCACTTTGGAGTGAATTAGTCAGAATTTATTTCGTCACAGATACCTATGATTTGAACATGTATGGGGATTTTTGAGATGCTTTCTTGAGTTTGGGTTGGTTGCATGCTTGAGGATAATAGGATTTGTGGTGGTTGGCATTGCTCAAAGGTGCACTACACCAATTGTTTTATTGGCACGGTAGGTCAGATGAATTGTCTGACATGCTTGTTGGACAAACTTGTCTGATAAGATGTCATGCCAGCTTTTCCAAGAAGTTGGCCCTGCCTTCCAACTGTTTGAACAGACAGGTCTGACATGTTGTCAGAAAAAGCTGTCCAAAATGGTGTGAGACAGGCAGGAGCTACCAGTCCAATGAGGTGATTTTGGCAGTAGTGAACAGGCATGCAACAACTTTGGAAAACTCAGTTGTCCTTAACAGGTAAATGGATCTGCCAGCAAAATATCATTCTGTCTTATTTATCTGCAGAGATTTTTAGAGATTTTGATCTTGCAGATCCAGGATCCACCAGGCATGAATGGTTGTGGATCCTTGGTTTATCCTTGTTACTTATGATAAAAAAAATGTGGAGAGATAATGGTTTGGATTGAGGAGATAAGAAAAAGGCCAAATGAAACCTGAGGTCCAGAGGTATTTTCTGTCTCTGGAGCAGGTCCACAGGAGCCAAGGAGGAGGCATACTGGGGCTTAATATTTTCTATCCAGCCATTTGCCATCTATTTCACAGCCAACAGGTTGCCTTTGTGCACAAGTCCCTCCCTGTGGGAGTGGTGGCTCTGCTCTCATTTCCAGAGCCATATAGAAAAGCCTCCCACCAGGGGGAATTGCGTTAAGCTAACTGCCTGCATAATCTGAGTCCAAGAAACAGGGTGAAAGATATTCCATGGTAAGTTCTCAATACCTCCAAAAGTGTCATTTTTCAATTTGGACTGCTTAAATTGGAGGATTTACTTTTCAAATCCTATCCAGTTTTTTGATTGGAACAACAGTTCTTTTTCTTAATTCTTATTTGGTTTAGGTTTGGGACACATGGCTTCAAAACTGATTTTAAGTCCATAAATGTTTTGCAAGTTAATTATTATGGACTTCAAAGTATCCTTTAGGACATAGAACTGTCAGATTTTTTTTGTGTGCTTCTTTCCTTTCCACCAGGAAAAATGAATGATCACTAGATGACAGGTGACATCAGTGCAAGTACAGAGATCTGCCCAGGATACGTTCAGTTGGTATTGACTACAGCTCCCTTCAAAGCACAAAGGGGCCATTGTACTTAGCTGGTAGTACAACCAGAGCAAAACCACAGTTACAGCCAAAGCTGCTTGATGTCACCTGGCATCAAGTGATCATTAACTTTTCCTGGTGTTCATTTCTATGTCACAGTTTGTGACACCTTTGTAGATACTAAGTTCCAACCTAGCTCAGCACTCAGATGCAGAAGGATTTTTCTCATCCTTCCACAATAATCTGATTGTCTGGCCATGGCAATTTCTGTTTCTCTTTAAAACAGTAGTGAACTCAATTTATTTATACAATACTCTGATTGTCTGAATCAGTCCATTGTGGTTAAATAGGTTATGTAACCCATTTCTCTGTGAATATCAGCTTAAATATTCCTGAAGGATCCATATGCTTCTTGTAAAATTGCCCCAAACTCTCTTGAAAAACCTATAACACAATTTTGGCCAACACATCCACATACAATCAACCCCACAAGCTGAATTGGCCAGCCACCCCACTCTCAATATCTCTGGCATCCAACAACTACACCCTCCTGGACCAGACTCCAATTATCTTGATTGGAGCCGGCTATTGTGAATTCTTTTACAATCAACAGGTGTTTCTTGTGTTACATGGACCCAGATGACAAGAAATTCAATCTTACTTGGGAAAAAGTTAACTGGAATCAGGAAAATCTGGCCATCTGTGGTGTTATTTTGAGGATGACCCATCCAGCAGACAGATGCTATGCTCATCAATTCAGCCATGATACCCAGGGCTTATGGAATACTCTAAAGGCAGAAAATAAAGATAGCTTGTCAGGAGGGCTCAAGTACTTCTCTAGTGCCTCTCAACACTTGGGAAAACAAATTTCTCACTTTGATCATTGAATCATCACATGCCTACATCAATACTCACCTCTTCAATTTTCAAGCCAGTCTCCCTGAATTTTTGAAGCTTATAACTGTTGCCCTCAACAAACAAAATCACATATTCAAATCTCATTTCAATAAGCATTATCTTCAACTGTGGGGGGATGATATAAACATATGCCCTCCACTTTCCTAAGATCATTTGAAATCACCCATCATTTCATCACCTGGAAGATGCAATTAATCTCAGCCTCTATGCTACTAACTTACTGATAAGAAGGTGGAGCTATTATTATGAGTATGGACTTGAGATCAGAGAATATTTCACATAGAATAAGGGTTTCCTGTATTTAAACAGAGGAATCCAGAGTCAATATTCTTGGTCAATCAATACTGTAGAGTCTTCTCAACACAACTTAATTGGAAGAGAAATATGGATTATATGTCTTGGATTATTCCTGTAAATTAATCCAGGGAAAAAGAAGTGCAGTGAGTACTATACTTACTACTTGGTTTGGCAATGCCAGGATCAATAAGCAGTAATGTGATAACAACAAAGGAAGTGATTACAGGATTTTTCAAGACCTGGGTCACTGCAAAAAAATCTGCTTCAACTGCCAGCAGTTGACATGCAGCTTACTCTGATTTTACTCAACTCTTATTCAAACTTTAATTGAGATTCACAGTGACTGTGCACCAAAGTAAGGTTTGATTAAAGTTGTAGTAAAACCAGAGTAAGACCAGAGTAAAATCAAAGGTACCACATGTCAACTGCTGGCAGTTGAAGCAGATTTTTTACAGTGGGTGGGCCACTACTAGGAAGATTCAGCACTTTAAATGAGGAGTGTAGATTTTACAGAACTACAATAAGGAGAACACTACAAATTCCTGCTAGAGTGTTCAATGGGATTCAGAACTTTAAATAATAATTGTGGATGGTATACACTAAGTATAATAAGAACAACTATTTTATCTGTTTATGTCAGTCTGTATACTACTAACCTGGTGTAGAGGTTGTTTTATGATTGATGGACAAGGTTTGATGATGGTGAAGGCTTGAGCGGCAATAGTTCCTGAAAGAACAGATAAAACAGTTTTTCCACAATTTCATTGAGGATCTTCCTGAAGGACTACTACCAGGGCTTCCAGATCATTCCTTAATAGGTACTAATAGGCATTCAAGAAGTGATCATAAGCCTTACTTGAGTTTGAGTTCAAGATTCTTAAGAATCTTGCAGAGGAGTGGGATGGTGTCATCTGGCAAGTAAATCTCATTCACCCCTAGACTCAGCACTGGGCCGCTGTGCTACGCTGCACTTTTTTGGAAAAAAGTGCAGCATAGCGGTCGTTTTTTTTTTAGCCTGAAAACACTGTAGTGTTAGCGGCTTTTTTAGCGCTTCGCCATGTTATGCTGCGTTACAGCAGTTATTGACGCTAAAATCCGCTGTAACACAGCATAACGACACCCTTTTTGGGGCTGGGACTTGTAGGGTTAGCTCAATATTTGCTAAAAGCCAACCAAAAACTCGTTAGCTGTTAGCAAAATTACACAGCGCAGCGCTACGCTACCGCTACAGGTAGTGTAGCAGGCCCAACCTTGATAGACTGGCCAACTTAATTTATTACACCATCTGCAATCTTTCTCAACTTTACTTTCATTTTTTCTTCTTGTTTTCATGTTTCACATTCATTTCACTGATTTCATAACATACTTTAAATATGCTGGTATCTAATAAGCTGTACAAGCGGGAAACTTAGGGCCTGTACCATACCACCTCTGAGGTTGGTTTTTCCAAACTTTTTTTTATTCAGAATTGCTTTAATGCAAAAACCCGTACCACAGGCCTCGGTTTTTGCTTTAATTTGAAAATTGTTTTTTAGTGGTTTTCCGGCGGTTTTTGGAAACAGGCCTCATCCTGTTTCCAACAGTTTCTGCTTACAAAGAAGTGCAAAAAAAAAAACGGTGAAAATCATTTTCAATTAAAACAGGTGTCCGCTGTGGTATGGGCCCTTAAAGTTGTACTTACTGAACTCTATTTCTCCCTAGACTTTCTGAAGAGAAGATAATAAATCATCATTTTATTTACTCATTCCTTTTGAGCTTGAAGATACATCAACAACTCACTGCTTCAAGCTTTCTCAACCCTCTCAAATCACCTAATCACTGTTTAGATCCTTGAGCTTGAACTTCTCAAAACTTATCACCAGCTGGGCGTAAACTCCTTGGATCAAATCAAAATCAATCCAAAACTTGAAAGCCACTAAACAGACCCAGTAAACTTCAATTGAGTGGATTATAGACACCTCTGGAGTAACCCACCGCTGACAGATGGCAGAGTTTTTCAAAAAAAGAGTGGTTTTCATTAATTCAAGCTAACAAAAGAGTATTGCATGCAAACTTGGTCAAGTTTATCCTGACAGAATTTTTCTATGATAGTATTATAAATAAGCTAATAGATATTGCTTCTGGTTTGACCTCATAAATAATGATGGAAAGTACTGTATTATTACAATATTTCTGAATTCTCCGAGGAATTTTGGAAGGGAAGAGAGCTGACTTTTAAGTCTTCTATAATGAACAGAGGGATATTGGATGATAAATAAGATGTGATCTTATGTCTATGTATGGGAACATAGGGCTGCAAGTCCTGGGGTGAGATCATGGCATACACAGCCTAAATTGATCTGTTAATGTGACATGGAATATTCCCAATTCAAATGATTGATATTCAGTTCAAATAAATTTTTCAAGAGAAGATACCCAAGAAATTTTGTATGATATTTGTATTGGCACAGCCTCATCAAAATAAATGCATTAAAGCACATTTCTGGTTTTTCTTCTTTTGTCAATGGAGTGTTCTATGACTTTTTACAAGCATTCTATGACTTTTTTACAAGCACAACTCCATTGAAATAAATGTGTAGCAGTGCAATATTAGTCATTATTTATTGAGTAATTGTTCCCGAGGTTTTAACATTCCACTTTTGGTTACACTCAACCAGGATGAGGCAAAATTGGCTGCAATAATGAGCAGAACTCATAATGAATGAAACTAGAATGATTTCAAGTGAAAATAAAGAGGAAGTATGGATCCTGTAGTAAATTATTGAGGCTCCAAGTTCAGATATAATCAATCTGACAATAATTCCAGGCATTTTTGTGATAATTCTTAATTGTGTTAATTAAATGAACAAATTAATGTGACACTGCCAGGGCCAGAAACAGTTGGCTAACTGCTTACAGTTGACACACAAAATTACAAAGGTGACTTGGTACTTTTATATGTCAACTTCCAGCAGTTAGCTGACTTTTTCTGGCAGTGTGAGGTTCCAGTTACCACACTGATTTAAATACTTGTTTAAAAAATTTGTGATAGCCAAGTTAATTGCCCATATGTGTCTTGGAAAGTCACCAATAACATAATTTGGTGACAGTAACACACCTACAAGAAACATGGGAATGTTTATCCTCTGAAATGATGAGCCCATGACATCAGAATTAAAGGCTAATTATCAGAAAAGGTCTGAAAGTGTTTGTTGATTTAAATGGTCAATATTACACCAATATTTATGACTTCCAAACAGGGCCTAATTTTTAATCAATGTAAAAATAATATGTTTTGAACCAGGATATTGTATTACAGTTTTCTTTGGTAATGAGAAGGCTTTGTTTGTATTCATTAAAGCAGTTCATACTGGGGGATCTAACCACACTTTTATGATTCTATCATCAATTTTTGTTCAAATTTTTAACAACCCCCGCTGTATCTTGGTATGAAATAACTGAAGTGCTATTCATATAATTTCTAATAAAAAATATTTCAAGTCCCAGAATGATCTGGGCAACTAATTTAACAAGTTTTCATAAGCTTCTGTCAAAAAGATTTCTGTAATTGCAAAAAATTCAGCACTTGATGATTCAACACTTGATGATTCTGAATTAAAGTATGAGAATGCGGCTCAAGCTTGATGACCTGTAATAAATGAGAGAGGGGACTCTCTCCCTTCAGCCTGAAGATACCTATAGTCATCCTGAGGTCTGAGAATATTGCTATCGGAGTTTTTATTTATAAACACAATGTCCCTTGTCGCGCACCATTCGCGAACCTGTGCATCCCATTTTCTTTCTTCTTTTTGATCTCGTATCTTGCAGAGTGACTGAAGCTGAAGAACTTTTAAATTGCGCATTTTGAAAATCCGATTCAATTGATTGATGTCGATTGGATCACCACTAGATCTGATGATTAATTTTGTAACGGAGGCTGCCAGTTCTGATTCCCATATTTGAGGGCTTGCATAAGCGTAGGATGAGATAGAGAGAGTTGTAAGACTTGGGATCCTTATCGACATCAAACTTTCTGGGAATTTGTTCCTGAAATTTAATAGTAAGGTTTCAACAGGCGATAATTTTAAGATTGAAACCACTTGATGTAGCTCCTCAGAATATTCGCCATGAATATGCACCATCTTGATAGTTGTGGCTATATGCTTCAAAACTTCACATAGGGATTCGTATTCTTCTGGTGCGTATAACCGGGAGCAAATATCAAGTTGGGTAACGGCTGATTGTCTCGACGGTAAAGCATTCGATGGAATCGGCCCGATGCCTTCAAGGTTGACGACATCTATCGTTACACTCGTGAGATTGGGAAAAAGGCGAAAAGCAGACATGATTGATATGACTGTCACCGAAAAGCTGAATATCTTCAAAACCTTCAAGGAGCCTATTTCCTTCAGTGGGTAAGTACTGAGAGTATGGAGCAGTACCGAAGCGCAAAAGCCTGTTGCCACAAGTACTTCTATTTCAGGAAGGCTTTCCAAGAGCGACGCCATGTTTTTCGTCTCTGTTGCAGGATCTACATCGCGAAACAAGTCATGTAGGTAGAGAACTCGAATCCACTGAGAGATTGAGGCAGAGGGAACCCTTTGAGGAGATAGCCATCGATATCGATGCGGTTCAAATGTTACTTCACGAAAGGATTTGCTTTTGAAATCGTGTACAATACTACTTAGCAGCCGGGGTGCAACGATCCCGTTGAGACTTCGGGAAACCAGGGATAGAGCACACAAGTCACGCTGAGCTGATAGTGAAGGATAACTGCTCCAATCGGTAATGGCACTGTCGACCGGAGGCCAGAGCTGTTCTTGAAGGTGAGCCACAACTTGCTCGGCCAGCTCGACGGGGAGCGAAGAAAAAGTGGATGAACTTTGTTTCATGCGAGAGATATGTTCAGAAGTTTGCAGTGCTTTCAGTGGTATCCTTCGAGAGCTTGTCACCTATGAGTAGTTGGAGCCAAGCCGGAGTAAGGTGAGCCTTTTGTCCCAATGATGTTGAAGATAGGTCAACGTGACCTGGGCTGAGGACAGAGTGAACCAGGAGACAAGCTTGTTGCCGCATGAATCCGACGTACCGTTAATCCAGGACCATGAGCGATCCAGGGGCTCACGGAGTCTCTAGTCCACCTACCATCCCTAGGAGACAATCACCTGAATGATACGCTGTATACTTATCGAAGCTGGCTCTATCTACCTGGAGGGCGAGCTGTAACTCGATCTAAGAACCATCGGGCTGAACTTTGAAGTGGAACGAAGCGAATCTACCCGCAACGTAATGCTCGCTACATAAATATTTGGCAAAAGAGCTACTCTAGTTCGAGCTCGTGTTTTGTTTTCTCCAAACTGATTTCTGGTCCTTTGGCCGTTCTGGCACTGCTTCGCCCAGCGACCAGTTCTTGCGTTCAGGATCCATCAGGCACAGCCAATAACCGTGGTACGCAACGGGAATTTTGTGCTACCTGGTTGTAATATATCAACACATCAAAAAGATCCTATGACTTCAACAGGAATTGTCTTCTATCTTCCAAGAAAAAAAAATCAAATTAAATTAAATTGATACGATAACATTGACACATCTTGCCGGATCAGGTGCACTTTTGGTGCTTTGCTGCTCGTCGACGATTACAGCAATAAATACAAGAGGGAAAGTGAATAAAACACCTCGAGAATTTGCTGAGAAGACTATTATCCTTGCCAAAGAAGTCAACCAGCCGTAAAAAGAAAGAGGATGCCGTCGAAATGAGCCGTGAAACGAATGGAATGACAGCTGAAGATGTGATTCGGCCATTGTATGTAAGATAAGGGTATAATTAGAATATTGAGGCCACCCTTATTAAAAGTTTGTCCGAGCGAACACGTATAAGCGCCATTAAGTGAAAAAAGTGGACTTAGTAAAGCATTGAGTTGTGCGCTAATCTCGTCTCTGTGAATGACTCTCGCCTAGCTTCAAGCGGAGTTGTGATGTTATGAAAGTGGCCGCTTTCATCTCCTCTTCGGAACCAGCATAGTTCAGATGCGGTCCGATAACTCCCCACGTCTGGCATACCACGTCCCATTGGTTACAGCAATCGTAGGTTACGGGGACATACATGGATGGCATATGGGATGCATACATTGCCAAGAGCCCTGAGCCACCAATCTGTTTGTGAAGATGTCAGGCCCGGCATATCAAAAGATGTGAAGAAATGAGGCTTACCCCCGAGCAGCGATTTTGGGGAGCGTAGCCAGTGTGGTAAGGGTTACCGAACAGGACGACGGCGACGACTTGGTCCGGGTGTAATGGAAGTTTGTTCATCAATTGCGAGATGACCATAGCCTATGCACAAGGTAAGACCAAGCTTCAATTCCTGTACAGTAAGGAAATGCAAAGAAGTAATGACAGACTCCTTTGGAATATCCGACGAAAACGTATTTCTGCTAAGGGCATTTGGTCATCTGATTAGATAGGTATGTCGCACCAGCAGTGCCACCCTCCGCTGGAGTTACAACAAATTCGATGGCGGATGAGTATTCAATCTCCATGTTAGAGCCACCTGCTGTCTCGGCTTCCACCATAGCAATCAAATTTGCATAGGTGGGGGAGGCGGTTTGAGGTTGCATCGTGCCACGAGCACTAAAAAAAAAAAGGTTGAACTTCAAGCAAATTGAACCACCCAAGTGCCTGCAGCTGGAGAAAAACGTACGCTATGATTTTATAACGGCTGCAGTTGTCATTTTTTTCAGCACCGGTAAGTGCCGGCTCTGCAGCCGGGGGGATTGATTCGGGTGCTTCAGAAGAGACGGCTACTTCGGCAGGGGCGACTGCATCGGTGCGGACGACTACTTCGGCAGGAACGACTGCGTCGGCTCGGACGACTGTTTCGGCAGGGACAGCTTCGGCGCGGACGACTGTTTCGGCATGGACGACTGCATTAGCATGGACGACCGCATTGGCATGGACGACTGCATTGACTGGAACGGCTGCTTCCACATGAACAGCTGCTACAGCAGGGACAGCTGCTCCGGCAGGGACGACGGCCTCGGCAGAGACGACCACTTCAGCATCAATGCCTAATTGATCCATTTCAAGTTTAACCACTTCAATAGGGGCGATTAATTGGATCATCACAGCTGCATTTTCAGATGCGGTCACCTTTGCGATGGCGGAGCTCGCACGTGCTCTGTTAGGCTGAGGGGAACCCAGGATACATGATTGGCTGATTAGCTGCACGAATAAACAGGCAGCGGTGAGATTGGGTGAACAAATCATGGCGACACGATTTCCTTAGCGAAGGTGGTTGGGTGAAGACGAAAAGACTGGTATTGATGTGAAAAAATAATAAACGACGGACAGAAGATTAAGAAGCGATTGTGCCTTACCCATTGAGATTCTCCAGATGCTTATCTATTTATCACAGGCTTCATGGCAAGTCGCATGGGGAACGCTTTGAACCCACATAATCTCAAAGGCTGACTTGTCGGGTTTTCTCTAACCAGAATGTCACCTTTGTGGACCGCTTGCGACGAAAGAGATCACGCTATACCCTGTTGGGAGTGCAGGCGGGAAAAATGGAAGGCGCAGGCGCCCCAACCGCAGACAGAAGACCAGTGATCGCGAAGAGGCTCTTGCAAAAGTGATTTCCGGGCGCTCGTATCTTCCAAGCCTGATACAAGTAAACATAATGCAGCAATGCCGAGAAAGGATGGCAGATCCTCTCGAATCTCCACCCTCCTCAAAAATTTCGCCACGACAAACCTTAAATATCAGCGGACGAATGAAATAACAGCTTAACACAAGCCCTCTCGCTTCGGAGGGTCGGTGACCTAAGGCTGGCGTGGGCGAGCGTGGGGCCGGTGGGCGCCACTCGTAGGTGAAATAATGTGAAGAGTCAAAGAGCGAAACACTGTTGGAACCCAGGAACTGGGTTACAGAGGGGTTTCATCTAGGCCCCCTAAAGTCATGTTTGTAAGTAGCAAGATGTGTATGTAGTACAATGACAACATATAACTGAGAGTCCAATCTTCTCTCTCCATTCACATCAGGTTATGAGCTCTTGACAGCTCTTGCTACCATCAGTCTACTCATAAATCCCAAGCAAATGGGTAACCCAGAGTGTCAGCCTGCTACTATTTAGAGCATACCTGACTAAGACATAAAAAACATTACAGTATAAAAAAAAGTATTACACCCCGTTTGGCACCGATATATATCGCGCGATATATGTGGTTTTTTGCCTGAAATCCTTTGTGACATCTGATCAGGTCTGCCAAAACTTGATCAGATGTCACAAAAAAATGAATTATATCGAGCAAATATATCGCTGCCGAACGAGGCCTAAAAAACAAATAAAACCCATATTGTCTTTTGCTGAAAGCTTGGCTCCTTCACAACTTTTTTTGTTTTGTTTATGGATTTAAAAATGGAAAAACCCAACTTTTAAGTTTCTTTTTTCCACACGAAAACAAAAATCTGACTTTTTTTGCACATGGATGCAGGCACGCCATCTTGTGCGCAGTACATTATCAGGGCATCTACAAAGCTGAGTAGCGGAAGCGTCCATTTTTCAGATTCTGGGGTATTTGACTTCAGAATTGGTCGCTTTGACCAATTTTGACCCCAGAGCAGCTATCTGTGAACCGTTGGACAACAGTCCGATGGCCTCTGGTGACCAATGCAAATGGCTTGCAACAGTATCTACCCAGGTGGCTAAGCCTGAATATTTGAATATCTTTCCATCCAACCTTGAGCATGCACACAAGGTTGGAACACAATGAGCGCACAATTTTGTCAGATGAAGTGAAACTTGAAATTCCGCAGCTACTTTAAAATCAAAGTTTTATGGGATCCTGAAACAAAAAACTTTTCAAAAGAAGCCAAGCTTTCTGCAAAAGACAATAAACAATTCAGTTTAATCTTATCCCCGTCACACATAATCTGTTAAACGGACAAACCATATCAACTCGAGGGCCCATTTCCACGGCGATAGCTCCTAATTAGAAACGGACCCTGGCCAAAAACCATCGATTCAACCCCTCTTTATATAATAAGTTGAACTTCTTTTGTTCTATTCATCTTGACCAAATTTCAACAACACTTTTGTTCTCCACACAGCCTTTCATCCGCTCTAAATCCTACACTCTTTTGGACTTATCCGGAATTATCTCGCCTTCTCTGCTGACTCTATTACCTTTGCCGCGCTGCTTCTCATTAACCGCTTTGTCCAACCATCATGTCCCTCCGTTAGTAATTTCTAATCCCGGTTGTCGATTTCGGCTATCTCAACATCACCCTTGCCCCCTTGCTCATTGTGCCCGCTCTCATCTCTAAAATCTCTGAATCTGATCCTTGTTTTGCCCTTAGCCTGACACACCGACCCTCCCCCTCCTTTCGATACAAAGCTGATTCCATCAGATGCGCCCCAACTCTCGCCCTTGCCCGGAGACAACCTACTTAAGCCTTGCCGTAAACAAGTCTTACCAAGTACCATAGACCTTTTAATTATGCCGTCTCACCAACCTGTCTTTCTAAAGGCGAATATCTCATCATATCTGTTGACACTGTCTCACAACATGGCCGATAAGCCTAAATCCAAGAACTATCCGGCAAGCGGAAGTATGTTAGTTGAAGTCCTTGAATCTGTAGGTTTCCCGCAATCACCACTCCATTGCCAAAGAACTCAATGAACAATATTCCTCTACTCTTTATTTAGTCTTCTGCCTCTTTAAAGGCCGGTCAACAATACGGTGTCTTCATTGCACCCGGTTTGTACGTCGGAATGTCCCGAGTTACGCACCCGAAAAATTTAAAAGTTTTGAGCTTAGGCAAAAGCAGGAAGGTTATAAACGTTGTTCATAAGACTCATCTTTAGATCTATTTTGCTTAATTTTTATTAATTTAGCAATTTTTAATGACTTCGTCCTAGAGACCAGTTTTAGAGTACAAATTCGACGCAGTAATGTTTTCTATGTTGGTTTAGGGCAGATGACCGAAATTGTAAATATGAGATTTTGGATGAATTGTAAACAGTTCAAAAGAAGTCGCCTTTTGGAGTGGTCTCATCTACCGAATAATCATAGATTTCAGCGTAAGCTCCGGACTAAGTAACCCGGTCTATGGGTTGATTGCGACCCTCATCCAGTTATCTTAGCAAAAATGTGTACCATTGATAATGGTCCGGTTTAGGGTGAGTCACCAATTTTGTGCATTGGCTCTGCAAGCTTCCTCTAAGCTTGGCATAAGTTGAGGCGCGTGGTCACTCAAACGCCAGCTGTTCGCTTTATCCGGTTGAAAAGAATGCGCTGATCGCGGTAATTATAATTCGATAAAGACTGAGGAGTTGAGGACATGGGTGATTGCTCAAGTTAGCTCTCGACGCAGTACGCGCAACAGGCAATTGGGATCACACAATCCAGGTTAGTGAGTAGATGGTGACTATATATAAAGCATTCGTCCGGCTGGCGCCATGTTCGAGTAGGCAAACGTATCCATCGGCCCGTTCAAGAACGGGTGGTTCCATATCGAGACTGCTTATCCAACTTACCATTGGCAAGGCCGCCGAATAACAGACGTTTCTGTAGACCGACAAAGGACGGCGAGTCCACTTGGCTTATCTTTACAGGCAAAGCCCAGTTTGACCGGCGTTCCGATCGAATTAGGATTCGCTGCGAGTCTTCAAGCTATCATTTCAATATTCCTATGAGGCATGCTTTGTTGACGGGTCCCCGTGTCGAAGGGTGGCTTTGGGTTGACACAATAGAACCTACAATTGTGGCTTGGGATCCAGAAGAACCTGGAGTAAGTTTTGTCTTTGTAGAGTCAATATGTTTATTGAGAGGTCTGACAATAGATGGTTCCAACAGTCGAATTCTTGCAACTTTGAACTTCGACTAACACACAATTGCTCTGGAAAGCTTCTGATCAGGCAACATGAATTGTTTTGGATTGCTGCCACTTATGAAGGCAAGGAGGGTGATTGCGTAACATTGACTGTAGGTTATTTGACTAAGACTAAGGCGAGCATATTTACGGTACTGATTACGTTCATAAACAGGTTTCCTTTCTTAGACCTTTCCAGAAGTAATTGGGGCGGCCACAATTGTCCTATTTGTGAATGCTTCTAATTTGCTGAGGCTAGGGCTTCGAGTAGTTGAGTGCTTGAATCCTGATTGTAATCTTGTACGCTCATTTTGCCATTTGTAAGCTGTAGATTGAGTAGAATATACTTAAAAGTTAAACTGAAGGCGGCGAAGCCGCCAGTAAACTCTAGTCTTAGAATAAAGATAACACCACTAATTAAAAATATATGATTCAAGCCTTCAAAGATACACCAAAAGGATTACATAATGTTTTTTTTACATGTAGTTAACCAATTACATTACTTATCACATTTGTACAGGTTGAAACCATAGTAATAAAGCACTTTGTAATTATTACTTTATCCACAAATCAATTATACCTTTTTAACCTTTGGAAAAACCTTGGATATTATCTCATATTCTTTATTTTCAAGCAAATTAACCTAGTGTATCTCACTCACACCACCCCTTAATTATGACTCCTTCCAGTAGTTTGTTAATTTTCAACAGTCACTATTGTAGCAGTTATTACAACCACATTACATATGAATATTCATCAATTATGAATATTCTTAGTTCATATGGGTCTTGTAAACCGTGAAAATACTCCAGGTGGTGTTAGAAGTATCCCACATGCTCTAATAAATGGTACATCTACTAGTAGTACATTTATACTAGGAATTATTTGAATTACTAAAGTTCTAACACATGTACAATACTACATGTACCTGTAATAATCTCAGAAAACACTTATATGTGCATCAGAAGAATCACACAATAACTTCTGACCGGCATGGTCAGGTTATAGAAGCACTGACCTTGTTCAAAGGACTGTATACGTGTACAATAGAGCCAAAATACTGCTACTGAATGGCCTCTGCAGTGCTGCCTTGCCCCCAGGAATAATATATCATGACTCCCTTCTTACCACAAAGCAAAAAGCACTATTCTGACCCTTGAACAATTATTACTACCTTATTACCAATCTTACTTTGAAGCATTAGTTATAAAATAGTAGTTGTGTTAGTCATTGAATATCTCTTTAAAAATTATCACTAGAACATTAGCCCTCATAAAATCACCTCATCCACATCTTTCTGAGTGCTCATCACCCTGTTCTTATAATTTCCCAGCCTATTGGATCATTAATAGCCAAAGTTGTAAGAATTCAAAAAACTAGGAGATAGATTTAAATGTTAGATGAAAATGAGCTATAGACAATGTGAATGTATGATTTTGAGTGAAAACAAGTGCTCAATTGGATGAGGGTAGCAAGAAAACACATTGAGTCAGACAAAAGAAAAGAAAATTTACCTAGGAGCAGGTCAATACCATGCAGACTAGGCTGGACTTTGTTGAGTCTGATTTGAAGCTTTGAGAGCATCTTTGTTTTCTTGACGTCTGTTGATAAAAACATCAAGCTTAGTTAGCCTTATCCGTCCATTCTGATTCAATGGGACGTCTTCACTGCATTTACATTCTGGGCTTTGTCAGTAACATAATGGCCTTCTATTGTGGTGCATATAAAAAATGCAGCAAGATGTGATCACTGTGATGATTGAATGAAGTCATCATTTGTTGCTTATCTCTAATC
This sequence comes from Puccinia horiana, assembly GCA_001624995.1. Taxonomy (NCBI): domain Eukaryota; kingdom Fungi; phylum Basidiomycota; class Pucciniomycetes; order Pucciniales; family Pucciniaceae; genus Puccinia; species Puccinia horiana. The sequence continues at coordinate 441,353 of LWDY01000014.1, forward strand.
ATCTCTTAGCACACACTTACAAAATTGAAGCTTGCTTAGAGCCTGGTGCAGTGAAGCGGGGATGACTGGTACAATCAATTGTATTGTTGCTATGTTTGAAATCACAATCATGCAATCAGCATCTACTCTTTGCTTGTTACCAGTCCAGGCAGATGGCTTACTCGTTTGTCTTAGGACTAATCCAAGCAGCTAGAAGTTGAGGTGAGGATGAGATTCTGTTTATGAGATTTCTTCAAGTGATGGTAGTAAGAACACTTAATCAGCTAACTGATGGGAAATCTCCCTCCTCTTCAATCCTATTTAAGTATTCACTAATTGTATTTGTGTGACTTATCTGGAACATTTTGGGTGGTGTCCTTGGCAAGGTTTCTACCACTACCGTTGCTTGTGTCATCTGGAGTTGGGGATGGAAGAACTGTAGGTAAGTTTCATTCTCCAACCTGTCTGGGACGCATAACATGTGGCTTACCAAAGCATGTTACGTCATCTGTGTTCTGACAACATCTTATGATGTTGTCTAGGGCTAAGGTTGAATTCCGGCAAAAGTGAGTCAATTATTCTGCTATTTTCCATCCACTTCTGCACTCTTAATTGTGTCAGAACTACCAGAACTCTGTAATAACCCTGTTTACAGGCCCAGATTATCCTCAGGAGGGCACCTAAAAATACCTGTCCAACAGGCCCCTCCTTTTTTAATGGGGCTGTTGATTTTTTCAAAATTGCATTACTGGCCCATTGATTGCACTTTCACAAAGCAACACATCTGAAGTCCCCTTTGCAAATTTCATACCCACCAGCAACAGGGTAACATTTTGCAATGGAATCTTTCAGCCACCTACACCCTGACAAATTTATCCATTGTCAATCTCCACCAGGAACGACAAGCATCAAATTTGCAAAGGGGGCAATGATAAGAAATACAAAGAGAGGAACAAAAACACCAGAAAAAGGAACACAAAATAAAACAAATCAAGCACCCGCACAAGACAAGTGAAAAACATAGTACTATCTCTCCTTGACCACTTTGGCAGCTCTCGGTGCGCCTTGACGGCCTCCCAACTTCTTTGTATCCGTCAAACCACCCAATGATTCCTCCAGCTCCACCTGGGGTGTCGGTTGTCCCTGAGAAAGAGTCCCATTCTTCTTTTGGGAAGCACCTTTCTTATCCCAGTGCTCCTGCCAATTGGTTGCCGCTGTGGCAGCAATCCGATCCAAATTGGCATTGGTCAGCGGTTTAACCTCCACAGAAACTGCCAGGGTTGACTTTGGCACACGCTTGATCTGGGCTACTGGGGCTGTCTTAGGCGCACACTTGATTTGGGCTTGTTTGCCAGGTCGTTTACGCACAGTACCTTCCCAATCCACTGGAGAAAGGTGTGTACCCGCGTCCAAATGGGCCGGAGTCTGAAGCACTCCAGCATCAGACAAGTCAGTCCGCTTCCCTGAATCAATTGGAGCAGGGGATTGTTGGGTAACTGTGACCAAAGGGCCACCGTTGGTGGCGGTCAAACCGTAGGGAATGGCCAGGGTAGCACAAAGATTCACAAAAGGAATGTTAACTGTTGGGCCGGGGTTATCCTTGATTATATTTTTAATTGAATTGCTGACAAATGTGTCCATCGGTGTGAATAGATGACCCAAGAGGTATCCGTCTGGGCTCCACTTATACTCCCTGGTACAAGATCTACCATCTGGGAATACCCACCGTTTCGACAATCATCGTGCAACCATTGATGCAGCGGAGTACCCTCCCTCAGTAGTGGGATCCATCCCAAAAACCTCTGGAAAATAGTGTATAGACTTCTCCATTGACAGTCAATTTGAATGGCCAATTGACTTTTGCCATGAATTTGCACTGATTGTCCCTATTCACCAGGTTACAAACGCTGAGGTGGAAGTATAAATGAGGCAGCAACTTCCCATCAACAAATGAAAGCTTGGATTCCTCGTCTAGTAGGTGGTCACCGCTCAATCTCTCATTGCAAGGCTTGCACTGCAAACCAGATACTCCCTTGAGGCCTACAGTAAACCAGTCTGAGACAAGGTGCTGCAATTCTGCACAGGGTAAATTATTCCTTTCGAACATTTGATTTTTAATCTTGATGACATTCAAGGTGTGGGGTCCCTCCCAGAGGTGATTGTTAATAGTAGACTCATTGGGGTGTTTGATGCACATAAATTTCTGACGTTTGGTCACAGATAACAGAGTCGGTAGAGATTTTGAGGAGTTCTTCTTAAGGTCTAGGAGAATTTCCATGAAGTAGTCACATGAGGCAAATGCACCATCAACAAAGGACTCTGGGTGAAGTTTCTTTGCTTGGTTGAACAGCATGCTTGAGCCGCGAGTGAGGATCAATCGGATCTGGCCTGCCTCCTTGAGCTTGAACATTGACCGCAAAGTGAAGTGCGTGACTAGCAACTGAAACATGTTGTGTTGCTTCCCACCAGTTTCTTTCAGCCAGAGAGGACTGTAAACCACGTAGAGAGACTCCAGAGCAGTGTACATCTAACACCTATTTCGTGACTTGTACTGATTTGACGAAGGTGCTGACTGGGTTTTGATCTATGTTTGATGCATTCAATGGGTTTCCCAGCTTGGCCCTCTTTGATGAATGCTTGTCTAGCAATGAAGCCGTGGTATCAGGCGGCCGCCCATCATTGAGAGCTTCTCGTTGCCATTTGGTAGGTTTGGTCCAGCCGATAGATTGGGAGACATCAATCTGTTTCTTGGGTTTTGCGCCATACTCAATAGGAACCCCTTGCATCACTTCTCGCCAGTCCTGCTCCAAGGATTTGACGAACGCATAAAGCTCCACCATCCCAACTAGGACAGATTTTTTGCCAGAGCTGTTTCAGAAAAAAGTGGTTAGCAAAGGATGGGAAGTTAATTGAGGGGTTGGACATCACCTAAACATGTAATAAAGACGGTGCATACTCTCCTGCGCATTATTTGTGTCAGGGAGTCTGTCATCACCATCAGGTGAGTCCTCCAGCATCTGACGCCGGCTTGGAAATAAGGTGGATTCAGCATCGGCTGTGGTCCACCAGTCAATCCACCTTTTAAATTTGGGAAACCAACGGCGTATCTCGTCCACCTTCTCTTTGTGAGAGGTCTCACCATCCACTGTCTGCTTCAGCAGAAGCTCGGTCAACTTGTGGAAATGTCCCTATGTGTATTTCAGTATGCATGTCGGTCAGTAGGAGATCATTAGGGAAAGGAATGTAGGGTGATAGACTTACAACATCATCAGCCTTGATTACCAAACGGTTTTGCGATACACGTGTAACCAACTGTCGAAAATGCTCGTGACATCCCTTCAAGTGCGCGATCACAACTTGGGGGTCTTTCTCTTTGAAGATGTCCATGTAGGCCGCAACAAAGCCATTGTGTTGGTCTGAAGAGAAGTCCACAATATTGGTGGCCAGATTTACTTGCTTGCATTTCAGGACGGTGCACTCCACAATCTGTTTGAACAGAACTGTGAAGTGGATCTGATAGTACATTTTGCTCAGATTGCGGATCTAGGTTAGCTGTACAGGAATCCATCACAGAATGTCCATGCAGAACATTGATGTCGTGAGGAGGTAACCTGTGTCAAAGAATCTATGAGTAATGTCAGATATTAATCCCCCCCGGTACATTTTGTTGTCACCCATCTTTGCCAAGAGCCTCTTGCGCATCCATGGCATCTGGAAGCAGAAGTGTTTGTGGCCAGCCCTGAATGAGGATGATACAATTTTGAGGCCCTTCCTGGGGGGGAGGTGTGAAATGATCAATGTCTTCTGTAAAGGCCATTTGGGCAGGGAGTTGATGTGATGGAAGCAAACTTACTGGTCCCACAGGAACATCTTGTGGATGAACCAATTGCCAATGCCACCGCCGCCCTTGTTAGGCGCCAAGTTCAGTTTCCTCAGTATCTCATGGCAATAGTGCCTGAGTCAATTGGAGTTGCCTAGAGATTCGTGGATGTTGACTACACTGCCTATTCTGGTGGAAGCCTCCATAGGGTTACCAATATGGGTTGGGGGAGTAGAGGGGAGTTAGTTTGGGTTTATCCTCCCACCCACCGAGGGAGTTGGCTGACCTTGAGCTGCAGGGCGCCGGCCTCAGGGTTCTCACTGACCTTGGCTGTCAGCTTCTTGATGGCCAAAGGGGGAGGCTTCTTGGCTGCAGGCCAATGATGATTGTGGAAGCCGTCATGTCGAAGAAGTCCCCAGCCTGTCTGGAGGTTGTGGTCAAAGCAAATATGTGTTGAGTTTCAGCACTGCCAGGTGATGGTTCCTGGACAATTGCCTGCTGAACCAGGGCAAGGTGGACTTCTGTTGTGGGATTGTAATATCATCATTTCATTTCAGTCTTTTCTCTTGTGTGATTGGAGGGGTCAAGTGGACTACTTGCCTTTCCAAAAGTTCTGATATCTTGCCTTGCCCAGTAGGGGGGGGGGGGGGTGTAGTCACATTTGTCCCGATCACAGATCAAAACCCCAAGGCAGTACATGCGTACAATCAGCCAGGTCTTGTTGGCGCGGTACTCGTAGGTACTTTGTTTGGAGACTCCTACCAATCCAAAATTGGTGATATCTCCACCAGGGGGCTAGACGTATGTCGTGGAGCGGTTGGGGTAAAGGGGATACCCTTTCTCATCTAAGACACAATAATGGTCTATGTAGGTATGGTGCTGGTAGCTCCCAGTTGTGGCTGTCTTTGGACAGGGAGGTGATTCCACCGCTATTGGTGCTTGGAGGGAGTGCCTCAGTGGTATTGGACGGGGGAATTCAGGACATTTCCCTGGAATTTTCTCCCCTGTGGATGCTATAAGGCTGGGATTGGACACTGGTTGGCGGCAGTGGTGGGGAGGCATTGTAATGAATGGATAAATTTGGAGTGGGGTGGTGACAGAGGTAGGGAGGGTGATTTGGATGAGGGAATAATAATGGAGGTGGAGATTTGTCTGAGAATATGACCTCCATTCTTTGGGAGGCTGCTTGTTGGGATTTAGATCCAAGGGCAGGTGCAGTTTCAAAACTGCAGGAGCGTGGAGGAAGATGGGAAATTGCACCCAGCGTAAGCGGGACTGCTGCTGCAAAAGGCGCAAATTTCCCATGGGGGGATACTCGACTGGGCTTTTGCAGTGCGTGGGTTGCAATTCCCGCATTCAGACATTATCTTTTCAAAAATCATCCTGACTAATTGGGGTGTACTTTTGCAAAACTCACACACCCCTTTTTTAATAAAATTTATGTACTTCATTGTTATTCTTATTCCCTTGGAATTAAAATACCTTCCCTTTATTTTACCCATTTGTTGTACAAAATAATTAACTTGAACCCAGTGTAGCTAGAGGGATACTGTCCTTGGCATCACATGGGCTGACACAGAGTAGGGTGTAATTGGCCCCTTGTTGTTTTTCTTGTCTTTAATACTAAAAGCTTATTTTTGTCCTTCAAATCTGATAGTCAACATCCATATCCTCAAACACGGTCTTCAATGTTCAGTGTGTTTGTCCATCACAGCTGATTAGGCTACTTTAGAGTTTCTCTTGAGAAGTATATCCTTACCCAGGACTCTGGGTGAGGGGCTGAATAAGTGTCTTGCATTGCATACTACCAACCACCATACCCTTTTTTTCCTCTTCCATCATTAATTTACCATCACCACTCATCCACTGTATCCCCCTACATCCATAAGCTTCTCTTCTAACCTTGTTTTCTCTCCAATTTTGTTCTTCTATCCTTCCCCTATGTACTCTTCTCTTGTATTCTATCTCCCCATTCCTTTCATGATCTGTTTGTGTTACTTCATTCCCTGTCACATACCCCTCCTTATCAGGTTCTCTTTCCTATCCTTCCCCCTTCCCCATTCCCTTCCTGATGTCTAGCAACAACACTTCAACCTTGTTGGCCACTGCCAACCCCGCCATTAATTCTCCTGTGGCAAATTACACCCTTCCTCCCAGTGTTTCCTGCAGTTGACATCCTTCAAGCTCCTTGTATCCCAATCTGGATGTGTACCTCCACCACACCAAGCTCTGGTTGTCCCTCCTTTTCTCACAACAGCCTCAAATGCTGAAAGTAACCAAAACATGGCAGCCATCATTGGAACTATCAGCACCTGGGCCACAGTGTGCAATGATGATATACTATTTTCTGAAGGTTTGAGCTACTCCAGTTGGGCTGATTTGTTGAGTGAGAAAATATGTGACACAGTAAATTACACCTTTTTCTAACACTTTCCCTGTTTCAATAGTACCCACAAGCAAATTGGCTGGTCAATCCTCCTTTTGTCTGTCAAGTGGTTACTTTTCTGTATTTACCTCTATGATTGTTGAAGCTACAAGTTTTTGGGAAAGGAGGAATAATCCTAAGATTCAGAATTTATCTGAGAAGTACCTTTGTTACTTAGTCAAAGAGGCTAAAAGTGTCTTCAAAGAAATTCAGTGAGGAGGCTCAAGTGTCACTCAAGGGATCTATGTGGTAAGGACAGATGATATTCATTTTCTATGTAATCTACTGATTTATGTAGATTAAGTACAAATGTGGTCAAGTTGTGGGAGCTAAGACTTGACTACTTTGAATACAAATTTGAATAATGGTTAAGAAAAGAAAGAGGAGAGAGAGAGACCGGGCGAAATTCCAACAATGATACCTCATACAACATGTTCAACAATTTCAGACTACATTTCCACTTCACAGTCACTCCATTAGTAGGGTGGTGCAACTCAATCTCTTCCACCACTTGATCAAATTCAATCTGAGTGAAAATACCTGCCACTTGAGCAACATTATGGACAAGATGGAGACAAAGCAACATTATGGAAAAGATGGAGACAATTCACATTAATTTTTGTCTGTAAAATTGTGATGGTTTGGTCCTTCAGAACAGTTCATTTTCCAACACCAACCTTACCACAGAATTTGATTGTTGAGTGGGAATGCATTTTAAGAACAACCCAAAAAACACACGGGTGTATTTCAACTCCATGGTCCAACTAGTGGATGTTATCCACCTTCTATCCATCTCCAGTGGTGGCATGTTTGTACATGTCATTGCCCCCCCCCCCCAAACTGGCTACTTCTCATCCCAAAAACACACCAGACGCCTAAACCTTTATGGTAATGGTAATGCAGGTTACCAGACCAACTGCTATGTGACTTCCCACTTTACCAACACCCTAAAGCCACCTGGTGCTTCCATTGTCATCCACCTAGCAATTTATGAGGAGTGCCTCTGACCTCATCAACCAATCTGATGCCAGGTTTTCAATGCCAAAGCCCAATTGCGACACTGTCAGGATGTAATAATAGAGAATCTTTACTTTATTGGTGTGTTATTATGAAAAAAAATTGATAGAAGTGATACACTAAAATGAAGAAAAATAAGTAACAATGTAAAGCAAAACAATGACTACAGTGGACCCAATATGTTATCTGTAGCAGTAGCCTAGCACAGCCCAATGTAATTCTGCTAACAGCTAATAGTTTTTTTGTTGGCTGTTAGCAGAGTTTGGGTTGTTGCTACATGTCCCAGCCCTAAAAATGGTGTTGTTACACTGTGTTATAGCTGATGTTAGCAGAAAAACACAGCACTACACAGGCCGCTCCACCACACTTTTTTCCAAACTTAACTAATTCCTCCCTGGGCCCAAAGCGCCCCCCAGGGGACTTATTAATTATCTGTGTTTTTTTGCCAAACAGGTTTTCAAAAATGGCATCTTTTGCTCCAAGCAGCAAATTTTGATGTTGGAGAATCCCCTGAATTGCCCAGAGTCTCTGCTGTATTTCTACCTTCCTTTTTGTATCTTTTTGCATTGCTAAGGAAGATTAATCTGTCATGTTTTCGGGTCAAGGAGGTAATGTGCGGATTAGCAGTGATGGGAGACCAGCAAAACCATATTTTTTGAGGATTTACAGGGCACAAATTTAGCCAAAAGAGATGATGGATGATCACCAAACCATTCCCCGTTTTCTATTCCCTAAATGGTTGAGTATTGTAAGAGTCATTTGAGAAATGGCAATTTCCCTGCCAAATTTGAAAACCCAGATAACTCATAAGTACCTTCCTATGGAGGGGGGCCCTTCGCTCCCGGGAGGAGACTTAGTTAAGTTTGGCTTTTTTCCAAAAAAAGCACAGCTGAGTGTAGCGGCCCAGTGCTGCTATGACTCATGAGTGAGGACCCTAGGTTGTTTTTAGTTTAGATTAAGAATATTTAGGCCCTGTTTGGGAGCGGCATACAATAGCCGTAATATTACGCTTCATGCGTGAAATCCTAGGTGACATCTGGTCAAGTCCACCAAAATTGGACCAGATGTCACAAGCAACCTCAATATCACACGTGTCATATCCTGCTCCCAAACAGGGCCTTAATAATTGGCATTAAAAAGTTATTTGTAACTTTTGATCTTTTTACTTCATGGTCACCTGTGTCAATCCTCAATTTTTTACAGAACCAGCTCAAATCAGCTTGCTCTGTTTTTAGTTTCAAACCAAAGATAATGGCTTGTTTATCTTCTGTTCAAAGTGGAAGAATGAAATGGACAAAGTTCTTCCACTTCCATGTAATTAAACAACTTATTTTTATGATTCCAATTATTTTCATATGTGCAAGATCAAAAATAAGGTATATCTTACATATAGTAATCCAAGTCTAATAAAGTGCTTACTCAGCAAAACTCAGATGTGTGGTATGGCCTACCACTTACTAAAGCAACGAGATCTGGGGAGTTAAAAATAAACTCCTCAGATGAGTTTTGCCCGGTCTCTATTCTCAGATAGGGGCAAAGGTCTACCCGGCCCCTGTTCTCAGACAGGAGCAAAGGTCATTTATTATGAAAGAAAATCTGAGACAAAAGAGAAGCAAAAAATACAGAAAGAAAAAGAAAAGACTTACCTGAAGATGATGTAAAAGAAGAAAAACAGAACAGTCAGCTCCAAATGAGATAAAAGAAAAGATGAAGAGAGCAAAGAATGATTGAACAGAGGGCTTACCTACAATAACAGTTGACTGTGATGCTTTTTCTAGGTAGTTTCTCCTCACAACAACTGCATAGCTGTGGAGTTGAGCAACTTCCCTAATTGATGGCTTGAGCAGCTTCTTCCTAAAAACAGAAAACGAATGAGAGCAAGGAAGCTGTCTGACAATGCCTGCGTGAGCATACAGCTGACAACTCGGCGAGCAGGCTTGCCGACCCAAGGGGTTCTGTGATCGAAGTGGAAAGGGGCTTGTACCCGCCTGGCCCGGCTGCGCCAAGTCTTCTCCAGAGGTACTCAAGTCTCTTTGTGCCTCTTCGACATTCGAAGATAACCGTCATCATGGCAGACTCGATGGATGTGGATTCGAAGGCAGCACCCAAAGCCGACCCCGAGCCGACTATGAGCGAGCAGAAACGATTTGTGGTCAAAAAGGTCTTTGCCCATAACCATCCCGATTTGATATTTAGCTAGATTGTAAAATCATAAACTCATCTTATCCTTGCCTTCTGTCCCGATCTCCCATTGGTTCTTGTCGAAGTGGAATGCAGTAGCCCTTTGGGCTTGGGATATCGTTGTCGATAATTGCGCGATTTGCAGGTGATATTTACTTGATTCAATTCCCGTCAAGAAAAACATGAACAGTTACTGAAATCATGGTTATCGAGTATTTTAGGAATCATATCATGGATCTTTGTAAGGCCCATGTCGCATGCGTTGATTTGCTTTACTTTTATTAAGACTGACCTCACCATCAAATCGATCAAATAGGTATCGAATGTCAGGCCAATCAAGCCAGTGCGACCAACGAGGAATGTACGGTTGCTTGGGGGACTTGTAATGTAAACTTCACGCCACACAGAAAACTACACGATCCCGATCATTCCTCATGACTGAGATCACCTTTCACGTTTGGTTTAGCACGCGTTTCATTTCCACTGTATCTCGAGATGGCTGAAAACTCGTCAAGTTTGTCCTCTTGATAATCGGGAATGGGGTCAGTCAATCATCAGTTCAATCTACCATTTCAAGTCGTCCAAGATATGGATCGACTCAAACCACATTAACGACGCGCTATTCTAAACCCTTGCATTCCTATTTTTCACTCACACAGAACTTCAAAAGTATGGTCGATGAGTTAAATGAAACCTCCGAGCTTGGCAATGATACGCTTGGGATCAGTAACTTGATTCAATCCAACCTTCCTGAATTTCCTGAATTTATTTTCAAGACTGACTGTGGTCCCGAAAATGATGTGATGTACCAATGTATTTAATAATCATCTGAATCGTTATCGAGGCAGTGTTGCCAGTCCGATTGACGAGATCACCCGGGGCCATGATTGTCGATCAAGCTTCTGCATAAGAGTCTCATGCGAAGAGAATCCACCCGGTTTGCTTCTTTCTGTGAACCCGGTCCAAGGCAAATGGTTGAACCCCGTCCAACCTCACGTGTCAACTCGCAATCCATACTTCAGTTCGAATAAGCTGAGAGCTCCCATGTTTTAGGCATACCCTTAAGCAAATTCATTAAATGAGCTGACCAAAAACAAACCCAACGTCAAATTTGTCATCTATGCGATGGAGGTTTCAGAAGCTTCCTTGATTCCAATTTTGAAGGATTAAATCTAGTCATAGATATCTCCTGTATGGTGTAGAAAGCATGTATGATGCGGCATTGCAAACCTGACACATTAATCTTCATTCCAAAAACTAAACCACATCAGTTCAAATCGTAATATGTCTTGTTGAAGTAAATTATAATGCAAAGTGAGTTCCAAAAATGTTTCTTTTAAAAAGAAGATATTTTCCGGAAAAACAGGTGTAAAATATACACTACAGTTATAGAGCTTCAAGTATTTCAGCTAATTGCTGAAGGAACCCACAAAAGTCGGATGGGACAGACTACATTGAAGAAAAAAAAAATCTACCAATCCCTGTTATTCAAACATTTTGTGTAGTGGGGCATTAATCATGAGATGTATCAAAATGAATATTTCAATGGAGTCAAATTGAATTCCAATTTTCATAATGTGCTTTCAAAAAATCTTGGAAAATGATAAGGGAACAGGCTCTGTGAGCCGAAAAGAACCTGCAAGGATTCACTCAATACATGCAGGTGTAACGGCTAGGGTTAGGGGCACACAAAACTTTAAAATATTTTGCGTTTACAGAAGTCTTTTCATTTTCTTGGATTATTTGCACTACTCATCATGACTTGAATAAAAGTGAGGAGGTACTGTATGTAAATAATGAACTCTCCACTCAGAAAAAAAAATTGACTACTGATAATGTCAGAAGTTTTCCATTGAATGAGGGGCAAATCAAAAACAAAAAAAATGCTTCTAGATTATTACATTAGGTTTAAGATGGAAGGAATGAGCTATGTAGGCAAAAAAATTAACAATACCAACGACTTCATCTTTATACTGCTCATGTAAACACCTCATGTCCAAAACAATGACAGAGAGCGTCCCTAGATAAAAAGGCAGTGGCAGAAAGTACAAGATGTATGTATAAGCAAGGATTTGTATAAGTTGTGTACAGAAATGATGGAAGTTTTGATATGTGAGGTATAGCAGATTTGATACAGTTGTTACAAGCGTGAACGCAAGACTTTTTTACTGCTATTTGATTCGCCACATTTTGTGAAGACGGTATGGATCCATTCGGCCATCAATCGATGGGTCAGACGTTGTGGATGACCTGGCATCCAAAACTGAACCAATTGATGACTCCGTTAACGATCCTTTTTCAAGACTGGGAAGTTGTGGAGAAGTTCTTTAGACTCAACAAGTTTCACTTACCAAGTAATCATCTGGATTGTCGCATCCTCCCACCGTCGTTTTTACAGACTTGAGACAAGACTCAATCGATTTATATCTGCAAGTGTTCGGTACCATTCCGCCTACGTCAGCTCTGATCTACCAGCCTATAAAGCAATTATAAAACACAACATGATTGTCGAAGATCTTGGAAAGGAATGCTTACCTGAAGGAGCTGGGGTGGTCGTGAATTGCTGAGAACAGAGTGACCAGGTCAACATAGGTGAACTCGATGCCTTTAGTTTCCTTCAACTTTTTCAAGCCATTCCATACAGTCGTGTCGAATTCGGCTAGTTTGTCTCTGTTAAAATGGGGCGCTGATGTGCGAAAAAAAAAAAAAACCAGCGAGGAAAGGGGATGGCCATGATTTTGTCAACACGCTGCTCAATGATCCTGCCTTATTAATGTTTAAAAGACACATACAAACGACCAGAAACTGCTTCAATCCAGCGTTGATTAAACGCTCTGTCTGATTAAGCAGATGATCGCCTGATTGCTTCATCGTGCCTGGCCCATCGTTGGACGCGGCGTAATCATTGATCCCATAAAATATTGAGCCCAAACTCCTGAAGTTCAAAATGTAGCGGTCAACCTAACGTGCCTTCAGAAATCAAACAGAAGGGGGTGATGTGAAGTGTTCAAGCCGGAAATGAGACCCACGTTGCGGGTTGTATCGTCAAGTTTTGTTTGAGAAAGATGTCTACATGACCGACCATATCGGTTCTGTTGCTCTACAAATCACGTGAAAAAAGAGTGAAGAGGTCTTAATAGTTGGTCTGCAAAACTTTACATCTCAACCTGAGCGGATGAAGCATCATGGCGTTGATTATGGGAACTATGGGAATTTTGGCCTAGTGGCGATTTGAGTGAGCTTACTCGTAAGCTCCACAGAGTACGGTCGACGGTAGCTCCTCCGACGGCAAAGCTCTTGAGCACTTTGTGTTCGCCGGCTAGATCTTCAATCCACACTGGGCCATTGCTTGCGCGTCTGAAGACGAAAAACTTGGATTTAGACTGCCATTGATCACAACAATCTCGAAAGAAGACTCGTGCGGGCTCACCCGCTATAGCTCGGGTCAGTGCCTACGGCAACGGGTGGCTTTGCTTTGCCACCTACGGAATTGCCGGTAGCAGTCCAACTATCTCCAAAGCTGAAAATGTTCTGAGATCACCAAATTTATTATCCTTCAATCATCATATCTATCTAGAGACATATAAGACACATGAAAGTACATACCTCGATCTTGTCTAAGTTGATTCCCGTGTTAAAGTTAACAAACTTGTCTGAAGATAGGCTACCGCATTGAGGTTGAATCGCCATCTTGATCGGGCTTGGGATGTTCAGTAAGTTTTTCCTTTGGGTCGACGGGGCACTGCATCTTGAGCTGATGAGGGTGAAGCAGGATGCTAGGACGAGGCAGACGACGTGTATATTAGCTTGAGGCCCCATGAAAGACTTGTTGGTAGATATGTTCTGTTTCCTCGCAAGACTTCCAATGCACGGGTAGATATGTCATGACCAGGGAATGATGGAGGTTGAAGGGTTGGATAATCCAGCCGGGTGGACGAGAGCCGTTATTTTAATTTGGCTGATTGCAGGGCTGTAAGTCGGCAAGTGTGCCCCCTGTGTCCCCTACAGAGCAGATAGAATTGATGGCCATGTTGAGCAACCAAACGAAAGGAGCGATGTACAGAGCATCGGGCGCCGCCATCGCAACGGCGAAGCTTGCACACGAAAATGCCGTATGTACATAAAAATCGCAATAATCTTTCTAGGGGCTGGGGGTTGACTGGTAAGAGCATAGACAGGAAGGTGAGGCTTAGCGGTGGTGCCATCTCTGTACGTTTCTGTGGATTATGTTCGTGCTCCATATGAAGGCAACCCATCCAACCCAGAGAAAGGGTCGCTGTATGAGCAGCAAATATGTCCTGTTCCATCCCACCAGTAGCCCGGAGGAAAAAAGCCTACAAACTTCTCCGGGACACCCGCACCGGGCGCAAGTCCTTGTGAGATCTCCCGGAATCCGGCTCTATCAGCCATTATTTTAGTTACTGCAGCCGGCGTTCGTCCGTATTTCGTGCCAGCAATAAATTTGGCGACAAACCAGCTTACAAACCACACTAGTAGCTCATCTGGACATTCATCCGTCGCTCGCAGTGATGAATGAGCTGGACTACGGTCGGGCGTGGTCATGCCAACCACTAATCCCACACCAACCGATTGTCGGAAGTCAAGATCGTGTCTGTTTTGCTTGGTCTGGGGGATCAGCCGCTGACCCACAGCCATTTGGTAACCAGTCCCACAAGACTAAGCTCACAACGATATCTGCTCATCGGTCGCAAAGTACCAGACCCTGTTGGGCAACTCTATCACTTGCTCAAGGTAGCGAAACACCACCTCCTGCCACCTCCCGTGATGTGTAGAACAGACCCCACGGACCGGCAGTGCAGCGACAATAATATGATAATATGATTCTATAGACCATTTGGTGGGTAATGTTGACGCCTTGTGGTGGGCAATCTGCATCAAGGCTTGTTCACAAAACTGCTCGCAAGGCTTACTACCTGTGACGCTAATGTGTGTGCAGCCGTCGAGCTCAAAGGCGGTATGCGCCCAAGGGGTCTCAATTGTAGGAATGGCGTGGCAGCACTGACGTAGGGTCTTGTCTACTAGCCGTGGTTCGATTGCCTCTTGTCTGACTAGATAGTGCTCAGAAGTTCGCCTCAAGCAGAAGTAATTTGACTGTTTGGGGTAATAGGCTTGCATTATGGTACGAGTCGGGCCCATAAATCCTGGCAGGGAGGTTTCAACCATGACAAACTTCTCAAGCTGAAGATAGAGCACACGTGATAGGCTGCAGTTCGGGTCGCGGTTTCAAGTGCATCTAGGGACCAGAGCGGGTTGACGCAAGGGACGTTGCAAAGGAGGATTAGAACACAAAAGCCAGCAAACTATCATCGTTTGAGATTCGTATAGATTTTGGTTTTCATGTGAGCTTTCTATTCACGTAAGCCAGTGTGCCAGCGGATGAGGCAGAAGACAACCCGAGGCCCCACAGCGCTGTTCATTTGTGTACATGTGTAAGAATGCATTTAATTTTTTCTTCGGAACGAGCAACCTAAAAGAAAAGTGATTGCTTGAGTCGACGCCTTTCAGATTCAGCACCCAAAATATGAATGTTACATTACCTTCGGTCAGACGGGCCTTTCCTCCAGTAGGCTGACAAAGAACAGTGGCGCACGATCCACAAAGAACGACGGTTTGGGCGTGTGAGAAAACGGTGGTGATGTTGAAGCAACCTGTTGAACGGATGGAGGGAGAACATGAGCTAAGAGATGGAAAGAAAAGGTGGCGAGTTAGAGGTACCCACCAGGACACTTGACATCCATGAAGTAAGAGTTAGGGCTTTGCACCAGTCTTTTCAACTTGTGCTTTCGTCGTTCTTGTTCGGCCGAAGGGTTGAGGAGATCTACCGCGAGCGTCTATCGAAGAGGGGAGCCCATTGATTAGCGATTATGTCCCAATCTGAAGGTTAATGCAGAGTAGGGAGACACGGCATGGGACACACCATTTTGGAGTTAGGTCAGGGAATCGGTTCGGGCAAATCGATGCGGCGAGTCGGTTGAGGGAAGTAGTGGGTGCAGGAGGCCGGCACCTGGGCACTGTGCCAAAACCTATTGCGCAGTATCCTCAGACGCGCAGCAGACATAAAGCGTGAGCGGGGGCGGAGCCAGGGGAAGAGCCCTTTTCCTGTCTGGTTGGTCAATGAAGGAGCGACGTCATGCCCGAACACTATGTCCGAGTGGTTAAGGAGCCGCCCTGCTAAGGCGGTAGGTTTACCTGCGCGAGTTCGAATCTCGTTGGTGTCGGTACATGATGTGGGTCAGTCATAAATGACCTTCCCTCCTCATCCCTTTGTGAGAGCTAGTGTTCTGTTGGGCTCTCAATTCAACCTCCCACTTTTCTCAGAATGTGGGACAACTGGCAAGTTTTGATTGCTATTTCTTTAAACTCCATAGTTGTCCCAATGGATTAGTCCACAAGAGTATACAAGAAAAAAAGTATTGAAAAGGCAGCCAAACGTTAGCCCATTTAGGTTTAGGTGCTAGTCAGGAAAAACATTCAACAAACCAAACAACTGCAATAAGTTAATTTTTGCTTATGACAGATCTCAGAACTCAACACCAATCTCAAGGAATGAAAGTGTGTTTATGCAGTTGTAGGGGGTGCCTTTTGTGAGATAGTCTTATGGACAAACTCAGGAAGAACTTCAACTTGAAAAACGATTTTGAAAATATAAATTTAAGTAGACATAACATTGGCATTATCATGCAAAGATCCAATAAGGGAATATCACATTTGTTCATACTATCTAGTACCTCTAACATCAACCCATTCTGGATGCATCCAATAGCACTTATATTGACAAGACGATTGTCCTTCTTTGTGTGTGAATTCTTCTTCTACATAGTTTTGGAGAGGGTGGTTTTGTTGTTAACCAACACAATTGAGTGACTCACAATGAGATTGCTCTACATAATCCACCCAGCCACTGCAATAATGCCAACCAAAATAAAGTCTTACATATCATGATGAATAGATCTAAATATGTAATGATCATCTGTTGTTTTGCTTTCTCTTTATGTAAATAACTTTCAAGATCAAGATCTCTGGAAAGTTTTTCTTGATAAACCACACCAAAACAAACCAAAACAAAAGTTGATTATTTCTTTGGGAGAGAGAGAGAGAGTTATTCTAATTTTGCAGGTATCAAATATCTTTTCAACAGCAACCAATGGAGGACTTCCCGTGGCCATCTGTAGGGACTGCAGACTTAATCTACAAGTCAAGAAGCTAAAAATTCTAGCTTTTTGACTGCAAATGAACTCTGGCTCTGCAGGGGGGCTGTAAGATCAAAGGGAATTCCTCCAATCAATCCAACTAACACACATCCAAACATGTAGATACATACTTCTGTACCCTATGTATGCATGTCCTCTCTCTTTTTTTGGTTGACAAAAAAAAGAACCTTACTGGTACGTATAAAAGACCATGAAAACACACAAACTAATAAGCTGTTCTGTGTATGTACATACATATTGTGTTTTCAATAAGGGTCTGTACCATAGCTTTCAGGGTTTTCAAACCCAGGAATCCTAGCCTGCCCAAATACCGGTTTCATATTTTTTGGGGGGGTCGGATTTTCCATGAACATCAAACCCAAGATTTCTTAAACCACCGTACCATCACACACCTCAGGAAATATACATAACACATCTCATTGTCTTTCTCTGATCCCCATCATCCTTCCAACCCATCTCCAACCCACCAGACATACCCCAATGGACAACTAACTCGAAACGTTATTACAAGCAGCAAGGTCCAACTGGTTTACGCATTGGTTGCCCTTTGGAACTCCCTTCGTCAACACCAGCAGCTCGACGATAACGATTACATCACAAGCGACCAAGAAGGCATTTTTAATGAAGAGCCAGATGAAGAGACTACTCCTCATCGCTGGAATCATCCGGACGACATTGCTATGGCCAGTCGGAGGACCCAGCTTGCTGATAAACTCTCGAAGAAGGACGAGACAGTCTTGATGAATCGCTCCTACTCTAGACATTGCAACGATCTTGTAATACATAGTCATTGTTTGTGTTTTCTCTTGATTCCACTGAGGCCGATTCAAAATAAGACAATAGATTCAAAAGCGAGCGAGTATTTTTTATAATATTGATGTGAGATTCTGAGCCCGATTCAAAAGAAAACCGCCGATTCAAAAGAAAACAATACAAGATTCTGAGACGGATTCAACAGGAAACAATGGAGATTATGAGACCGATTCAACAGAAAACAACTGATTCAAATGAAACATTGGTTGTGTGAGATTGTTTTTAGATTGACAAGGCTTGTGTGTGAGGCGACAAGAAGATGATTGGTTGAGGACTTTGGCTTTGCTTTTTTGGTGGTAGAGCTGCTATGTGGAGTTTGAGTGGTATGTACTGAAGTTTTCATGGTATATGTTGTGGTGAGGGGTGTTTGTTGGAGACGGAAGTCGAAATCCAACGTGGGAAAAACAGCTAACTTAATGAAGTCCCTCGGTCTTCGGAGGGGGACGCCGTCCCGCAGAGACCCTCCGAAGGAGGGACTTATGCCCTAAATCGCGCATCCGGCCTGAGGGGATTAGGAATTTGGAGCTTTTTTCCTCAATCTCTCTGTAGCTCCTGCATCATTGATGTTAGTCCTACATCATAGCCGAACAAAATGTGCGCTTGATCGCCCTCTTTTTTTTATCTCCTCAGAATTGATCCATCACCTTGCAACAATTTTAAAGAGTGTTTTCTTTGTTATTGAGAAAGAAGATAAAGTATGTATTATCGCTGTCCTTGCAAGCGATACAGACAATACATGATAATTGAAACGATGAAGTCCAAACAAACCCATACGACTTTGATGCACTGCTGTATTGTATTGAAGTGTATTAGAAGAAGGAGGATGAATTATCAAACACTAAGTACATGGATGGTGATTGGCGGACCAAAAAAAGAAACTTCACCTTGCGATAAAGGCTATCTTTTTTACATGTTCTTCACTTTTTTTTTGATGAAGAGAAGAAGAAAAATGTTAGTGTTGTTTCTGTCAAGGCAGAATAGCAGGAAGATGTTTTGTAAATATTTGAGAGCTGTTTTAAAATTTTCCTTTACCCTATTCCTAATCCCCTCAGGCCGGATGCGCGATTTAGGGCATAAGTCCCTCCTTCGGAGGGTCTCTGCGGGACGGCGTCCCCCTCCGAAGACCGAGGGACTTCATTAAGTTAAGAAAAACAGCTTTGGGCTATTTTTTTTAAAACCAGGGAAAATGGCTTGAATCCGAGTTTTCATTAAGGCCAAAAATTGGACTATGGTACGCGGAATTTGAGAAACCCAGGTTTTCACAAAAAAAAATCAAAACTTGTGTGAAATCCCAGGTTTCTGTCAGCTAGGGTACGGACCCTAAACCTTGGATAGAATTTTTTTTTTTGGTGTCCCGGTTCATGGGTTTAGCAAACCCAAAAGTCTGTTTTGGGTTTTGTTTCTGCCCAGCCAAATTTTGGTTTCTGCCCAACTGGTACCGGGTACACCAGTACAAGCACCTTCCAGTCCTCCTCGGTTTCCCTCAGTGGCATTAACTCTCGTCAATCTTACGACATTTACCTCCTGCTCGGCCTTCAGAGAACACCTGAACAATCAATCTGTCTTGTTGCGCTCGCTTCCTTTCAGTCCCAAGCCGGTAAGTCCCTTTCACAATAATGAAAGTCAATCCGGTCATTTGTCATCTCCCAGCAACCGACCTAGACTGATGACCGGAGACGGAGCGGGTGAGGCCATGAAAACCAGCGACAACGACATCAGAAAATTACACAGTCAGCCTTCACCAGCGACCGACAGGACTCCTACGACCTCACCTCAGTCAGTGCATCTCTCTTTCTGCCTGCCCCTCCAGTCTCTTCTGATACGCCCAATGTTTCTCTCGTAGCATCCAATCCCTCATCTCAATTGCCATCTGGTCTTACCCCTGCTCGAATGGTTAAGCCCTTCTCCTTTTATTCATCTTCCTCAACACCAATATACTCAAACCAGTCTTCGCTTTTCATGCAGTCTCGACTCTAGTGACATCTATCCACACCATCAGCTCCTCCAGGCCAAATATGATGCACTCAAAGAGACTATGTAATATGATCACTTATCTCATCGGCCTCACTCGTGAACTCCATAACTTGGATGAACAGGCTCCAGTCCCTCAAGGTATCACCCGATCAACTAAAACCGTTCGTCTTAGCATCAAAATAATCTTCTTCAACTGACTCGCTCGCTTCCTTGCATATTAAATCATAAATTCCTAAATCTTGGGGTGAGTGAGCAGTCTACAAACCAAGTGAATCACCGAGATGTTATTTTGCTTTTTCGCTCTTAAACTGTAACAATTTTGTTTTTCTTTCTCATATCTTAAACTTTTACATTCATGACTCAGAGGAAAATCGATGAGAACAATTACTATTATTGATAAGAATGAAAATGAGATAGAAATGGTTCCGATGGCCATTAGACTACTCTACAGGTGAAGAGAGGAAAACCTGTTTGTTTTTTTATAGGAGTGGCAATAGATCCATAAGGATCCATAGAAGTGGATCTAGTTCAACTCAGAAGTCAGTACGTCCAGACTCGACATCACTTTGAAAGAGATCACTCCACGAAGCCACCATCGTCGAAATACATGTCGATCAGTTTGAAACGAGCAAGTCGATCGGAATCCTGTAAAGTAGAACGTTGCTGGTCAGTGGTCGGTGGTGGAAGTGGATGAGGAAAAGAATAGGGAGGATGGAGATGTTTAACACTCAAAATGGTCAACGGTGTGGTCAAGAAGTTTGCCAATGGTTAGCAGAAATGGGTAGTAAAAAGCTAGCCTCAATCGGTCCGAAACCATTTGGACATTCAAAACTCAACCTCCGACTTTGTAATCCCATAAATTTGGGATTCAAAAAAAAAAAAAATTGTCCAAGATTCAATGAAAACACAATACATACAATGAAGAATACACAAGACCAACACCCAATTTTTGATTTTATTTTTCGTCTTCAATCAGCAAAGAGAAAACAACAAGTCATTGAAAAAAGAAGAAAAAAAAGAGACACTAAAAATATATATCTCAAGTAGGCAAGCACAGTTAATTGAATGACACAACCAAGTGAGAAAAAGTAAAAAAACCTTAAAAAAAAAGTAATAAAACACGTGTGTGTAGAAGAGAGAGAAAAGGGTTAAGTAGAGAAAGAGTGAATGGCAGGTGTGAAGGGAGTATTACCAGGCAAGACATGAACGGGAACGAGGCATTGCAAGAAGTGTACGTTAGGATGAGAGAGGGGGGATGGAAGGTGGTGGGAAGGGAAGAAGTTAGTGAGGGGGGAATTAGGGGGAAGGGATTTGGTGCGGTGGTGGAGAAGAGGACGGACGTGCGAGTCGGATGAAGGAGTGAGAGGACTCGGGGGAGTGTAATGGATGGGGTCGGGAGGGGCTTGGAGGCCGAGTTGAGCAGCGGGTTTGAAGGTACCTTCGCGAGAAGAGTGGGGCACGAGATGGCTGTAGACCGGTGAGACGAGCTCTCCCGAGTGTGAATCGAGTTTGGGCTCGGAAAGCTGGTGTCCAGGATGGACGACGGGGAGGGGCTGACAGGGAATGAACTGGAGCCGAAGCTGAAAGGCCCATTGGAGGCTGACGAGACTGGTGTCAAACTCCGGCGAGCCATCGGAGGGGATCACCAGCGAGAACTTCGTCCGGGAGGTGTCCACGACGAGCTCCTCCATCTCCGAATATATCTTCCGACTCGTTCGCTTCGGCTTCCCTTCACTCGACTTCATGGCCTCCACCGTCTCCAAACTCACCCCGCATTTCAACACCCGCCCGCTCTCCTTCTCCGGCGCACTCCCGTTCATCTCGATCGTCCCTTCAATCGTCTCGCCCAGACGATAGTTCGACTTGACGATCGTGAGTTGGGCTACTAATCTGCCATCCTTCATAATATCAAATGAGACTAGATTTTATTTTCACTTAGTAAATCCGGAGTGAAAGCAATCTGTGGTCTATAGGAGCCACAAACACCGACCTTTCGGTGCAGAGCGAGTCACGAGCTCTACAGCCGTAATACAACCGCCCTCGTATTCGTCTCCCCACAGATTGTCCTTGGCAGCCGCAGGGGATGGGATCTGGTATCGGGGCAGTCCGAACTGAGCCACAGAGGGCGAAGGTCGCGTAGCTTTCAAGAGTTCGAGGCCATATGATTCGAGGCTGGCCAAGCCGCTGGCAAGACTGTCATTGTGTCCATCTTGCTGGATGTTGCTGTTTGATTTCTTTGGCTTGACTGAAAGTAGACTTGGCTGTTGTTGTCCTGGGTTGGTGTTTTCCAAGATCCTTCGGGTCCGGGCTATATCTCTTGACGAAATTATGGGCTTGAAAATATCGTAGCAATGTTTTGTATCATGGACTGGATGAATCATCAAAGATAAAATAGATCTTCTTAGTTATCAGAAAGACACATAACTTTGAATGAGGTAGAATAGGATAGAAGCAACAATATACCAACGGTAGACGTGATTGTAGACTCTGATCGGCACCCTGAAGGTCTGATTCTTGTGCTCCCGATGCCGGTGGTTGAAGATCGAGCTGGTCGAGAACCTGGACCTCGAGGGATCGACGGAGAGGGATGGGATGGACGTTCTTTGTCGATGTCCACTGATTAGGGGGGCCGGGTCGCCAACCAAGAGATTCATGCCGACAATCAATTCGTAGTTGAATTTGATCAGTTTGCCCTTGTGGGTCGGGGGGAGATCGATTGGAAGATCGATAGAGAATGAGTCTTTTGGGACAGCAGAAATCAATCAGTTGAGCGGAAAAACAAGTGTAAAGAAGGAGAGAAGACTGACAAGTACGGGATTGACCGGGTTCGAGCCGAATGTCGACATCCAAAAGACTAATTGGATTTTGGAACACGGGAAAGCGATTGGGCGAGGCAGGGGAAGAGGAAAAAGAGGAACTGGGGTTGCGGTCGCAGTTGGAGGAGCCGAATAGCCAGCCCATCCATGAGGAAGATTTATCGTCGTCGTCCTCTACGAGTTGTCCACCGCCACGGGTTTTTGAATGACGTAGGTTCTGAAATTGATCGAGGTTGAAGTATTTCTCATGAGGTTCGAATGAGCCTTCGAGTTGACAATATGTCCAACCGAGCACGCAGGTCGTACTAGTTGGGGGATCTCTTTTTGGGAAGCCAGTTTGATGTGGAGGGGCACTGGCACCGATCGCATGGAGAGACGCTCTCCGAGGGTTGAAAGTTGAGGAATCGATCGCATGTGAATGAGAGGATGGGGTGGATGCCTTTCTGGTTGATAGATTGACAAAGCCAGGCTGAGGGGCGAAGTGGTTGGGGATCAGGACTTGTTGGGAGGGTAGAAATGATTTGGGAGAGTGCGCGCTCTGTGGGGAGGGAACTGGTTGATGGACTGAGAAGCTGACTGGTTGAGGATGTCAGTGCTGTGCCCAGCAGAGGGAGAAAAGGAAACAGATGCTGACAGGAAGGTGAGCAGTCGGATGGGATGGGCGTTCCGATGAGACCGTGTCTGTTGGGCAGAGTGCTGGCAGTGGATGGGTTGGTTGTGGATGGTTGGTGGCTGGTTTGGTGGTTGAAGTGGATGAGACAGTCGAATGTTTCGCCAGCAAAGTAGGCAGACTTGTTTGGCTGGACGGAGACTGTGATGCGGTTCATTGCGAGAAAATGCGTGACTGGTCTCTGGAATTTGAAACCAAAGCCATCTTCAGTCTTCTGCGTATGGCTGCATAGACCACTGCTGTCAACAAAAACACCCACAGGAGTGTTTGGGACAATAAGAGGAAACAACGTCGGACTATTTGGTGGGCTTGGCCTCTTTGGTCTTGGACGGACCGACGGCACGCGTCCGATGGAACTTGGGCAGGGTTTCGGAGAGATAGAGGATGTGTTTGGCGTGGAGGGCCTTGGCTTGGCCTTGGCCCTCGCCGGACCATGTGCCGATGTCACAACGGTCACCAAAGATGACCGAGTAGTCCGCCAGCTTGCGGATCTCGGCCGACGGCAGCTTGGAGGCCTCCGTCTGCTGCTCGACAGTCTGGTCGATTCGCTCGTGCGCTTCGAAGCTGGCCAGACTCGGCTCGGCCACCGCCGTACATCCCGCCCCAAGCACACAATGGCTGCCGATCTCCACATCCGGACTCACTTTGCACTTCGCCTCGAAGACGTTGTGCGAGCCAATCGAAGTGGCCTCTACCCGGCAGCCCACCGAAAACAAGTTGTCGTGTCCGATCTCCATCGTCGTCTTCCTCCTATGTACCAGGAAACATCAGGAGACCGAGTACATTCGTTCACCCATGAATCTTACACCAGACTGTCTCATGCTTTGAAGACCCACCGATTGCAAATCACCGACTGTTCCTCCACAATGCAACCCGAACCAAAGACGATCGGACCTAGAGCGACGATCGTACAGGATGGGTGGATGATACAATCTGTTGGATATCACAAATCAGAAAACGAGCGACTGTGTATGACCTCTGTAGGATTAGAAGCAAAAACAAGTCAGGGCCGGCTTACTAGGACCAATCGTCACATCACCAACGAGATCAACATCTTGAGCCACTACCGACTACATCCAAGAAGAAACGATCAGATTTTTTGTTTTCTCCTCAAGAGAAGAAAATCCACCGACCGTCGGATGAAAGGTGAAGATGTTTTCGATCTTACTGTATGGGTTTTTGTAAAATGGTCAAGAGGACGGTCAAACTAGTCAGTCTTCTACCCATCAACAACCAGCAACACTTCGCTCTCACGGCATCCTTTACCAGAAAAAAACCTTGGATGAAAGTTTTTATTATGACCACCAAAAGCAAAAAAAGCGGAATAAACACAGGTATTTTGGTCGGCAATCTGATAGGAGCCTCGTCGCAGGATACAGGCGATTGAGGGGGATTCACCTAGCTTAACAAAACCTCTCCCTACGGAGGGTCCCGGGGCGCGGGGCAGGGCCCCGGCCGAACTTAACACAAGCCCCTATTCCCTGCTGTGCACGGCTTGTGCTAGCGTATGAGTGACCTCACATCGCCTTGCGCCGACCGCAGGGAGGGACTTGGGACTAATACACTTTTTTTGGCTTGGATCCTGAGACGGCTTTTGGTCTTTTTTGGTGGTACGCAACTTCACTTTATTTTAACACATCTTTCCCATCACTCCATTTCCCCGCCCTTGGTACCATTTTGAAGCTGTGCATCTCTGCTTTCTCCATATCAAAATTGGACTGTGTAGGTTTCCTCATTCAAAGGTGATAGCTAGTTTCCTGAGGCCTCCCATCCAGCTTTTCATGAGTCAGAAGAACCTGGAATGCCTAACTGTACATAGTTTGAGGCACATATTTGCCACAAGCTAACTGGGGACTGAGGCAAATCACCATCTTTTCAACAGTCCATGGTGGGCTGTGGAAAAACGGAGGAGGGTGAATTGAGCGCAAGATCACAGGCAACAATTTACTCTCCTGTGCAATGCCTGGAGATGGAGTATTGGACAACCATCGGACAATATGTGCAGAAAGTCTGTTTTCTGCACATATTCGGCTCAGGATCCATGCGAGATTTTGAGTATTAGTCATAACCCTCTCTGTGAGACAGAGACCCTTGTGGGGCTCTCCACAGAGAGGCTTTATTAGGCTTGGTCCTCGGCGTCCCCGCAGGATGCCCTCCGAAGGAGAGGCTTATATCATATGTCCCAATTTTGGCGGGAGCAGGAAGGATTTTCAACCCTAAATCCTTTCTTTTATTTTTTAAAATTACACTACAAATGCATTCCAAAAACTGATCAGGCAGTTTTGTAGGGCTTCTTCTTGCGCATAGTTTGGCTGAAGTAGCTTCCCTCAAAGTAAGAATTGGAATCGACAAGCCAAAAATTAAGGGAAAAGTACATTTCGAGGAACTCCCACAGAAAAACATATATTTCAGATAGTTTGGAAAATCCATGCATGGATTTGCAAACTTGAACCACATTTTCACTTCAGTTATAAGTGCTCGAATCATCTAGTGCCAAGGATCTTTTTTTGGGGAGCAAAAGACTCAAGTGATCGTTCAAAACCTGGATCAGATTAAAGCAAAACACAACATCGGCCGGGTCATTCGTGGCAAGGTTTTTTGGGGACAGCTTGATACATATATTAATGAATTGCATTGAAGCATTTCTCAACGGACATGAATAAACGTGGCATATTGCCTGTTATTCTAACTTATCACAAGTCCCCCACCTGGTGGGAGGCTGACGCTATTCGCCCGCGCCTCCCGCAGGGAGTGACTTGCAAATTATATTGATTTTTTGGCGGGAGCAGGAACCACCCATTGGCTGGTGGCAATTTTAACTTTTTAATGGCTCAGGTGTTCCTCACCCCCAAACTCCAAGCCACCGCTTTCTGAAACTTGACGATCTCCGCTTCATTTTGGTCTACTTCACATCCCATTATAGGCCACCATTATTTTTTAATAATTTTTCAAAAAAATTGGTTTTTTGAATTCTTGCACAAGTCAATCTGCAGTGATTTCCCAAGGATCTACAAGGGTATTTTTCTTGTGGATCCTAGGACTTCAATCTCATGTGATAACCACGCTTCCTAGCATTATGGTTTAATTCACTTGATCTATACTGCCCATTTCCATCCAGTGAGGTCTTGTAGGAGTCAAAAGATAAATATCACCTGCCTGGTCCAAGATAGACGGACAACAAATCAGCGCCTCCATCCCCAAACACAGAAGAAGTCAGATCACCTGGACCAAGGAGATGTTTTCCTTGAACATGCACCTGGTAAGTGTCACCTCTCTGGGGTGAGATGAAATTTTGGGTTGGCAGCTTCGCTCTTTAATGCAGGCCATTTGCTCAGACTCCAGGAAGGCAGTGCTCACTCAATCACACTCAAATGTCATGATGACTTGCTCACTCAACAATTTCTGTCGCATGGCTCATTCAAATGCTAGTTTTGAAAGCAAGAGGGCCAAGGCTTTGGATTAAACCAACAAGCCTATCTGTCAGCGGTAACCTCTAAGGTGGTTACAGCTGAATGAATGAAGATGCTAATACTAACTCAAAGACAAGTTTAACAAAGGATAAGATTGAGAGATGATGGGAGAATAGGAAGAATGTTATTGAAGAAGGTTGGATGCAAAGGGAATTGAGAATGTGAAAGATAAAAGATAGAGATGGAAGACATAAGAAAGTATTTATAAAAGTATGATGTTTTTTTGCTTATGGGCCCCAACCACTGTACTCGGATGTAAACATCCGAGTATAGGTGGTGCCGCGGGCTTGGTAAAGTGAAATCTGCTTTCTTCTTATCATCAGGCTCCTCTTCTTATACTTCGTCAATAGTTCATAAGTAAGCTCGAGGTGGTAGTGTTTCTTTCATCTTGATTTGGTTTGGCTTAAGGGAATTTTCAGCCTGGCTGGGACTACTAAGCTTGGCAGGTAGCTTAGAATAAGCGTGGCGGGTAGCTTAGTAGGTCTCGGGGCAGACACTATCAAACCAAGCCGAGTATCTGTGCAAATTGACGAGACCAAAAACTGATACCGAAGCCGACAAGACATACACAAGAGCAAGTCAACAAAGGTTGAGGGGCTGGAAAATATCCTGAATAAGATTGACAAGGTGTTGGAAGTGAGCTGATTCCTTGGAGTAGTTCTAAATGCTTCAATGCAATTCATTAATATATGTATCAAGCTTTCCCCAAAAAACCTTGCCACGAATGACCCGGCCGATGTTGTGTTTTGCTTTAATCTGATCCAGGTTTTGAACGATCACTTGAGTCTTTTGCTCCCCAAAAAAAGACCCTTGGCACTAGATGATTCAAGCACTTATATCTGAAGTGAAAATGTGGTTCAAGTTTGCAAATCCATGCATGGATTTTCCAAACGATCTGAAATATATGTTTTTCTATGGGAGTTCCTCGAAATGTACTTTTCCCTTAATTTTTGGCTTGTCGATTCCAATTCTTACTTTGAGGGAAGCTACTTCAGCCAAACTATGCGCAAGAAGAAGCCCTACAAGACTGCCTGATCAGTTTTTGGAATGCATTTGTAGTGTAATTTCAAAAAATAAAAGAAAGGATTTGGGGTTGAAAATCCTTCCTGCTCCCGCCAAAATTGGGACATATGATATAAGCCTCTCCTTCGGAGGGCATCCTGCGGGGATGCCGAGGACCAAGCCTAATAAAGCCTCTCTTTGGAGAGCCCCGCAAGGGTCTCTGTCTCACAGAGAGGCTTATGACTAATACTCAAAATCTCACATGGATCCTGAGCCGAATATGTGCAGAAAACAGACTTTCTGCACATATTTCCCGATGGTTGTCCAATACTCCATCTCCAGGCATTGCGCAGGAGAGTAAATTGTTGCCTGTGATCTCGCGCTCAATTCACCCTCCTCCGTTTTTCCACAGCCCACCATGGACTGTTGAAAAGATGGTGATTTGCCTCAGTCCCCAGTTAGCTCGTGGCAAATATGTGCCTCAAACTATGTACAGTTAGGCATTCCAGGTTCTTCTGACTCATGAAAAGCTGGATGTGAGGCCTCAGGAAACTAGCTATCACCTTTGAATAAGGAAACCTACACAGTCCAATTTTGATATGGAGAAAGCAGAGATGCACAGCTTCAAAATGGTACCAAGGGCGGGGAAATGGAGTGATGGGAAAGATGTGTTAAAATGAAGTGAAGTTGTGTACCACCAAAAAAGACCAAAAGCCGTCTCAGGATCCAAGCCAAAAAAAGTGTATTAGTCCCAAGTCCCTCCCTGCGGTCGGCGCAAGGCGATGTGAGGTCACTCATACGCTAGCACAAGCCGCGCACAGCCGGGAAAAGGGGCTTGTGTTAAGTTCGGCCGGGGCCCTCCCCCGCGCCTTGGGACCCTCCGTAGGGAGAGTTTTTGTTAAGCTAGAGCAAACTAGGACGGCTTATATACCCTTTCCAACGGTACCAGCACCCCTCGCACAATAACAATAACTTGTGTATTTTCCAATCCCAGCGTACCGCGTCTTTCTCTCCTTTCATCCACGACGTTTTTACTACCCATTCACCATATCCGTCTTCTGGTGACGTTTACAAGATTCATCATCTTCCCCTTACATGGATCCCTGGTATTACTAGCGCAGTTATACATGATATACATTTTTCTCATTATTGTTTTCTTAATCTTAACCGCAACAAAAACAAGTGATTCTTGGAGTCCGCATATATCCCTCAAGGGTTCACAAAGGCTGTGACTGATGTACACACAGTCCGCAGCAACACAACTGGGATACTCGGTCGCTCCAATTTCAAAAGGGGAAATCCAATTCTGATTTTTCGACAAATCAAAATTGAAGTTGTTTGGTAAACCAGGTTGATTGAAGGTGTACCGTGGCAAGGCAAATCTTGGCTGCATTTTTGCCAAAATCACAAAACCGGTTACAAAGGCAGCCGGGACGTTCTTGAAATTTGACCTTTTTAATCAAAGTTGATTTTTTGAAACTCATCAAATTTTGGGCTCCGTGGTACAGCAATTTGGTAAAACACTAATTTCACGGAAAATCGTAATTCCTTCTACCGCAGCCGGCGCCGGCAGCTGCGGTTAGCACGTCCACATTGCTGTTGTCGGAAGGGTTGCGAGATGATATTTATTTATTTAAATATGTTTCGACCCACCCTAGCCTTTCCAAATCTCCATGGCACTCACAAGACCGTTGTGAACACATGAACTCTGATTGCTTTCTCGCCCAGCTGCTACTTTTGCTACTTCTCTGTCTTGGTCATCAACATGCCTCTGCATGGCTTGGGAGTCTCGCCAAAAATACTTACGCTCGTCTTGGAAAGCATAGCGTTGATGAATCTAGTTCCACTCAAATTTTGTTCATCTTTCTGACTACGTAGTTCCTGGGATTTACTTTCATCGAAAACTTGAGATCAATCGCCAAATGTCCGGCTTCTTTGGGCAAAACGAGCCGTCTACATATCTCACCCACTTAATTGTATGTATTGCAGCCTCCTCATCTGGCGCCCTCACGTTGCAAGGAGAAGCTGCATCTTCAAGTAAAGGATCATTTCTTTCAAAGCTGCTTCCAAGACGAAAGGCCAAGACCAAGACAACACCCGACGACCCGGAAGTGGTAGCATGGTCAGAATTTATTTGTAAGAACTCGAGAATGTGATTCCTACACTCTTTATGTCCAAAAATTAACCATTCGATGAGTGCATTTTCTTCACTAACAAAATTTCCCCAAATCTGAAGACGCAGAACAAGTGACCGGCATGTACCTAATGGAAAGTACGTTTTGATCAAGCCAATTTGCAATGATTATATACTGACGGGATTGTTAAACAGTTAATCTGAGTATTCAACCACCCGAGGGGTTGAAAATCTATGATGAAGAACTCAAACCAGCCCGTGAGCTTGAACGTCAATTTGATGACAAAGTCACGAAACCTCCTCCTGTGTTCTTAACCGACGGGATGAGAAACCTCATTAAAGAAGTGATGGAAGAGATCAGCTCTCGATTAACAGGAAAGAACAATCAAGAGCTCGCAAAGCTGTTAATTTTTGTCAAAGCACTCGCTCACATCTTTGCGGCCAAACAACGTGACACCGTCCAACTAACCCGCTTAGAGAAATAATGTCAGGGACATATCCGCTCACTTTGGGATACTTACATTCACCAGTCTCAAAACCCCAAAGTCAATCATCTCCTTAAAACTTTAACAAAATTGTGGGCTACAAAAGTCAGAAGCCTTCTCTCGTTGTATATTCTCATCTCTTTAATATTTGCATGTTGAATTGGTAAACCTATTTCAAGGACTTTGTCAAACAACTCCCAAGACCATTTCCATTTTCATTCTGGGAATTGTTGTCTAATGAATTTTCCATTGAGGGAAAGGGATTCGTCCCCCAAAACCAAAAGTATCAATAAAAATCAAATAAATGAGAGTTGCTCCCAGAAATCCACCATCTCTCATGATAACTCTCATGACAAGAAATATGGGAGTTGGGGGGTGCACCTCATCAACTGGAAGGAAATCTTTCCAATCAATGAGGTAGCTGTACTGTACTTCCCAAAGGGATTTCCTTCCACTTGGTGAGGTATAGCTACCTCACTGACCAGAAGGAAATCATTCCAGTTAGTGAAGTAGTTGTGCCTCATTGGTTAAAAGTAATGGGCAAAGAGCACTGGACTTTATGACAAATGAAGTGCCGTGTGTATACAACAACCAGTCAATGACTGGAAGAGATTTTAAGAAACCCTGTGATCAAATATCAGTGAATGATGAAATGAGCTTGATTAATTGCTTAGATGAGAGAAGTGAAGAAATGAAACAACAATGTGGACCTTTATGACAAATGAAGTGCAAACAGTCAATGACCGGAAGAGATTTTGAGCACACCCAAGCAGAATAGAGATATTTTAAGGAAAGAAAATGGATGAATGATTTAGGGATTTGAAAGAAGGGAATGTAGATACACCAGGGATGTTTTTATGGCAATTGCATGCAACCAGGGATTTTTTTATGGCAATTGCATGCAATTGCCTACCAGGGTACAAAGGGGCCCCTTTGTGGTGTGGTAGGCAATTGCATGCGACTGCCATGAAAACATCCCCGGTGATACTAGGCTTACCTGTGATTTAATATGAGTGAATGATAAAATAAGTTTGATTGATTGTGTAGATGAGAGAAGTGAAGAAAAAAATGAAAGATAATAACAGAAATACGACGGGGATCCAGATGGTTGGGTTTCAGGATTTTCATTAGGGTTTGTCACTCCCATCATTTGAGATCAAACACAGTTCATCCTCAGCCTGCAGCACTGTACTAAGATGTTACACCTGCAACAACTCTGGCCATACTTCAAGGAAATATCCTAAAAGTTCCAGGAAGATAACAAAGATTGTGACCAATAATCAATGTCATAGCTGCAGGCAACAATCCGACTAGCTTATCACAAGCCCCTCAAATGGAGGTCCGGTGACCTAAGGCTGGTGTGGGCGCCAATTGTAAAGCAAGCCTCCAAAGGAGGGGCTTGGGACTAATGTCCCATATTCTGCTTGAGAGCTTGTGTCTTGAGGCCAATTTGATGACACTTTTTCAATCAGAAGATCAATCCTGCCCAACCAGGCAACTTACAATGATTCAGTGAAGAGGCCCTAATAGGCTGGAATGCTGCCCTCACAGTCAATGGCCAACCAATATTTATAGGGGCTTCAAAAAACAACTCCCCATTTTTTGGTCAACGACTCCCACAACCGGGTCGACGTTGGTCAAATTCTGGCCGCAAGTCCTTGGAGTCGTCCTCCCAATCCCCCCCCAAAAAAAATGGGAGTTGTTCTCCCAAATGCGCCAATAGAATGGGCAGATTTTGGAGTCGCCCTGATTGACTGGAAGGAAATCCTTCCAGTCAATGAGGCTGTTGTACCTCATTGACTGGAAGGTTTTCCTTCTGGTCAATGAGGTTTTTGTGCCTCATTGACCAGGAGGTTTTCCTTCCAGTCAATGAGGCTGTTGTGCCTCGTCAACCAGAAAGTTTTCCTTCCAATTGATGAGGTACAACTCCTCATTGACCGGGAGAAAATCCTTCCGGTCAATGAGGATGTTGTGCCTCATTGACCAGAAGGAAAACCTTCCAATCAATGAGGTACAACAGCCTCATTGAACGGAAGGAAACCCTTCTGTTCAATGAGGAATTGTACCTCATCAATCCTCATTGATTGGAAGGAAAACCTTCCGGCCGGCAAGGTACAACAGCCTGATATACTGGAAGGATTTCCTCCCTGTCAATGAGGAGTTGTACCTCATTGATTGGAAGGAAAACCTTCTGGCCGACGAGGTACAACAGCCTCATTGACCGGAAGTATCTCCTTCCGGTCAATGAGGAGTTGTACCTCACTGACCGGAAGGAAATCCTTCCGGTCAATGAGGCTGTTGTACCTTGTTGACTGGAAGGTTTTCCTTCTGGTCAATGAGTTTGTTGTGCCTCATTGACCAGAAGGATTTCCTTCCAGTAAATGAGGTTGTTGTGCCTCATTGACCAGAAGGATTTCCTTCCAGTAAATGAGGTTGTTGTGCCTCATTGACCAGAAGGATTTCCTTCCAGTAAATGAGGTTGTTGTGCCTCATTTACTGGAAGGGTTTCTTTCTGGTAAATGAGGACGACTCCCAAATCTTCCCATTTGGGAGAACGACTCCTGTTTTTTTATTATTTTTATTTTTTGGAATTTGGAGGACAACTCCCAGGCCCGTGTCCGGAATCCGACCAACGACTCCCAAAATCGATGTTGACCCGGTCGTGGTAGTCATTGGTCAAAAAATGGGGAGTCTTTTTTCGAAGCCCCTATTTATATCCCTTCCCCGCCATCAAAGGAAGGCCGGCTTCTGCAATTCAGGTGGGAAGCTACCTAGATGGAAAAGTACCAAGTTTCCATCTTCTTTTCAAAGGTGATAGAGGGGAGTGACGGATCAGTTTTGGACCTATGGGTAGGCGTCATCAAGGCCTTTCTAATGGTCCCAACAGCAGCCCAAAAATCCCAGAGGAAGATAGCTTGAAAGGGGAGGCAAGGTTTCCGCTGCCAAACTTGCTTCAGCTCTCGCACCAAACTTGGGACATTAGTCCCAAGCCCCTCCTTCGGACGCTTGCTTTGCAAGGGGCACATGCCAGCCATAGGTCACCGGCCCTCCAATTGAGGGGCTGGTGCCTCCTTTGGAGGCTCGCTTTGCGAGGGGCACAGGCCAGCCATAGGTCACTGGCCCTCCGATTGAGGGGCTGGTGTTAAGTTAGACAACCTGACTCTGATCAAGAAAATTCTTTGAATTTAGATCCTCCAATCATAGGATAAATACTCTACTAGAGGATTAGGTGATATTTAAAGTATTATGTATCAAAAAAGTTTTGGTAGATTTTTTTTTGGTGGTGGCAAATGTCAGACACTGAGGTTACCCTTAAGGTAACCCACATGGCTGAAAACTCAAAAAACACACAAGTCTAGTTGTTAGTCCATCAGACTATAAACTAGACGCTAAAAAAAGACTGTCAGTCATGAGTTCAATTCCTGTTCTCATCAGTCATACCGTTTATTTCTAAATACAAATTGTCAAACTTAAAATAAAAAGTAATCTGATTATTATCAGATAAATAAGATTCAACCTATTTAACCAATAGGCTAAATATCCTATTGGGTAAATCCCTTTTAATATACTAAAAAGGTTTTAGTGTATCCTTTTTTTAACTTTATGAATTCTTTCACAATTAGAATTGCCTCATCTGGTAGGGTGAGGTCATGAGATCATAGAATCAATGGTATAAAAGAAAATGATCTTTATTGATCCTTCCCTCACCATGATTATTAAAACTTAATTCCTGAAAACTTACTCTCAATAGTACATTTTTACTAGTAGGTAACTGGGGATTCCAATTAATGGCAGTCTTCTTTTCAAATCATATCATCTACTCTCTTTGAATCCGTTCTCACCCTTAAATATCTTGACTTCTCACTTTCCTCCCGTCCTTTGACTCGGATTAATCCAACTGATAGTAACTGCTTTGGTGTTACCTATCCCCATCTGAACAAGACAAAGAGCCGGCACAGTTCTCAGTGGACTTATTGCCACTTGACCCTACCAGACAAGACCTAGCCCCTCTACCCTTAAGTGCAGAGGTGTGTTTTTTTCCTCCTGAAACTGAGTGATATTTTTCAACTGGCTGTCACAGAAGAAAGGCCGGCTGACATGATGAGTATGTCCTGAGTGGATGTATGAAAGACTGGGGAACTCTGAGAGGGGGAAAGAGGCCCTCCTTTTAGAGTAAAATGTGAGGCAGTTTTGCTGGTGTAAAGTTACTTGAGGCATTTTTGCTGGTGTGTGTTGAAACATGAATTCTGATTGGTCAGGATGTGATGGCTGAACGGTTCATGCTGTTTGGTCAGAACTTGATGATAATATTTGTGAACTGAACCGTGACTTGTGATTGGTCCAAAATTGATGACTGAAAAAGGTGTGAACTGAACCATGAGTCCTGATTGGTTGGAAATTGTGACTAAAATATGAGAGGTGAACTGTTGGTTTTGATTGGTTGGAACTTGATGGCTGAATCCCATATTCTGATTGGTCGTGACTTTGTGACTGAATTCTGTATCCTGATTGGTTGAGGCTAATTATGTACTTGAATCCACTATCTACCATGTATTCAGACAGTTTATTATGTATTTGTACATTGTGGTGTGCAAAATTGGTTTCAAGTATCAGATGTGGTAAATAATCAAGTATTCCATTCAAATATCCATAGATTTAGATTTAGGGGCCGGCTAAATGCACACCCCAATTTTGCTAACAGGACGCCCGGTAAGGTGTGCTTTGGTGTGCACACCTCTGCATACCCCATTTG
This sequence comes from Puccinia horiana, assembly GCA_001624995.1. Lineage (NCBI taxonomy): Eukaryota > Fungi > Basidiomycota > Pucciniomycetes > Pucciniales > Pucciniaceae > Puccinia > Puccinia horiana. The sequence goes on from LWDY01000014.1 coordinate 476,124, forward strand.
GGGGGGGGTGCAAGGCTTGCAAGCCTTGATTTTGGCCTCCTCATGGATGCACGCCTTCGACCAAGGCGTGCACGCCCCAGACAGGACCCAAGGGGCTCAGTGACCAGCCACTGGGTCCTGCTTGGTGGATGCATGCCTTGATTAGATACTTGACTCCAACCCATCCAATCCAATAATCCACGCAAGGCCAACCATCATCGCCGTGTCCTATCCATCCGTCAAGGTCACCTGCTGCCAGTCTCCATAGCAGTGGTATTTCTTATTTCTCTTCTTTCTTTTCTCATTGCTTTCTGCTTTGTTTTCCTTGCTGATCATTTCATCTGTTGTCTAGTCTTGGTTACTGAGAGAGTGTGTGAAGGATTTTCTTTTCTATCTTGTTTATCTAAGTCTCCTTAGTATCTGTCTGTCCGATCCTTCAGGTAAACCTTTTTCTTTCTCTCTTTGTTTCCGTCTCAACTTAAATCCAATTTTTAGTTTCGCCTAAAAATCCGTTAAAAAGAACCTAACAAATCGGTGTTCTTGCTTATTTATTTCTTTACTGATTTTCTTTTTCATTTCTTTTTAGTCATTCTCCTGTGCTTTATTAAAACTTGTCTATAGCTCTTGTCTTGCATCGTGTACTCTTGTCAAAAACTCGTGGGGATTATTATATCTTTGCTTCTTTTTTCTTGATCTTCTGTTTGTTTTTTCCTCGTTCATTTTCTAACATTTTTTGTTTCTTTTAAGTCTGGTTTTAAATTTAGGGGCCAGAATTTGAATACTAGTCATCCATCCTCACCAACCCCATGGGCACGTGAGATGGGCTTCTTATCTTTTCGTTCAAGTCGTCCCCACCCGGTCCGGTTGCGAAACTCGGTGCGCTTTCCAAGGCGGAGATGGTAATCTGGTAATTTATGCCAACCCACACAACCATCAACATCAGTCTCTCTCTCTCTCCCCTCTTCTCGTCTCTACGACGATAATGATTGGCTCGTGGCTCTTGATTTATTCTTCTTTGATTTTAATTTCATGGTGTGGATGCAGCCGAAGAGAGGTGTGCGGTTTGGGCCTCAGGTACTTCTTGTGAACAGCTGATTATCACCTATCCCGCCGATCAAGGAGTCAGACTTAATTTCTTGGACGGACAGGGTCGGGTGATCAAGTCAATCCCGTGAAGATATACTCTTCTCATCTACGTGTTCTTCTTGGTCTCTTTCTCTCTGTGATAGAGTTTCGTTTGCTCAAGTATGCAAGTGAAATTAAGAAGTTTTTAATACTCTTAGAATTGATTTTGAATGAATCGTTTTTAGGGTGCCTTGTGGGCTTGATAGTAGATAGTAGATGTGTAGGCAGTGTAGTATGAATTGGTAAATTTGTAGTTTGATGAAAAAATGTATAAAGACTATGTAGCTGCGAGAGAAATTTTGGAACTGAATCTATGGCCAATCGTCTTTAATATAGATTCATGAGTGTCAATTTTCATCGAATTCTTCGTAGTTTCAGCTTACGGGTTGGGTATCATTGCGACGTTGAGACCCAACAATCTTTCTAAAGCATCCATGAGATTATTGACTTTAGAGTATTCAGTCGGAGCGAGAGGATTGGGCCACAGCGATTTGATGTGTGCCGAATTTAGGTGTGCCAACGGGGGGCCCTGGTAATCAACGGCGGCTACGCGGCATAGTGCTTTGGCACAAACGAGGAGCTTTACCAGATTCTCGTCGTCCTCTCCTTGCGCTCGGATGTTGTGCATCTCTTCAATCACCTTCTTAATCATGTTGTTCATCTTTTTCCTTCGTTTTGGCAGCGAGGCTTGTTGTTCATCGGAAAATAATTTGACCATTTGAGCTACTGGTTCGAATTCTCTTCGATATTTAACATAGCTATCTGGCAGTGGGTGATCTAATTGATCTGTACGAAGTTGCCGTAAGCACACAATTCCAGCCTTCAGTTATTGATTTTACTTGTTAAAAATCGGACGTGATTTGTTAGCAAACAACATACTGGGGCGTAAGAAAGTCATTAGCCTCATTATCTGTGAAGATGGGTTTGATGGGACTTTGATTTAAAGGTTCCAAAGTACAAGAATGAGTGTCGACACCAAATATTAATAACCACGAACAGTGGAGATGTTGATCGCTTACACATCGTCGCAATCCAGACTTCGGAGGACGGGGGGCCGCCCATGAACACGTCCTGTGAAGTTTCTTCAGGCTCGGATGTCTTCCAACATTGCGACAATCTTTTAAGCCAAGATACTGTATCTTTTTTGATTGTGTAGGCGATGATGGTAGGGTATTGGGGGAAATTGAACCACTGGTCAGGTCAACAGCTCGTACGCAAACAGATGAGAGGCTGCAAGTTTCATCAATTTTGTGTGGAACATCTGAGACTGGACGTACTTTGACCGGGTCGTTTATTTGAGGTCTCACCTGCAAGACGGGCCTGAGACCCTCCATCTGCATCACGCAGGATGCCAAGCGCTTCAGTTCCGTAGACTTGGTGTTGGCATAGATGGAAAAGTAGCAACAGCTGGGCAAGAAAGCAACTGCGGAAGTCCATGGAATCCAGCTGTCTTTTGGTTTGGAGGGAGGGGTGGGTGGAATGGTCCGCGCCAAAGGATACTGGCGACTTTATAACAAATCTCAATCCTGCTTGGCGACACTCCATGTGGTGAGCCCCATCCTTGTATCAATTTGCAGCGAGTCGCAAGTGGATTATTGACCCCGTATCCAAACTACGTTGGGCTTTAGTCTGAAACCACCATTAAATACATCGCTTCATCTAGTCTAAGATCCACCGGGTCCGCGTGATTCCTTGACAGTAGTAAACCTGGCCCGAATTGTACATGCTGCTAGAGTCTAGAGGGTTTCAAACTCCCCCCCTCGGAGACTGGCAAGGACCGGTCATTGTACACAAACACTTCCTCCTATAACCAGACCTAATTACCATACAGTCTTCGAGGGGAGTATACACCCCCGTTGACAAACGACACGGAACAGTCTCAAAGTGGGTACAAACTCCCAAGATGACACCCAACACGCGGGCATAAACTACCCTCGAAGCATATGTCAGCCATGTCTGAGAAAGATGCTTCAAGGGTGTTTTACAGCCATTCCCGGATTCGGCAAATGTCTCAAAATCACATATTAAAAGTTTAACATTAAACAAGCATGAGGATTCAATTTTCAAAAAAAAAGAAACACCTCGACTACAGTGGCGGTAGGCATGTTACTGTACATGTTTTCTAGGTGTTTGGCATGTTGAGGGAAAAAAATGTGGAGCGGGGGGCTTGGTGGCCCAAAAACAGTGTCTTCTGGGTCATTTATCTTGATTTATCCTTCAATTTCCACTCAAATTCACCCTGAATGACTGTTAAAAAGGCCCACACAGCTCAGCAGAAGAAAAGAAGAGTGGATTTTGAAGTCCATACTATTGGTTTAGGGGGTCTAAGTACATGCATATGGGCTTACAGGGCTTCCTAACCCCATGTGTTTGAAATTTTGCCCACAAATAAAAAAACTTGAACCACTGCAGCAGCACCTTATTTCTTATAGACATAGAATCTTCAACATGAGAAAAGCCCAAAACTGTGTTCAAACTGAACACATGACTCCCTGGGCCAGCAAACATTTGGCCCACGGGCCGAGACTAGTTTTGGTGGCAGGTGTGTACAGTACAGCCAAACCAAAAAGGCTTGCGGTTCCAAGTGGCTGACCAATCCAGCTTTTGTTCGACTTCAGCCATGGGTCCTGTATTCCCGTTGGCGTACAAGAAAATCATTGGTACCAATTTTTGATTTCTATCAGTTTTCATTTTCAGGTCTCAGGACCTGCACCAAATGAATCCTGGTGCCAAGTTGCCCGCTGGCCCCCTCACCTGCCACCACGTTGCATTGGGGCCCATCTGCCCGACAGGCCGTAGTTCCAGAAGCCCATATGCTGTATCTGTACAGGGCTGTGGCTGAAGTGAACTCAAAAAACTTGCGGCCCTCAAAACACAAGCTTTTTTGGTTCGGCTGTAACATGCCTACCACCACTTTACTTTGGGAAATGCCTCCGGGCAAGAGTCAAAGGCAATCCTTGACTCAAAATGTAGACTGTTGCTCGCTATTTATACTTGCAGCTTTTTCTACCTCATCAACTGCATGTATGTACTTTCCCAAAAGCAGTGGGATTGACAACAATTTTTTTTATTTCCTCCTTCGTCTTGTCACATTTCACTGTTGAATTTGATTATTATACACTTCCTTAGTCTTGCCCCGCCTCATGTGATCAGTGAGTTCAATTTGTCTGCATTCGGCAAATCCCATGCCCAGCCATCCTTGGCTAACACACCGCTTGGAAGGACAAAGGTTTCTTGATTTGGAACAATAGTGTTTCCAGGTCTGCATTGCCATGACAACAGCTGCATGTATTGTGGACCATCACTTTTCCTGGAAATAAATGGACAACCCGTCTGGTCCCAGCTCATGCCTTCAATAATGTGGTTTTGGCTGCATTAGGCAAATGCTATACATAATGAGAGTCGATTGATGGGAGGTCTGATGGCTCAAACCAACAACTTCCTCCATCCTATCATATTCAAATCCAGAATTGTCTAGCCTCTCCTTCTAACCCAGAGTGTAACTTTTGATAGCTCCAAACATGTTGGATTTGGATGGTACAGCTGAGGCTGACAAGGCTGATATAAATCACTATGGCAAGTCAGCAGTTCAAATTTGATTAACAATTCATAGTTCTCCTGGAATATCTTACCAAGTTTAAAGGAGGACAAGCGGCCTATTGTTGAAATGATGTGTCTGTTAAAAGGCTTGGAAAGTGTAGAATCAACTTTTTACATAGCCTTTCAAGTCAGTGCAAGTTCTCCAAGTCGAGGTGTCTGCCATATTGTATTATAAGGCATTACAAGTTGACTTCTTTCCTGCATCTCCGCCAATGGTATCCGTTTTTTGTTGTTGTTTGTGCAATTGGAAAGACTTTGGAAGTTGTTGAGGCCACCAGAGACAAATGAGATTCAATTTTTTTGGCCATCATAGTACCATCAAGTCATTGTCCACGTCAATGCATTTGTCCTGGCAGCCAAAGCGGAAAAACTTAGCCTTGGACATGTATGGTTGTCTGGCAACTTGTTCAAAATACAAGATGATAAGATACATATTTGTGTAAGTGATACAAAGACTAGAACTAATATGGAATTGTCTTTGTTTAGTGTCAATAATTGATTCCTCAAATGTGAGGCAAAGGGTCTCCATGCTATAAGTAGCTATATGCAACTTGATGTAAAACTTGTTAATCTTTGTATTATGTATACAAGGCTTGATAGACTGTATTCTAGATATTTATGTGAACATAGAGTTAAAGGGCATAAATAAAATTGAAAACAGTGCCAGCCAAGACGGCAAAAGACCCTAGTATTAGCATTAACCATCAAAGCACATGAAATACTACAAATCTGTTTACCTGCACATTTCCTTTGTTTTCAGCTTCCTCCTCAATTCTTTTTATTTGAGAGGGCCATCTTGCCCTCTCTCCTTGGATTTGTAATTACTTTTGTTTTTGCTTGTCTCATGATTCTTGTTTCTCTTTTTTGTTCTTATTTGTTTTCAAGTTTTATTTCTGTTTCTTTTCATGTTTCCTTAAAGACTCTTTTGGGGTTCTCAAAGCCTCTACCTGGCATTGAATCCCCTAGGCTCAGCCCGGAGGACAGAAGCTCCTTCTGCCTTCCCAAGCTGGCCGAGTGTGAGTTGGGAGCGGTGCTTCTTTCCTGCTCCGTTCTCCTCCGTCTACCACATCACACAAAGTTTCGTGGGGACAGAGGACTAGGAGGAGGGAAAGAAAGCCAGTGCTCTAAAGAAACAAACCTAGATGACTCCAACCCATTTATTGCAGAGGTGGAGTTTTCTCTCCGTTTTTGCAAGAGTTCTTCTATTACATGTTTCTCTATCTATTCCCTCCCTCCTGCACTATCCCTTTCACCGCTCATGTATTGGACGCCTTTTCCCAGCACTCGTACAACTCCTGGACCAGCACCAGTATTTCTTCTTTCTCTGATTTGGTATATTCTCAAATATATAGCATGTAGCAGTTTGAGACCCACCTCCCAAGCCGGCATATTTCTTGGACGGATATCCCAACTTCAAAATGAGCAGATGCTCTTCCTGCTCAAAAAGAGTGACCAGATAGCCCTTTGAAACCTCTGAGTTCCTAAACACTTTTAGGGTCTTCGTCACGATGTCCTTAGTGAGGTGTACCCTCTTTCCTTCATCGTTGTAAAATCCAAACAGCAAGGTATCAGACACTTCAAAAAAATCTGCTTCAACTGCCAGAAGTTGACATGCAGCTTACTCTGATTTTACTCAGCTCTTATTCAAAATTTACTCAAACTTTAATTGAGATGCACAGTCACTGTGCACCAAAGTAAGGTTTGACTAAAGTTTGAGTAAAACCATAGTAAAGTCAAAGCTACCGCATGTCAACTGCTGGCAGTTGAAGCAGATTTTTTTGCAGTGAGAGCCTTGTGATGCTTTAAGTCTTCTTTTTACAGCTTCTACCGGGCATAGAATATTTTGAAGAGCCTTTACATAAATCCACTGTAATTCACCTGGCTTTGATGTTTTGGTGTCTTTTAGGCCTAGAGCTGCTACTGAAGATCCATCATGGCTCTTCCAGACGACATCGGTTGTCTTTATGGTTTTTCGTGGGCCTAGCTTGCCTGAGGAATATGGGGAGGTCAATTTGGCTAGTATGGCCATTCCCCAGAAGGCTACCAGGGCCAAATCAAAGACCGCTTTCTCTTTCTGGCCTCCTTGTGCTAGTTTATCGGCTAAGTGGACTAAGTGGAGGACTTCCCGTGGGCGCTTTAGAATCTGAAATCCCAGATTCCAAATATTATTTGGTGGTGAAAGTTCAATCTGGAAGAGTCTTCACCACCAAATAAAGTTTGGAATCTAGATTTGTGATGGGAAGTCCTCCAGTGTTTTAGCTTAACCGCTTCTTTCTTGGCCTTTTGGGGGATGATGGCATCAGCCTTTGTGGAAGAACGTGGTAGGACCTTGACTCTTGCTTCTGACACAGCCAGATAAGTCGCTTTGTGTATTAGATGCCTTGCCTTCAATCCGTGTAGGTACTTTTCTAAAGTTTTAGCCGCAATCTCCTTATTACTTGATTTACCTTCATCTCTTCCAGCCCAAATTCAAAACTTATAGATTAGATCCTCCTCTAAAGGTAAGCTGAACTTGGTTACACAGCCTTCTTGAATGAACTTCTGGAACTTTTTCACTGTGGAGTTAAATCCTACTAACGTGTTCCATTTATATCCATGTAGGAACTGTAGGGCTTATTTCCTGTGAACCGTTCCCTAGAAGGTTTCCAATTTTTTCAGGTCCATTTCGTTTCTTTCCTAGAGTATTTTTCTAGGTTCTTACCTCTCTTTGGTTTTCCTCTCCTCTATTTTATATCTCAGTCTGTCGGTCAAACTTGTCTCAGGGACCTTTTTTTCTTTCGTTAGCTTGGAAACAGACTTGTCCCACTGTCCCTGTGTTTCAGCTGTCATTTATTACTTGTATCAGAATAAAGTCTGAAACATGTATTGATCTATGTCAAACAGAAGAGGTATTACAACAATGTGATTCCATCTTAGGTTCCCTATTTCTCCCCGAGATATTTTAACCACCGAGTTCTCCTCTGACTGTTCCTTCTTAGCTCCAATGTCTATTTGTAATTTTACTAGGAGGTTTTGGATCTGTTTCCATTCCTTGTTCACTGTGTTATCTTTTGACTTCCGCTTCGGTGGTCATGTTGTCTGTCCACACTACAAATGTTTTCCCTTTCTTTATCCCTAATTGCTCTAGCATTAATATCCCCAGCCTTATAGCTACCGTCTCTAGCCAAGCAATCTTGTTTCCTTCTTGGTGATCTTGTTTTGTGTTTCTGAGCTGAAATTGAGCCCATTGTTTCCCAATGTGGATCCCGATTCCAAAAGTAGTCAATGTGTCTCTGACCCACCCAATTTCAGTCGGGGCTGGGTTCGGCATCAACCTTGTTGGGCTGAAGGTAACTAAGTGGAAGAGCCACATTTCTAAGTCGGCTGTAACATCATCCGGGATTGTCCTCAGTGATGACCTGACTTTCCACATTTTGTTCCATCTATATAAGCTGCAAAGGTAGTAAGTAAGACATGTGATTGAGAGGCCCCGTCAGCACCTCCACGTCTTTGAATTTAAACGACTCTTGTTTCAAGAAGGCTTTCAGCTACGTAATCCTGATGAGTAGCTTAACATTGGGTAAGTGGACCGTCTTTTGTACTCCATTCCATATGAACCCAATAAATTTGGGGCTGGCTAAATGCACACCCCATATTTGCTAAAAGGACGCCTCAGGTGAGGCGTCCTTACCAATGCACACCACATTTGGGGCATCCATTGAGTATGGAGGCCCTAAATGGGGCGTACCGGCCTTCCACGTCCCCGATGGGATGTGCAAGGTTGGGCACGCCCCATGAGTGGGGCGTGCACAACCATGCACGCCCCGGAGGACGTTTTCCTCCTAGATTGAAAGGCATGCATGCCTGCCTTGGAGGATTTGGACAGGGGTAGCAGCCCAAGCTGAGGGCGTGCAGGATGATGCAGGCCCCTCATCTCTCCAAGACCAAAGGCAGACTTGAAAGCCTCGGATTGGACTAGCCGAGGCGTCCTTGGGGGATGCACACCTCAAATCAAGGTGTGCATCCACCAAGCAGGACCCAGTGGCCGGTCACTGAGCCCCTCAGGTCCTGTCTGGGGCATGCTCGCCTTGGTCGAAGGCATGCATCCATGAGGACACCATAATCGGGGCTTGCGAGCCTTGAACGCCCCCAAATGGGGTGTGCATTTAGCCGGCCCCATAAATTTCTGTTCTTCTGCAAAGCCTGAAAACTTGCCCTCATTTGTCAGACCTCTTTACAATGAAATCCATGTCTGCTTGACAAACAGATTGTCGTTGACCCAGAGGAAAATTTTCTATAGGTCTAATTCCCTTGCAATTATTTGCGTCCACACGTCTGCTGGTCTCCCAAATGATCCGCACCCCGCTACACCTCCAAACGTATTCCTTGTATCAAGAATGAGTCTATCTTCAAACGTCTTAATCATCAAGAATGGCCACTGGCTTGGGGCTGTGGTCATTTGCCTGTAAGCCTTTGCCCAGCCAAAAAGCGCCAAGTGTACTACTGGGTGGGGTAGCACTCTAGTAAAGCTTGATACTATATTGAAGTTGTTTCAAAGTCATTTGGGTCAACGTATGAGTTAAGGGAGGGTATCAGAGGGTCATCATAAGGGAAGGATATGTCAGCCGGCGTCTCTTAAGTGACGTCCGGTTGATAATTATCACTCATATTTCAGAGGAAAAAAACCACGCCTCACACTTGTAAAAGCGGAGGGGCTAGCAACTTGATAAATCAAGTGACAACAGCTAATAAGCTGTGCCTGCTCTTTGTCTTATTGAAGACGGGTTACACAAATGGTGTTCGTATAACGGGAGGAAGAAGGTTGGACAGAAGGTGGTAGAAGGGGATTGATGAGAGAGATTTGTTGGAGAGGGTAGGAGAAGTTTTGTGATGGAAGAGAAAGAAGGAAATAGGTTGAATCCCCAGCTACCTTTAGTAGAATTTCTACTGTCAGAGTAAGTTGTCAGGACTTAAGGTTTGATGATAATGATGGCGGGTGTGGGAGGATCAAGATAAGATCCTCATCCTTTTATCTTCGAATCATACATCCTTTGCTCTCTACCGGTGGGGTGAGATATTTCGCTTATGAAGATAATCTTCATAAGTGAGATAAAGGATTTCTAAATATACTAATATAAATAATAAAAACTAAAAGTATAATTTACCTGATAGGCTATTTAGCCTATTGGGTAAATAGTTTAAAGCTTCATCTTCAAATGAGAATATTGATGATGAATTGTATGAAATGTAAGAATAATCTAATCATAATAAAGCCAAGGATTCATGAAAATTTGATCCGAGGTTTCCCCTTACACGTGGGCCCTTGCCCACTGCGGATGAGCCCCGCACCCGGCTCTCGCCTTATACGGGGGTCTTCCTGAGCCGCCTTCCACTGGGCATCTAGCAACAGTTATGGGACGGCAGCTATCAATTGATTCATCAGTAAGGGGCCTTTGATTTGTACTTTTCTTTCACCTATTCGCTTCTTCCATATTTTTGGGGGCCGGCTAAATGCACGCCCCGAAAGGCGTGCTTTGGCGTGCACGCCTCTGCACGCCCCGTTTGGGGGTGTGCAAGGCTCGCAAGCCTTAATTTTGGCCTCCTCATGGATGCACGCCTTCGGCCAAGGCGTGCACGCCCCAGACAGGACCCGAGGGGCTCAGTGACCGGCCACTGGGTCCTGCTTGGTGGATGCACGCCTTGATTTGAGGTGTGCATCCCCCGAGGACGCCTCGGCTTGTCCAAGCTGAGGCGTTCAAGTCCGCCTTCGGTCTTGGAGGGAATGGGAGAGAGCACTCTCTCTTCCCTTCCCTTCAAGACCGATAGGTCTTGGAGGGATGAGGAGAGAGTACTCTCTCCTCCTTCCTCCAGGACCAGTCGATCGATCGATCTTGGAGAGAGCACTCTCTCCTTATCCCTCCAAGACGTATCGGTCTTGAAGGGAAGGGAAGAGAGAGTGCTCTCTCCTCATCCCTCCAGGACCAATCGGTCTTGGAGGGATAAGGAGAGAGTGCTCTCTCCCATTCCCTCCAAGACCGGGTGAGGGATGAGGGGCCTGCACCGAGATGCAGGCCCCTTTGCCTGGCCTGCTACCCCCGTCCACGTCCTCTAACGCGGACGTGGACGACGTGTGGCGTGCATCGGCATGCACGCCACGGATCGAGGGCATGCCAACTTTGGCACGCCCTTCGATCGAGGACGAAGACGTCCTCTGGGGCGTGCATGGTCTTGCACATCCCTGAGTGGGGCGTGCCTAGCCTTGAACGTCCCATTGGGGACGTTGAACGCCGGTACGCCCCATTTGGGCCCTCCATGTTCGATGGACGCCCCGAATGTGGGGTGCATTGGTAAGGACGCCTCACCCGAGGCGTCCTTTTAGCAAAGTTGGGGCATGGATTTAGCCGGCCCCTTTTTTCTTCACCTTCCTTGGGGCTGACCCTTCTCGGTCATATTTTCTGTGATCATTAACAGTATTCGATGCCACGGTGGCAAAACTTATGTACAACCCCTTGAATCACCGCTTTCCGAAAACTCAGCGCCCATTTTTAGCCTCAGCTTGCCGGATGTGGTCCAACTTTCGAGCTCAACTTTGTGGTCAGCTACCAAATCAACCCTGATGCGTTCACTTAACAGCAGAAACTCCCGCAAAAGTCATGCATTCTGTGTATGTATAGCCCCTTCATCTACCGTTTTTCACACATGTTACCATCGATTTTTGTCTGATACAGTCATTTTTTCCTCCAATCACACATAAGCTACTGTTCCCTGACATCTCCTCCCAATTACCACTATGGCAACAGCATTCGTGTCGATAATTGGGTGCGTCAAAGGATTCATTCGATCTGGTAAGAAACCCTGTGTTTTACTGTGGTTGGTTGATGCTAGGCCCACGAACTTCCCCTGCATACATCTTGCTTCAAAATTATGGTTGCCACCTCGATACAAAGGTGTTTTGCTCGGAAACTTCACCTCGAACTTCCGTACTGTAGCTACTCTAATCCCAATACTCCTAGGCAGGTACTCGTGTTTACCAGTCAACCAGCCGTGCTTCTCTTGGCACTCTCGCCAAGGCCTTATCATAACCCTTCACATCCAGGAATCCCCCTCCAAATCAGCCGTAAGGTAACCCTTTAACCTCGTCAGCAACTTTCTCGCGCTTCTCATCGTCATCTCCCATTTTTGTCTTAACATTCACCCTTCACCTTTCCAAACCAACCATCTTCTTGACTTACTAAGCTCTCCATCGAAACCATCTCAATTCTTCTAGCCGGTACAGCCAGGCCAATTGCCTTTAGGTTTGATGGACCATCAGCCTCGTACCGAATTCACAGTTCTAATTCACTTAGTTGGGCGTCGACAGGTTGGTTTGGTAGGACGTGTGACTGCTCGAAGGCGTCGTCACAAACAAGCCCAGCGTTCCGGTCGACCTAATCAAGGAAGGTTTGGTATAGCCCCCACTCCATTTCAGCTCGACTTCGCCCGAGATCTCCTCCGAACTCTTCTCGGCTGCTCGACCTTGCTTCGAAAGATGCTGATGGTCTAGGTAAGCTACAATTCACTAATGTTTTCAGGGCATCCACACCCGCCGGAGTAGAAAGAAGGACTGATGTTTTCGCTCTCCTGCTCTGTCTTTCTCAACTCGCCGGGGTCAAATTTTTTGCTTTACCTCCTTACATGACTTAGCTCAACCAGACAACTCAATGTCTTCTGAACTTGGAAGAAGCCTACGGAGCGCCTCCTGCAAACAGGATCGCGGGAACATCACAGAAAGCAAACGAAAAATTGATTTGTATTGATAATCCAAGAGGAGCTCGATTCGCGGCAGAACTTTCTGATTCACTCCTTATACATTTCTTTTCTAGGGATATGGCGGTCTTTGACCAGAAGCAAAAGCTGTCCATCAGTTACACCTCTCCACCAAGACTAGAACTTCCCGAAGAGGCGCATGAAAGAAACTGATCATCTAAGTGTGCTTTTTGCTTTGTTAGTGCATTCTCAAAAAATGAACGGCTTGTTAGATTGGAGAAGAAGCTTACAGCTTAAATAACAATGGACTCCTGAAGCTGACGCACAATCACAATTACGCTGGCAACATCATACTTCAAGGGCTGTCAATGAACGTGCTATCATGCAGGCGGGTGTTTTTCTTTCTCCAGTTGGCGGGAGTTATATAGAATATGTCAAGAGTTTTGGTGTGTGACAGATTGATGAGCTTAACAATTGCGTTGTTTTGTGGAGACTTGTTGCACATCACTTCATCATAGGTGGCCACGTCTACCCTCAGTCGGTATGCGGAAACTCAAAAACTTCACTCCCCAAGCTGATGGATCACTCCAAAATTGCTGGTTTCGTGAATGAATTCAAGCCTGAGGTTCTTGCAGCTGCAAAAGTCTAAAAGGCCTAAACAATATGTCCAGTGTGAGGAGGGGCAGAGGTGCAGTGGTGATATAAATGGTGACGGTCGAGTTGAAAGACTACGATGACTTAAGTGCACTTGCTTAACTTTTAAGATTAGACCTGAGTCAAGATTGGTCAGCCATGACAACATAGACTAACCTGAATTGATCTAAGGTGTAAAGGCCAAGAAAACTGGAGAATTGTCCGTCAACCTTAGTATCAAGTGAGACATGGGGGGATAGGTCATAATAATTAAACAAAAAGGTTGAAATCAAATCTCATTTCCCCTTGGGGGAGTTTCTCTAAATCATCTTGTATACAGCACAATAAACTTAACCCCGGTATGCTCTAAAATCTGTGTACTCATGTTGTTATCCACCAATCCAAAGAAAAGTTTATTACTTGCTATTTTAGCGCTAATAAAACCGCTACAACACCACCAGTACAAATTTCTGGTAGCGTTAGTTGTTTTTGCCTGACCCCAGCTAACGCTATGCTACCAACTAACAAGAAAAATTCAAAAGTTTAGCGTAACTTTTTCAACCGCTAACACAAATTTCTGGTAGTGTTAGTTTTTTTTTCCTGACCCCAGCTAACGCTACACTACCAACTAACAAAAAATAGTGTTAGTTGGCTGAATTGTGCTGCTAACGTTAGTGGTGTGTAAGCGTAGCTTAAAAAGCTAACACTACGCTACGTGTAGTGTAGCTGACACACCATTGCACCCAGGTCAATTTTTTTGGAACTCGACCCGCAACTCCCAACCCCGCCGGGTTTTTTGAAGGCGCGACCCACCCAATAGTCTGGCAATCAAAAGGATGGGTCACGTGTCGAACCCTCTTTTGCATAACCCCAAACTTCTGTTTAGGTCCGTTTCTTATCTTTTTCTTTCCTTTCTAATTCTCTTTCTTCTCATATCCTTTTGCAAGTTTTCTCCTTGTTTGTGTCGCCGCCGCCTCATTGCCTGCTTGCTCACACGGATCTCATCTGCTCACAAAAGCTTTTAAGCTCATACTTATTCTACTTTATTTCTTCATTCCTTTCCTGTTGACCATTATTCTGACAATCTCATCTCTCCTTAGTTTATTAAGTCCAAGTTGTAAGGCTCTGTTTCTTTCTTTCTTCTCTTAATCTCTCATTCTAAAATCTTATTGCTGTTCTTTTGAAGGTGATTTCATTTCCATTATTGTTATCCTTATTTTTCCGTTTCATTTCTTATTTTTACCTTACTGAAGTCTTTTAGTCTCTTTTGAAGTCTAAACTTCTCAGTAACAGCGCTGGATGCCAAAGAAAGACCATGTTTGGTTTTGATTGCCCCAACAACCCCGACTGGGTGGGGTAAGAATGGAATCACTAATGGAGCGGTATTTGGGATACTTGTTGTTGATTGCCCCAGATGCACCCTGATTAGAGGACAGTTTGATGGTGCTGGTGGAATCGACTGGTTTCAAGTATGATACGCTGGCTTCATTAGCCTTTCCCAATGGTGGGCACTGGGCCTGACAAGAGCTTAAACAGACTGACTGCCGCCAACTTATCGCCTCTAAGATCTGCATCCATCGCAAGTTTCCATAATAAGGACCTATTTTCTGCAGTCATGTTGGGTGCGTCTTCATCAGGTCTAACCCCTCCAATTGTTAAGGTTGTGTCCTTAGGTGAATTAATCACGAGTTCCTCTTCGTCGGAGGATTGAATATCACCGGTCTTTCGTTGTTACTTGAACGGGCCGCAGTAGCTTCTAAAGGGGACTTTCCAGTCGTTTCCCTGGTTAGATTAACAATTCAAATCTCAAATGAGTTTGCTGATTCCGTGTAACACCCAGACAGAGTCAATAGTGTTTCGGAGAGCTTACATCTCTTATTCGATTTGCTCTTAAGGGCTGTGCGCGATGCAACGTCGCCCATCAAACCGAGAGACGCAGCTACGTTAGCAACTGGCTCTGGTTGATTCACAGAGTTTTGTGTAGATGGTTCCGAATTATTAGTTGCAGTCTCCTGAGGTTGTACTTATTGAGGGTTTCTTTGTGAGGACATGTTGAAAGATTCAGGTTTTTGCTGGTAGATGACACGGGAGATATGAGAAATAATTTTTGCGAAAAAAAAAGAATTAGTAAGTGTTCAAGAATATAATTGTTTTATAAGAATAAAGAGGAATAAAAGAGGATGAAGGAAGATAGATGAGGTGAGACAACAAGGTCTTATCTGATCTCAAGTTTGTGTCTGTTTCGCATAACAAACACAAAATTCTATCTTCCAAATGAGTCCGCTTAAACCGTTCTTATGGAGCCTGGCTCTTCAACCAACAAACCAGATGAAGCGATGTATTTAATGGTGGTTTCAGACTAAAGCCCAACGTAGTTTGGATACGGGGTCAATAATCCACTTGCGACTCGCTGCAAATTGATACAAGGATGGGGCTCACCACATGGAGTGTCGCCAAGCAGGATTGAGATTTGTTATAAAGTCGCCAGTATCCTTTGGCGCGGACCATTCCACCCACCCCTCCCTCCAAACCAAAAGACAGCTGGATTCCATGGACTTCCGCAGTTGCTTTCTTGCCCAGCTGTTGCTACTTTTCCATCTATGCCAACACCAAGTCTACGGAACTGAAGCGCTTGGCATCCTGCGTGATGCAGATGGAGGGTCTCAGGCCCGTCTTGCAGGTGAGACCTCAAATAAACGACCCGGTCAAAGTACGTCCAGTCTCAGATGTTCCACACAAAATTGATGAAACTTGCAGCCTCTCATCTGTTTGCGTACGAGCTGTTGACCTGACCAGTGGTTCAATTTCCCCCAATACCCTACCATCATCGCCTACACAATCAAAAAAGATACAGCATCTTCAAATATTCCCCCCATCTATTACCCGGAGACATCCGAGCCTGAAGAAACTTCACAGGACGTGTCCATGGGCGGCCCCCCGTCCTCCGAAGACTGGATTGCGACGATGTGTAAGCGATCAACATCTCCACTGTTCGTGGTTATTAATATTTGGTGTCGACACTCATTCTTGTACTTTGGAACCTTTAAATCAAAGTCCTATCAAAACCATCTTCACAGGAAAGGAGGCTAAGGGCGTTCTTACGCCCCAGTATGTTGTTTGCTAACAAATCACGTCCGATTTTTAACGAGTAAAATCAATAACTGATGGCTGGAATTGTGTGCTTACGGCAACTTCGTACAGATCAATTAGATCACCCACTGCCAGATAGCTATGTTAAATATCGAAGAGAATTCGAACCAGTAGCTCAAATGGTCAAATTATTTTCCGATGAACAAGAAGCCTCGCTGCAAAGTCCAAGTGAAGAAATGAAGAACATGATTAAGGAGGTGATTAAAGAGATGCACAAGATCCGAGCGCAAGGAGAGGACGACGAGAATCTGGTAAAGCTCCTCGTTTGTGCCAAAGCACTATGCCGCGTCACCGCCGTTGGGGAATGGGACAGCGAGTTGGCACACCTAAATCTGGCACTCCTAAATCTGGCACACATCAAATCGCTGTGGCCCAATCCTCTCGAGCCGACTAAATACCCTAAAGTCAATAAACTCATGAATGTTTTAGAAAGATTGTGGTATCTCAACTTCGCAATGATACCCAACCCGTAAGCTGAAACTACGAAGGATTCGATGAAAATTGACACACTCATGAATCTATATTAAAGATGATTGGCAATAGATTCAGTTCCAAAATTTCTCTCGCAGCTACATAGTCTTTATACATTTTTTCATCAAACTACAAATTTACCAATTCATACTACACTGCCTACACATCTACTATGTACTATCAAGCCCACAAGGCACCCTAAAAAAGATTCATTCAAAATCAATTCTTAGAGTATTAAAAACTTCTTAATTTCACTTGCATACTTGAGCAAACGAAACTCTATCACAGAGAGAAAGAGACCAAGAAGAACACGTAGATGAGAAGAGTATATCTTCACGGGATTGACTTGATCACCCGACCCTGTCCGTCCAAGAAATTAAGTCTGACTCCTTGATCGGCGGGATAGGTGATAATCAGCTGTTCACAAGAAGTACCTGAGGCCCAAACCGCACACCTCTCTTCGGCTGCATCCACGCCATGAAATTAAAATCAAAGAAGAGTAAATCAAGAGCCACGAGCCAATCATTATCGTCGTAGAGACGAGAAGAGGGGAGAGAGAGAAACTGACGTCGATGGTTGTGTGGGTTGGCATAAATTACCAGATTACCATCTCCGCCTTGGAAAGCGCACCGAGTTTCGCAACCGGGGTCGGGACGACTAGTGACCTGTTTAGGGACATGATCGAAGAGATCAGAAGCCCATATCACGTGTCCATGGGGTTGGTGAGGATGGGGACCGCGATGGATGACTAGGTTGCTGGTGACCGGGTCGAGCCAAATGTACGCTGGAGGAGGGAGCGGTCGGGCTGGAATCTTAGGCGGTGCAAAGTGCATCGCTTGTCCAATTTTGCCTATCGCCTCTCCGATCCTGGGTGGTATTGGTGGCGGCGGCGATTGGGTTGGTGTAGGACATATGCAGATGAATTGGTTGGGCTATGGGTGAATGTTGAACTCGTCAACCAAAGAAGGACGGATGACTTGAATGCAAAACCTCACGAACCTCTAGTTCCAGGGATCCTTTGTCAAAAACATACTCGGAAGCCCAAACTAGCGAGTTTGATTCACTCCATAGAGTTAAGTACGGTGGCTGGTCCGAAACGGTGAGAGCGGCCTGGGTGCCTAGATGGAAACGACCTTCGAGGAACATGACCGGATCCCATAAAAGCTTGCCAGTCCCAGCCTCGCGGATCGTCAGATGACCATTATCCTCCAACGCCAGTCGAGCACCAATCATCGAGCCAGCCGAGTCTGAGGTCCAAAGCACGCCCGATGTCGCGTTAGAAATCACCTGTAATTCACCGCTGGGTTTGAGCAAGATCCTCGCTCGTTCCAACATGATCGGCCCGTCCATACTCGTCAGGTGGAGCTGGGAACCCTGGTATCTGAATTTACGCGACGGTCGGTCTTTTATGCCTATTAAGAACGCGGCCTGCCCCTCCACAAATTCCGGCTGAAGAGTGCAATTTTCGACTAAGCCCGGCTGCGAGGCTTTCAGGAATGGCATAGGTGGCGCATTCAAGGGTTCCCGCAAACCCGACAAGTCACCAGTAAACCCAGTCCCTGCCGTGATTCGATTCCCATAAACCTGTCGTTGACGGGGAATTTGATTTAGTTTGTTGTTCATCTTTATCAACGTTGGCCAAGAAAACCCTGATTTTACCTGATAATCCCGACAGCCTGACATACCAATGCCATATCCTGTTGAATGTGAATTGATTTTTGGTGTGAGATTTTAGTATCATTCCCGTCATAGATTGGTATATGAAGAAATGTGAATGCAATACCAAATCTTCCCGGTCCAAATATGTTATCACAAACTATCCCGCCAAAGGTTTTTGCGGTCCAAGTAGGAGACCATGTCAACGGTCCGATTCTAGCGCGTTTTTATTGTGGAGTATTAATTCATCACTCTGCAATGATAAAAATGTATACACGAAGCAATCGAAGAGATGATGCCTACCCTATACCTAATTTGATGTGCGCTCCATTAGACTTGATGACGTTATTACAGACTTTAGTGTTGGTGTAGTCGCACGAATAAACGCCCATATCGACCCTGAAAAGCACAATTACTTGTTCAGCTACAAAATCATTTAGGATTTTATACAAAACACTCTTACATATTTATGCCGCCCTAAACATTAAAGAAGCGGAGAGAAATCAAAATCGGAAAGGGGCATTAACGTGGTAATGCCAGTTAAAGTTATTGCTAGTCGAAGTCATTGCCCACCAATAAGTTTTGTTTATCAGCAATGATTGTATTTCCGGTAACCTGGGAGGACATGTATAAAATGAGATATTGGTTACCGTTGATTCAACGGTTATTAGAGGCCGATATTTTGTTTGATAATTCGAAAAACACTGACCAATGTCCCGGTGGCACAAAACAAGACGATCGCGCCGTCGGTAGCATCGACGATTTCATTACTTGCCTGAGGAACGGTTGACCAGAGTCAAGGTGCGAATAGCTACACGAACAGTCATGAGTGCATAGATGCAGACTGACGATCAATCCATTACGACAAGCGATACTGAGGCCATCAGCCCAAGGACCTAGAAAAAAAACAATGACCCGTTGGTCTCGTCTTCGAGATAAATAGATCATATGAGAATCGGGAATGAAAAGACTGACCGTCGGGAGCCGGCAAGCCAGCCGGTCCGATTTTATTTCCGATCACCCGCCCGCCTTCGCATTCGTCAAAAATCTATGTATGTCAAAAGTTTCTCAAGAGAATCAGCCAGGCCAAAGGGAAAAAAAGAGAAATGACAGGAGAAAGAAGTTACTGAACCTGTAAAGAGGACCAACTGCGAGTATGGCGGATCACACAGTGTTGGATCACCGGGTCTTCTGCCTGTTTTCCTCCGCAAGCAATTAGAGGACCGCCACCCTCGATCCAGCCTTTATCAGGCCGACAACCATCGATCGTCAGGTTAGAAATCTTGACATGACAGGTGTTTTGGAAGAAGATTGCGGTGGCTTCTTCCTTTCCAACAGTATGGACTTGTGCATGTAAACTGGTGTCAGGAGGGTAACCTGAAAAGTTAACCATTTGGTTTGGGAAAAAATCAGTTAAGATTTAGAATACCCGCGAATTGCACGATGAGGTTTGTATGAAGAAACAGAGCGTGATCACCTTCAGTGGCCAGCTCGGCATTATCAGCCGCGATCTGGATGAACGACTCGAGCTCCCAGACGGTTCGTTGGGCGAGCAAGACGACTGTGCCCGGGCCGCCAGCCTGGAAGAGCGAGCTGAGATAGGCAGCCGGACGATGTAAGAATTCGGAGGGTAGATCCTCTGGACGGAGTGCCCGTCGTTCCAGCATCGGACTAGTGGTCATAGTCTTGGCAACAAATATTTAGATGGATGGGAGACAGACTTCAGTGAGATGGATGTTGGTGGAGATGGTTTTGAGGAGATCGACTGAGCAGAATGCAAAGGAGCGACTGACAGTGACGTCATCGGCCATCCGCCCTGACTGTCTGACTGTCTGACTGGTGCAGTGAGTTTCCCCAGGCCGTTCCAGCCAAGCCGTCTCCTACCCAATTGGCCTCAAAGGCTCTGCTCTGATGTTGGTATCAGTTCAGGGATCAGCATCCTCACTCCGACTGGAAAGCTGCAGCAAGCTCTGGTCAAATATATGGGCAATCGTTCAGTGCAACAGACGAACGAACAAATCGATTACTTCCTTACATACAACTGAGCCCTTACAATGGTAGAAAAAAAAAACTTTTGTCTGTGAACCTTGTTACGATGAAAAAAAAGATAAAGACGATGGGTGGCTGTGAAAGGAATCGATTGCGAATTACATTTACACTGTACCAACCGAGGAAAGCAACATTTACCAAGGAAGAAATTGAATCGGTGATTTGCTGAATTGCATTTCATTTTCTTTGTCGAATCAATCATCTCTTTCGTCATCACCTTCGTCTTCCAATGAGAAGATTTGAGAATGGTCTTGGATATGAGAAGGCAGATCGGAAAGGAGGGAACTTCTCCTAGAGAGAGGGAGGGCATCGAGGCCGGAAGCTTGTTGTGGATGGACCAAAGCCTGAGCCTCCTCATCGAGCTGGCGAGTCCTATGCTGTGATCTTGTACTTGGACTAAGGCTGGGTAAATGGCCCGAGAATGTGGGCCGATGGTCGTACGAACCTCGAGACTGACTCTCCATGTAAATCGCCCGTCCTTTTTTCTTCGACGAGTGTCGACCTCGTCTCCGTCTCCGACGCCACTTGAATAGCATCACCAGACCAAATATTAATCCAGTCAGCACTACTATCAAGGCTATCGTTTGACGTGGGCCATAGTACGCTTGTCGTTCTTCGATCGTCTCCAGGACTGGTGCGGCACCCATGCTGGGGTTTTTGTCAAGATCGGCAATCAGCTTGTCTTGATCTATTAACGTCCCGTTCGGCAGTGTCTTCATAATGATCCCCGTATGACCATCCGCACCCACTTGAGAGCCAAGTGAGCTAACCGGTCCTGCTGCTAGTAATGGATCCACTCCCAAAAATCTTAGGAGCATCTCATGTGCTGCATGTGGTGTATCAACCGGTACCAAATGTGACTACATAAATTCCCAGAATAACGATGATGATCAGATTTTCACTTTTTGGGCCTTTTTATGGATCACCAAATAGAACTTCTTATCAGTTGGCGCACAGCATGATCGTACTTGACAAATGATAGTCCACGGGCTTCAGTCCAACTGCCCTGCTTGGTACCATTGACGTAGTAGTCTTTGGGTAAAACTTTCTGGCCTTGCTCGTCGACACCGAAACCGCGCTGACCGTTCCATTCCATTTCAGCGATTGATCGGTTGATTCCCAGTGAATTACACATGTAGTCTTGGTCTCCGGCATAGATCATGACTTTCAACTTCTTCACCAGCGCAGGTATCAAGGTCGAAGATGGTGCCGATTGGGGAACCCACATCTCATTCCCTGCTCATCGAAGCCATCATAAGTTATAATTGGCCATGCTTGCTTGATTAGGTATCCGCACCTATTGTGTCATTACAGAGGGTCCATTTCCCAACCTTGGCAGTCGCGTGAAGTGCTACGACAGTCGAGTTTTGCTTGAAATCGATAAATGCATATAATTCAATGAAGTGACTTGAATTGACTTGATTGGGAGCAACTCACGACTAGATATGCTTTCAAGTTCTTATTCCTTTTGGGCCATTCAACAGCCGGATCGGCTGTCATCTCCGTGACATTGTAAGGAACTGGTGTCATTCTCGTCCCATTAATTCTAGTGTTCCATATTCACGTCAGTTCGAGTCAATCAGAGACAAAAGATATTGTCCAACCAACAATTGCGAGCCCGCATCCAGGATGGCTTGCACAGCTTTCTCACAAGAGTCGACCAAGATCCGTTTAGACTCTGATGGTCTCTTGAGCGCTGTTTCGCATTTCTCAAAGGATTTTTCAGCTTCCGCAGCGCTCGATGTACCTTTGACAATCATACCCCGTTCGTGTGCGAAATCTGCGTTGTGGTTTGATAGGTGTTCTAACACATCTGAGAAGACAGAAAACGAATTTTACAGGAAATCATGAGTGTAATTGAGACTGACCCAAGTAAGATAAGTATTGGACCTTGGGGTTAATCCATGGGTTACCCATCATCAGTCCTAATAAAGGAGTCGAGAGTGCCGCGGTATCAAGAATAGCTTGCGCAAAGTAAGGAATATATTGTCCTGCAAATGATTCTCCGGCTAGGTAAGTCTACGGAAAAGAAATATGCAGGAAAATTACGATAGAGGCTTTCAAGTATTTAGTAAATTTGTCAAGAGGTACGATTTGAAGTGACCGACTGAAATTGGATTTACAAACACTGACGTCGATTTTGGAGAATTCTGGAAAGACTTTGTAGAAATTCTTGAGAAATACGACCACTTGTTCGGCCGCCTGTGAGTCAGTAAGAGCCTTAGTTTTTTGAAAAAAGGGCCGTATTTGTTGAAGCTATTTGGACCTCGGCCATTTATTCTAGTTCAAATATACCCACCTCAGCCAATTCGCGGACGTGATCTCCACTGTTAACGAATGAGAAACCTGTCCCAGCTGGCTGATCGACTATATAAAAAAAAAGAACTGGTTAGATTTCGACAGCTTACAAGAAAAATTATATTTTAGTTGGATTGTGAAAAACTAAACTGAATAACAGGTTGGCGTATTCTGACCATCCAATCGCCGATTCTTCCAGCTCGATTGGTTTTCCGTGCACAGATTTCATACTAGGGGTAAGTGGGCCGATTTCCATCAGCGCACCTTCGGCGGAACTGCATCCCGGCCCGCCGTTAAACCAAATCACGAATCTGTTATTTGTGTTTAAAAAGGACCATAATTCAATGACGCGTGCACGTTTTGATGACGGGTTCACGGTTGGAAATGACTGGATCTGTAAGGATAATTACTTTTCCCGGTCGGCGATGTGCCGCGATCGAATAAGCCAAAACCATAGATGAGAATCTGGGGGAGGGTTGAGGGTCGATGGAGGGTGAGAGGGTAGATGACCAGCATATTGAATGATTGATTGGGTGGTTGATGGAGGTTGGCCGGGCAAAACATCGATGAGGAACGAGGCTGATGACGGCAGTTCGGATGAAGAGTCTTCTTCGGTCGTTGGACTGCTAGTCATTCTCCTCTCCTGAAAAACAAGAAGATCCTGATGGTAATGCTTCCAGTTCACCACCCCAAATTTTGGAGGCCTCGGGTACCCCCGACCCCGAGTGCAATGAGCAGGGGGACAAGTCTCGACAAGTGGAATGTTATGGATAAAACACATTTTGATTCAGCAAAGGTCAAGTTCAAACTGAATGTGTTAGTAAATTCGATATCCCTACTTAATAATTACCTTGCTTTCACTGTCTTGTGTATTGCAGTTGATCTCAACTGTTCTCTACAATTAAAATACACCTGATGCATATTCATGATTTTCAAGTGTTATGTAGTTGGATTTAGGATAAATGTTATCCAGGAGAGTGGAAGACTTCCCATGGCCATCTGCAGGGGCTGCATATCTTAATTTACAAGTCAAAAAGCTAACTTTTTAGCATTTTGACTGCAAATAAGCTCTAGAATCTAACTAGATCTGACTCTACAGGGGGGCTGTAGATTGAAGGGAAGTCCTCCAGTGCCCTAATGAAATTGAAAATCCATCAAATTGATGGATAGTGCAATGACAATGAAAACAAATACTCACAAAGAGAGATATTTTAACAAGAAAAACACTCACCAATTTAGATTTATCTTTTCTTGATTGTCTAAAGCTAGATACACCTCATTGATATGTCCAAGAAATGTGTATTACCTAGAATTAAATAATCTTTTGGAGTGGTTTTCTATGTGTTGTCAGGTTTTGGGTTAACCTAACTTACCCAAACTATTTTCAAAATGAAAAGGGTGAGTTAAGTAAGTGGTAGGTGATGTGAATCATTTGCTCAGTGTACCACAGCAGAACCACCTAATGACCACAAAGGGGTCATTTTTATGAAATTAGATCATTTACAGAGTAATTCAGGAGCTACAAGATAGAATACATATGTTAAATTTCCACTTATATCCCTCACTTTCACCATATTGGAGTTCCACTTAAATCCCTCACTTTTGTCATATTGGAGTGTGCTTCAAAGGATTTGGTGCCTGCTTTCAAGAAACATGAACTGGTTGGAATTAGCTTGGAGTAATTTGTTTTATTATTACTAAAAACATGTTTTGAAATGAGTTGATATCAGTATATGGGCTTACCATACATTCAGGATGATTGAGCCAAGTGTCCAGAAGTCTGCCCAACCCCAGTCACAGGTGGGATGGACAAGGACACCAATCATTGGAAAAACTTGGGAACTGTTAAGGTAGCTAAATGAGGAGGCCCACTGGTCTCCCATGAGCTTTGGCTGTTTAGAAATTCTGCTGAAGTTGGCATATTATGATTGAACAGGATATACAGTGATCACTGTGAATTACATAAAAAAATGGGAGTTCAAAAAGACAACAATCAGTTTCTGACCACCTCTATCACCACAAACTGGTCAATTCATTTCAGTAAAGTACTCAGGAAGGTAAAATCTTGAATCTGTAACATTTGAAAATCCTGGCTCAAAAAACCTGGCAATCTCTTGACTAGAGAGGCTTAGCAAGAAATTATCTCTGTTGAAACCCGGTGTGAACTCTGGGATACTTGACTAATATTCCTTGAAACCACTAAAAATCTCTTATCAAACTGCAGAAACTCACCACTGAATCAGCTTATTTCTTTGCTTTTTCCACCTCCACTCTTTCTCCAAAATCTTTTCTAGATCGTCATCTTCTCTTGCTCACTCTTTCTTCTCACCAATTCATCTCCTCTCTGAATTCATTGACTCATCTCCTCTCACTACAAACTTTCCCAATTTCACCCAAAAGAAAACCTAATTAATGATGGGCATAATGATACTTTTTCAAATATTATCTCTGCAATAAAACAAACCTGCAGTAATTTTGGTGACATTTCATCAGCATCCATGTGACATGCCCAATGAGGTTTTCCGGTAATTTCCCAACCATGTGAGAAAATTATATTCCTTGACAGCTGTGTGACAGGCCTGTGACAGCCCTGTGACAGATTTGATACGGACATGTCACAAATTATTTTTCCAATTTGCTTCAGAATCACCAAAAAACATCCTGGGACATGTCACAGATATGTTGATGAAATGTCACAGAAATGTCACCAAAATTACTGCGGGTTTGTTTTATTGCGGAGATAATATTTGAAAAAGTATCATTATGCCCATCATTAATTAGGTTTTTCTTTTGGGTGAAATTGGGAAAGTTTGTAGTGTCTGATCCCCCCTCTGACCCAACTCCTTGCAATTTCTGCCTTACCAATGATTATTATCTATTCCTATCTGACTCTTCATAAATCTTCTTGACTTTTTCAACTCCACTCCTCATTCTCAATCTATCCAAAATTTTCAACTACAATCTCTTCCTCAAATCAGCCATGCTTAGAGCATCTTTATCAGTGGCTAAGTCCGCCCAAGCTAAGGACATTAGCCCTGATGCTCAACCACATTGGGTCAAGCTATGCGCGGAGCTTGATTTTTGGCTAACCGCTGCTACATGTATCAACGGTTAGTCCAAAGCTAAATTAGCGGCTAGGGCACAGATGCTCACCAACCATTAGAAAAAAAATGTGGACAGTCTGTTTATATGTAATCAGTTCCAAATAAACCATTCATGAAGACAACATCGCTTTGTGGTACCGCTGAGCAGTTGTTGTTTGAGCTGCATCACCTCTAAGCTCAGAGGGGTTAGCCAACCGGTGTTGTTATGACAGCCACAGTTAGTTAGTTGTGCAGTAGCCTAGATTTTAGCCGCAGGTTAAATAGCTGAACCAATAGAGATGCTCTTACTGAATTCTCTTCCTATTCTTCCCCTGGCTAATTCAACCAATTCTTTCAATCTCCTCCTCCCTATTTGGAAATAAAATAACTTCTCTATGTAATTGTGGAAGAACTGATGCAAATTGCAAAAAAGCTTGCCAAATGAGATGGATATACATTACACTGCAAAAAAATCTGCTTCAACTGCCAGCAGTTGACATGCAGCTTACTCTGATTTTACTCAACTCTTATTCAAACTTTACTCCAACTTTAATTGAGATGCACAGTGAGTGTGCATCATGCACAGTGAGTGTGCATCATGCACAGTGAGTGTGCATCATGCACAGTGAGTGTGCATCATGCACAGTGAGTGTGCATCATGCACAGTGAGTGTGCATCATGCACAGTGAGTGTGCATCATGCACAGTGAGTGTGCATCATGCACAGTGAGTGTGCATCATGCACAGTGACTGTGCACCAAAGTAAAGTTTGATTAAAGTTTGAGTAAAACCAGAGTAAGACCAGAGTAAAATCAAAGCTACTGCATGTCAACTGCTGGCAGTTGAAGCAGATTTTTTTTGCAGTGTTAACAGTGTACACTACTAAAATCCACAAATAAGGATAGAGATACATTTAAGGAGTGGGGTGACATAATTCTGGATTTAAGGTGGAAAGTAGTTTTGGAAGCAGTTGGAAATATGTGATTTGTACCGTTCCAACTTCCTGGAATGATGCTTTTGTTGAATTTGATTTGGCCAGTTGCATTGCCAAAGATTTCAAGCCCACCCAAGCAAAATTGGTGATAAACTAAGCTTCTCCAATTTATGGTTGAATTTGAAATCAGCTTGGTGATGAAAATGTTTCTTTTTGTTTGGTTAATTTTCTATCATTTTAACCAACAGCTCAGCTACACTCTACACATTTTTTCTGATTTATATCCAAATAATTTATCATTTCCTTTATTAAGGATTATAAAATAAAAAATAAAAACCTTGCTTAATGTGTTGAATTTTTTTCTATTCTTGATCATTTACATTATTTGTGCAGTAAGGACCAGTGTGCTGCCTTTTTAAATTTCATTTTACCCTGTATTAACAAATAGGGTCTTCAAAAAATATCAACCACACCTCCTTCAATCCCCGCATAATCAACACCTCACCTCAACTGGACAGCATATAATATTGATAAGCTGGTTCACAGCCGTCCAGACATGTAAGATTGATTCTCAACATATCCTTTGTGCACTACTTTATCCAATACAATCCCCTTGATCTGAAACAATTGTATCCTCTCTTCCTTTCTGAGATTGCCATAACACATAACCCTTTGAACTTGAAGAATCCATCCTATGTCCTTTTGGCAAACAGTGCTCTTTTTGATGTGATTCACCTTATAGTCAGCAAATCTATCCATTCTTTACTGCTCCTGACTCCTAACTTGTTATTCTGTCTTTAGGTACCTCTAAGTCAGCCGCAACTGGTGTGTTTGGCCACATGGCATTTGACTCAATTGCCAGATACCAGGGCCATCCACCAGACAACAAGGGGGCTGTTGAAGATTTGATCCACTATTATGCCTCTCAAGACCACACATTGAATCAAGAATGTGTCTATTTCATCCCAGGCCACTGGATCCTCAATCAGACAAACAAAGTAGCCTCCCCTCTTGTCAGAATTCCTCATTCTATTCCTCTCACATTCTCATCAACAATTTTACCATCAAATCTTTCCATCACAATTGTGATGCATTTTTCTTCCATCAGTATGTTCTGATGCTATTCACCTTATCCATTACAGTTTGTAATGCCCATTTCTTCCATTGTTCAATTACAATGCTGTTTTCATTCCATGGTTATGTTTCCATGCCTCAATCCATATGTTAGTTAGTTATTAGCATATGCTTATATTGTTTGTTCAGCTCAACCACATCTTGTACCTTTCTAATAGGAGTCTATTTAATCTGGCCCATTGCAAGAAGAAATCAAGTATCAAGTTTGAGCATAATTTTTCTTAAGCAACCTTTCATTCAGCTCCTTGATCCGGTCACACTCAATTTCCATCAGACTCCTTGAGTCTCAAAATCTTGTATTGAAATCTTCTCACCTCTACTGTCCAATTTTTATCAGGACCTCACATACATTGTTGGAACCACTCAATCCTTCTGCCTTGGTAGTTGACCCCATTTCCCCAGTTTTGGATTTGGCATTGTCAAAACCTGCTGTGATTCTACATACTTGAGCTCAGGATTCAAGTGTTACAATCTCAATTTTTCCATGCAGCATGTCAACTACGGCTGTGATAATCATGTTAGTTATACAGTGACCCCGTGATGTAAGCATCCACGTTGTATGCATACCTCGGTGTAAGCATACATTTTTGGTCACCACAAATTTGCAAATTTTTAAGCATAATGCCTACTGCATAAAATTTTGAGGGGAAAAAATGAAAATATGCTTTTATGAGACAGAGAAAGCGGGCTCAAGGCAAGCATGTATGTACATGTAAATAACACGTAAATTTACATAGAATCTTCCAAAAAACATCACAAGACACCTCAATCATCAACTAATCAAAATAAACTTATGTATTTATTTATGTAATGAGGAGTTGTGTGCCTGCCTTATGATGTAAGCATAATCAGCTGTTGATTTACATGATTCTTACATTGGAAGGTCTTATATTATCATATGATTACTTCGATAAGAAGCATACCGTGACGTAAGCATAGCATATCCATTGACCATCAGTATGCTTACATTGTAGGGTCACTGTATTGCATTTTCAAGTTTTTGCCAAGCGACAAATCTGACCAGAATGTATTTAGTCATCCTCAACACAATGATTCCAACTTTACTATATAGCTTATGCTGACAGCAATCTTGCCAAGGCCTTTGTCCTCATTCAAATTGGCTGCTAAATTCAAGTGGACAGTACAATTTGTGGGTATACTACATCTGACTGTACTTTTGAGATTCAGTTTTGTATCTAGATCTTCTTTTAATTGCATGAAGCTTCTGAATTCTCCTCAAAAAAGGCTCACTAAATCATAGTTGCAACAGGTTCCGGTCCTTCATACACACACTCACAAGCCAGATTCCCCTCCAACTTGACCAGACCAATCCCATGGTTAACAGTGGACTTTCTTCCAATGTTTTGATGCTGACGCTTGGCAAACAGTTTCATATTTACTTTGCTAACCACACCAAACCCATCCCCTTCAAAAACCACAGGCCACTCTTCCAGAAGGACTGAGACAGAACCAACTCAATCCTTTGCCTCAGAACAATGTCACCAAGCGTGAAGGCTGACTGTTTATGTTGATCAATCTGGAGCCCCTCTGAGACAATTGGTGTCTCCTGTTTGCTGCTCCTACTTGCCTATTTTTCTTGTACACACCCTCCTGGTTTGATATAGGCCCTCTCTTCAATGTTAAAAAGAGCTGTTTGCACCTCAATTGTAAACTTCATATTCCTTTCCTTGTGTTATTCATATTTTAGACTATCCTATAGTATAGCAACTATTCAATGAAATGCATGGCCAAGTTTCCCCCACTTCTGAGATGATGATACTTGGAGTTCCACATGATCTAGTCCACATCCATTTGTCTTTTGCCTCAGGCTTCAACCTGGCCTTCCTCCCTTCCTTCAATTTTAAGTCACAGGCCGGGCAAGATTTGATCCTTGCAAAATCCCAATCTTCCCAAGTTAGCTCCCCTGTCTCTTTTCCCAAGGGATGTCCTGTCAAATATTAAGTCCCCTTGATCCACACCACACATACTGTCTGCTTTACTGATGCTCATGGCCTTCCCAAACAGATGTCAAGGTGACTAAACACCATCTGACAGGGGCTGAAAGACTTATGCTACACAAACATAAGTATGTTATTTTTAGGTAAAATTTGTTTGATCAAGTAGATATGTATGACATAAGCTTCTTTTTTCCTAAAAAGTAACAATTTCTATCAATTTGGGAAACTAAATCAGCATCATTTGGAAAAAAAAGTATGGTTGCTACCATGTTCATAAGCCAGTTCCATAGGGGCTTGCTGAGGTCCTGTGTGAAGGTTTGAGGAAAGCCCACCTACAGCTTCCATCATCCAAGCAAGCTCTAGTCTACCTTTGCAAGGCCCATGCCACATGAACTCACCAATCAGTGCACAAAAAGGAGGCAACATGCCTGGTTCAGGAATTTCTGCTGTGACCAATAAGCCAATCTTCTCTGGAGACACAGGCTGTTGCTCTGAGGGTGACCATCAAGTAAATATGAGTCAAGCCCCGCTTTTGAAATCCAATTTTCAAAACTTAGGCAACAACAGCACCCCATCTTTTCATCTCCACAAGCTCGTGAATGAGGTGTTTGACTTTGATATTGAACACCCGTGCCACCACAGTAGGATGGTCAAAGGTATTGTTGCCATCAGGGATCACCTCAATAATCTATCCATTTGGGGTTGGAAGTTGTCATGATTGTGGCCCAGACTTTTGACAGATTTCCATTGAGTCTTGGTAAAGCTGAGTCATAGTTCAAGGGCCACCAACAAAACTTGATGGAAGTATAACTGTCTTGCCTTTCTCTCCAGGGATAAAACCAACTTCTTGTATTGGCTGGCCTTCATTTTGTCTTGGTTCAGCCTAATAAAATCAATATGACTGTGCTTGACAAGGGCCCAAAAGTCTGCAATAATTTCTCGAGATAAAGCTTTAGCCTGAAGGATTGGCAAGAACTCACTTTGCCTTTTGAACAGAAGAAAGGCAAACCCTTCTCCTAAAAGATGATGGAGGATGTCGATTTTTAACTTCTAATGATGCAGTTGCAACGGTGTGCCTCTGCTAGTGATTGCCTGGTGGAGGTTATCCCACTGTTGCTGGTCATATGGAAAGAGAAGGGGTATCACAGTGGGAAGTAAGCCGAGTGCAAGTCTGAGATTACTTGAGGTGTCCGTTGTTCCTATGGAGGAATGACACCACTGTCACCTTGGATGACAATGTCAACCTCATTGACCGTTGGTTGGTTATACCTTTTTAGAATTGAGCCAGGCTTGGCAACACCAACCAGAGCAATGGTCTTAGCCCTGTTTTTCACAACAATTTGTCTTGCATTATTGTAGAGTTTTGGGTAGGGGGTTGTTTGCACAGAGGAGATCCATTAGCTCCTTCCTTGACCACAGTAGTGTTTCCATCTCTGGTGAATTCCGGTTCTGGAGGTCCTCCCCTTCAGCTCTCTTGATGCGCAGGATTGTTTCTTCATATGCCATGATCCCCAACAAGAAAGATTTGGGCAAAGCCAGCCTCTTCACTTGATACCGGGAGAATACTCGAGATTCTGTGAGTGATCGCTCCGCTTGGCCGTCCCATCCTGAATGGTTAGTCCAACAAACGTTGGAGTTTTGAAGTTGATGAAGCGCTGGCCATGCAACTTGCAAGCATTTTCACGGCTAGTCCGTACATGCAATAGTTGATTTTCTATAATTTTTATTGTGAAACCAGTGGGTTCTTTGAAGGGTTTGTGCCGGAGTGCTCACGCCAAATATTTGACATTACAATGTATGCCTCTCCTACAGAGATGTCACCGCAGGGACAACCCGTCATTATATATGAGACTGGCCACAATCCAAGTATCATAAGCCCCTCTAACCACCCGGGACTTCATTAAGCCCCCCCCCCCCCCCCCCCATCAGTGTTAATGTTGAGGGAGAGAGGCCTCGGCGAAAACCAAAGACAGCAGTAGACAACTGATTTACGAAAACAAATACAACCATGAACATTCATGCGGATCTGTCGGGAAAGATGAGTGTATGCAGGACGATGACCACGTTAGACAGTATCGCGCCGCGATCGGAAGACGGGCAACAGACTCCAAAGAGGGAAAGAGGGACGATAAGATTGTGGCTGTGGAGCTTCGGTGGCATGGTCATGTAGGGAATGAAGGCTCACGTTCATCTCAGTCCTCAGGCCCTCGCTACGTAAACGTGCCTCATCGCTTGCACAGCAGAAAGGACATAGCATCCGCCCGACTGACTTTCGGGCAGTGTTCTGTGGGTTGCGGCTCGTTAAACCAAGACGGGTAACACGCGCCGCGATAAGACGGTGATGCAAGTGGAACGATTCGGGAGGTGCTCATTTACACTTTAGCTTGTGTTTATAACTCCCGGGACTTTGCTGGAGTATATGTTGGTATTGAGAACAACACAATCAAGAGTGAATATAAGGAAAGAAGAAGACAGCCACAATGGGGGAAGACACAAAAGAAAAGGGAGAAAAAAATCCTAACGACGGAGAACAAGATGGTTTGTATATAAATAAATGTATACGCTCCTTTTCTTTTGGTTTCATATCTAGAAGAAGAAAAAAAAGTACAGGACCGGCGGGGGTAGGAAAAAAAAGGAGAAAATGAAAGCAGAGATTAGCGAGAACAGAGATAACAAAAGAAGAAAAGGAGCCGAAATGAACAAAATGTAGGAACAAGATATGGGAGTCAAAGAATGAAAAAGCAGCAAGATCACGATTTCTTGGCTGCTGCTTTAACTTTCTTCGTCGTAGAACTTGTCTTCTTGCCAGTCGACTAAAAAGAAGGAAAGTGATCAACAGTTAATATCGGAGGTAGCAAGAGTCGCGAAAAGCTAGATAGCTTACTTGTTTGGCAGTAGCGACCTTCTTCAGAGGGGCGGTAACAGCTTTCTTGGCTGTTTTCTTGACTGTTGTGGGTTTGGGGCTCTCAGTCTTCTTAGCGACTGCCTTGGGTGCCGCGGGTTTCTTGGTGGCGGGCTTGGTGGCGGGTTTGGTAGTGTTCGATTCAGGCTTCTGTAAGAAGAGAATCGTCAGATATGGGACGAGAATGCCAGGGAAGCAGTGGCAGGGTTACTAACAGGAGCTTTGGGTTCTGAGATCGCTTTGGCTAATTTGACTTTGCCGCTGACACCTTTGGGCAGGGCGAAGACACCTTTCTCGGCTCCTCGCAAGATAGCCTTGTTCAGACGGGTGATGTTGGCAGGAGTGTCGAGGACTTTGAATCGGAAGGCCAGGTATCTGCAAGGAAGGGTGAACAAAATTAGAAAAACGCCTCGTAAAGATGAGATGCGGAGCGGCTTACTTCTTGATGGCGGGGCGACTGACGCCACCTCGGACATTTTCCTTGTCATTCTTGATTGCATCCTTGATCATGTCTTCCATTGTAAACTTAACTTCGGCTGGTGCGGCCTGGAATTCGAAGCAGGGTGAGTCGGATGCATGGATGGATAGACTAGGGGTGAAGTGAAACATACCTTGGGTGGGGAAGCTTTCTTAGGGGCCGTGGCCTTCTTGGTAGTTGAGGAGGTGGGCTTCTTCGTAGCTGAGACGGGCTTCTTGGAAGCAGCAGCAGGGGCCGGCTTAGTCTTGGATGATGGGACCTTTGATTTGGAGGCAGGTTTAGCCTTGGAGGTAAGCTTGGTAGCAGCTGCGACAGGGGAGCCGGTGGCAATGACTAGCGGGTGAATGGCAACGCGGGAGGGAGAGGCAGACATGGCAAAAATCGGAGTGCTCAAGGGTGTAATGGAAGGGTTGTGTGGGGGGGGTGTTTGCTGGGGAGAAGAAGGTGATATAGGAGGTTGGGATTAAGAGTCAGTTGCCTTTTGGCAGAGCAGTATGGGTAAGTACTTTGGGAGTGGATGCGAATTTCTTAGGCTGAGACAGATGTTCGAGATGAGGAAGGGAAGAGCTGTTCGAGGATGGTTCCCCTTTTGAAGTCCACAGGGGGAGGGAGGTCGGACTGAGTCCGGGTGGCTACTCTACTCAGTCGGCCGCGCGTGGGTAGGGGCAGCGACCAACTGATGGAACTTAGCAGCCCCCTGGTGGTAAGGCTGTTGCAAAACTAACACAACAGGTGTAATGTGATCGCTCATCAACTGTCACGCTGTTTGTTAAGCTCGAGCGCGGCTCAACCGAGTGGTGAGCTGCCATTGGTCAGGTTTCGACGACTGGCCAAGCTAGTCGCATATACCCTTGTCCAGAACTGAGTGTAAATAAAAAATACCGGCTTTTCCACTACAACAAAACCTCTACAAACGCGTCGCGGATTCAACTGCGCCGCACGCAGCCTCTTCAAACTTCAAACAGAAACAAAAGCCAACCAAGCTTTGTCGGGGGTCCGTTGGCAACCCGTTGCGATGCTTGCTGCATGAGCACAAGGGGGAAAACGCTTGCTTGCCGACCAGTGTTACAAAAAAAAACTTCGCTCATTTGTACCCTCTGAACAGGTTAGCTCACCAAGCTATCGATAGATAGCTCGGTGCACGGCCGATTGATTAATGTTGAAGATAAGCAACAATTCACACAGCTGATTGCACTCCTTTGTTACAACTTCATTAACATGTAAGCGCCCAAATGCACCTAAAACCCATAGAAGAGTCTATGTAAATACTCAAGATTTAAACCATGTCTCACACCATCTATGTTGTCCACATCTGTAAAAGAGGTGACTTGAATTATCACAAAAATCCACAACCAAAGGGATACACATAAGGAAGTTAAATCAGTTGATTACATTGGAACAAGAGGTGACATGATTTCTGTTCATCAGAGCAAACGTTTTCCTGGAAGTTATACATAAACAAGAAATGAGAGGTGATGTATTGCACCTCTGAAATTGGAACACAACTCTAGCTTTCAGTCAGGAACTCTAAATTGCAATCTGGTGCAGGTATTTTTTTGAGAGCATCCATATCAGTGGCTAGTTCTGCACAAAGATAGCTACAGAAATCAACCACACCAGTTTCAGTTGACTTTGCTTGTGGCTAACCATTGCTAGATTTAGAAATGGTTGGCTTGCTGGCTAGCTAGTGGAGGACTTCCTGTAGGATCTACAGCCCCAGTAGATTCTGAATTTGAGCCTGTAAAACTAAATCTTGGCAGGGAAGATTGGATTGGAGGACTTCCCGTTGCCGCTTTAGAATGTGAAGTCCCAGATTTGGAATCTTAGGGCCTGTACCATATGACCTCCGAGGTTGGGTTTTCCAAGCATTTTTCCTCAATATTGTTTTATGCAAAAACCCGTACTGCGGGCATCAGTTTTTGCTTTAAGTTGAAAATTGTTTTTGGTCATTTTCCCATGGTTTTCAGAAACAGGTCAGACCCTGTTTTCGAAAACAGTTTCTGTTGACAAAAAAGTGCAAAAAAAAAGCAAAAATTGTTTTCAAAAACGGTGGCGTGCTGTGGTACAGGCCCTTATTTGGTGGAGAAAACTCAATCTGGGAGAGTCTTCACCATCAAATGCAGTTTGGAATCTAGAATTTTTGTGTTCTAGATTTGCAACGAGAAGTCCTCCATTTAGCCCTGTAATTTAAACTTTACATCCCTTGTAGATGGCCACGGGGAGTCCTCCAGTAGCTAACCAGTTCTCATATTTCAATTCAAAGTCCAGCTGCCCTCATCACACAGCTAAAACTCTTGGACCAAGATATACTACCCACGCTTTGAACCAATATATACTGGAGGACTTCCTGTGACCAATTTAGAATTTGGAAGTCTAGATTTTAAATGTTATTTGGTGGTGAAAACTTTATCTGAAAGAATTTCCACCACAAAATTAAGTTTGGAATCTAGAATTTCACCTTCTAGATTTGTGACAGGAAGTCCTCCACTAGCCACACTGATGTGACTGACAAATGGTTTCTAAATTAGTTTGGGGTAGCAATGAGTTAAAGTTTGTAAAAGTTTATCTCAGCCAATATGGATGATCTGCATGTGAAATACATCATCAGCTATCTCATATAATTGACTAGAAAATCAGGTTCTTGCTAACCATTGTTCACCAGGGGAAACATTGAGGAGATAGCTGACCAGTGAAATCATAAGCATAAAGATTGTATTTTAACTAGCAAAGACCCTTATTGGGACCAATCAATGATAAAAAAATGGTAGTCTGTGGGTAAAGGGTGGCAGAAAAATTTTGACTGTCAAGATCAAGGGGCAGTAGCTATTCATAGAAAAACCTCAAACTTGATGGGTTTGTTTCTTCTGCTGAGGTGACCTACTTAAGTGAAACATAAGCATGCGACAAGGAACAGGGAAGAGGACAGGTGAAAGGACAGATAAAAGTCAGACATATCACTTGAGATGGATAGGACATGACATGTCACTTGAGCTGGGAATGATAGGGCATCTCACTTTAGAGGGAAAAGATTCTAAATCAATTTTCAACATAATTCAATGGTGTGATGATCTTAAAGGGGTCAGATGACCAAGCAATTTGTTTTATCAAGTAAGATTCCATGACAGAGAGAATAGTTTAATCAGCCAAATTAAAAAATCAAGAAAGTAAAAATACCTCAAAGAAGGCAATTCTCTGTGTCTGATGCAAAACATTGTCAAAAATTATATGGTATTTTTTCAAATCACTGGATGCCTCTTGTTTCCATAGTTTTCCGGTCCTGTTTGTCTTTTCAGCTTCTTTTCCCACTGATTATACTCATAGGGATTGGAAACTTTCTTGATGACAAATATCTCTTTCTTTTGAGATTTGTTTGTTCTTTCTATCTTAATTAATCCTTGTTTGTGTTGTAGGTAGAAGTGGAAAGATGAAACAATCTTACCAAATGGAGCAAAAGAACATGTGTCTATGATGGTTGGTGGAGGAATTTATCCAAAGCTCCAGGATACAAACAAAAGATTAGAAAAAGGAAACATTGGTGAAATGGAACACTTACTTGTCTTTTAACAGGCTGATGCTCATCTCAATTCTATACATTTTGTGATAACAGTTCAAACAAACAAAATCTATATGGTTAAAAATGAAACAGAATTCCAAAAACTAGTTGAGCTTAATGTAAAAGGCCAATGAGTGTTTGAGATAAGGCAAATTCAAAGATTAAAATTGTTGAAACTTATAGTATATAACTTTTCTGTCTTGATATTTTTTCAGCCAAATTTCACAAGAATCTATCATCTCAAATCTAATCAACATTTCAAATCCCAAATGGAAACCCTGGTTTTTATTTTACTCAGACCAATTCAGTTTTCTTCCCTAATCCTTAAGGAACATCTTCCAGTTGACAATACTGGGCCATCGCATTAAACTGTGATACAAAGGTGGTTGTATACATCCCACATTCCCAGCCTTGGCATGTTATCTTGTGTTGATTAAATGGATTGACACAGCACAATACAATGCAATTTCTTTTCAAAAAGAAAACATGTTGTCAGTATTTGAAAAAGTATCATTTCGACAACAGATTTCTGTCTGATACAATGTGATCCAGTCTTTATTGGGCCCAAGTCTGAAAAAATAACATTGTCTGTTTTTTTAAATTGATCCATTATTGTTGTGAGTGGTGGTGTAGTATAGTGAAACTTGCTTACAGCTCATGTCTTTCACTGTTTCTGTTGGAAATTTAAGGCTAAAAATAAGTGTTTGATTTGTAAAACATAGTTGCTACACTACAGCTCATTTCAAACTAGAAAGTGGAATTAAAAGTCTGATAACACTGATGCACTGGCAGACTAAGATCTAGGCTTCTACACTACACTTTTTAGGGGGGGGGGGAAAGGCATACCATAGTGACCTATTTATGATAGTATTGTAAAGTGGATCAAGAGATCAATACCTATAAAATGCCAATACAGTACCAATAACCGCTGTCTCTTTCATTGATACTTGTATCTCTCAATTTCTGCTGGTGTTCAAATACATTCTCACCCCACTTCACATCCTCTTATTCCACTCATCTCTTGGGCTTAAATCAAACAAATCTTAACTTGCCCTTCTTCTTTTTAGCTTCAAGTCTTCTTCTTCTTCTTCATATTATTATTATTATTCCCAATGAACTTCTCCATTCAGCTCATCTCAGCTCTTTACTTATCAAATTGAGCTACAATGTTATCAGAATCAATCAAGTGAAGCAAGGGTCACATCTGTCCAGTTGTCACTTCGGGGAGCCACCCCCGTATCTCCCCCTCGGGGCTGGGGGCTCCCCACAAAGCCCACCAGCAACTCCTAAGTTAGAAATTTTAAGCCCCAAGAAAAAAAAAAGAACAACAAAAAACCTCATCACAAATCGATTGAAGAAAAACGCGCGATCAGCCAGAAAAAAGAAGAAAGATGACTATAGGACGGGGTATACTAGTGAGATTGCCGGCACAAATACAACAACAACACATCCGAACATTAGAGGCATCATTCGAGGCGGCTTGTAGTCGATTTGAAACATACAATTTTCGAGAATATTTCGAGCGAAAGACACGACATAAATTTAACAACGAACTACCGAGAGTGATAGGGACGAAGAAAGTAGAAGAAGATTCGCTTTCGAAGATTGACGATAAAACTAAGGTTTCTTTATTGGCTTGGTGGCAATCGAGTCTCGATGAACTTCAAGTAATCGAACGTGCTAGTATTCTCAATCGTTTGTTCGTCGCTCCTAAACTCGTCGTTGAACAGGCCCCTAGTTTTCCGTACACTCAAGAAGACCAACCTCATTCGACTCAAAAACTTAGGTACGTCTCTCCCCTCATCCTTTTCTCTCTTTTTGTCTCTTTCCTAGCTACATTCACTCACATCTTCTGTTCTCCCCTCCACCAAAACAGTCCTCATCTCAATCCCGAATCGACGAACGAACCAAAATCATCTTGAAAGCGCATCGTCCACCAAACTAAACTAAACAAAAAAACCCTACACATGCATCGGTTCTAATCTCTGTTCGACTTCCAACCTATTCATTTACAATGAATCCCTTCTTTCGACCATAACAAAAAGATCGCACACGAACGAACAAGGCCTGGTTGAATCTTCCAAAAAGAAAAACAAGGCAACAAAGAGGGTGTGCTTGTAATTAACCTGGAAGATGATGATCATGAAGGAATCCACCCAACAAGACGTGAGAGCATTCATAGTTGTGTACTGCATACATCATCTGTAAATAGACCTGGTTTTCTTCTTTTTCTTTTTCGAAGCAGGAAATGTGTTCCCCAAAAGCCATCTGTCTGTCGTTTTTGGTCACCTGAGAGCATCCGCATCAGTTTGAGGATGAGTGCGGGTTTTTAGGTTAAGAGACTTAAGTGTATTAGTGACAATCTAAGTGTGATAAAACCTCGGTGGAGAGTAAAACTCAAAGGCAACAGTAATCCTCCATAGTACTCTGAACAACCGCACTCGTGTTGAGCAAACCACCCCCAAAAAAAATGATAGATCTCTTCCCATTTGATGAGGATTCCGACTCCATTGCAAGACGCCGTCGGGAATTTGGTCGGAAGATAAGACAGGAAATGCTAGAAAATGAGTTTGACGTTGCTGGCTGACTGATCAAAACGCCGGCCACCATCCACCATCCAAGGAACAAAGACTTCCAAACCAGGAGTGAAACCAATTTGGAAAATCATAACAAACTTATGTCAGGCAAGTTTAATGAAAATTCCACTGACATCAATCAGGACTTCTGCCGACAATTTTGTATCGAAAGAAGCAGTTGAGACTATCCTACTGTTTTCACTTAAAGTTGTACCTTTCCACTTTTTATTACCTTCTGAATAGTCTCTTGAATAAATTCTAATCACGAACAATCAGTCTGTGTTGTTTTATTGTTATGTGGTCTGTTTGCATCTGTCCTTGTGGTCAAAGAACCCTGGCATGTAGGGCTTGTCTGTCATTCATTACAACTTATCTTCTCAAGTCTGTCCAATTCTTTTGGTAATTGTGTTTGTATTCAGAAGATTTTTTCATTGATATTGATTTCAAAACCACAAGTCTGTAACATGTATATGAAGTCTTTACATAGTAGCCTAGTCTTGAAACATGTGCCATTGGATCTCTAAGTCTTTCATTCTTCAGAGCCAAGTGGGACTTCCTATCAGTCTCATAGCTCCCTTTTTCTCAAGATATTATTTCTTATTATCTTTCATCCTCAATTTCTCAGCTCCAGTTAATCTGAGCTTCTTCAAAGGTGGTAAGTTAAGATTGATCTGCCAATCTTAATTTTGAAAAACTAATGGCAGATTCACATTTTTTCCTACTGGACTTTACTGGGAAATTGGGTCTCAGCCCACACCAGAAGATAACTTCAGATATCCAGCAGTTAGCTTATGTTGTTCCTCTCACTGCTTGGAGAGACAACTGCTTGTAAAGATATTGAGATGTTTTGAAGTGCAATCCAAGAAACATGCAAAGGAGAATATCTACAACCTCCAAACAACCAAGACAAGACCTGAAGAGAATTCTTGTATAGAATGCTGCTCATGGCTCCCCAGGATTTATTGGGAGCATTGGGCTTGGAAAAACTTCCCAACAGCATTGAGAAGAAAATTTGAAGGAAAAGAAAAGACCCCAAGAATTGGTTTGGAGGTCACTGTGTCCAAGAATACTTGTATTTGGCATTCACTCTTTTTGGTACCTCTAGGTTGTTAGATGTAGAACTTGAAGCATCTTGGATTGTTTGGCTGTATTGGATACACTGCTTGATGGAACTGGTTGAGGTGTGGAGTTTAAACTGAGAAATAATCTTTAAAAGATGCATTATTATCTTGCAGGCGGCATGAAATACAAATTTGAAAGATTGATTCAATCTAAATCACTATTAGCACAAGAACACACCACCAAGCTTTTCACTAAACATCAATAATCTGTTTTAAAAGACATTGAGTGTACTTTTAGCATCATGCAAAGCCATTTACAGATCTTGACTAGTGAACCAGTGATGAACTGCAGTGGTAATCAGGCAACATCAAAGTAATCATAAAGACCTGTTTAATTAATCATAATATGATGGTGAGATCAAGAGCAGAAAAAAAAAGAAATCACCTCCACTTCCTTCATCAACTAAAATTTTTCCTCTGTGTCCCAGCCTTACAGCCTCAGAAATCAATGTATATGGGCAATAGAGATGTGACCCTCCTGCAAGCTGATGCATCAGAATATTACCAATGATCTTATCAGAAATTTAGGGGAAAAAACTTCTCATGCTGCATCAGACAAAGCCAAAGATTTCAGCTCATCTGAATGAGAACATCTCTTACATGATGATCTCCAGACGATGTATAATTTCCCCAATATCTTTTCACCCAGTTTCTTTTTTTTAATCTTGTCAGGGCAGTTATGGGTGAACTTCTTGCAATCAAAGCTTGGTATTTATTACTTACAAGAAGGGAGTTGGGGCTCAAATTAAGGTGTTTGTGGACACCAACTGTAAGATCTACTGAGGGGTTCGCGGTCTCCATTGGCACCCATTTCATCAATTGGCAAAGGAAGTCTTGTAAGCATCCAATGGTCTCCTTGTTCACCACCGGGTCAGGACTCAGCATAGAAGGCCTTGATGGACCTAGGAATGGATCTTGAGAGAGTCAAAACACAAGTAAAAAAAAAGGAGATTATACAATAGGTATGTTGGCGCAAGTTTCTTCTTCTTTTTTTAGTGGAGCTTATGTAAATTTTCTTAGAAAATTAACTAAAAACCATAGGCTTGTTGAGGGTGTTATGTAGGTCATGAGACAAGCTTTAAAAATCTAGTAGTACCCAGGCAGCAGGATTTCCCAGTTTCTTTATATGAGAAAGACAGTGTTGGAGCTGCATGTACATACAAAAAATTCAAAGAGTCAATTTTGATGGTTTTTGGGTGGGTGCTCTCAGACAGGCAGGGCCAAATCAAAGAGTTACATAGATCTTAAGAAATACAAGATGAATGTGTTTGAAGTTGTGTGTATGTTTTTTGCAGAAAGAAGAGATCAAGATACAACCGAATCAAGAAACAAAACGGTGAAAAAATTCAATCGACAACAAGTACAAGTACAAGTACAAGAACGATCGAATCCAGAAGAGAAAGATGAAGGTCAAAAAGGTTTCATTCATCGATGCTA
The DNA here is from genome assembly GCA_001624995.1 of Puccinia horiana. Taxonomy (NCBI): domain Eukaryota; kingdom Fungi; phylum Basidiomycota; class Pucciniomycetes; order Pucciniales; family Pucciniaceae; genus Puccinia; species Puccinia horiana. The sequence continues at coordinate 517,985 of LWDY01000014.1, forward strand.
TTGATAATCAAAGCAGGAGTAAGAGAATGATCGATCAAGAAGTCACCGTTAGGAGTATCGTTATCATCGACTACAAAAAAGAGAGCGACAGAAAGAAAAAAAGAGGTGAGAAAGGGGATAGAAAGGGAAAAAAAGAAGAAAGAAGCATACCACGTTTAGCGGCAAGGACGGGATCGGGAGAGATACCGGCGGCGATATGGCGGCAGATCAAGCGACGTTTAGCGACGAGAGGATGGACATGGATGCGGACAGGAAGATGGACGAGCGAGCTGGCGCGACTCCAGTGAGGGGGGACCGAGAGAAGGGTGTAGAGGCCTTCGAGGATGACGATGCGTTGGGAGCTGCGGATCCGCAAGCCGTCCGGGACGGGGTCCTTGGCCGTATGCGAGAACGTGGGCGCCCATAGGCCCTCGTCTTCTTCCCCACACGGCTGGACTAGCTTCTCGACAAACTCTCGGTAGGCTTTCCCATCAAACGTCTGCGGTGAGCCTCGCCGTCGATGGGCTTCATCCGGATCCTTTGGGGTCGAGCGGTAGAGCGTCATCATCACGCCTCATTTCTGGCCTCTCTCTACCAGAACTTGCTGCTGCTGGTATCTGTCAACGACCGTGTAGTATTGTGGCTCACCTCAAACTGGTCAAGAGTCGAGCGACTACGTTTCAAACAGAACAGGCTCGGGGAATAAGTATACAATCGGATGGAGGAAATGAGGACATACGATGAGACTCACGGGTAATGCCTACACAAGGAAGCAAGGAAATGTCAATGGTGAACTGTGTTTGAGGACAAGTTGAAGTGAGAACGGACCATCCATCCAAGCTTATGACAGTACAAATTCCATTGTCGGTGGTGGTCCGATCTTGATCCCGATCAGAGTCGACCAGTCGATTGGGATTGTAATAGTGTCTGTTAATGAGCCCAGACAATCGGGCAGCGACTGTCGTTTTTCCAGAGCCTGGTCGACCGGCCATGGCGACCAAGAACCTCCTGTTTTGTGAGCTTGAACAGACAAAGTTTTTAGTTCATGTGAATGTTTAGAAAGTTGGTTGTTTGCTTACTCGTTGAGGAAGAATTCGTTAGCTTTAGTGATGATGGTTTTGCTGACTGATTCTATTTGTTGGTCCATCTCGATTTCCCCCAATTCGCCAGTGTGTCTTGTTTTCTTTGGTGGTGCGCGCGCAGTGGGCTGCTGCTGCGGGAAGGGCCATCATCAGTGCGCTGGAAGTGCTACGGCGCAGCTGCCCTGATACAGTGTACTATGTCGTACTGAGTCGGTTGGCAAGTTGTGTTTGAGTGGTGTTTCCTTGAGTACAGTTGTCTGAGTGATGCTTCAAGGAGAAAGAGTTACAGAGTACAGTGTCTGGCTTAAATACTGATTATTACTTATTTGTTTATGGAGACAGTCCCCCAGAAACAAGCGCACCTTAAGAGAAAATAACCAAAAAACCGAAAATGTTTTCACTCAGTTAAGCTCATACCCCCACTAAAATTGTAATATCCCACAACACTCAAACTGATAACTAACCCACAACAATGCTGTCATAACAGACAACTCCTCGCTCAATAATATCCGAAACTATCGTCAACAGATCGAAGCTACCATCGAAAACATATCCAGACCAATCAAACCTCACATAAACAAATTAGCTAGGTTCTTACTCGTATCAACTTTCTTGGAAGATGCCTTAAGAATCACTAACCAATTCTTTGAACAAAAAGAATACTTGGTCGTCAGTTTTTTCTTTCCTTTTCTACATCAAACAAACTCTGAAAAAAAATCCTTAATCAATTTCTTTTATTTTTTATGTATGTATATGTGTATGTAGGATGATCAAGAATATCATAATGGTTTCGTCATCGGCTTTTTGGCAACCAATGTTTTTGTAAGTTTTTTATTTTAGAGTACTTCCCCAGAAAAAATAAAATAAAATAAAATTGTGATTAATTGACGACATTGGTGACTAAACCTTTTTCAAAAAAAAAAAGTTAATGATCGCATGTTCGATCATGATAGTTTTCAAGAAATGGTCACTATTCTCATTTCTGGGCCTAGTAGTAGTAATAGTTTCCCAAGGATGGGTGTATGACCTGATGACGGACAGCACGTTTGTGTGTCTAAACCTATCGATACTAGGGGCATTAATGCTGGCCTTATCGGACACGATAGTACAGGGAGGAAGAGACAGCAAGACGAACGGAAGAGCGGGCATAGCTGGCCTGCCAGACATATCCGAAGATGTGGCCCGAAAAAGACAGACTTATTTGCAGCTAGCAGGACGGATATTCTTGGTCGTTTTCTTCGTCGGACATGCTTTGGTGGCATACATTGAACTACTCGCTTCTGATTCTTGGTCTTTCTTTAATCTCGTCACTGCGGTCTTCTCTTGCATTGCTTGTCTCTTGGTCGCTCTCGGTTTCAAGGCCGTATGGTCTACCGTCTTCCTCGTCATCGTCACTTCCGTCGCTAACGTACTCAGTAACGATTGGTGGTCTAAACCTAAAGACCATCCCGAAAGAGACTTTCGTCGGTAATTCTCAACCCCTTCTCTCTCCCCTTCTCTTTTCTTATCACTCACTAATTCTCTCTTTTTTTTTTTGTCTTAGTTTCGATTTCTTTCAATCCTTATCAGTCGTCGGTGGGATGATCCTATTAATCAACCAAGGCCCTGGTGGAATCTCATTCGACGCTAAACGAAGTTCGTCTTATTTCCTTTGACCACAAAAAAAGAAAGAAAAAAAACCTAATTTATTTGTTTATTTACTTTATAGAATCCATCTAAAAGAAAAACATACGACACGATCTCTTTCTCTCTTTTTTCTCAACTTTCATACAAACACATCCATACAAATATTCCCATCGACTACATATGATCAGCTAAGACTTCCGAAAAAAAAAACATCCCCCGTTCTTGTGATTATTTTTTTTTTTTCTCTTTTTTTAGAGGGGTGAGGGTGTAAGCGTGTTTCAAATAAGCTACATCTCATGTATAATCAAGCAAGCATATAGGAATCAAAGGAATTTGGAATCATCAATCATCTCTACTTTTTTTTCTAACAAAAAAACAATGTATACACCATTTAATATTAACTCTCCATCTCCACCTCCTCTTTTATCCCCCTTTCCCTTTCCTTTTCTTTTTCTCTTTTTTAACACAAAGAAAACCTTCAGTCTGCTTTTTTTTTGGTTGATTGATTTCACTATTTTTTTTCTTGATTTTCTTGTTTTAAACACATTTAATCTTCCTTTTTTTTTACAGGAGAGAGAGTTGTGAATAATGTTTGTGTTGATGTGTCAGGACTCAGTGTGTGTTTCATTTTTTTTTTCCTTACCAAATAAACAAACAAAAAAGATGATAACCTGATGACAGGAGACATCAGCTGAAGACCAATTATGCATGCACCCTTGATGTGATCAGTAGGCAAGGACTAACTACATGTTTGATTTAAAGAAACTGAAAATGAATCAAAATCAATAAAAAGAAAAAACAAAGAGAAGTGAAGTGAAACAAAAGAAATAAGTACCTAAAACAAACACGACACACAAGAGACAACAGATACAATGAGAATGAAAAAGAGGATGAGAGTGAAAGAAGACAAACTGAAGAAAAGAAAACAATTAATGATTGAGGTTTGATAAGAGAATGTGAGTGGCAAAGTACATACTGAGCCGCGAGTCTTTTCAAACATTGGAGCAAAGTCTTGTGAATTTGAGTTTGATTTGGGTGTTTGTTGAACAGTAGTCGAGTGAAGGGGAAGATAGAATTGGAATGGAGTGGTGGACCAAAGCAAAGGAAGAAAAGAAGTGGCCATGCGAAACAATGTTTGTCAGCAGGATGATTGAATGATTTCCTTGAGGGAATACTTTGAGGAGAGTTGGGTCGAGTATAAATAGGAATCAGATTTGAGTTCAGGTTACAGACAAAGGAGATCCTTGGGTGTCAAGAGGAGATCTGTGGACTATCAGGTGCTTTGACTAGAGGGGTCAGATAACTCAGATATTTCAACATTACAGCTCTCTGAAAAGCAAAATTAAGGGTCCAATTTTACCTAGCTTGCTCATGGTAATACATATGTATCTACAACTAGAGCACTACCACCACCACCAAATCAAAAGCTCAAAGTTACTCAATGCCAACCTGACACCCAAGAGGTAATAATTGAGTTTTTTTGTTTCCTGGTGTTGATTATAGGAGTCATTCTTGGCATGCATGTCATTAGGTTTTTGTTTTTAGTTAAAGAAATGGTGGATGAAGTGATTGATTAGTTGAACAAGATAAAAAAAGATGTAGGTATGTAACATGAAGAGAAAAAACTGTGTGTGTAGATGTATGTACATACATTCATGATGAAGATGGTTAGATTCAAGGAAACTGTTTATCACTGGTGAAGTTGCGGATGGCAGAAACCTGTAGTGTTTTTTGGCAATGTCCAGAATCTCAAGGCCAAAAATCAGAAAAAACCTCAAATTATGTTGAGATACCCGTATTGTAGATCTCACTATGCTTGTAGTTAGTGTATGCTTCTACTAAGCCTCTTGTCATTTCTGCTCTTATTACTGGTTCCTTCTCAATCCTATTTTCCTCACTGAAATCTATCATCACTTCCACAAATCAAGTTCACCTCGTGATTACCAGTGAGTTACCTTAGCAACAGTCCCTGGTCTCCCTCAACAAATTATGGGGGTCAAAGCCCCCCAAGCCAGCTGTAGAAGACTGAGATATTGCCTTCAGAGCTCAATTTTAGTCCAAATATGCCTTTCCAGAAAACTGATTTGGTGTTTGGTAAAGTGAAAAACATAAGTTGTAAACCCATGAGTACATATTTATGGGTTTAAGCATGGCTTGAAGGAGCCTTGTCCAAAATTGTGGCCGCAAAAAAAATACAAACTACAGTTGCACAAGGCATAACCCAGCACTGTTTTTTGGCCGTGTCCAAAAGGTCGGGGCCAAAAATGTAGAAAAAAAAATTCACACAAAAACCCACCCATTTGGGTGAGATTGCATCTTTGGAACTCGTTCAGAGTCCAAATAAGCCCCTCTAGAACACTATGGTACTAAGTACTAGTGCCTAAACCATAAATACATATTTATGTGTTTAAGTATGGCTTTATAGCACTATGTCCAAAATGTGGATGTAAAAAAAATCTACCGGGCCAAACTCTAAGCCCATATATTATTAAGCTCTACACACCTGTGTGAGTCCAAAAATACAATAAAATTAAACATTTGTGTGCTTTTCCCCCCGGGGAGAGGCTCCGCACACCAAAAACAATTGTAGGTGGTGTAGTGCTGGGTTATGCCTTGGGCAACTGTACTGGGCCAAATCCTTATCCTTTTTAATTTTGAACTCTGCACATTTGTGCAAGTTCAAAAATGTAATCAAAATATGTGTATGCATAATTGGACCCCCGGGGTTAGGCCCCGCATTCAAAACATTTTTTTGCCCATGGGCCCCTACAGGTCTATGCCATCCACAACTGTACAGTGTATGCATAAAGAGAAATTCCATGCCAAATGACATCAGAATCATCAAAATCAAAATCAATCATATCATTGATCATAATGAGTTACTACCACTACCCACCATCCAAAAGAAAACCCCATGATGAGCCTGAGCTGGCTGAGAAAGAGATATATGATTCAGTTATTCAGTCAATTGTGAAACTGCTACACCTCAGGCTACTCCAAAGTGTATCTCCACATGGTAGGCTACATCAATTCTAAAAGTATCATAAAGATGCTGTTAATCTGCAAATACTGTTTGTTTGAGAATAGAAAATCCCCATCCCCAAGTAAAAACTTGTATTTTTTGAGATATCTGTATGTACACCATGGGCTCCGAAGGATGCCCAAGGGACAGGGAGTCGGATGTCCCAAAGCCAACCAAAGCTTGGTGGTGGGGGACCGTCCATTGGTTGACATATAACATACTGGTTTTGGACGGTTCTACAGAAACCGCCCAAAGAGCGGCCTTTGGACAGTCCAAAAGCGTCCAAAGGCTGGCCTTCAGACAGAACAGTTGGCCAGGAGGCCAGCATGGAGGACCGCAAAAAAGTGTTCCCACTCAGGATCAATCATGCAACTCAACACACGATTCTGCAGTATGACTGATTCACCATCAGATGACTTCACTACCAGCACAGCCACCAAGCCGCTGATTATATGGTGGACCAAAAGGGAAATTATATTACCCAGCTGAAGGCCTGGGAGCTTCCATTGGACGCCCTGCTTTGTGTCCATTGGGCGACCCCTCTTTTTTCGCAGTGGAAATCAATGTCCTTTTTTTTTGCTGTCATGCACATCTGGGAAGGTTTCAAAAAATTGACACCAGGTTTGATGCATCACGGACTGTGTTTTGGGGGTCGCGACCCCCCTTTTTGTTGTTTGTTGGAAGGGGTGCCGTGTTGCTGACCCACGGACGCTTTACACATCTGTCCAATGGTCGACCATTGGACGGCTGTGTCTAGCGTCCAAGGGTCAATCTGGTTCTGAATCGACCATTTGGACAGAATTGTGAAGCGTCCAATGGTCGAATCAGATCAAAACCGGCCATTGGACGGCTGTGTAAAGCGCCCAATGGCCGGTTTTGGTCTGAATCGACCATTGGACACTTTGGGGGTTTGCCTCAGATTCGTCCAATGGTCAGCACAATGTGCGGTGCGTCCAAGGGACGCTTTTCAAAGGTCCCCTGGACGTACAGCTGAAGGGGCGTCCAATGGACGCTTCACAAGCGTCCCTTGGGCGCTTTCTGAGAGCAACTGTCCAAGGGACAGAGGGTCTTTCTAAAAACCCGCCCCATGGTGTACTTAATATGATTTGATGATGATAAACTTCAAATATAAAAATATGACAAGTCATGTAAATAAATATGACAAATATGTAAATCCATGTAACTTGTATAATGCAATCTTAACAGATGTCACACACATGTGACAACAATGTAAACAATGTGGTTAATATGCTGATCTTACATCATCAAAGCTCCCAACAAATTCAAGTGATGATGGATATTTCTATTTCTTTGCTGAACATATTTAAATCACATCTATAGACTTAATATCTAGAGACGAGCTTTTGGATGAGCATGATGACTCTTGAAAAACATCTCAGACACTTTTCTTCTTTGAACCTACAAATGTACAAAAAAGAAAGATCAGTTAAAATCCTTTGAAAAGACTGGGGTAAATCAACCGATTTTCTTTTAGTTGTTATTCTGACTTACTTTACCAGTGGCCGTTTTTGGAATCTGATCGACAATTAAAATTTTCTCTGGTATTTTGAACTACAAGATGTCAAAGAATTTTTAACCCATCAAAACCCCCACAAAAAACAAGTGTTTCTATTCCAGGGGACGATTTGAGAGGAAGACCGTACCTTTCCGAGTTTTTTTGACAATTCGTTCCTGATTTCTGTTTCAAGTATGGCTTGTTTATTTGATCGTTTTCCTAACACTACAGCTGCCCATGGGACTTCCCCATACTTGAAGGTTAGGAATACGAGTTTAAAACGTAATGAGTGACTCATCTTGAAAAAATATCAAAGTCCGTTTTACCTTTTCATCTGGAACCCCAAAGGCAACTGCTTCTAGAACGCCTTCGATGGATAACAGAGCGCTATCGAGTTCAACTGGTGAGATCTTTTCACCACCTCGATTGATCAGTTCTTTGATTCGGCCAGTTAAGATTAAACTGGATCGGCAAAGTAATTTTCAGCCGACAAGAGCTCTCGTTTGAAGCGTGACAACCGAAATAAAAAAGACATACAATCCATCAGCATCAATTTTTCCTCGATCTCCCGTCCGAAAAAACCCCCCGGGACTTGTGAATGAACTTTTGTTCGCTGTCACATTGTTGAGGTAGCCTGATGTCACATTCGGCCCTCGAATGCAAACTTCACCCTCTTCAACTTCTTCCTCTCTGTCAAATTTCAATATTTTCAGCTCTATTCCTACAGGTTTTCCAACGGAACCCGGTTTTCTCTGTGTGAACAAGCAGACAAATGTAAAGCAAAGGTGGTTATTCGATGAGGATCGCCCTCGTCACTTCAAGTCAGCCATATGCTAATATATATATACTCAACAATGGCAGGAGGAAGTGGATTTGATGTCATTTGGTGGGTAGCCTCAGTCATCTAAAATGGTTACGCAGAAGATTAAACATTTAATGAATCAGTGCATTCGTCTTCCTGAATGATGACTCGGGGATTTACCGCATATGCTTCCAGCACAGGCGCCTGGAATGCACGCTCCAGCTGGGCGTGGGTGGCAGGGCTGAGTGCAGAAGAGCATGAGCGAATGAACCTGATGTTGGGCAATGGCGAGGGAGGAGGGAGCCTCAGTAGGATCTGGTGAATGGTCGGCTGAGCAGATGTGTAACAGTTCAGAAAACAACATAAAATGCACGACCAGGAATACCAAACTACTCACAACCGCTGTGTACCACTGACGGACGACCCGCAATGAGCAAATCAACTTCACCTTCAACCAATCAAGTTTAAGGATATTAGGACAATGCTTACATTTGCTTTACTAAGCACGAACTCAGGCCAAAATGTCTTAGCAGCAAAGCGAGGTGGTATGACACATGAGCCACCTGCAGCAAGGGGAGCTAGTAAGCCGGCAAGCAAGCCACTTTTTGACCAAAAGACCATCAGCAGGAGTAGCTAACTAGAAAGCGAAAGTATGGAATCATCACATACTGGACATGAAAAAGAGGCATGACTAAGAAGGATCTATCGCTCGAGGAGAGGTCGTAGGTTTTTTGAATGCTACACGGTGAGCTGCATGTAAGCATCGAGGTCTTTTGATACTTAAACGGCAATGAACGTACTTGCGCATGGTGGAAATCATGTTTTTGTGAGTCAGAGGGACGGCTAGGAGGAGGTGAAGTCAAGCCAAAAAAGAATCAGCATTCGTTTCTCAATGGCTTGAAAAACTGAAGCGCCCGTTCAGATTATTTAGAGGATGTAATTGCGAGAATCACGTGCAGAACAGACCTTTAGGCCTTCCTGTTGTACCACTAGTATGAAGTAACAACAGTACATCATTTCCATAGGGTGCACGAGTCTGATTCCTGGTTAATTTGGTGGTGTGATGAGATTGGCCAATGAATTCTATCACGCATGTCTTCATGTCAAAGTAAACTTCAGCAATTGGGATATTGAGTTTGCGAGCCGCCAGGACGGCTCCTGATGGGGCCGCATTTGAACTTGGTTCTCCCTTGTGTACAAGCAAAAGTTTCGAATTCGAGTCCCTGTTGGCAATTACCACTCCTCGCGAGTTAGAATAGTTTCGATAGAGCCGCCGGACGAAAACAAGTCGGGTGCTCACGATAAGAAGAACTCTGTTTTTGAAATGATCGGGGACAATCTGGTCAGTGAAGATCCACAAATTCAGGAGAATACGAGTCTAACCAGCTTCAGCTTGGGTGTAGGCCGGATTGAGCGGTGCGGCTGGAATGGAGAAAAGTACATGATTAGGAATGATTACCATGATTTGGAAAAAAGGAAAACCTTCTGACCAATGAAAGAGTTCTGGGCCAAGGCAAGAAAGCTGGTAACGAATTCGAGCGAGTTGATGAGACTGAGGCTGACGGTTGTTTGCGGAGGGCCGAAGGATTGGAGTTGAGTAGCGAGGCTGGTAGTGAGACGGTTGAGTTCCTTGTAGGAGACTGAAAGCGGAGAATCAGAATTCGAGAGTGCTGAAGGCGGAAGGAGTACTGCTGGTCGATGAGGTTGAGGTTGGGATTGGAAGAGGTAAGATGGTAACATGGAAGTGGACATGATCTTGTGACGTCATCCGGCCACATCCCCGTTCAACTTTTTAAGGGGCCAGACCCCCCGAGCCTCAAAAGGGGCCGGACCCCCCGAAACTCTAAATGGGCTACCCCCCCCCCCCCGGGATCACTTCGTTGATCAACCACCACAGAGTGCAAAGGAGCTGAACAAGTCAAGTGGATAGAAATTTGGAATGAAAAAATCAATGGCAGAAGATGGTGGGACCATTTTATATTCATAGCCACAGCTCTTAGTGCACCACTCAGACAAATAACCAAATCATTAAAACTAATCACAAACATGCTAGCACCATCTCTATCTCAAAAAACAAAAAATCAAAACTACAGCTCTATTTTTTGGAAAAAGATGTGTTGTTTTTGTGACACTTTGTGAGACATTTCTTTTATCAGATATATTTGACTCAAAACATTTTGCTCCAGGTTTGGTTTCTCAGTTGGAATGATGTGTGTTCCTCATGGTTATGTACAGAGATCTAGTAGATTTAAGTGTACCAAGTAAGTTTTACCTTCCAATGGATGACTTCCCTTTGATCTACAGCCCCCCTGTAGAGCCAGTTGCCAGAGCTTGTTTGCAGTTGAAAAGCAAAAAATTTAGCTTTTCCACTTCCAAATTAAGATCTGCAGGGGCTGCAGATGGCGAAGGGAAGTCTTCCAATGGAGGACTTCCCAATGCTCAAATTTCATAGATTAGACTTACTAATCCTAAGGACTAAAATTTGTCTGGTAGGAGTGAAAATTAATTTCCATGGAAATTTTCACCACCAAACCAAGTTTACACATTAGGTTTAACAGGGTCTACCTTAGAAAATTAGAACCAGCAGGAAGTCATCCAAGATCTAGATATACACGCTCTAAGTAATAATTGCCTGGGGCTTCAGATTCTGCAGAAGTTCTCCCTTGTCTTTTCCAAACACTTTGGGACAGTTGGATTATCACAATTTTGTCACAAAAGCAGTACATACGTTCCCTTGGATTCAAACATGGGTCCTGTCATTTGATGCTATCCATATCTACCTTTCTGCCCAGTGATCTACAAGAACATGCACTCTACAAGATTTCAATTTGAAAACTATCCAAGCTTTCTTATTTTTTTTTAAAAACACAGTGGAGCACTACCCTTATCCATCTGAAGATCCTACAGCTCTTGATCTGCAAGTCAAAAAGCTAGATTTTTTAGCATTTTGGTTGTAAGTGGAGGACTTCCCGTTGCTTTTACAGCCCCTGCAGAGCCAGATTTGGAGCCTGTAAATCCAGATCATCAGCATCCTGTAATTTTAACAATTTCTCTTTTCCCGTCGCTCACGACACACCAGATTTACATATTTACATCCTCCCACCAGCTCCAGTTCACCTCATCGATTAAAAGGTACATTTCATCACTTCTATATTTTCAATTTACTAACACCTCTCATTCCAACAGCTCCATGGATCTTATCCTAGATATTGAAGCTACATGCAGGGAGGAAGACGACAACGATGTAGCGGCAGCGTTCATTGCCTTGGCCGATCGGTGGGCATTAATCAAACACAGACTGTCTATCAGTCTGTTGAGAACGACTTCCAACTACTTGGTCGATCATTTCACCGAATGTTATTTCCTCACATTCAACAGCGATGTCGAATATGCCAATATTACAACGGCTGGCTTTGAATTTTCTTTTTCTTTATTTTCTTTATTGTTATTTTTGTATGAATCAAACATGTTTGATTCAATTGAGTGAGAGATAATCGATTCAAACAAGACAAACAAGTGAGAATTTTTTTTTGATCAAACAGATCGATCGCTTCAGAGAGACAGCATCAAGGAGAGGAAGACACTATCTTTGATTGAACGACCACTTCAGTAAGACATCAGAGACATGATAGACACAGATGAGCAAGAAAGAAAAGTGAGGATTTTTATTTCGATCAAACAGATCTATCGCTTCAGAGAGACAGCATGAAGTGAGAAAAGTACAAGTAATGATTGAACGATCACTTCTGTCAGCGATCAGAGACATGATAGACCTAAAGGAGCAAGGGAAATCAATTATTCTTTTTGGATTAATCAAACCAACCGAGAACATCAATTGTTAAGAGCCAACATGTTATTGTTAGAGGTCTGGGACAAGTTGAATGTGACAGTCACCCGCACCAGACGGATTTGAAGCTGAAGCAGTTGGATATGTCAATGTTGGTCGGCTTGCATTGAAAATTGATGGACCGCAGTTGAGGCGATTGTTATTGTTGTATCGTTCCAAGGCATGCACCCATTCCTGCGATCCTACAGGAAGATATTGCTTGACCTTTGCAACCAAGGCTTGGCAGTCAGTTATGCTATACCCCTGAGAGCCCTTTGCACGGCCAGGACGACGTTGGGTGCTGATAGTTGTTGCAGTTCCGCTGATGTGACTCTGAGTATTGGGAGGAGTGGCTGGGGTTGGGTTATTCTGAGCTCGGGGTGGCATTTTGTTGAGGAGGTTGGTGATTAAGTTGTGTTGGTGCGATGTATCAAGAACTTGACGTGGCACAGCTTAAGGGCCTGTAAATTTGATTTAGAAACAGGGGCTCCAAATCTGGCTTTACAGGGGCTGTAAAAGCAACGGGAAGTCCTCCAGTAAGCTTAGACCTCTGGTTCTGTAGATTGACAGGAAGTCCGTCAATAGTAAAAGTTACTACAAAAGGAAAACTGACAGATTTGAAAGACTAGTGAAGAAACCCTTGAATTTTGCTTCTGTCCAGAGAGATTAAAGAATTGTAGAAGTTGTCCAAGGGGAACCAGAGAAAGCTTGAGACCAGACAAACTCACCATCAGATTTCCATCAATTTTCACTTTGGAATGTTGATTTGCAACACAATCCATAGCAAGAAAAAGAAGAGGGGAGAAAAGATCAATTGTGATTTCTTGTTGCAGGTTGTATTGATGACGTACAAACGAAAATAAGCTCGATAATAGTTGAGAAACAAAAAAAGATGACAGAAGATAGAGTAAGAAAGAGGAGACAACAAGGATTAGCTGAAAAATTTTGTATACATAAAATGAACCAATTTATATATACAAGATTTACAATCTTGTGCTAATTTTTTAATATTTACTTTTTTGAACATTTTTTTTGTTACTTTCTTATCAGAAAAAGGAAAAAACAAAGTGAAAGAGATCAAGGAAAAAAAAATCATTAGGGTAATTCTTTGCCCACCCTTTTCATCCGTTTCACTATATTCATTTACCGCCCCAGGATGGCTTCAGGAATTGATGTATGAAGATACGATTTCTCATAAATTCAATTCCGAAGGAGTAGCGTCAACAATATTCCTGCAAGTTACTTGAGTTCAAATCAAGTCAATCCGATCTTGTCATATCAGAGAAGGAGTGCCCCTTGGGGAAAAAGAGGAAGTGGTGATACATGCTTAAAAGGATCGGAGACTAGAGCCATGGCTCTAAATATTCCGGACTTGTCTATACTGTCTGCGGTTTGGGTTCGTAAGATTAGTGGAAAGGTAGGGGAATACTGTCTTCTCTTGGGTGGCCAAAACGGTGAGGGGGTTGAAAGAAAGGAGGCTTCATCAAGGAGGAGCCACAAAGAAGCTGGATTGACGATCATGAATTACCATCAACGAAAGTCCGAGGCTTTCTCTCAATTAGATTGAGATGAAATCATGTCCTTCAAGCTTGAACGGATGCGAACACGTTTGTTAAATTCGGTGAGGGGTCGTGCTGCGTATTATTTGAAAGTTCCCGATCGTGGTTTGTTGATGATGACTCAGTGTCTTGATTGGCGAGTTTCATTTCACTCAAAGGTGGCGTGATTGCTGTGCGGTTCGTGTCTACCGGATCGTCATTATGAAAACTGGAAGGCCTTGCCTTCTTGATGATCGTCGACCGTTCCTGTTGTTGGTTTTGATGCTGCGAATGTGATGCTTGACCGGTCGGTGGTGTGTTAGCTAGATCAGTAAGCTTTGACGTGGCTTGTCCGGGTACGCTTTCAATACCGCAAGTTGCCTGCTTAGCCTAGAAATCGCAAATCGTGAAAATTTAGATTTAACATTTATGGGTTTCATCAACAAACTACACCAAGAATCTGAGCCCAAAGTAGCCTGCTAGCTTGATCGGCTGATCTTGAAACGCGAGAAACACATGGCAGACGGTTGTGGTTTCGTGAAATGGAGGGAAATTAGAGATGGGATAATACAAACTTTACCGGTCTTTGTGCGCTTGAAGGCTTTAGAGCTTGGCACCGAAGCGGAAGGTCGCTGCTCCCCGTCGAAGACGTAATCGGGAAGCTGGGCCCTGTATTGGTCCAAACAAGGAGAGTTCGATCACGCATTTTCCAGAGGAAAGAAAGTGAATTAAGAGTAGAACCATTCCGTTCCGTTATTTCCGGATTGTCGGTGTTGAACAAACGGGGGAGGGAGGGGTAACAGAGAAAAAAGCCCAGTATGAAATGAGAAAGCGAGGTTGACAATGACCGAATGGTGCAAGTGGTGTGGTTGAAAGGCGAAGCGTTCTTAGGGGGGCACAATTCCCAAATGCCAGGCTCCTTCCAAGTTGTACAGCGAAGATACACACCAACTGCAACAAAAGTGCAGCACACCAGAAGAGCCCATCAAACAGGCAGAGCCAGGCAGATAGAACTATGCCCGCATTTCTTTTCTTTTTTTGCTAAGCTAAGCCAAATATAGAAACAAGAGACGTACCCCTTTATGTAGCGAACAATAATACCCATCGAATCCTCAGCGTAGCCCTCCCATTGCTTGACCATCCTTGTGAATTCGCCTACCGGGTAAGAAATATCAAGCTTTCGGGGACCGGTATGTCCAGCTTAGAATCATGCAGGGGATCAGCGACTGCCAAGATACACCATAACATGCAGTGGAAGGAACAAACCAGGTTTGGGCTGAACGAGTAGTCCAATGAAGAATGAGCTGGTATATACCGTTCCAGAACCTTCCTTACCTTCAATGTCTGCACGAGTCCGGCCTTGAATATCAGGTGGTACATCACCCACTTGGATGGCACGCACCTACATTGTTAAACGGGAGACAGAGAGTTCATCAAGTAGCTTGATTGCTTCAATGTGTACTGCGGCTTACTTCCTCTGATGTCAAATAGTAGGATTCTCGTTCAAAGCCTTTGATGAAAGGGTGTGCTAAGTCGACAGTATCTACTTCTTCGACTTTCATGACAAGCTGCCGTAGTCGTGCCTCAACAGTTCCTGCCCTGATGAATAAAATCACGCAAAACGACTGTTATAAGCGTTTGCTCCGTCAGAAAGACGGCGAATGCAAAGTGACAAACCATTTGAGCTGGATTTCGGCATTAGGCGATGAAGCTGTGATTTGAAGGTAATACCGGTATCGAGTGAAAAAATCGTGCTTATCGAACAAAGCTGACCACGGCTTGGTGCCTGTGGCAATTTCGTCTGTAACCGCGAGTCCTAAATTTACTTGTGACGGTGAGACAATTTTTTATCGAAAGCGAAGGAAGGCATAAGAGCTCCTTACCTCGTTTGAATTCAGTCATCATGATCTGAGCGGTACTTTTGGTGATATTGTGAGTACTGCACATGCATGGGTAGGCAGGTGTGATGATCGGCATTCGGTGACCACGATCTTGAGGATAGATCTTGGGATTCCAAATCCTTCGCTGATCGCCTGGGGGGGCGGGTCCGATGGGTTTGAGTAGAACCGGCGAGGGCCAGTTCCATTGTGACAAAACGGCAAAGAATCGGTTGACGATGGTACCTGCTGGTTTGTTGGGGTATAATTGACAGACACGCGCTACGCACATAGCCCAGGCCACCCCACCACAGAAACCCATGACATTACTGTAAACTGCACGCGATTTAGCCCATAGTTTGATTGCTCTGAGACTATCCCGGAAAACAGTGACATCGGGTACAAGACGAAGAATCTCATCAGTCACACGAGAGCCACCCAGACTACGCACGCATCGATCATCGAGGTTCTTTAAGAGTGCATCATCAATAAGTTCAAGGCTATCGGGAATACTGGGGAGGGCGAGACGGGCAAAGAGGAGATCAACTTCGATAGATGAAAATTTGAGTTTGATGATCGGTACAAAGGCTTCAGGTACAGTTGCGAGTTCAGTGACTTCGGGGCGATCATTTAGCATTGCGGGCAAGACTTCAAAGAAATGTTCTCGGGTGATGTGCCGAGGCACGACGCAGAGAGTATCGATATCAGCGCCGGGACCATGGACGCCGAGACGATAGGATCCTAAGATGGCATCCCCGCAGTCAGCAAGTGGTAAACCAGGCGATTAATTTCAGATCTTGACAGTTGACTGACCAAAGGTAAAGATTTTTCCGCCGGAATCGCGAGCGATAGCCTCCGACATTCCCAAGGAGATTGATACGTTTATTACGAATTGTTTCACGAGCACATCCAAACGACCCAAGACAATCTCACTAGCAAGCAGCACAAGAAAACTCTGATTCAGACAATGATAAGGAGGCGGGGTCGACATGGCAACTGATCAGATTCGAGACATGAGAGCTACTCACCGTGCTCGAGCCTCCTCAGGAGATTCAAAAATGTTGCGTCTCTTTAATTCCTCCATTAGAGCGACTGTAAGTTGCTGTTCGGGTTTGGTAGCTGGTTGTAATGAGATCGCGCCGGTAACTCCATAAGTCTTGGAAGGAGTACTGGTTTGAATCCAAAAAAGATGCAGACAAGTTAGATTAGAAAGAATGTGTGCTGGCCGAGAATGTGAAACGAGAGTAAGGGTCAACATACCCGTTAGATTGAGTCATCGAAGAGTTCATCGGCCAGAGGTGGTAGGTGGACAGGTCAGTGGGACTGTGGATACTTTTTGCTTTTTTCGAACAATGAAAATCTAAACAAAAGAAAAGGAGGGGAAGGAAAGAAAGGGATGGAGTTTAAGGTCAACAAGCTCGAAGGGGAGAAGGAGGAAACCGCTCAACGGTCCAATGGTCAACTGGAAAGCCACTATGGACAGGTCCAGCTGCGCAGCACCAGACAGCCCATAATCACTGCGCAGCATGTCGCCGGGTACTATGGCCGAGGAACATAGCAGTAGGATGAAGGGAGATCAGACACTACAACCACCAAGACAAGACAGGCATGACTGGGTCACATGCTGTTCAATCGACACATCAAAACGGTATCTGTAGCATTCTCAGCGCTTCCAACCCGGTCCTCACCTATCTTATTGATGAAGCGTCATGTTTCTCCTTATTCATTTCTTCAAAACCAACTTTTCATGACTTGCTTCTCTTGGGTTATGACAGATTTAAAACACTTATGTCTGTGATTTTTAAGAGAAGGCTGAATTCATGTGAGCTTGATTATTCCATCAATACATTCTTGAAGTGATTCATATATAGCAGTGTGAGCCCCAGAGGTGATTATCATTTTCCTAGGAATGTACAGAAAACTTGTTCAAGAATGGTCTCAAAATGGTATAAATGCGTATCAACCAAGTATAGGCGCACAAATACAATAAAACTGGATCCTTGATTACAATTCTAACACACATTTAGAATATTTTGAGAATTAAATTCTGGAAAGCTTGAGGTCATTTACTTGGGACAGTCAATGATGTTCCTGTCAGTAAGGGAGCTTGGGCCTTGATGGCGGGGAAGGGAAGTAACAGACCTAGGAGTTAAAGCAGAAAACAGGATGAAAAAGAAAAACAACAATGGAATTAAATAGAAGGAAACTTCACAAGAATATTTCCTAATCACCATGGCTAGGGGTGGAGCATGATGGGTGGATGATTAGCAAAGGAGGAAATATGGGAAATTGCTTATCTAAACTATAGTACCAACGTATGAATACTAACCGGAAAAGTTTGGGTGGTTGGTGGGAGAATTGGTTCTGGCTGGGGCCTGATCTGTCTGACTAGTGTTCTTGGGTCTTCTTGCGCACAGACCTGTACAGGACATGAGGCACAAAAAAAAATACTGCAAATCCAGATGCTCCCAATGGCAAGGTTTATGTGAACTGCTGTAGAGAGGACAAAAATGGTTTTTATTAGCTCCAATGCAGTTGTGATTGGGTTTATGTTGCCAGTGGAATAGCTAGATTACACTTTCTGTGGCTTACACTGCCTTGCCTTAAAGTTAAAGCCTGTTATTGCTTTCTGCCTTTTGGCGTATGGCTCATCCGTGGATGAAATCTCACAAATCCAACATTGATCGTAGTATCTTTCCCTATTCAAATTGAATTATAAAAAAGAATTGGTATAATTTTTATGATTTGTGATTGACACCTTGAAATAAACTCTGCATGCACATAGAGACATGATGAATATAGATCCTTTCTTCATTTTTCAATGAGCTCAATTTTTATGTTGCCTTTGCAGAAGTACAAGAGCTGTATTCCTCTGCAGTCCAGTAGTTGATTGAGATTTTTATAATAAATTATGATTAAATCTAGGTGTAAACATATAAAATGTGAAAGCTGTACCCATGAGTGTGAAACTATATATTTACAATGTCTTCAAGTAAGACTTCTTATGTTAATACTGTTTCTACACAAATTTCAGTTTGGTTGATCAAACCACGCTTCAAATAAATATCAACAAAAAACATTATATCCTCCTGGGATGATTTCTAACAGTTTTAAATTAGATCTGAGTAATGCAAGTTTTTTTTTGTGTGTGTTAATTATAAGTTTAGTGTGAATGATGAGCTCCTCCATGACCGTGTCCGTCTGGGTTAGCATCGCCGGTGTTGGGAGCCGGAATCTCGATCTAGAGTTTTCAACAACACCAGTGAAAAAGTGAGTTATTAAAAACACCAGAGAAATATCATGTGCAATAAAATGACTAACGCCCATCCATCCAGCTGAGGTTGGCTGGTCAAGGTTGATCCACTTGAACTTTTCGAAGCCTTCTGTCCAACCTATCTGGAGAGCTCCGAACTGACACATGTTGGAAGAAACGGTGCAAATAGTAGCCAAAGGCTATGAAGAAACCATCGGATGTTATTATCTGGTCTATGAGAGAGATAGAGAGAGAACATACCTTTTCAAAATCAGTTGAGGATAGCGTAACCGATCCATCAGACTTAGGCCAACCTCCCAGGAAAGCCATATCAATGATCTGTCCGCGAGTGAAGCCCACTCGCTCGCTCAGAATATGTGCATGGAAGTGGAGCTGCGAATATTCGTGCGGATGAGCTATCTGGCTAATCTCTGGGGATCCCGCCTCGGACAAATGGAAGAACTTCCAGAATTTGGGCGTCAGTGCGCGCATTTGTTCAAGCGCAAGAGGCGTGTCGGACGCAAGGTATCTAAACATTTCCAGGATTGAGAGAGAGAATGAGTCAAGCTATCCGACTAAAATTTGTTGATCAACCTTTACTTACACATTTGGACTCTCTGGAAGAGTGGGGTCTGCATCTCTCAAGCTAGTCCATGTAGAATTGATGCTATCGATATAATGATTGATGGGTATGTAGTCAAACTTGTGCAGTGGGTCGTGAGGATGTCGGTCTCCCCTGGGTAGCGGAAATGGAAAGTATTCAGGGCATGTTGCTTGACAAAGAAAAGGTGAATTTCATTGTGGGACTTACTTTCGGATATGGACAGAAATGAAAGGTGGAAGATTGCCATCGGAGCTGGGGCCCCAGAGAGAAGACTTGATGATCTCTTGCTTTGTTTTCCGGATCAGTTGATCATTTGTATCTGAAAGAATGAAAAGACTCATAAAAGTTGAATGGGCCATATCGTAAATTGATTTCCGTGAATAGGGTATGATTCCTGCAGGGGGGGCCGAAGAGACCTGATCTGAAGCTTCATTGTCTCCAAAGTTGAGTTCAAATTCCTTTGAAAAATGAGAGGAGAGGATCGAAGAGGTCAAAATCCAATGTCTTGTTGATCGTGGACAACCTGCCATTTCACTCGGCGGTGGAGGTGCACACCCAGGATCGGGCCTTCATATAAAAAAAAGTTTTCATGAGGTCTGGAAAGATTTCGGGCGATGGATTAATGAAACTTACATGGGTACGAAATGATCACTCCAGGTTCCCCGATCCCATTCAGCGTCAACGATAAAGAAAGCTCGAGAATCTTTCGCGGCCAGCGCGGCGGCAAGGGAGATAGCGTTCAAGTGGAAGGTAAACTGAAGGAACCACAAAACTCACGTTAGTCAAAAGTTTGTACACCAGACGATAGCAGAAAGTTGAAATAAACTTTGAAAATAAATGGACTCACTCCAAAGTCATCATCAAGAAGGTAAGTCAGACTTTTCTCGCAAATTTTTCTTCCGGCTTGGTCAGTTTCGGAGTATGCAGTTTTATTTTGGAATGTTCCTTGGAAATAAGTTTTGTAAGTCGGTTGACTCGAAAGCTGCGAGGCAGACAGGTCCGTTGAGACGGAAGTTGAGCTTGAATCTTGTTCATCAGCTTTGAGTGGCTGGGACGGACAGTCCTGGAGATAATGTGAAGGTGAAAAAGGGAAGGTTGCCTTTGCGGACTGAGCTGAACCATCTTCTAGTACGATGGTGTCAATCGCCTTACCCATAGTCATTAACAACCCAAGAAGTCCGAGGGCGACGACAATCAGGCAGACTAGGGTAATTCGCCCTAGACCTTTTCCTGGATCATTCCACTCATCATCGTTATCGTCTTCATCAAGTGTTCGGCCGACTGCCCTGTATCGTGCAGTTGGAGAAGGACTCCTCGCGTCTCCTGCTTCAAGCTTTGAATCATCCACAGTCACACAATCGTAAGACTTCTCATATGCATCATTGGCATATTCTGCAGTTGGGCCTGCCTGGAAGAGGGGCGAAAGTTTGGTCGAGTTGTCATGCATGGGACCCAGTGGGTTTTGCTTGAGGGGACTTCGGCGGTGAAGTCTTGGATGACCGCCATTGAGTAAGCATCTTTGCTCCTGGCATTCTTCATCCAGTATCGCATTGTAGGCGGTGTTGATTGATGCGGGGATTTTCCGGTCAAGCATCGCAAGTCGCAGTGTCTTACCTCTGAAGAAGAAGAAGGAGAAGAAGGAGAAGAAGGAGAAGAGAAAAGGTGCTTGTGTCTCTTGGACAGCAGATGACCCTAAATGCGTCAAGCAGGTTGAAATAAAGAGAAGATGAAGCGAATAGTGAATGAGACTAGGGATGAGGTGGTTGCTTTCTCAAATAATGGCCAATACGGCGTGGTCATATATCGGATTCGGTTCACGCGGATGGAAGCCGTAAACTGCTTCCATCAAAGAGCCTGATGACTGTCTACCAGCCCAAACCGAACCCAAGCAATCACCATGACGAGGCGCTTGCAGCGACCGCCAAAGGCTGGCCCAGACCAATTCCACCAGGAAACTGCAGCGTCTTCGTAAACTGCCGTCACCAGCAGTACGTGGTTGGGTTGGCGGCGGATTTTTTTCCCCGACCTTACTTGCCCCACATTCTAGTCTCACTCGCAGGTTCTTTTTCAAGCCAAAATCTTGCCAGCACCTTAGAAAAATACTTTTTCCAGGAAAAACCCATGTCAAATTTTTCATCGGTCGTACACAGATCACCAGATGATTGGTTGTCTTTCCTCCCACGATGTCGAGACTGATACGATTCGGATTATGAGACGAAAAAAGCAGCAAACGGTCAATGTACAGCGGAGTAGGCTACAAAATGAGCTCTGATCAGCGTCCGAAATTTCGGGGTGATCTTCGACTCTCTGAACCCTTAGTCTGATCATTCTCACGCAAGGCTAAGGGGTTGGTACATCTACCAACCCCTCGTCATTGTATACCGAACAATTGTACACTCATTCTGGTGTTGCATTGTCTATTGTTTTTGATTCACTCTCGCGGTCTCAGGTCAGGCTCGGCTTGGGTGTACAAGATGAGGGAGAATAAGAGGAACGTGAAGTGGAGCCCAAAGAAGATGACGGAAAATGGGAAGAAAGTGATGTGGAACCCAATACAAAGGTACTCTCGATAGGATGATCACCAAGGGAATGTAAACATGGCCAGGGCTCGAGGAAGTGAAGCTGGACTAGACCGGGGCGTTCGTGTTGTTTTGTCCAGTGGGGTTGTTACTAAGTAAGCAGAAACATGAGATGAATGAGCAAAAAGCCAAACTGAGAGAAGAAGCCATGGTGAGGAAACGCTCGACTAACAAGTTCCAAACAAGTCCTCCTTGAATCGAACCTGCCGACTTTTCAGCGGTGGTCGGGTTGAACGCGTTGAACAGCTGGGGGATAGTAATTGAAGTGATAATAAGTAGGCCATTCAAGAATTGGGACGGGCAGATGAAGTGTTCCTCACCGCGATGGTAAGACCGATCTGGAAGCATCCCAAATCTTCGGTCTGAGCATTAAAACTACAGCCTGAGACAGAAACATTATTGGACGTTGTTAGAGATGGAACAACCCATGGATAAATGACTCCGGTGTTTGATTGCTTACCATCAAGGACGGGCACGTATTTGACAGTCGAAGGGTCTCCTTTTCTTTGGACATACCTAGAAACCGAAAGGAATAGATGGATCAGATTCGTCAATGGGGAAAAAATACTTCTGAAGAGTTTGCTCACACTCCCTTGCCACAATTGGCGGCGTTCGGACTACACACACCACGGAGAATTATTAGCGTCTTTGTCAAGACACCAGGCGTAGAGCGAGTGCTCACCCGTTTAACCATCCAGCTGTTCCAGGGGTCGGATTGTTTTGTTCCGCTCCGCTCCAAAGGCACACACCTAGTTGAGCTTTTGAGTCGTAAAAGCCACAGATCTACACAGTCCAAAACAAAAGCGGTTTACCTAGCAAGAACAACATGTGGAACAGTAGTGAGACGTTGAGGTCACTCAAACCAGTGCCACCTGCGACCGCAATACTCTAGTTAAGTGAATCGATCAATCAAAGGACAAAACACTCAGCCTACGGCTGGTTGAAAGTAATTTGGAACAGAAAGCAAACCGGAGTGGTGGTAGTGTATCGGCGCCTCAAGCCACTTGCAGAGACCGAGACCATCTTCGCGGCATGGGGATGAACAAACTGGGGAGATGATGGGCAAGGAGTTAATGGGGTCAGATTTAAACCATGATTTATGATGATTTAGTGAAGGGTCCCGCACCGGACGAGCTGGAGCTTTGCATTGCATGCCGGGCGCATTAGGGTCGGTACATCTAATCTTGGGATCGGCGTCAGAGAAGACACACTTGTCCTTGTTCAAGAAGTAGTTGAAGCATTTGGTGTGAGTTGTTGCTTGAGCCATAACGGCAGGCAGGGCCAGTGCTAAGACAGCAGCGGTGATTGATTTCATTGTTGTGGGATGACTTTTTTTTTGTTATGTGGGATAACGTTGGTAGTAGGGATTGGGTAAATCCTGGGCAGTGTGTAGGATCTGCAGTTGGAAGTGAGTGGGTTGAGGATGAAGGCACCGCGGTCAAGAGAAGCCGTATTTTATACCCTTCACAAAGCTATCTCTTTGCTTTCCCTTCTCTTCACGATTAACCCGCAAGCCAACCACATCTTACATACCATGAGCGATGATGGTCCACGGATGATGATATGCCAGATATGCTTTTCACCAGCTTTCACCGCATCAATTAATAACTTTTCCTTGGTGTTCGGCGAAGAGCATCGCGTCCCATTGAAGCAGTGGGCCAATCCGCAGAACTGTCTCACAATCTTGCAGATTGCGTCTGATTGCGTGTCGTACTGCGGACGACTGAGGTGATGGTCAATGACAACCTGTGACAACTCCCTTGAGCTTCAGAAGCTTTGGGGTCATCTGAAGTGTGAGAAAGCAAGCGGGAGACTTGATCCAAGAGTTCCGCCGAGGCGGTTCGCCGCCGTACACACGCGCCCGGTTCCGGTACCTCAAACTTCGGTGACGAGCGCCGGTGGTAAAGAGAAAACTTGACCCTCCCGCTCTATGTACAAAGGTGTAACAGGAGATAGGCCACATCATAATGGACAGTGATCACCTGTTGGGTCACTGACACGGGTGCCTCAGAATAACGGCTGATCTTTTTTTTTTTGGCGCAGATGGATCAATTACAGCTGTTTGCACAATGGTTGTCGCCGCCAGCGTGGATTTTTATGGCCTGCTTGGACCTAGCCTAACTAACCCTCTCGAACTTCGGGGTATTTGGACCCCCGCCCGGAGGGCTCTCCGTAGGAGATGTGCAAACAGCTGTAATGTCGCACACCGATGATATCCAGAACACCCGAATCCTCTAATTCAACCCAAGCCCACCCTTGGCGGGAGAAGCCGGTACCCCGCGGAGCGCCTCCCGTAGGGAGGACTTGTGCCTAATGTCGAAATACTCGCGTGAGCGGTATTTCGGTTTTGGTGCTGGGCACTCGCCCCCCATCGATGAATCTGCACCAGATTTGATTGCAGGAAAGCTGATGATCTTGCCTTCAATGTTGTATCCAAAAATTGATGGAGATTGATCAATCCGTTCTCTCTCTATCCTGGATCAAAGACACTCCATTCCTGAATTTGTGCCATGACCTGTTCCAATCTCATATGCATACTCTCATGAGCTGTCAAAGCCTGTCCACAAAGACCAAGGATGGGCCATGTCAAAGTGCATGAAATGCCAAACTTAACACAAGCCCCATTTCCCTGCTTTACTTGGCTGATGCTGGCATATGAGTGACCTCACATTGCACAGCGCCAACTGCAGGGAGGGACTTGTGAGTAATCCAGGATTCTTTGCTTGAGTCCTGAGACTCGATTTAGCCAGTTTTGGTGGTAGCTATTTTGAGACATCATTTACTACACCTTAGGATGCCCCATCCCTCTTCCAAACTGTCCAAATGATGGCATTGATCCCCTCTACAATCCTATGAACTTTTTAAGCCTGATCCCTTCCCCAAACCCGCCAGAATGCCCAACTTGTAAGGTGCCTTGCCATGATTTTATACCTGTATTATCTGGTAGTCTTCACGTTTCAGCCACATAATACAGTCGTAAAGTTGGAAATAAAGGAAAAAAAGGGTTTTTGAGCAGGCAGGGGAGCTCACCTCTTAGGATGATGATAACTCAGCACAATATCAAGCGCTACAGCGTGGGATTTGTGCGAAAGGCAGTTTTCGGCACATAACCCACTCAGGACTCAAGCCAATAGACTCGTATTACTCATAAGCCTCTCTGTGAGACACAGAGGGGATTTGTTAGACTTGATGAAATGTGTTGAAACTTGACAGGCACTTGGATGTGAGATAATGTATTTGGTCAACAATCTTTCATTTTGTTTATCAGTACACCACAGCCACTCGGAATCAATATTTCCTTGGCTCCAGGAGCAGAAGTTTACTGGTCCCACGCTCAGCCAGGGCAGCACTTCCTGGCTGGGTAGTTATCTCCACCAGTTGGAAAACCAGGTTTTTTTGATCTCAAAATTGAAATGAATACGGCATGTCAACTGATTTTTTTTCAATTCCACAGAATCGAGCCAAGAGCAAAAAAAGTTGGCACTAAAATAATTTGAACCATGGGCCGCCTGGCTCAGCAAAGCACTGACCAGGGGCAGAGCACTACCGTTTTGACCAGGTAGTGTGCTTGGCTGCTGGTCATTTGAATGCAACTTGTACCGCCTCTCAATCACCCAGCAAGCTCAGAAACATGGTGATGGACACCATGGAGTCTCTGGGATGGCTCAAGTGGCAGCATCAGCCAAGCTTGGTCTTGGCTGATGCTGCCTGCTCTGAGTGGTCCTGGAAGGTCCACTCTGATTGGTGTGGCAGGCGGAAAACATTGAAAAAGCAAACCAAAAAAAAAAAAAGATCCTCTGTTGCTCCCGTGAGAGTAGGCCTCGAGGCCAAAAAAATCAACCGGGGAGGGGGCCAAGCGGGAAAAAATCAATTTTACAGGCAAATTGATTTTTTTCCGCTTCGAGGAGGGTGAGGCCGCAGGAGCTTTGCAGAGTTTTCAATTTTGCAGATACCCCAGGATTATTGGATTCACAACAGAGCTTGACATGCTGATTCTAATATATCCTAGGAAACTTGAGTGGTGTCCACTGGTGGTGAAAAGTGGCTAAAAACATGATACTCTCAATTAAAATTAAATAAATAAGACTTAGCCAAGAAAAGAGTGTTAAGGGGTAAGTCCCTCTGGACTCAAACTTATCAAAGTCCCTCGCTGCTGCGGGCGTTGTAGTTCTTGCAAAGCGAGCTTCTGACAAGCCCTTGGCAGGAGGGACTTATGCCCAATCAACCAATTTTTTGGGGGCAAGAATCCAAATTTTGGTGGCAGGAATTTTCAGAACTCTACAGTTCCTTGACCTCAGAAGCTTAAAGTTAGGGCCTTGGTTAAACAACTCCCGGGACCCGGGCGACATCCAGTTTGGGAGTTGCAACTCCAATCCAGGGAGAGGATTTGGGAGTCGTCGACCCAAAAAATCACAAAAAGACCAGAAATAAAATAAATTCACAGCTCATGTTCTACAAGAGAATTTAGTCCAAAAGTTTGAGTAGATTGTATTTGTGCCATGATTTTAACTCTATGAATTTTTTAGATAATTTCATCCATAAGATTTTTTTTTTTTCTACTGTAATCTCAAAACCCATGCCAAAACAAGAGCAATTGGGCCCAAAATTTTAACAGTTTGTATTTGTGCCATTATCTTAATTCTATAAGTTTTTTAGAGGATTTCACCTATAAGTTTTTTTTTTGTTTTTTGCTTTTTTTTCCTACCGTAATCTCAAAACCTATGCCCAAATCCACCATAACTTCCCACTGAAACCCTCCAGATGTCTCAAAATTTCACACCATGGAGGAATTGATGCAATATTACTAGAAATAATGGCACCATTTAATCAACCAACCTGAAATGATCACAAAATTAATTAACCGCAAACAATATCAAATCTTATTTGAATTCTAAAAGAGAAATTGAAATCAAGACATGGAAGACAGTAATTTAATTTAAGCAAGATAAAACAGATAATTTCAGAGAATATATATCAAGAGAAGAAAAGAAAAGAATGTAGGGTTCAATAATTTCTATTTTTACTTGCACCAGCCTCAGCTTTAAGCTTTTCAGCTAACTGGAAGCAACTAGAATACTTTTCCTCCCAAGCCAAAGCTTCAGGCACAGCACTGATCCGCCATTGCCTGAGGACTTGGGGGGCAGGAAAAAGAATGGGATCTTTGAGCTCAATAGCAATAAAGTGA
The DNA here is from genome assembly GCA_001624995.1 of Puccinia horiana. Lineage (NCBI taxonomy): Eukaryota > Fungi > Basidiomycota > Pucciniomycetes > Pucciniales > Pucciniaceae > Puccinia > Puccinia horiana. The sequence continues at coordinate 544,874 of LWDY01000014.1, forward strand.
CTAAGAGTGGAGAGAAAAGCAATGAAAATGGGAGGATTATTGTTTGGAGGGACGAAATGGGGGAAGAAGGTTTGGGAAAAGGAAGTAGACCAAAAAAAGACTGGGGTTTGGAAGGCATTAGCAAGAAGATCACCTGTTGTTGGCATGGACATCCAGTGAGATTTGGAGCAAGGCTTTCTTGATTCTGTTTAAGACTGCCTTCACATTCTTGAGATAAGATTTTTCTTGATACCATTTAGCCTGTTTTTCGACATCTTCAGAGTTCATTTCGAATTTCAAAAAATTGGTTTTGACCACATCCAAGACAATAAGCCGCCACTCGAAAACCACAATGTCCATCAGAATCAACATTCCAAGCCTTGGAAATGAAAGGTTTAATAATATCCGGGAGAAGAGTGATGAAGTGCTGGTTATCAGCCGGAGGATTTTCGTCTTTTTTGACTGATTTGACTGCTTTGATTGGGCGTATTTTCTTCTTGGGGACTGGTTTTGGAGAATCTTCTTTTTTTCTTTTTCTGTGGCCTTTTGTGGAGGCTGGGTCCTAGTCTCGGGTTTTTCTTTTTGTTCTTCTCTTCTTCTTTGTCTTCTCTTTTCCTCGACAAATTCGAAGGCAGATGGGGCTCTTTTGGTTGATCTGGAATTATCTGCGGCCTTGGGTTTATTTTTGGCGCCAGAGGGTCTTCCTTTTCCTTTGATAGCCGCCTTTGGGAGTGAGATGTTGACCACACTTCCAGATCCTTCCAAGATTCAAGAAATTGCTTGAAGTTGAATGGCTTGTTGGGCAGGGTTCATCTCCAGAAGGCGGGTCTTGATTTTTTCAATTTGATCCTGCATGTCAGATTCAGTTGGTACGTCCATGGGTCTGTAATTCTGAATGAGGTAAAAAAAAATGATGTCAGCAAGGGAAACAAGCAAGGAAATTAATGGATGGGGGATGAGAAGTGAGGATTTTAGGGTGTGGTGATTGGGCAAAATTCAACATGGCGACTCCCTGCGGAAAAAAAAAAGCTTTTGGAGCTGCAACTCCTGGCGACTCCCTACGATTTTTTTATTTTTGTTGTTTTGGAGCGGCGACTCCCATCCAGGAATTCGAATTCAAGGCAACTCCCTACGGATTTTTTTTTGTTTGGATTGGAGCAGCGACTCCCATCTAGAAATTTGAATTTGACTGCGACTCCCCACAAAAGATCCAAACCGAATGAATTGGAGCGCCGACTCCCGCCAAAAACACATACCTGGTGGCATTTGGAGCGGCAACTCCCATCCCCACACCCAAAAATGAACAGAAAAAGTGGAAAAGAAGGATAAAAAAATAAAAATAAAGAGCGCTCACCTTGATGGAATTCAGAGGGTTCCAACAATTTCCCCTGCCAAATAAGCTCTTGGAGGTGGTGCTTACAAGGTATTCCAGTTCTGATAAAATGGTTACCATTGCAGCAGAATTCACCACTCTTGATCTTTGAGACTTCAGTAAAGTTTTTCTGAGCCTGGCGGAGCGCAAAATGAGTGATTTTTCCGTGGCAATTTTCAAACATCCGTGGTAAACTCTTGAGGCTGATGATATTGGGCGGAGATTTTGTGGGACTGTGCTTCAAGTGCATTCGTGATCATTTTGATGACTGAAGTAAGGGAGTAATGAGGGCCTAGGCGATGGGTTTTGATGAAAGAATGTGCTGATTCAATTCTAGAGGTCGTCCGGTGTCCAAAGTGTGTAATTTTTTTAGTCCATGCATTTGAATATTTTTCTGCAAGAGGAAGCCAAGTTGCCGTGACGCATTCTTGAAAGGCGGGGCCGTATTTAGAAGCAAATCTTTCAAAGGAAGAGTGGAATTCGGATTCAATGGGGAGCCGTATCTGATCATTTCCTTTTCTTTAGACTTGTCCTTGATGGTTTTCGCCGCATTGGTAACCAGGTTCTTCTGAATATGCGAAGTGCAAAGCATGTGAGAGGAGTTGGGAAAGACCCGTCGACAGAGAATTCATGAGAGCTAGTTCCCGATCGGTGACAAAGACTTCTGGATGTGGAATTTTGTTGGTGTTGAAGATAGTGAGAAGAGATTTGAGTGTTCATTGATAGTACACCTCAGTTTCTTTGGCCAGAAAACAGAAAGCTAAACTGAAAGTCTTGCTGGAGCCAGTAATTCCGGTAATGTGAAGAAGCGGCATCTTGTATTTGTTTGTCTTGTACGTGCAATCAAGAAGGAGGACGTAGAGATAGTGGGAGAGGAGTTTGATGGAGCGGGAGTGACAGAAAAAAAGAGCTTTGAGTTCGCCGTCTTGATCCACTTTTGTAGCAGTTGTGAAATCTGAGTTTGATTGAGATGAAGGATGGGACTGATTCCTTGGAGCATTTCTTGTTGAGCTTTCTTTCTGGCTGTGTAAATTGTGGTGACAGTGGCTAAGATATTTTCGTCGGGGTGGGTCTTCTTTAAAGCTTCAAGGATTGCTGAGGGTCTGAGTCCAGCTTCGCCAAGTCTTTTCATTTCCGTGTAAAGATTGTCGGTGTGGGCTGAGGAATCTAGAGAGTGGCGGTGATTGTGATTTGGGTTTGTGACCTTGAATTTCCAGTGGTTGAGCTTCTTCTGGAAATGAGCAGAGGCGGCGAAAGGGCAATTGATGAGTCTTGTGACGTTTGGAGGAGGCCGTGTGCTTCCTTTGTGTTGGTTTCGTTCAGGTGTCCCACCCCTAGAAGTCAAAGAAAGATAAAACCAAGGTCAGGAAAGATAAAAAAAGAAGGAAAAAGGCGCAATTAAAGAGAAAAAAAGGAGGAAAAAATCGGAAATGAAGACTGAAAAATACTTACCTGATTGAAATAAAACAATGTGAACATAAAAAAGCGCAAAAAAAATCAAAATCAGTGTCTGGAATTCAATTAAAGATAAAAAAAGAAGGAAAAAAGCGCAATTAAAGAGAAAAAAAGCGGAAAAAAATATTGAAAAATACTTACCTGATTGAAATAAAACAATATGAACAGAAAAAAGCACAAAAAAAAATCAAAATCAGTGTCTGGAATTCAATTAAAGTTAAAAAAAGAAGGAAAAAAGCGCAATTAAAGGAAAAAAAAGGAGGAAAAAAGCGGAAAAAGAGATTGAAAGATACTTACCTGATTTAAATAAAACAATATGAACAAAAAAAAGTGCAAAAAAATCAAAATCAGTATCTGGAAATCAATTAAAGAGAAAAAAAGAATGAAAAAAGCAGAAAAATAGGTTGAAAATACATAGGGAGATTTTAAAAGGGCATGTAGAAATTTGCCTTCGACCTCCTCTCTTTCCGACTCTTCGATCTTATCTTCAGTCTCTTCCCTTCTAACTCAATCTATTCCTCTACCGACATTGACAACTAACTCTAGTGTCAACAATACAATCTGCAATCAACAATCCTCAAACTCAACTCTATAACTAGTTTCCAGTCTCATATCACCACCAACCAAGAAACACATAAAATCTCACCATTCTTCAGTCTCATTTGCCCTCATCATTCACTCATCATAAATCCTTCATCCATCTTCCTTCCTCATTGTCAATCTCATAAAAAACATTCCCTTGAATTCTCACAACTTCCTCGACTCATCAACTATCCTTCTTCATTCCCTTCTTCTCGATCCTCATTCCTATCAACAACATTAACTTTCCCTTCTCATTCATCATCTGTCCTCCATCCTTCCTCTATCATTCTGACAAACCTCCTCAATCAATTCCATTCCATTCCTTTTCTCTCAACAATCATTCCTATCAATCTTCATCCCTAACTCCTTCTCCACAACTCTCATCTTATTCCTCTCTTCACATTCCCTTTTCTTACAACATCACCTTCACACTCAACTTCGGCAAATCCAGTCCAATTTGGTGAGAAACTGAAAAACAACTATCAAATCACATTCTCTTCGCCATCATCTCTTTTTATTCTTGTTTGCCAATATTTCTTTCTTCATTCTTTCAGTCCTTATCTTTCTTGTATCTTCTCCTGTCTTCAGTCTCTCATCTTGCTTCTAACTAATCATTGTATTTCGTGGTGGTAAATCAAATTTTCTTAATCTTTCTATTGTTTCTCATCTCATGTTATTGTTTTCTGATATTTGCTTCTTCAGTCTGGCTTTGGGTTCTATCAATAAAAACCATACAGTTTTTATAGGGCAGAGCAGTTATAAAACAGAAAGGAAAAATCATCATCAGTATCTTGAAAGAACTAGAACTTAAAAGGCAAAAAAAAAGCAGAAATGAAGCTCACCTGTCACATTTGAAGGTGATGCTTTTGCCAGGGACAATTCTTTGAACAACAATAGCGTAGCCGTGGAGTATCACGAGTTCCTTAATTGATGTCTTCATTTCTTCAGGATCAGTTTAGATTCCATCTGGAGGAGCAGGAATATCTTGATTTTATTCATGGTTGGATTCTTCATTCTCAGAGATTTTTTGATTTTTTTCTTGATTTTTTTCTTTCTTTTCTTGATTATCTTGATTTTTTTCTTTGTTTTGTTCATTTTCTTCTAGTATATTCACACAAGCTTGAAAAATAATAATATTCTTCTGATCATCTTCAGACTCTTCTTGGTTATTCTCAGCTTCACTCTCCTCTTTATCTTCTTTTTGTTTTTGTTCTTCTTCATTTTCATTTTTTTCGAGATTTTCTTGTTTTTTTTTTGAGGATGTCTTGTGTAAGCTGATGGAGGATGAGGTTTAGGGTTTCTGGTGGCTGGCTGGAGGTGTTGGAGGACATTTTGGGGGTTCTGGGTGGGTTTTTGATGGTTGTGACGTGGTTGAGGGCAGTCGGTTGGTTAGAATTCGGCTTTCGATGGAGAAAGTTTGACACAACTCCCGCAGTCGAACTTTTTCCATCGACTCCTGAATATCCAAGTGGGTTTAGGGGGATGACTCCCCCGGCCCACATTTTTCTTTTTTTTTGACGCGTGACTCCCAATCCTCAGCCCGCTTTTGGAGTTGCGACTCCCAAAAATTATTATTATTATTTTATTATTTTATCTATTATTTTGGGTAAACGACTCCCAAATCCTCTCACCAGATTGGAGTTGTGACTCCCAAACTGGCCGTCGCGTGGTTCCTGGGAGTCGCAACTCCAATTCCCTGGAGTTGTTTAACCAAGGCCCTAAAGTTATTTGGAATAAAATAGATGAGGTGATAGCCCTGTCTCTTGCCAATTTATGCCCCAAAACTGTGGTTGATCATCAACATCCTTATATGTTGAATATTTTTTGAAGAAAGCAAAAATTGGAATACATCTGAGTCATCTTACAGAGTAGGTCTGTGCAGACAAAGCACACCAGCCTATAATTTGCTTAAATTCTTGGTGACCCCTTGATTCTCTCATTTCTTGTTTAAATTCTAGTCAAATCCCAGCACACATATTTATAAGAAATAATGTACAATAATTTTTCTCGGCATGTTGGCAATGCTGGGTCTCTACGCTACATGGCCAATAACTGTTAGTGTAGCGGTGAGTTTTTTCCCCCAGGATTTGGTTAGCATTAGTAGAAATCCCATACCGCTACACTAACAGGTAGCATAGCGGTGATTTTTTCCCCCAGAAATCCTGTAGCATTAGTTGTGATTGATCTCACGCTACACTAACAAGTAATGTAGCTTTTCCACCACTAACAGGATTCTCTCATCTATGTAGCGTATTTTTTTCTGCTAACAATATTTTCCCAAATTAGTAGCGTAGCGTGCTTTCAAATAAAATTTAGTGTAGCAAATTCCCGCTGCAAGTCAGGCTAACATGATATAGCACAACACCATGCAATAAATAGTGGGAGGTAATCAAATCATACCACAGAATTTAAAGAAAAATAAAACAAAGCATGGAATCAATGAATCATCCCCCCGCCAATAAAGTTATAGGAAGTCATCAAATCATACCACAGAATAAAAAAAAGAAAAGAGCTCAAGATTAAAGGAAAACAAAGCAATCATCAACTATGTCACAAATGACACAAAATGAATCAACTGGAGGATGACTAGTCAAACAGCTTTCAACCCAACCGCCTTGTGACTTTATTACTCGTGCTCATAAGCTGCTTTGAGGTGGTAAAGTTTCAAGTTGGAAAGGGCGTCAATGGTTTGAGTAAAGATCATCAAGGTTTTCAGTCTTATACTATCCCAGGAGTGAAATTTAGGCCCCATTTGGGAGCGGTGATGTGATACGATGTCGTGTGCTTACATAAGGTGATACACATCACTCGCAATTTTTTGGATTTGTAATATAAATCAAGCGTTTGGTATCCAACTAGCCAACCGTCGTAAGTTTATGAACTTGTTACAACTTCAGCGTTTGGCATCACCAACCTACAAGTACCAATGGTAATATAATCCCTCCCCTCAACGACAAAGATAACACCAACAACACTCACTCCGATGCCAAGACAGATTCATACCTAAACCCAAAAAAAAAGAAATAAAGCAAAACAAAACAAACAATGCAACCTTGTCATGATATGAGAAACCAAAAAAGAAGAAGAAAAAAACCAAAACGGAATGGAACAAAAAAATGGACCAAAGAGCCCCTGAAAAGAGAGGGAAAAACTTGCTCAGATCATTTAACTTTGCCAATGTCTTGCACATGAAGCTCAAGAGCCGATTGTTACATCTTGGGTATCCAAAATATGTTAATTGGTGTGTATTTAATGAAGTGGTGAAGTGTTGATTGACGAGGTGTGTGATTTGGAAGTCAGTGACATGACACCAAATACACCTCAGGGGTAATATTTTGGATTTAGCGGGGGTTATGCAGAGTGATGAGGAAAGTCATGATGAACATCATGACTTTCCAGAACTGCCAAACATGTAGGTGATACAATATGGGCCTCTGTGAGGCCCGGTTATAGAAAAGGTGAGGTTATTACATAACATCACTGCTCCCAAACGGGGCCTTAGTGCTGTCTGAAGTCAAACTTGGTCCAATGCAATCAATTAGACCCTGAATCTAATTCAGCCCATTGGACCAATTTTGACCTCAGACAGCTCTAAATTTCAATCCTGGTATAGTATAACACTGAAAACCTTGGTGATCTTTACTCAAACCATTGACACTCTTTCCAATTTGCGACTTATGTGCATGAGTAATAAAGTCACAAGGCAGTTGAGCTTAATGGGGGATCATATCATTATTCTCCTTTCTTATCTTGTACTCACACTTGCATCCTCAACACTCCTGGAATAATGCTAGCTCATCTTACACTGCTCATCTCTGGTGTTCCAAGGATACAATCAAATCTGGAGCCAACTTTGTTGTGACATGTCATACTACCACAGTTTATCTTATAATTTCTCATATTTTTATATACATAATCCACTATGTTTGTGGGCTTACTTATCTACCCAAGTATATATTTAGTCCAGATAGCTTATATAAACTCTGGAAATCAAATCTCATTTCCCCTTGGGGGAGTTTCTCTAAATCATCTTGTATACAGCACAATAAACTTAACCCCAGTACGCTCTAAAATCTGTGTACTCATGTTGTTATGCACCAATCCAAAGAAAAGTTTATTACTTGTTATTTTAGCGCTAATAACATTGCTACAACACCACTAGTACAAATTTCTGGTAGCAATAGTTGTTTTTGCCTGACCCAAGCTAATGCTATGCTACCAACTAACAAGAAAAATTCAAAAGTGTAGCATAACTTTTTCAACCCCTAACACAAATTTCTGGTAGTGTTAGTTATTTTTCCTGACCCCAGCTAATACTACGCTACCAACTAACAAAAAATAGTGTTAGTTGGCTGAATTGTGCTGCTAATGTTAATGGTGTGTTAGCATAGCTTAAAAATCTAACACCACGTTACACTAACAATATGTGTAGTGTAGCTGACCCACTGTTGATGTTGGGTTGAAGATGAAGTAATAAAAAAACAAAACATTAGTCAGACATAAGCTGTAGAAAAAAAAGAAAGAAAAGTGGCATGATATTTCATTCTAGCCACACCAGTTTGGGGTGATTGGTGCAAGTTCCTCCTGATGGAGGCTCTCTTTGCGAGTTATCCCCAGGTGCCAAAGTCTGGAGGGACTTTGTTAAGTTTGCTCTGGACTTGAAAGCCCTTCATGGGACATTGATAAGTTAGGCTCTGTTTGGCAGGCCAGAGCAAAATGGCGGATCATGAGGTGCGGTGTGATGGTTAAAATAGCGTTTAAGAACCTTATTTGTGTCTTCACACATCTCAATCTGTCAATTTAACACTCCACGGGACTGTTTGGAACCACCCCATGAGTTGGCATTGCTACACCTTGCAAAGTGGTTGTACAAGATGACTGATCACTTTTTTTTGCTAGGTGTGGTTTGGTTTTGATTTTATGGTTGGTTGGTGAGGATTTTTAGGGGGGAGGGGGCAGGTTTTGTAGTGGTGTAGCAACGGTGGGTCAGCTACGCTACTCGTATTGTTAGCGTAGCGTAGTGTTAGCTTTTTAAGCTAAGCTAACACACCACTAACGTTAGCAGCACAATTCAGCCAACTAACACTATTTTCATCTTTTTTTGGACAAGTTGTTTTTTCATTTTTTTTTATGTGATGAGATGTCTGCCAAACCCTGAATGGGTTTTCAGCATGGCTCAGAAAAAAAAGGGTGTCAGCAAGTGTAGAGACCAACATGTCCAAGAGTTTGGGTTTCTCACTGGCTGACCTGCTAGGCAAGCTTACCATACTGCCTTCAATGACAGTAAGGTAGGCCGCCCAGCATGTCATCTCAGGGCACCTAATAGGCGGGTCGACCAGGTCAGAGCGGTCAAGCCTCCCATTTGGCTGCCGCCTGCCTGACATCATTTCAGGGCAGGCCGACTGAAATTTGACGGACGGGCAAACCCGACATCAACCAACTTCACCTTTGCACCCATGGTGTACTCTCAGGCAAAAAAATGGTGTTAAGGGGCAAAGTCCTCGTGGGACTTGAAGCTTTTTGGTTTGATGGATCGGGGTCCCCTACTCCCGAGGGTGAGTGTGCCGCAGCTCCCCGAAGCACCCGGCCCTGCTGAAGACGGGTTGGGTTCTGCTCGGACACAAGACATAGAGCTTATGATGAAGGCCTTCACCTCCCCAGAAACCGTCGAGCCCAACCCAGCCGAGAAACCAAACTTGTAAGTTTTATCTGCGTTTCCCATTGTCTCCGAAATCTCCTCACCCATCGGCTACCCACCGATCGATAGCAGTCGAAATGCGCCAGGAACTTCGGTCGAGGCCAATCCGACTGACGACAAACCTGCCAGTGCAGCTGAAGAAAAGGCTAACCCGATGGATTTGAATAAAGCTTATGCCGCCCTGGGTGATGTGGTACCTGAAGTAGATGATGAGATGCTTTGGATGGCTTATACAATTGGAGTCAGTCCATTTAATCACACACACACCCCCCCCCCCCCCCCCCAAAAAAAAACTCATTTTCACGTTGATTGATTAACTAATCTTGGCCATTGGATAAGATTGCTGATCAGCCTGGTCAGAAAGACGTCTTGCGAGAGGCCCTGCAAGTGATTTCTAAACACCGAAAGAGTCAGTTGATCGAGTCACGTCTGCTCGCCGAGCTCAAGGGTAAGTTCCGTCAAACCAACTCCTCCCAAAAAAGCACACTTTCTCAAATTTTCTCGAGTTGATTCGGTTTGGTCTCATACTTCGATCCCTCAGGTACCAGTGCTGAAAATGCCATGGAAATCGTCGCCTACAGTGCTCCACCCGTATCCTATGACTTACCTACTGGTCTCAACAACATTGGAAAGTAAGTGGATAAGTTGAATTTCCCGCTCAAGTCAAGCTCACGTGCTCATCTCCTTTCTTTTTTGACACAAACCAGTACTTGCTATCTGAAGTTAGTCCAATAATTCCTCACCACCAGGAGATGAATTTCTATCTGCAATTGACTGATTGATGCGCAACTTGGAACAGTTCTTTACTTCAGTATTTCTTTTCAGTACGAGAACTGCGTGAAATCTTGCTTCGGTTTCCTGAATTCGAACAAGACATTGATGAGCAACAAGAGATGAAGGACAAAAAAAGAGTGGGAGGTCGAATTGTGTCTGCCTCGGAGATTTTGCGATCCAAACAATGTATGAGCACGTTTTTTTTCTTTTCTTTTGGTCGTATGTCTTGACTGAATGTTCCTCGGCCCATACGAAGTTGCCTCTCAGTTGCAAGTTTTGTTTCAAGAGATGATCAGCACTCCTTTATCGGCCGTGACACCGGAAAGGGAGCTAGCATTTCTTGCGCTGGTTTTGTCAAAAGACGAAAGTCCTATGAACGTGGCGACGACGACGACGAACGCAAATCATAACTCGTCGGCCAGTACGGATGCGACCTTAGTCGATGACCAACCGGTGCTACTTGGACCAACGTACAACGCGACGCCCTCGCCACCGGCGAACCTTGCCTCAGCCGGCTCGTCGACGGTGCTCGGCAAGCGAAAGAGCGAAAGCAGTGGGTCGGATGATGGCCATTCGCCCGGTTACAAACCGATGGACGTTGACTCAACTACCACACTAGCAAGCGATAAGGAGCTCGCCGGCAACACCAAGGACTTCGTGATGGCCGGTACATCCCCAGCTGTCCCGATTTGCGAACCCGAGCCAGCTCCAAAGGCTGCCGCTCCCTTTGTCATCGACCTTACCGACGACTCCTCCAACCTTCCCGCTGCCCCTCCGCTCCCGCCCCGCCCCAACCGCAGCAGAAGTGTTGCCGCTATCGAAAGTGGATCTCACATGATGTTCGGCAAGTACATTCACTCGGTTTCGGCTCGCTTAGAAAGCCAAACTAATTTGTTTTCTTTTCCCTTTCCTCATCTCACAGGTCGTCAGAATGACGTCTCTGAGTGTATGGATAACTGCCTGTTTCAGATCCAGGCTGCACTTGATCAGCAGAAAATTCTTGCTAGTGGACAGTTTGATGGGGACGGAAACCTTGTGAAATCGTTGAGTGATCTCTGTCTCTTGGTAAAAGATACTAAACCCTAACTTAGCGAAATGAATAATATTTTAGATTGTTCTATGGCAAAACTCGACAATCCCTAATGTTTGAAAACCCGAAAGGGAAGGTATCGATCAAAGAGGAACAGTTCGCATACCTGTTGGTTGATGTGGCCGAGGAGGGACGCGATCTTTATGACGGCTTGGATAAGGTTTTCGACGAGAGTGAAGTGGAGTTGGAGAATGGGAAAGCGTGTCGCCGGGTTGGATTGGTCGAGTTACCCCCAATTCTGCAGATTCAACTTCAAGTGAGAAATTTACTACCATAAGTCGTATTGGGTTGATTCGGTCGATGAACTAGATGTGTTTTTGTAGAGAGTCCAATTCGATCGAAGGACTCATACAGTCTTCAAATCTAATACTCATCTCAAATTCGGCGAACGGCTAAGGATGGACCGCTATTTAGAACCCGAGCCTGACGATCAGGCCGGACAAGAAAAACGCGCTAAGACGGTTGCACTTCGGAAGGAGATCGAATCTTTCCGTGGCCGGTTGGGAGAGCTAACAACGAACGTAAGTGGGGACAAGGTAAGCGTTGTGTCTCCCTCTCCCTCTCTCTTTCTCTCTCGGTACTCTGCCCAGCAACTTAATTATCATTGAGTGTGGGATAGCGTACGGCCAGTACGGTCTTGCGGGACTTGCATACCCTCTTATCTTGCGCAGATCGGACTCGGATGGAGTTTTTTGGCGGCTTGCTCGGACCGGACGACCTGGAGTTTCTTGAGGCTGAGGCGGCGGCGATCGATGAGGAAGTCGCGAGCAGTAAGATGGGCATTAAGAGACTCAAGGCCGAGGTGGAAGAGATGTGGAAGGTCTCGTCGCCCTCGGGATCAGACATCGTCCCCTCCGTCCTCGACGCTTCTCTCCCTCCTACGCCGATTATCATCGAGAATTCTCCCGCTGATTCTATGTTATCCAATCTCAAAGATAAGGATAAGGAGTCGGTCTTGAAAACCGACAGCCTGCTTCACAAACCTTCCTCCAAAACGGCTGAGTACATGCTGGTTGGCCTGTTCATGCATCGAGGTACGTCCTTCCACTCTACACGGCATGATGAGGGAAGATTGAATGCGAGAAGAATTACTTATTGGTTGGTGGACTTCAGGGACAGCGCAGGGGGGACATTACTGGGCGATCCAACGACAGTTGCCGGACCGGCCGGAGCGCTGGCTAAAATACAACGATAGCCAAGTAAGCGAGATCGACGCGGCAGAAGAAGTATTCGGACACGATCGATCGTCGCAAGAAGACGAGACCATCATCCCCTCTACTCCGCCCCCAAACCACTTTCACTCCCCTAAACTATCGCCCTCCCTCTCGCCTTCTAACGCCAATCCCTACTGGCTCACCTACGTCAAAGCTTCAGAACTCGATAGGTTTCAGATGCTTTTTAGGGCTCCTCATTCCTCCCCTGTCTTACCCCCTTTCTCGCCTTCCCAACATATTCCTCCCACTTCTTCCTTCTAGTCCTGTCCTTTTTCGCTTTCTTTTCTTTTGGTCCTCTTTGCTGTGTATGTAATCTTTCTTTTTTGCGGGTTGAGGTTTGTGGGGTCGTTGGTATATCTCCACTTTCATGTTGTTGTTGTTAATAGGGTTCTCAATCTATTGTCAAATCTAACCATACATAATATCTCATGAATCCTTGCTTCTACAAGGCTACCCTAGGCTACAGTAGAATGACGCGCGCCACTGTAACACATTTCGTTCCAGTGCCACCGCTGTTTGCAAGCTGAAGTTTCGGGTTTTGCCTTGTATCTGTACTTCTCTTCTATACCAGCTCTTGTGGCTCAGTCCCAACGATACTTACACATCAACACACGTCATCGTGCCCACCGACATGGGGGTCAAGCACACTCTTATTCAACGCTCCTGATGTATTCCGAGGCTATAGAGTTGGAGACAGCTTCAGGTGATGAATGAACATAAACCCCAAAGCTCGGAAGATAATAGGGAGAGTAACAATTGTTTCCATTTCTCAAGTTTAACTTCAGGTAGCGCGTCGTCTCGTCACAGTTCACCACGCGTTCACTACATGTACTGCTTAAATATATTCTCAGATTACTTGAGTAAGCAAAGCACTTTAGCGGATAAAATGAGTAGAGTATAGTTGGGTATGTAGTAGCAACAGTGGGGCAGCTTCACTTAATAGTAGTGTTGGATTTATCACCTACTCTAACCAAGTCCCTTGAGTTAACTCAGATTTTGCCTATCTTTAACCCTAAAGAATTTTTCTGAGAAGATTAATTAATAGCTTTTAGCGTAGTGTTAGTGCAGATGAAAACAAAAGTAGCTACATAATCACTTGGATCATCAACCAAGTAACAAGGTCACACCAATAAGAACTATTCCGCCCTTATCGGCCTTATTGATACTCCACGGAAGAGGCGTAAGCCGAATCCCTGTTTGGCTTGTCCCGACCACATCACCCGCGACGGAAGATGCGAAGTCCTGCGCCTTTGTTTTTTCTCAGCGAGAAAAGAAGTGGAGATCCTGTCTTGTCTTCGCGACCATCTGGCCTAAGTCGAGGGAAGAGGTGGAGAAGTTCCCTTGCTTTTCTCGGCGAGCCAACAACGAGGAAGTGGGCAGCTTGCACGTCTGAACGAACGCTGGCCACCTCCACAAAGTGGTATAATGTGGGCCAGCGATGCGCTCAGGTTTTTCTAGTCGGTGTGGTGCTGTGGGCGAGCCATGCTCTGGAAATTTTCGATTGAGCAATGGCGAAGGCGTGGAGAGGAAGGGCACAGCGTTGTTATTTTGGAACTCAACGTATTCCATAGCCCTGTATCCCACCGTGGGCGGTGCTTGCTGCTGAGCGGCCTCGCAACTGCCTTTATTGAGCAGCTCATTGCCTTATGTCACCGGGGAAATTCCTGCGATCCTCTCGCAGAGAGCGGCGCGTTAAACAGCTAGTCTATGACCTCGGTTGGGCTTTCTTCGTCTATAATATTAAAAGAAGCGTTGAAATGGCTGAATTTGTCGACTGCACATCACCACTTCAGCCCTAGAACCCCAACCATCGAACTCAACAAAGGTCCAAAGCGTCTTCAGCTACCTTTCGCATCTCCTTGTGACAAAAAACCCTCTGCCCCTCTGATTACCCTTTCATGATCGCCATGGCCTTCTTCAACCTGCGTACCAGTGCTTTCGTAGCTACTCTGCTGTTAGTCTTGCTCTGTTCTACAAGCTCAGTCGCGAGTGCTACCCTTGCGCCAAGACAAGACCAGTGCAACCCAGTTAACGATCATCTGGTCCCCCACGACTGCAATGTGTAAGCCATCACTTGAGCCCATTCGCCTTGCCTTTCTGCATATTGACCCTAGGCAAATCACTATGGCACCTAAATCAATGTAGCGCATTTTATAATCTCGACTTCAAGGGCCAGAACAAGATTCTCAGAGGTCCAGGGGCTGTTAATAGTGCTTCTGGAACGTGCCGAGTATGTGCAATTTTTTCATTGTCATTTTTCAAGGAGGTGGCAAGCGTATTTTGATTGATACAAGGTCCTGATTCAAATGTCCACTCTGCTTTAATTTAGGTCATTGTCGACTGCCCGGGTAGAACCGAGGTGTGAGTACTGACTCTCAGAAAGGATCGTTCAGAGATCGTTACTTAGCATTAACATCTTCCTCCCAATCTTTCGATTAAAATCACCAAACAGCTCTGCCGGTCGATTGTTGAACATGCATGGCGAACCCGAAGGATTCACTGAGCTGCAGCGCTTGTGCACCAACCAGGTAAGGGCTTCAGCAAGCGCACAATCTGAGGAGATTGGGAAACCGAAATGCCTAACAGTCCGTCAATTGTTTTTAATTCTGCACTCAAAAGGGAAAAGCTGGGCAGATCTTTGTCAGGGGAGGTTGCCAAGTCAGGACCGAAAAACCTTGAATAACTAAGAATACTTATTTATAGACATTTTCTGGAACTCCCATATTTCTCCTGAATCATCCATTTTATTTGTATTGCAATGTTTTCGAGTTGTCTTCATCAATGTATTATCTGATGGAGAACTTTGTTTTTTTTACATGGACCGGAATCACTACTTGAGTAATTCAAAATGAGAGAAATTATAGAAAAACAAACCATTTCATCTGGTCCAGGTTTGTCTGACTCACATGCGCTACACAAGAGAAAATGAAAAAAGCTTCGCATCAGATCACAATCCATAAAGGAATTTGTCCCGGGTTGCTGCTACACTGTCATAAGCTGAAGTCTAAGAGAAAACTGGCGGAAAACCATTTTCAATTTACACTACAATTCTTGATAAGAAACATGAACATGTATGGCTTTCAGCTTTTATGCAATCTGTGTTTTCTGATAATGAAATATTTGGAGATGAAATTATCAACATAAAAAAAGAAACTCTTCTACAATTTATTTACAAGGATTTCATTGGGAATCCAGATATCAACAACCCCAAAATTCAAATGAGAGTTTTGTGGAGAGAGGAAAGAGAAGAAGAAGAAACAATGCAGAGAGGAAATGAGAAGTGTTGTTCTTTTATTTAGCTAGGAGTCTAAAATCTCAAGACATCTCATTCTCTCCATTGGTGAATTGTTCTGTTTATACATGTAGAGAAAGCTTTTGTTGTTCTTTTAGGATTTCAGGTGGGAGTCCAACTCTCAAGATATCTCTTTCTCTCCATTGGCGTATCATTCATTTTGTACATGTAGAGGAGGCCATTTGCTATGCCGGTGCTCAGATGATCACTATTGAATTTGGTGATGATAAATATATTGAAAGAACAAGAAAGAGTGAATTCAAGTATCTGACCATTTTGGTTGAGTTTGGCATCTGTGGTTATGAATGTTTCAATCAAAAAGAGTATAAAGTTACTGTTCCTTACCTTATGTCCACATTGTTTTCACTTTATTTGGATGAAAAGAGTCATATTTGTAGCTAAGTTTGACCCAATGGGAAAGCAGAAGTAATTTATTTACCTTGGTTCTTGAGGGCTAGTTAACTACTAGCTGTGAAGAAACATTATTAAGAAAGAGGCAACTTAATGAAACTGCTCCACAGAGGATGATGATAATCCCAGTCCTAGGATAGAAGAAAGACCACTTACCTGGAGAAATTTCCACAGCAGAAACACCTGAGTGATCAAATCCATGAAGTGACAGGGATAGCTGAATTTCAATGATGATGAAAGATTTGGTGGACTTAAGAAATTCCTCAACATTTTTGGGTCTGTTGGCTAAGAAGAATTTTGCCTTTTGAGCCAATTTTTTCCAACCAAGGATGGACTGGGTTGTGATGCACCCACAGTGGGTAGGCTATGGCATAGCCTACCCACTGTGGGTGCATGGTGGCTCTTCCTTCAGTGGGTGACTGATTCTTCAGCTCACATAAATAAACCATTTTGCACCCCACTTGGCACACTTCAAAGAGCTCAACCCTGTTACATTGACCATCCATCCCATAAAAAATATAGGGGCCGGCTAAATGCACACCCCGGTTTTGCTAAAATCACGCCTTAAAGATGGACACCTCGTTTGGGGTGTCCATCGGGTGATGACGTCCTGAATGGGGCGTGCCGGCCTTGAACGTCTTTCATGGGATGTACATGTCCATGTCCTCCCCGTTCACGGCGTGCAGGCACATGCACGCCCCAGAGGACCTTTGGGTCCTCGATCAAAGGGTGTGCCGAAATTGGCACGCCCTCGATCTGTGGCGTGCATGCCGATGCACAACACACGCTGTCCAAGTCCAGCTTAGAGGATGTGGACGGGGGTAGCAGGCCAGGAAAAGGGGCCTGCGTGTCGGTGCAGGCCCCTCATCCCTCCAAGACCAGTCGGTCTTGGAGGGAATGGGAGAGAGCACACTCTCCAGGCCTCCCTTTCCCACCAAGACCGATCGGACCTGGAAGGAAGGAAGGAGAGATACACTCTCTCGTCCCTTTCCTCCAAGACCAATCGGTCTTGGAGGAAACAGGACAAGAGAGTACGCTCTCTCGTCCCTTTCCTCCAAGACCAATCGGTCTTGGAGGAAACAGGACAAGAGAGTACGCTCTCTCGTCCCTTCTCTTCATGACCGACTGGCCTTGGAAGGAAGGGAGGAGAGAGTGCACTCTCTCCTCCCTTTCCTCCCAGACCGACTGGTCTTGGAGGGAAAGGGAGGAGAGAGGACATCCACTCGTCCCTTCTCTCCAAGACCGATTGGCGAATAAAAAAAAAGAATTGTGCAGATAAAATGATATAAAGAGTTCTTTGATTATCAACATCTCATTATCACTTTCTTAATTTACTACTTCATGCCTCAAGATATAAGCTGGTATCCCTCACAAAGATTTTTCAAAGACAGAGAAAAAAATTAGAGATGAGAGTAGTGTTTTAGTAAGAGTACCTGGACAATACATATATCAGGATGATTGATGAGATGGAGGGTGTAGTGACTTTGAAGTCATAAAGACTCTGTCATGTGAAACTCCATTTCAGATAATGGGAATCGGATGGCATTCTATGATCTAAGGTTGATTGCAGTTTAGGTTTTTGTGGTGGAGGGTGGATGGAGTACATAGCACTGATAAAGATACAAGATAGAAGACAAGAATGGGCTGATGTGAAGAAGTTGTGTTTGTTCTTGTGAATCTGATTGGATGAAATGGCATGTCTGGGCGAGCTTGACAAAGCCTCTCGTGAGAGGCCCCCGGAGGGTCCCTCCCTGCGGTCGGCGCCCTGCGCAGCAGGGCCGGGACTTGCGGCATGGAACCGAATACTGCGGCATAGCCGATGACGTAAGACACCTGAACACAACCAGAGAGACGAACCAAGCCATTCTATCCTTTCCTTTGTTGACTTCTGCGAGAAAAACAAGACAAAACGACGATGTCACTCAACCGATTCCTCAAGGAAATCACCACACCCGTTGAAGAAGAAAGAACGAACCAAAACGACCAACTATATGCACTCGAACAAAGACCAGTTCAATTAGTCCAAACACCATTACCTACTTTCGATTTACCAAGGGTAGAAGATGTCAGTTTCATTAAAAATCTAACCATAAAAAAATTAATTTCTGACACACAAATCGTGCTATATGTATGATAGCCGGTAGAATTTTTGAAGACTCATACTGACGATCGTTCGTCAGACTCAAAGATCAAGATCAAACATGGTACGACTACATTGGCCTTCAGATTCCAACACGGTATTGTAGTAGCTGTCGATTCCCGAGCTACTGCGGGAAGTTATATCGCTAGTGGTACCGTCAAAAAAGGTACATAAAACCAACAAATTATTATTATCTTTTTTGAATTAACAATTGACTTTTTTTTTAGTTATCGAGATCAATCCTTTTTTGTTGGGTACTATGGCCGGTGGAGCTGCTGATTGTCAATATTGGGAGGTACCTAAACATTCATTTCTCCTTAACTATCCGGTTGAACGAGGCCTTATGCGAATACATATCTGACAAACCGCAAACAAAAATGGGGGATGACAGACATATTTGGGCATACAATGTCGCTTACACGAGCTCCGAAACAAGAACCGAATTTCGGTAGCAGCGGCGTCGAAATACCTATCGAATTTAGTGTTCAGTTACAAGGGTATGGGCTTATCGATGGGCACGATGATCTGTGGATGGGACGGATCGGGGCCAGCTCTGTACTATGTAGACTCGGATGGAACTCGATTAAAGGGAGACGTATTTTCGGTAGGATCTGGTTCGACTTTTGCGTACGGCGTCTTGGACCAAGGTTATCGTTGGGATCTCTCCGTCGAGCAGGCCCTAGAACTCGGTAGAAGAAGTATCTATGCCGCTGGCCATCGTGATGCTTTCTCTGGTAACACTCTTAACCTTTATCATGTCAAGGAAGACGGATGGCACTTCATTAATAACTATGACGTCAGTTCTTCTTCTTTATCTTTTTTCATCCGCTTCATCTGACCCTTTTATTTCTTCCTCTCACAAAACCCGTATGTACAGTTCAACAAACTTCATTACGATATGGCATATGGCTACGAAGAAAGACTCAAAAAAGATAACGTAGTTGTGGCCTAAATCCGACCATGTAATTGGTTTTGGATGACGGTGCTCTCGATTTTTTGTTATCTGGAGAAAAACATGGTCGATTGTTTTCTCTGATTGATGAAGATTTATAAAATATAAAAACAGATGTGTGTAATCTATAAATCTCGACTTACAATCCAATAACACCGTTTGCTGCCCTCTCTTGATAAGGGAAGACTGAGGCACTGAACATCACATCTGGGAAAAGAGAGCACTCTTACTGTTTGGCTATCCCTTCCCACAAATAGCAACAATGGTCTTGCCGTCCTTCAACAAGACTGGGTCAGTTGAGCACACACACCTTTTCCCAACAGTGGGTCTTTACTTTACTTTACTATAACCAGGCCCTTCCAGTAAAGTTAAGCTGTTTTGATAATCTCCTTTACTTTACCAATACTAGTAAAGGAACTTTTCCCCATGGGCTGTTAATTGTAGACTAGAGAGCCCCATTTAACAAGTTTTAACCCTAGTTATTTCAATAACTGGGAGTAAAACCGGCTGTATATTTACTTTTACCCCTAGCAACAGTGGGTCTTTACTTTACTTTACTATAACCAGGCCCTTCCAGTAAAGCTGTTTTGATAATCTCCTTTACTTTACCAATACTAGTAAAGGAACTTTTGCCCATGGGCTGTTATTGTAGAGAGCCCCATTTATCATGTTTTAACCCTAGTTATTTTGATAACTGGGAGCAAACCTGGCTGTATATTTACTTTTACCCCTGGTTATCAAAATGAAAAGGGGTAAAACTGGATGTAAATGCCTTACTTGGGTGAAAAATAGCTTTTGGCAAGCTCTCCCCAACAATAAAAAATAAATGCCTTCCCCTGAGACTGTACCAGTGAAAAAAAAGAAAAAATTAGGAAGTGTGTTATAGTAAAGAAAAACCCTTTGCCAATCCTGGTACTATCTGTTAAAGTATTTAGCCAAATACATCTGCACCGTAAAGACCCACTGTTGCTTTTCCACTTCTGGCTTGATTACTTTTGGAGAATAGATGACCATACAGCTCTTTTTTTGGTCTGGTTGTGGAATAGTCTTTTTGTATATCAACAGATTACAAATCTAGACCATTTATCTCGTCCACGTGTGTGTGTGTGTGTGTGTGTATGTATAAGAATAGAGGGAGGAAGAAAACACGTGTAGCTAGTTTACTTAAGAGAACATCGGTCAAATTGTGCTAAAAGTGGACGAAAAACTAATACAAAATCAAAAGGACTAATTACGCAAGTTTTGATAAGAGACTTGAGGGGTATGATGGGGACGAGGATGAGGCTGAATGGGGGAAGAGAGACGATCTCTTTCGAACCTAAGTTTGATCCTATCTTCAGCAAGCCGAGCGACCTCAGCTGCGAGACGAGTCTCTTGAGCCTCGAGATTACGTTCACGAATTTTAGACTGAAGGAACGCTTCATTGTTGTCAGACCAAGGACTCGAATGAGTTTTAAGTCTAGACATGGGGGAAGAGAGGTGTGGGGTACGGGGTCGAGGAGAGATTGGGTCGATGAGAGTTGAACGGGGGGTGGATGAGCGATGGATGTCGGTGGAGACACAAGCTGGATGAGAGGCTGATGGGGTGGTAGGACGATGGATGGGAGACTGGTTGGTGGTCGGATGGGCGATGGGAAAGACGGCAGGACTGCGAATGCTAGGCGAGGAAGGGAAAGCGAGACGGGGCGTGCCTGCCTGGCTGTTGTTGCTGCTCTGGACGGCACTCATGGCCACAGCGGCGGCGGTCTTGGCGGTGATGTTGGCCATGGCCGCCTGTTCCTCAGCCGTGCGTGCATAGAGCACCGCCGCCAATCGCTCCTTCTCCAGTCGGTGAATCTCCTCACTCATCGCGCCCGTCCGGACGGCCTCCTTCTCCTTCGCTTCCACTACCTGCACTAGCCCTTTCTCGGCTTGCTCTATCGCCCGCTTCGCTATCTCCCGTTCGTTTACTAAGGCCTGGAACGTCCGTTGCTCTGATTCGATCGCTTCGGACAACTTGGCTTGGCTCATCTCCGCCCGTCTGATCTGTTCGTTCCTATCCACTCGGATCAATTCGATCTTCTCGCGTCCATGTGTGTATGTGAAAACACGAATCATTAATGGATGGCAATGTAGGCGGATGAAGGGGCTTGTTTTTACCTCTTGTCTCAAGCTGATGATCTCATTACAGAGCATCTCTCTTTCAAACTTCGCGAAATCGGCATGGTGGAGTTCCTTGTCGATTTCGATCTGCATTTCTACGAATGAATTAGCCTGATAACCGAGACGAGCCCAGAGGGCTCTGAGGACCATTACGGCTTGTTCAGGCAGTTCGCGTTGCTTGCCGACTGGGATGAGTACGGTAGGATGGTTAGGACCGTTCATCTTTCGTTCTTCTTGTCGATTACGCTCGAGTATTTTTTTCTTTTTGGTTTTCGCCGACTCGGATAGCAAAGTTATATGTAAGAGAAGAAGGTGGAACAAGTTTCTATCTCCGTCCAATCGCCGAAGAAGACTTCAAAACCATGCGGATAGGAACCCATCCTAGTTGACATCATTTCTGCTCATCGGCCAACCTAACAAGAGCATCTCCAGCAGAAGGGGGATGGATTGCCAGGGAAATTACAACATAATTTTGCCAACACACCCTTTTGCCAGCTTGGACCTGTTGTAAGGGTGTTTGTGGGTCCAGAAGACCTCAAACGAGCACCTCCAGCGGTCCGGGGGTGAATCATTGTCACCTCTGGCGGCCCGCGAGCAAGTGTCAGGACTAGACATTGCAGTCAAGATCTCGTCGCCAGGACACCCAGCCCTTCCCAGTACATAGTACCACCCCACCGCATCCATTTTTTCTTCTTTTTTTCATTTCATTTCATTTCATTCCATTTCCTTTTTTTCTTTCTTGCATCTCAATGTTGTAGTAACATAAACTGACGATTTGGTATATGTTGATAGTAATTAACAGTTCGGTGTGGCCGGAGGAGACCGATGTAGTCTCCTCCGGCTGGCTGAGCCGCAGCCGAGAAGACTATGTGACCTAGGACATCCAAGGTCAAACAAATGTCACCATGAACCTCGTCGAACACATGGAATGGCTCGAAGACGAGGACGAGATTCTGGCATCGCTTCACGCCACTATTGCACTCCTTCAGAAAAAATTAAATAGCCCAAAAGCCAAGAACGGTGGACCGACAATTGGACGCAGAGAAATATATTGTAAACGCCTTCAGGGGCATGCCCTACTGTATGACGGCTATTTTTCTGAAAATCCGACTTACACGGATCAAATTTTTCCCCAGCGCTTCCGGATGCAAAGAAGTCTTTTTCTCCAAATCGTTGATGCCATCATTCAAGAAGATGACTATTTAGTCGAAAAAAGGGATGCTGCGGGACGTCTAGGATTTTCACCCTTAGAGAAAGCAACAGCAGCAATAAGATTGCTGGCCTATGGATACTGTGCGGACTCGATTGACAAATACCTTCAAATCAGGGTTTTTTTCCTTTTTACAATCCATACTAGAATTGCTGATTGTTTTATTTTTGGGGATTATGCACAAGTACCCCACTTGAAAACCTCAAACAATTCTGTAGAGCAATCATCAATGTCTACAGCGACAAGTATCTGCACAGCCCAAATGAAGAAGACCTACAAAAAATCCTAGAAGTATCTGAAGAGCAAGGTTTCCCTGGTATGCTTGGATCACTCGACTGCATGCATTGGGTCTGGAAAAATTACCCAGTTGCAGATCAAGGACAATACACCGGAAAAGAAAAAGAAACAGCCATTGTTCTCGAGGCCGTTGCCACCCACAATTTGTGGATATGGCATTCCTTTTTTGGTCTTCCTGGCCCACTGAATCAGATTCAACGGTGGGCCAGCTACACTATGCTACCTGTAGCAGTAGTGTAGCATGGCGTAGGGTAATTCCGCTACAGCTGACAGTTTTCCGCTGGCTTTTGGCGGATTTAGATCTATTGCTACATGCCTGGCCTCAAAAAA
Organism: Puccinia horiana; assembly: GCA_001624995.1. NCBI lineage: Eukaryota > Fungi > Basidiomycota > Pucciniomycetes > Pucciniales > Pucciniaceae > Puccinia > Puccinia horiana. The sequence goes on from LWDY01000014.1 coordinate 567,812, forward strand.
GAGGCCTTTACGCGGTGTACCAGTGCTTTTTAGCGAAAAAACCTGCTAAATGCAGTGTAACACAGCGTTTTTGGGCTTCAAAAAAGGCCACTACGCTGCGCTTTTTATCAAAAAAGCGTAGCGACCCACTGTTGACTGAATGATATCAGCATTCTTGATTGCTCCCCCATTTTCCAGCAATGCCAAGATGGAACCGGTCCTTTGATTAAGTAAACCGTAAACAGAAATGAATACAAACTGGGCTATCATCTTACCAGTGGGATTTATCCTAAATACTCAACTTTAATGCAATCAATTTCCGATCCACAAGGGAAAAAACAAGCACTACACAAAATTGCAGGAAGCTTATAGGAAAGACGTTGGACAGGTGTTTGGGGTCTTAAAATCACGCTATGGGATCATTAAGAATGCAGGAAACCTGTGGAGAGAATCCAAGCTGGCTTTAATAATGAATACAGTCATAGTACTGCACAATATGACTATGGAGGATGAAGAAGGAACTGATAATGAACAAGATTTTGTTTGTCATCAACTTCCTTACACTCAGGCATCCATATCCACAAACAACTCACCAAACTCCAACTTTGATTATTTCCTCTTGTGTTATCAAGCAATCCAAGACTTCCAAGGGAACAACCGACTGAAAGCCAATTTGATTGAGCACTTAAAGTTATGGACCAAGTTGGGATCTTCTAAAGAAAGTTGATTTTTGATTTTTTTGTACTCTTCTGAACGCTCAATGGATTTCTCTCACTTGGTTGTATTCAAAATAAGAAAACACAAGATCAGTCAAGGATAAAATTGAGATGAAAAGATGAGAAATAAATAGAGATATAAAAGAGCTACTCAGGTTGCTCGAGGATTGTCCGCTTCTTCTTTTGCCAATAGGCTTTGGATTCTTCATCCAAGCCACTTATATCCATTGCCATGATTCAATCATTGGCCGCTGCCTGCATGACATCTTTGAATGAGAGCATACACTCCTTTGATATCTTCAGGAGCTCCTCTTGAACCTTGAAAAATTTCTCAAACATAGCATCTTCATTGTGTTTTCGTTTAGCCTTTTTGTTGCCATCGGGTCAGTTGCTGGTTCCAAGAGCACTTCAATCAGGATTGGCCTCCTCCTTGTCAGCTGGGCAACTAGCTTGAGCACTGGAAGGTTGAAGATCATTGGTTTGTGGGGAACTACTGAGCTCGGGTGGGGTCTTTGAGACCTTTGTTTCTTTCACTTTCTTCGACTTCAATTCCACCTCCTGCTGGGTTGCCTGCCATTTGGGGGCATCTTTCAGGATCCTCCAGCAGTGATTAAGATTGAAAGTGGTTTTGTGTGTAGCCTTAAATAGCTCTTTTGCCTCAGAAAGCTGAAAAAGGGTAGTCATCAATCAAAATGAAAACTAAGCGGGTTAATTGTTGAGAAAACATACAACATCATAGCGTGACTTTCCACTTGTGAATAACACCCGCCAAATTTATTACATGCTTTAATGAAATGCCCCCAACAACACTTGACCGCAATGACCAATCACAATGCTGGGACTGCTACACCAACTGTAGCGGTAGCGCAGTGTATTTTGGCTAACAGGTTTTCAGTTGGCTGTTAGCGGAGTTCACACTATTGCTACACGCCCTGGCCCCAAAAAGGGGGCCTTTACGCTGTGTTACGACTGTTTTTAGCAGAAAACTCTGCTAAAAACAGTGTAACACTGCGTAGCGGCTCTGAAAACACTGCTAATGTTACAGCATTTGCGGGCTGCACTTTTTTCCAAAAAAGCACAGTGGCTCACCGCTGCCAATTGTACAGTAATTGGTTTAACCTTCTTTGAGCCTTTGTGCTTGGAGTTGAAGTCGTCAACCAGTTCAGTGTAATATTGATGTACTCACTCCCAGAAGGTTGCACCTTCTGTCCAGTTCCAAATATACTGTCTTGGCTAGTGTTCAGCCAAGCAATACATAGTTGCTTGTCTTCCTCAATGGTCCAGTTGGGACTTTTATTCTTGATTTTGGTTTTGACAACTTCAATACTGTTGGTTTTGACGGCTCAATACCGTCGGTTTTGGCTTCATTAACATCGTTTTTGGAAACTTCAATGGGCTCATTCTTGTGGGGGGTTTTCTGATTTTCTTGCATATCAAAATCAGTTGTGGAGGATGGATTTGATGGTTCTTTGTCTTGGCTGATATTTTTTTCCGTGGAGAAGAGTGTGTTGCGGTTGCTATTGGGGTGGTGGGAGTGGTCAAAGATTCAAGCATTGGATCAAGGGGAATTTGTTTTTGAGGCACTACATCTTGATATCTCAATTGTTTTTCTTGAGTATCTTCATCTTGATATTGGTGTTAGAAAATGCAAAAAAAAAGGATTTGTGATGTCAAAAAATTGGGTTTGTTGACAACGTGACTATTATGCGACAGACTCAGCACTCAGGATCTTCCTTGCATTTGCTAAGGATGCTTTACGACCTCAGCAACTTTCAAGCTTTTGGTTAATCCTCGGGTTGCATATGACATCACCTATGCACCCTCAGCAATCTTCAGTGCTCTCTCAAAGTTACTTTCCAAACCTTTGAAGATTTGATAGCACGTTGCTTTCCAGTTATGCAAACAAAAGAAAGACCAATAACCCTCTTACCTGTACCATACCGGGTTGAAAATTGATTTTCAACCCGGAAATCCGCTTTTTTCTGCAAAAACTGTTTTTCCCAAAAAACATGTACCATAGTACCTGTTTTTTGGGAAAACACAAAACTCATTTCCTTCAAAAGTCCGTGATTTTCATACTCTGACACACTGCTGCCCTGCAAATACACATCATTGTATATGGCTGATCTCATCGATCCTGCTGTTCTCATGGACACACCTCCACTACCTGCTACAAAGCCACCTTCAAAAAAAAACTGCTGCCAAAGAAAGAAACAAAAAAACCGAAGGAAGAAAATACAGACTCAAAATCACCTCACATCTGGACGAACGAGCAACAATCCACCCTCCTTGAAGAGATTAAAGTATTTTGAATCTATGATTGATTGTGAAAAGAAGCCAGACTGAAAAAGAAACAAATCAATAAAGGAAACAAGAAAGAAAAAGAGAATGAGAGAAGAATAAGAAATGAATGAATATTCAACTAACATAGCCGTGACTGAGGATTTGTGAGAGTTGAGGAAAGAACAAGGCAGGACAGTGATTGAGAGTCGGACAACTGAGAATAAAGAAGAATCAGTAAAGGAGAAGAAAGAGATGGAACTGAAGTTGAGATCTCACCGGACAACAGAGAAGGAAATGAATTATAGGAAAGAAGAGAGAAAGAATAAGAGAGAGAAGAAAAGAAACAGAAAGAATAATGGAAGATTTATTGAGGTGAGAGTGAGAGATGAGATTTGAGTAATGATGAGTTTAGAGTATTGAGCGAGGTTGAGGGGTGATTGAGAAGAGGAGAGAAGAAGAGAAGTCAAAGAGATGAGGTTCGGAACCGAAGGTTGAATTTGGAAGAGGAGGACAATCAATTGAGTTTGAACTGGAGATTGAAGCGAGCAAAAAGAGGAAAATTGAAGGGACAGGGAGATGTCAGGAGGAATGTCACAGATATTCAACAGAGATAGGAACTCAAATAGCTGCTGGACTTCAAACTGACATTGAAGAAGGAAGCATGGTCAATTATTGTCAAGAAAGGCAACCTCAAGTATGAATTGAATCTCACCGCTGATCAAATCAAAAACCAAAAAAATATGATTCGAACGCTTTTCTTTGATTACAAATTCCTCCGCAATCAGAGTGGCTTCGGATGGGATGACGATTCTGGAGTTGTGACCACCAATGAAAAAGTCTGGGAAGAATTGCTTGACAATCACCCCTGACAACAGTTTTCCAAATTGAAGGATAAGCCCTTTCCTCTGTACGATCTTGCTTCTAGTGTCTTTGATGGGACTGCTTCCACTGGTGAAATGGCAAGTTCAAACCTCTTTCCAGCAATAACTGATGCAATCAAGCTACCACCGGAAGGCAAGAGAAAAACCATTCCTGATGACGATTAAGATGAAGATGATGACAATGCTGAAGTCAACCCAACATCTTCTACCAAAACAGCAACCACAACCACCTCGACTGCAAAAACAAAAAGAGTTCGTGAATCCAAAAACACAATCATCAAGTCTGAAATGGATGGCATACACAATGCTATCCAGGCAGTGTCAGAAAGCTCCAAAGGTCTGATGGGAGCTTTCTCGATGATTGACTCAGTGATTTCAAACAAACCCTAACCTGAAGATCCATTGTCTAACACCCCAAGCATCAAAAACCCGGGTCCTAACACCTCGGTCAAGGAGACTGCACTCAATCTCTGTGTTGTGTTCCAGTGGAGTCTTACGTCAACTTTGTGTCTGTGCTCGAAGATGATAAAAAGACCTCAACCTTTTTAATCCTCAGTTGCAATTCAAACGACAATGTCTGCCAAAAATGGCTTGAGAAGGAGGTGGCAAAAGCTCAAATCCACTAGAGTGAGTTTCACCAATCAATGTCATTTCTGTTTAAAGTTGGACTGATCGACTTTGGTCATATGCTCATATTTTGGTTGTCCTCCAGCTTTTTTTTATCACTGTCTGAGCCTTTTTTCAGTCTCGGTCTCTCTTCTCTCAACTTTTTTTTCTATCTCAGTCAATTAGCAAGCCTTTTTGTTCGATCTCGGTCTCTTCAAATAAAAAGAAAAGTCTCAGTCTCTTCAAACAAATAAGTTTCAAATAAAAAGAAAAGTGAGAGAAAATTTAAATAAATACAAAATTGCATTGAAAAAAGAAATCGGGAGTGAAAGGTTGAAAAGGGATGACAGAGAAAAAGAGAAAGAGCTAAGATTGCCTTTGACTGTAGGATTGGTACTGATCCCATAGATTTGTTGCAAGTTGATCGCGGTGTTGCTTCATCATTGAGTCCTCATTGGAAACATTGAAGTGTTCCGAATCCATTTGGGTTTGCACAAGTACTCGTGCATCTTCATCGGGATCATCGAAGAGGTTGTTGATGCTCTCATGTCTTTGGATGTAATTCCAGAGCATATATCAATTACACTTGTTTCTTCAGCTTGATCTCAGGTGCAGACTGGAGGATTGAGAATTTCCTCTTGATGCAACCAAACATGTGCTCGACGGCTTTGCGAAGGGTGGCCTGTCTTAAGTTATATAGCTCTTTTTTTGTCGAGGGCTTCTTTCCAGCTTGAGCCTGTTCCTTGAGATGGTATCGGACACCTTGATATGGTGTCATTAATCCTTGTCAAAGGCCATATCCAGCGTCTGCGAGGAAGTAATGTTTCTGGGGGATCTTGAGACCTTTGGAGGTTGCATAGTTGAATACCCATGTATTGTGAGCACTTCCCTCCCACCCTTCCAGGACGTAAACAAACTCAAAATTGAAGTTGACAGCAGCAAGCACGTTCTGGGCCAGGAAGCCTTTGTGGTTTCTCCACGGGCTCTGAGTCTCTGCTGGTACACTTGCAGGTACAAAGACGCCATTGAGGGCGCCTAGTGCTCTCTTGAAAGCTTGGTATTTTGGGTTTTGAGAAATCTCGTCTCCATGTCAAATTTAACGTAGTTTGGATACATGGCAAAAAGCGAGTCGAGAACCCTGCCGAAGTACCTGATCAAATAGTGACAATGAGGTGAGTTGCTGCCATGGTACAGTATGTGAAGGATACAACTCACCGGGTGACTGTAAATAAACCTCGACGGAACTTTACCGCCGTCTGGCGCATGTTATTGTTGTGACAAACAATATCCAAGAAGATTAGCAGATGTTCTTCAATGGAGACGGATCGACCATTCTTAAGCAAGCCGTTCATAGTCAGTTCTTCTACTAGACTATTGAATGTCTTGCGTTCCATCCGAGTGATTTTACGAAAGAGGTCGGGCCGGACTTCATGTAGCAGGAATTGAGGGTAACATGCTTGCCCTCCATCACCATAATAGGCCTCGTACGTGTTCCATAGAATTGTAAGGTACTTGCAAGCTACTCCAGCAGCAGCAAGTGTAATCAAGATTTGATCCATTTCGATGATTGCGGCTCCAGCGGCCGCCAATGCTCCAATAAATCAGTTGTCCATCATTCTCGTGAGGTTGAATGACTCGATTGGTAGATTTGCATTGATGAGTGAATGTGAGGTGCGTTGAGAGTGGACTGTGGTACGTGTTTATGGGAAACCGTTTTCACCGCTACAAAAACAAAATTGTTTTTGTGCCCCCGTGAAAAACTGTTTTCGTACGGTACAGGCCCTTATTTTCGGCATTACTTCTTCATGTGCTTAACTTCCTTTTCCGGATTCGGGCATTTCCTCTTTGAACTTTTGAATTTCGACACACAGTCCTCGAACTTCAAACTTCAATTCCCTCACTCTTGCACCCATCACACTTACCCCTGCTTGGTCCTCCAGTCATGGACTCTTTGCCTTGGTGTTGCTTGACCTCTCTCTTCATTTCTTCTGCTTTGACCCTATGACCTCACATCTTGTTCAAACCTATGTCATACCCTTGTAGCCTTACTTGTATTTACTATATAAGCTGTCTGCTTCCATGCTTTACATCTTTTCTCATCAAAATACTATTATAGTTTTTTAGCATAACTTGATTCCGCCTTCTTTGAGCCTTCTCATTGAAACCCCTTTCAGTGTTCTATTCTAAGTCCCTCTGATCCTAAGTAACTCTTCTTTGAAAAAAGAAGAACTTCCAACAGTCAGTCCTCTCTTTCCCTTTCCTTCCTTCAAATAGTGCCCACCTGTCTCTTGTACAAGATGCCGTTGTGGTGGTCCAAATTGGTTCAAGTATCAAATGTGGTAAAGAATCAATTTCTCCAACTTGTATATCCATATATATATTTAGATTTATAATATTACATATTTTAAGTACATAAATCAGAGTCCAAATAGATAATACATAGTAAATAGTAGATATAAGTACATGAGTAGCTTCACCCAATCAGGACACAGGATTCAGCCATAATGCTATGACCAATCAGCTTTTAGGATTCAGCCCTCAAGTTCTGACCAATCACAACACATGGTTCAGCTCACACATTCTCAGTGATCAAGTTCTGACCAATCAAAATTCAGGGTTCAGTTCACACATTTTCAGTCATCAATGTCTGACCAATCACAATTCACGGTTCAGTTCACAAGTATAATCATCAGGTTCTGACCAATCAGCATGCATGATTCAGCCATCATATCCTGACCAATCAGAATTCATGGTCCAATTCACACCAGCAAAAATGCCTCATATTTTACTATAAAAGGAGGGCCTCTTTCTCCTCTCAACATTCCCCCATGACACATGGAGGCATTCATCCAATCCTCAATCTAGTAGTTACTTTAGATTATCTGAGATATTTTATCCCTGAGGTATATAGCATTTACATATATACCTTGGGGAACAAAATTTGTACTCTTACTTAAGCTATCTTCTCATAAAACAAATTTCACTTCCCTTGGTTTACTCAGTTTCACTCAACTCTTTCTCTTATCATCCACTCACCCCATTTCCGCTTATCCTTTCCACCAGTGTTGTTGTAACATCCTTACAGATAAAAGTTGATCTAGGTCTGATTAGAGACTGCTACACATAGTTTTCTCTATCATTAGTCTGCCACAATAAATAAATAATTTGTTGTGTTAGCTCTTGTGTAGTACATAGAGGGGCACGTTTTTCAAACCACCTGTATCAGTTGTAATAGGTTCATACATACTTGCAATATTACCTCTGTTATTTCCCCCTCACAGGACTGCCATCCCATCCCAAAAGGAGTTCTCACACCGTGTGACAGTGACAATGAGGCAGAGGATTTGGCATGCCGTGGTGAAGGATAGCAAAGCTGCCAAGAGTGGAAGCCCATGGCCAATGGGTACTGTTACACCCTCTTTCCAATCTATCTGTCACTTTTAATACCTGCCACAATGTCAGCTGGGCTGGCTTTGTCAAGCTTGATTCCAAAGAATGAAACAAAGATTACAACTATATGGGTCAAATGATCACCAAAGGCTCCACCAGTTCATCTTCAACTATCTGTTGCTCTGGTTATATCTTGAAGAACAAGAAGTTCCCCAAGTAATCCCCTCTAGGCTCTCTCACTCTTTGATGATGTCTCCTTTGACCAATGGATGCCTGAAATCAACGATTACAAGCAAGATAAAGGTGGTGTCACCATTTGGATGGACAACCCCCGAGATGAGGTCACTCGCGCGTGTAAGGAGCATTTACTTGCAAAGACCAACAAAAAGATGGAAGCTTGGGAAAAATTTAGGTAGAAGTTGTCTGGTAAATGAGCCTGTGCATCATCTGGAGTTGAGACCAATAATCTGAAACCTTTTTTAATCACTGGGCATATTGACTGACCATGTCACTTTGGTTAAGGAGGGCCACTCATCTGATCAGGAATGCGAGCGTGTTACAGTAGACTGGCTGACCCTGTTGCGGGTTCAATTTGCGATTGAGACAAGTATGGAAGAGGGCTTGTCCCAATCAACAATTGTTGGGTTTTCCGCCCGCAGGCAGCAAGATGCTTCAGTGTCTTGGTGGTTCCTTGTAGTGTTCAGAAGAGTTACTAAACATGGCCCCAAGAGATAAGCATGGGTGATTACCATCAGCCATACCACACTTTGGGATAAAGTGCCTCTAAAACAGGGGGTACTGTCACACAGTGGTATGTGACACTACATATTCCTGATGTTAGCTAACCTATCAGCCAGTCTCATATCCTTTTGGTTAAGGAGGGCTGCTTGTCTGATCAGGAATCCAAGCATGTTACACTTGAGATGAATCAGGCCTTTGAGATTTCATACAAGGCCACATAATTCAGGGAGGACATAAGGGAATTATGGGGATTTTTTACTGGAGAACACAGTCTTGGAGGATAACAGCAGGCACAGCCAATGTAAACCGGCTTGGTAGATAACAAGAATATCACAGAGTTGGAAGATGACAGCAGGCTCGGACAATAACAAAGGGCTTGGAAGATAACACTGGACACAAACTACAACATAGGCTCAGAATATAAGAACAAGTATGCACGCTTGATAACATAGGCTTTAGAGATAGCGACAGGCATAGACAATAGTGACCAGAGATAACGGCAGGCAAGGACAATGAAGATAATGGGAGGCACAAAGGAAAATACCTAATATTGGACTTCCCCAGAAGGACAGTTGTACCCCGCATGGCAGCACATTTCTTAACGCAAAGAGTACACAAAGATATTATGAGTAACATCACGGATGAACCAGGAAACATCCAAAGCATTCACCAAGGCTTGGGTTCATTGCAGATAGCCTTTCACCTGAGAAAATCAGACTTTGATTGGATTCAATTCTGGACAGTAAGGGGGAAGATAAACGACCTTGATCCCTGCTTCCTGGCAAACTTGCGGGACCCTTGGCACTTGATGGATCCTTGCATTATTGAGGACAAGGATTGAGTTGAACTCTGGGTAACGATTCATGTGTGGAAGCTAGAAAAATTGGAATGAAGGTAAGAAAATTGACATGAAATCTAAACTTACAAATTTATATTTCAAGAATTTCTCAAAGGTGAGAGTCAGACCCTTGACGGTCTGTTCAGAAACATGCATTGCAAGCACACCATGGTAGCTGATTTCAGGAACTAAACTGAACCCGGATGCATTGGCTTCTTGTTGATATCTAAGGCATGGTTCCCTTGTTTGGACCTTGAGAATGATTGGAGTAGATTACAACTTCAGATTTCAAATTTGTCTGGACAAAAGAAAAAGAAAATATTGTCAGAGATATGATGATGAATATTCAGTAAGACTGTCTTACCAGTAAAGACCAAGAAATCTTCCAGAACGTTGGTCATATTGGCAATGAATCGGAACTTGGCTGCTAAGCTCTTGTGGATTTTGACAGTGTTGGGCTTCTTGAGGGTGATTCAGAGCCTTTGAACTAGGTTTTCATGCAAACTTTTCATGCTAATGAGTGTGCCACTGCTGCGTAGAGACGTTTGCGCAATTCATCAAGCAAAAGGCTTGGGTCAAGGTGGATGAAGTTGACCATGAAGTTTTGGTCCTCTTCAGAGAGTAAGCTTTGTCGGCCACAAGTCTCATACTCTTTGGGGTTGCGGATGACTCATTGAGTTTCAAGGTAAACTAAAGCTCAGTCCATTGGTTGAAGGACTTCCTGCAGATTGTGGCTCCAAGTGAGTTGTGGACAAATGACCGGGAGTGATTTAGAAGGGACATTTGGACTGTGGAAACCTTTATGGTGGCTTTTTACTTCTGGTAAACCATGTTTCAAGATTCAGAACTAGTAGAAGAAAGGGATGGGACAACAAGGAGGGAATGAGAAACTTTTGGGAGGAGGTTAAGGGGGATTGGTGGGCATCTGGAGGATACATATTGCCAAATTGGAGAGCTTAAATATTTAAATATTGTGAGAGTGTGCAGGCCTGTCAAGGGGCAGAAAGTTCCCTCCAGAACAAACCCAAGCCATGCCTAACCATACATGTTGGATTAGTCAATTTTGTATATAGTACTTGTTGTATGCTTGTACCTAGTTTTGCTTATATCAAGCCTCCCACTACTACTGAGTTACCGGACTGTCTCTCAAACTTCTTCTCTCATTGAATCAATATCATATATTTCTCATTGACTAGAGTTCAAGGGCGTCTTTGCCGCCTTCAGTGTTCAGAAGTTTTGACATTTTTTACTCACAGTCATTCTTATCTCGGTTTATCATGTGTTACTCCCCCGAAAAATGAAGTATTTAATCTTGGTCAAAACAAGCATATTATTCAATTTCAGCATAAACAATTACTCAAGTAAAGGTTCAATAAATCATGGGTCAGCCTTTATGCACAACCAAACTTTACCACATGCACACCTTTTTTGGAGTGAAATATGATTCACTCCAAAATTTTTGGAGTGAAATATGATCCACTCCAAATATTTTGGGAGTAAATCATATTCATTCCAAAAAAAGGAGTGCTCAGATTATGACATGGTGTACATGGCTGTGCACACCAAAGGTTTTGGAGTGCAGGCTTGAGCACTCCAAAGAAAAATCAACTTTGGTGTGCACAGCCGTGCACACCAAGAATTTTGGTGTGCAAGTCCATGCACACCAAAATAGGTGTGCATGTGGTAAAGTTTGGTTGTGCATAAAGGCTGACCCTAAATCATCTGCCGGATTGTTAAATATAAATGTTGAACGCAATTGTATTGCTTCTTGAGTATTTAAGATGGGCATTGTTTTTAGTATATGTTTGCCTATTGTGTTGAGACTAGAGGAACTATTCGCGTCCATTAGTTCTTTATTCAAAACATATTTCTTGATTCGGAATCTGCTATTCATTTTCAAATTGAGCGTCTTTGAGAATTGTAAAGAATTCTTGATAAGGTCAAGGGAATGTTCTTCCAAAATGCTTGGACACTTATCGCAGATGGAATGAATAGTGATGAAGCTGGCTCAGGGCAGTTCACGTAATGTACTTATCCCTAGTTTCATCAATCGGATTGTATGAGGCCACTGATCAACATCAGCCCAAGGAATCCTAAATGACCAAGGGGGAAATTGAGATTAAGAATATTCTACAGTTGTGGTTGCGAAACATAGGCAATTCGTGGGTGAAAGTTGAATGAGAGTCAACGGTGTTGTCCAGATTGATAAGGGAATGTGACAGTGTTGCGCCGCTTTAAGAACAAGAGATGGGTAAAGTAGTACTACCTTACATCAAAAAAATTGCATATACATCAATGTAGAAGTTTGATTTGATGAACAAAGGGTGAATGAGGCAGTGTTGCGAGGGATTAAGGACAGGTTGTTGCTCAGGTGGTCATATGTTAACAGTCAAGGAGTTGAGACAGATGTTTGTTGGGAATGGAATAAACATTGGTGGGCAATTTCAATACAAATTTGCTGAAATCAGGCTTGTACATTGAGCATTACACTGGAGGCAGTGATGACAATGAGAATTTGGCAAGTGTTGTGAAAAGCGCTGTTTTCATGTCTGAGGTGGGATGGGGCTGCATTGACCGTTGAAAGCTCAAGAAGATGGGGAAGGAATAAAGTGACAACAGCCAAAAGTTCAATGAGATAACTCAATTTATAGCAAAATGTTTACCTAATGTGTAAATGTGTGTAATGCAAATGGGAAAGGTATAAATAGACACTGTTTTGTCATCCTATGAGATGATCCTCTGGTCCCAGTTTCAAAAAGGTGTCATCACTGTGAATCTGAGGCCTCCACCGTTTCAGGTGTCATTTAAATTTTAAGGGGGAAGTCAACACAAATAAGTTCCCCCTTGTGAGTCCCAACCTCAGTTGTTTCAGTCCCTGGTGTTGCCCAAAAATATATGCATACTTGTAAATGGAAAACAGAAATTTGTGTCCAAGTTTTTCCCAAACAACAATTCATCCCCTAGGATAAAGATGATAATAATAATCACCAACTACAGACCAGGGCCCCGGTCTGTCCCAACACATAAAGTCTTGGTCGGATGGTGAGTATCACCATCTGTAACCTAATGGGTTAGGCTACAACACAACTAAGCAAGATAGTGTGCAAAAGGTTTATCAACAAAATTTAGATATATCCAGAAAAAGACTCTGACAATCCTTTTTGGCCCTGTTCAAAGTCTTTTTAAAATTATTACTTTTTTTCTTCTCTACTTTGACCCTTTTTTCCAAATTCTAGCAAATGCAACTTGGCATCTTTCATGCCTGGTCTGGTCCTCAGGAATGAAAGTCCATAATAAAAGTTAAATGCAGTCAAGAATGACTGAATTTCACATTTCCTATGGACATGTCAAGGGGGCTACACTCCCTTGTAATGGGTGAGTTAAGTGCAATATCCTTTGTGAAGGATAGTGATGCGTGAGTAATCACGGAAAGCTTTGAGGCTGAGGGAAACGGAACGCAGGCACACCTAGATGTGTACAGATGTTCAGATTAGATTAGGATGAATAGAATTGATGAGAATGAAATACAACTGGGCAGAACAGTTAGATTAGATAATCAGATCATCTAGGTTTGTGAGGCTCATCATTTTAACTTCAAATTTAACTGAGCATCGGAGCGGGTGCGCCGCTATGAGAGCAGGAGAGCGTTGGAAATGAATGCTCAATACCTTGATGGGCAGGTAAGATCGTTGAGAGTGTGCCACACTCTCTTGATGGCCAGTTAAAGCCATCAAGGGATTGCTCTCTCAACGGGTGTAACCTAAGATGCCGCTTGGAGGCATTCTCGGTGACTGGTGGGCTCTCTTGATGGCTGTGAACAGTGATGAGTGGTTGCGGCCATCAAGATGCTCTCTTGATGACTATGACCGGTTATCATTGGTCACAGCCATTAAGAGGGAACTCGCTTGATCACTGGCTGTGGCCATCAAGACAGCGTAGCACCCTCTTGATTGGCCGGTCGCAGCCAAGAGAATTTGTTGATGGTCGCGACCAGCCGTTAAGAGGGCTCTCTTGATGGCGGTGATCAGCCATCAAGAGCTTGATTGCCGTGACCAGCCATCAAGACTGGGGGGAAGTGACCGGGCATGGTCGCCGGTAATAGAGCAAAACTAGTAAGATGAATTTCAAGTAAGTAAAGTAGAATCATGTAAATACATGATTCTTTATAAAGTACAATACAAAATGTGTCCTCGAGAATACGTAAATCATGTAGTACAGGCTAATCATTTCATTATTGTAACACCGTACTTATGGTGTTCAAAGCTACATAAACTAAAGAAATGCATAAATTATTAACGACATAAAAAGCAAGATTTGGCGGGGACCTGTCAACATACATAAAACTGTGTTTGACAGGTCCCAGCCAAATCATCGTTTAAGAATTTATGTAATTCTTTATTTTATGCAGGATTGAACACCATAACTACAACAGCCGGCTGGTGGTGGTTGAAGAGCTCGGTTAAGCAGGCATTCGGGGTGGCCGATGGGAGGACGGCATTGACGGCAGTCGACCGTGGCCGTGACTGGACTAGATCTTTATACCCACAGCCTGGTTTGATGCTTACCAGAGAGTTGTGTGCAACTGTCTCTTACTTCCCTCGCGGACTTTAGCCGCTTTGGCTACGCTTGAGCAACTACCAATACAAAGTGGGCGCAGGTTTCTGCTGATGAGAGCTGGTGCCGGTGATTGAGATGCATCGGCCAGACCAGAGACATAAATATTTCATTTTTAAATGCTGTAGATTCACTTCAAGTCCATCGACAATCCTTTCAACCAACGTCCGAAGTATTTCAGTTTTCTTTTTGATCTTGAGTATAGTACCAACTCATCAGATACTTATAAAATAATGCCACGATTTTGGTGCAAACAGTGTCCGGAATACTTCCGGACAGGTTCGAAGAGGCAGACCCATTTCCGGAACTTCCATCAACCAGAAACCAGCCTAAGCTTACACGACAAGTCGCTGGTCACCATCGACTCCAAAGACAGCCCAATGGAATCTTCGACTGTCCTTTCATTGATCAATGTACTTTCAGGACTCGAAAACCACTGGCACTACATGCTCACGCACGCAGTTGCTCAAAATTACTCGACGCCATTGCCCACGAAATCCGGCCAAAGGTAGTTCCATCAGGAACCCAGATTTTGGGTACGCATTCAAAATTTTACATGAATTGGTTTATAAATCAAACAAATACAACACTCACCCTGCTCCTGTTCCACTTTATTTAGTTTTAAAGCAGCTGGTGAAATACCATCTTGTTTGGAATAAATACGCCCGAATTGTAATCTGTACGGCTTGTCATGTTGGCTTCCCGCTTGACGAAGTAGAAAAACACTTCACGTCGGAACATCAATTGTCAAGAGATGATCCGTATGACATCGAATATTTGGTCAAGAAGATTCTGGCAGAGCTGGACAGATACCCCCTCCACTTTCCCTAAATTGCCTGGTGGCTACAACCCCGCTGAACCTGGGGAGCCCGTCCAAGGACTGCTTGCTCATCATGGACTCTGTTGTTCAAGTGATGGGTTTGCCTCCCTGGATCGCATCGAAATCGCTGAACATTTTAGCGCCGTCCACTGCGCATGTCTGTATTTTTGTTTTGTCTGATTCCCCTGGAAACTACGCGCTCATCTATCAGATTTTAACTGAAATTTAATTTCTGGAACTTTATTGCAGAGTACTGGATGGCCCCGACGTGCAGAACATTTTGTCAAACTCTTGGTGGTGGGGATAATCCGGTTTACTTTGGAGTAAAATATCGACATGAATCGGCTGCCGCATTGAGGGAATATCAAGCCCTACCGGTCGATGAATTAGAGAATGATCAAGGAAACCAACATCCAGCCAATGAAGAAAGGCAGAATTCAGCTGAAGTTGAACCCATCGAACCTCAACAGTCAAGGCCAGCCACTCCACTGCCGCAAGAGCCAACTGAGTGCAGCCTTGCTCAGTCCACAGGAATCCTTGCTCACATTCAGCATTGCAAGAAGTTCATCTCTGATGGATCCCTCGATTTCAGCAACTCAACCATAGATGGCTTTCTTGAAAAAGTCCAGCCGGTACTCCAAAAATGGTTCAAAAATCGAATTGAAAAACTCAGCGATATATCTTTCACCCTCAGAAGAGTAGCACTCTCGACCACTCGGTAAGAATGACTATTGATCAGCCTTGTTCTAATTCTTTTTCACTTTTGTGTATACTCACTGAGTGCTTGCGATACATTTTCACCAGCTCAATCGAGTCGATTGACGGCTTAGAACCACTCCAAGAGAAATCTTCAATCGACCAATACTCAAACGTCTTGGCCAAACTATTGCTGTTTACAAGCTACTGGAACAAACGCGAAATGTCGAAGAGTTGGAACCCAGAACAAGCTCCACTTATAAAACTTGTGACAAAGTTCGTTCGACGTGCGATCAACTCAAACACCGATCCAGGACCAGAAGTATTTGAAGCCACCGATGAGATTCTTGTATCTTTTGTCTCGTTCTCTAATCGAATGCATCTCTCACCAATTCAATCCGCCATCGAACAATTTATCGCGTTCTCATTTTACAAAAATAATCTCAGTTTTCATCCTGTCAGCGATCTTGTCAACCTGATCTCCAAACTCCAATACTCGCTTCGTCTGGCTTCCATTTTTCGTTATTGCACTAAAGCCTCTCAAAAAGAAAAAGAACTCAAAATAAATCCTAATCAATCTCCGGCTGATATTAGAAAGGCCATCAAGAGTTGCCGAAAAAAAAATCTTCCAACCATTAAATGACGAAGAATACAACTCGCCTTTTACTACTCTACGAAGTTGGAGACAATTGGGCTTCAATGCCCTTGAAGAAATTCCCCGCAACTACATCGATCGTTTCCGATTAGATGTCGACTCTTAACTCCTATCTGCAGAGGACTTGATTTATGATTATCATTTTTTTTTCCTGTTATGTATACCATAGCTAAATGTGTTGCATTACGCATACTAAGGTCTTAGGCTGGCTTTGCCGGCCTTCCTTGTCCAGGATAGACGATAATAGTCCTTTCAATTTGAGAGTTTTAAATGTATTTTTTTCTACTCTCTCCAGTGATATTTCTTTTCTTTACAATAAACTGTTTTTCAATTTTGTTGCACTTCGAAAGGTCTTGTATCTAAACCGTCCATTTTGTGCCACATCAATATTTCCTTCAACTGTAATTTAGCGTCTAGTTTTCGTGGTATCAAATTCGATTCAAGGGAAAACAATATCTAGAACTGGTGATCAATTTTTGCTCAAGAATTCGATTCAAAACCGCGCTAACATCAACCAACATGAAATCCATCATCCCGGAACCAAGGCACTTGACCTGTGCCAGTACTTAATCTCAAGCACTCTTTCTGCCGCGCCGATCGCATCTGTGCGATCCTTGTTGTTGACACATACATGTATAACACATCCCAGGCGACATTTTGACGCTGCGCAAGTTTTTGGCAAATGTCTGACAATGTTGGATTCACAGATTTTTTTTTTTTTTTTTGGATGTTAATTTAACCAAAACCAAAAAACAGGACAAGTATGTATGTGAGGTGTTTTAAAAAAAGAGAGAAAATTAAAAAAAGAATTGACAAAAAAAAAAACACAATGTAAACTAAAAGTGTGTGCTCAAGAGAGAAAGAGGAAGAGTATATGGACATGTGTTTTTGATGTGTGTGTGTGATAAGTTAAAGCCTTGGTTTATTAAAGTTCTTCTCGTTCTAAAGAAGAGACAGGCATAGGTAGCTGTTCGTCATCCGAAGAAGGAGGCACAGAAGAAGGGCCAGTCGAAGGCTCGGAAGGAACAGCAGGAGGATCAGACTCAGAAGAGGGTACAGAAGGAAGATCAGAAGAAGGATCAGAAGATGACTCAGAAGAAGAAGGCTCGGAAGATAAAGAAGGAGGACTGGGATGGTCAGAGAACCACAGAATCGGCCGTCGAATCAAGCTCAAGAACTGGTCCCAAGTAGGCAAGAGTTGGCCTAGCTGTTTAGGCTCCTCCTTAACCGCTTTCCCTAAATACTTCAACCTATCCATATCCCAACAAACAAACACACAAATAATCAGTCAAACTCTCTAAGCGCTGTTCTTAAACAAAAAAGAATTCTATACGCAACTCCCAACTCATTTTATCATCAATGAATAACTGGAAATTGACCACCGGGTTGTTCGGGTCACGACAATCGACATTTATAGTCGAAAACTTATGAATCCCACTGATCAAGCATTTCCCACCCAAAAAAAAAGGATCATACAAAAAAAAAAACATAAGCATGTATATATCCAATAGATTATGAGAAATGACGGACTTTGGAATATATTTTAATAGTTTATCTTCGCCTGTTTTCCCTAATCCATTGTCTTGACTAAGAGTTTTGATGGGCAACCAAAATTGATTTAAAGGAGAAGTTGAGAATTCGATCACTGAATCTCGAATACTAGCCGCAGCGAATTCATGTCGATCCTACATAGAAAAAAAAAGTCGGTTAATGAATCAAAAGAGAGAGAGACAAAGATGTATATGAATACCCCAGATAAGACGATCAAGTTGGGGACGTATTGCATCGTGTCCATCAGTTCACTTCGTTCCGTTAAGAATCCCGCCCACGTATCTACTCCTCCATCAGGGCCGAGCCATAAACTCATGAAGGGAGTAGAAGATACGACGAATTTAAAAGTCACTGTCGTATTAACCTAGGCATCATCCAGAAGATTAAAAAAACACGAGCATGATGCGATCAGATAAAAACAGACGGGACAAGAATTGTAAATCTTACGGCATGTAACCAAGACAAGAAAACTTGTTTTTGTTCGTGTCCCAGCATGGTTTTGGAATGATCGTCAAACTGTTCATTCGAGCTCCGATATCGTCGACAATCCCACACGAAGAACGCAGCATCAGCATGCCGAAACCAGTAATAATTTTCGCCCTTTCCTGGCCCATCAAAGTTCCCTACTCCCAAGTAGTCTCGATAGGCCTTGTTGGCGGGCTCGAATATCTCATTCGTGTCGTTCCCTTTTCCTGCCCAATCATTGTATATCTTTTTGAGTGAGATCACAAAATAGAAATTCATTTGTCAGATCACCACTTGTTTACGATAGATAGTGGATTCTCTTTTGTACCTCATGGTCGTCATAGATGTGAATAGTTCTCGTAAATTGCATAAGCTAAAAGGCAAAAAAAAAAAAAAAAAAAGAAACCATCATGAGTTTTTTTTTTCTGTCACCAAGATCGGATTAGAAGGAGACGGACCTTTTTCCAACCAAGAGTCGAGAAACTTTGTCTATATTTCCTCCAATAATTGTGAATAGAGTTACCTAAATAGATGGGTGAATCGATGTAAATAAAGTCGCCCAAAAAGAGCACGAAATCTAGCTTTAACTTTCGCGCGAGTTCTGCGAGTTGTTCTGCCCCGTCATTATGTAGTTGATTCCTTAATGGATTATATGGAAATCCGGCTGTATAGACAAAGCCTCATCAGGATATGGCCAATTGTTCTTTTTCAAGAAAAAGAAATGAGATTTTCTCTCCCCTTGCTTACGTTTGATACAACTACTGTAAGCAAATGTGAAAGATCCGCCATCCGCCTGAGGATGGGATAATTTGCTAGAATCGGGTGCAGTTTGAAAATGACCAACGGTTTCGGAAGATGGATGTGGTTCGTTATTAGATTTCAACAAATTCAATCGATCTGGTTTGTATGTAAGGTGGTTAGACGATCTGATCTTGATAGAGCCAATGAGTCTTTTTTTTAGAAGGAACTTACACTCATAACCTGTTCCGGGAGAGAGATTTTCGATCTTGCCGACGGTAGTCCAATCGGTCTCATTAGTGGTGATCAGATTAGGGCCAGGGATCCAATTGCCAATGGGTTTCATGGGCCGATATACCAGTTGGGCACCGACGAGACTTTCCTGTTCTTGTTCGTTTTCTTGATTGATCGTCATTGGAGGGATTCTCGCGTGTACTTTCACCCAGGTTTCTCCGATCGCGCCCACTCGACTGAAGCTTAGGTCTTCTTGTCCATCAAAGATACTCGTTCGGAAGGTCGCATCAAGGCAGAAGAGAATCAAGATGGTGTTGATCATAAAGCTGAACTTGTTGGCTGAAGTGTTTTTGGTTGTGAGTCCTACGATCGACTTGAGGAAGGATCTGATCGGTTGATTTGATGGGCGATTGCCAGTTTTAATTTTTTTGTTAATTTTTTGGAGTTGAGTGTTTGGTTTGGTAATTAGGCTATCGATTTCTGAAGAAGAAATTTGAGGATTCTTCGGAATTGATTTTTTATTCTTTTTAGATTTTGATGATGATCGAGACGGAGGGAGTGAGGTTGGTTTGGATATTGAAGAAGAGGGGTGATCTGGATTGTGTTCTTCTTTTTCTTCATCTTCTTCTTCATCTTGTTCTTGTTCTTGTTCTAGTTCTTGTTCGTTTGATGTTGATGTTGATGTTGATGTTGTTGCTGTTGCTGTTGTTGTTGATAGTGATAGTTGAGAGTGATGCCTTGACCAAGCTAGACAGTAGAAGGCAAAGATGGAAGGGAAGGCGAGTGGTAGATGGTGTGCAGGTATCCAGCGCAGGAAGAGATAGGCGAGTGATCTGATTTGTATTGAGAGCAGACTCGTTAGTGGTGACCAGTTTGAGGAGATGAGTCTGATGAGTGTTGACTGGATTGTGATGAGGAGTGAGATGAAAGCGAGTGAGTTCATTTTGGATGTTTCTGTTTTTTGTTTTTTGAGTTGCGCCGATTCCGATGGAACTAGGCCAGCGCCAAATGGAGCATCCCCACCGCGAACTACAGATCACTCTGGCAGAGAAAAAGAAGCCCTCTTTTGGCCCTTGGGCATGAACATTTCATAAAAAGGATAAGATTTCTGTATTTTGCCCGTACCATAGCAGGCTAGAAACCGATCTGGCCACGCAAATCGATTTTTTTTGACTCTCCCAGCATCACATACCATGGGACCAGTCTCGAGGGCAAATCCAGAATTGATTCTGGTCGAAAACACACCGTTTCCAGAAACAGGGACACCCCTGTTTCTGGGAACAGTTTCTTTGCCTGTTCCTGAAAGAAGAAACGTTTTTCGGAATCGTGCGAAACCCGTTTCCAGAAACAGCTGCGGGCGATGGTACGGGCCCTAAAAAAAATGGGGTTCGAGGCGTCCGCAGAGTCACCGACGGAGGAATTAGTTGACGAGAAGAAACTACTTGGAGAAAGAGAGCAGATGCACGCAGTTGCAGGTTTCCTTGAGTCAGTCTCGATGTCGAAAGATAAAGAAAAATTCGGATTAGATAGGAGGAGCCTTTTAATCGGAAATCGTTCTGCCATCCTATCAGCGCCCATCTTATATCTAACCGGTCCACCCGATGATCACCTTTAGAACAATACATACGACCATCGGCTGATTCCATGAATCTGTAAAAGGTATGGACAGCTCAAGTAAGTGCAGTGTGGTAGGCAACCTCTAAGGAAACACCAAGGACCCCTTGTACTTTGGGGAGGCACCTATGAAGGTGTCATCATTTTTTTTGTGGTGACCATTATGCGATTCCGATGACTCTGAGGGGTCTAGATACTGGAGGCAACGACGCCATCGGATTCCAATCGAGTCCTTCGTAGGAATCCTTCGCAAGGGAAATCCGGACTAAGGGAACCCGCAGCCGTCGAAATAACTCAGCTCATGTTGAGTTTCTCATTATTGTTCTCTACAGTCGGCGACCATCGGGAGACTGGATTAAAGAACAAGTTAAGCTCTCCAACTAACAATAAGGCGCAGTGGGTGGCATTCGACGATAATTGAAAATCAGATGGCTGGATGGTTGGACGCTGGCAGAATGAATGGTTGGTTCGGAATCGGCCGGCACACTGACAGTACGCCTTATCGTACTGAAAGGGACCATCCAAGATGAGCTGCACTCAATCAGAGCCAAGCTCACTGAGAGAATATAAACATCACCGAGAGAATATAAATACCGCCTTCCCATCTTCATCGGCTTCCATCTGCAAACTATTTCAAGCACAAAAAATGACCTTGAATTGTCCACTTCGTCACCATTCATTACCATGGCTGTTTGTCATAGCTTCACTAGACTATAGATTCTCTTCCAGCAGGCTTCTTTCTAAGCACTACGAGCCCTCGCCATCCTTATTGGCAGCCCAGCTGGATTCTTATTCTACCCTTCGCCATTGGGATGGCAAGACTACCACCTCTTTGTCCTTAAAAAATGCGAAACTCATTCCAAACCATCATTCTCGACCATTCCAAATCAACAATCCAAGGTATACTTTCTCTTCACTCTCATCAAACAAGCAGATTGCTCATGCCTAGCAGTCTTGACTATCTTAGCTTGGCTCACTGACCTCCACCTATTGGCCCACATGAACATCCTCAATTCCTTCAGTCAAACCATCTTCCAATTAAATCACTGGCAGATACACCTTCAGAGGAACAAAATGTAACCAACCAAAAACTTCGAACTCCAACAGAAATTAACCCGAAAAGCTTAGAAAGAACTTCAGTAAGTTAAACAAATTGATCACAGAGGGTTGGTTATCAGGCGTTTTTGAAACTAGTGCAATGGACGTGTTTTTCTTTAAATTAGGATTCGGAGATTGCCATCACACCAGTACCAGAGTCTCTCCATCCCACTGATCTTAGCCAAAGACTGGTGGTTGAAAAAGTTACCAAGGAGGCTGGATCTGGACCAAGGACGACGATCCGTTGGGCGCCGTCCTCCACCACCAATCATCGTCGCCCACTCGAAACACCCGCGAAACCACTGTCTAAAGTATACCATCAAGAGTTCTTCGAGCCTCTTGATGAGCCTTCGATCAGCTTCGAGCTCGCTCAAGAACATCACACTAGATCCTTGCGGAATCATCTCAATCATCTGCAGGATATCTTGGCCAAAAAACTTCCCTGGAGGAAAACAAATCCTGCGGCCACTGCCAGCTCCACCGACCACCACCAATTCATTATCCATTTCTGGCGGATACACGCCCTTTTCAATTCTATCCTAAACGGTCCACTCAACAAGCCCACTTTAACCAAGTTTAAAAAGATTAAACAGATCGTTTTTGTCAGTGTTTCATGTTTGTAAATGAGTACCACCGCCAAGCGGCTGGCTGACGATGGCTTTCTAAAACCCCACATCACAATAAAGTCACATTCCCAGAGCCAGATCCACCTCCTAGACAGTCTCAAAGACACGGCGGGCCTCATGGCCGGCATCAGGTCGAGCTTGACCACACTCAACCAGCAACCGCCAGAGACGCCTGATCAACTGCAGACGAGTATCGAATCCATCGAGCTCATCAAGAACCTGGTGGTCATGCCCGTCTCTCAAAGACTAGAAAGTGAACTGAAAGAACTTATCCGGAAGTCTGAAGACTTTCTCGATCTTGATCCTGCTTCCCAAGATTATGCTCATCCCGTTCTGCCACACTCTTCTTTCATCACTGCTGAAGAACTCGCTACTTTCCTCAAAAAAGCTCTTCAACTCGATCCGAAACTTCCCACAACCGATCGTTCCATCGCCCGAATCCCGTCAGTCAACTATCTTCTTCCTAATCAAACCCGGTTCATTTAACCACTTAAATCAGTCGATCATCCTAACCTGCATTTTTTTTGATGATTTTGATAGTAAGAAACCTAGCCATTTCGTGAATATCATACGAACCCTCAAAGGATTCCAACCGGACTTTCAACAAAGCATAGGAAAAACTTCAAACTCATTTGATCTCTTGAATCTTTGTGATCAATTCGAAGAAGCCTTGAAACAATTAAGGTCTCATTTGAGTCACCATTCATCATCTTCTGGTGATGGCTGGACTGTCCAATCAACCAGCCATGGAAATCCAAGTAAACAAGTTGAGTTTCAACCTTCGCAAAAAAAAACATTGTATTCTGAATTCTGATGCTTCTGTTTTTTGTTATTGTTGGGGCGTTTTGGTAGCGTAACATTGATATATTCTTGCAGGATATGTTGGTCTCAAACGTTGTCGTCACATATCTAGAGAAACTTATAATCAAACAAAATCGATACATCGATCTCAAAAAAACAAACCCGCAAAAACAAGCGACAAGATTTGTGGATGGAAGTTACCATGATTTGAATCTATTGATGTATGACAGATTGCAGTCTATCCAATCAAAACTCATCCAAAAAATCCAGAATCAATTAAGCGATGAAATTTATGAGAACCCAGAGTTGAAACAAATTGTCTAAAAAAAGATCAGTCCTGCCAATCGACACAAAAAAAAATTCTTGATGTGATAGTGGTTTAGGAATACTTGAGATGATAATCAAAACCTACCAGAAAAAGAAGGAAGACATTATTTGAAGGATGGATCAGATGGATGATCCAGTCTTGGGATGAGCTCTCATCCAGTCCTTCTTCTCACACCCTTCTAAATTAACATCATTTCCCCATCCAACTCCAAACCATCAATCATTCAATCCTTCTTCAACAAAACCGAGATAATTTTTTTTTTGGATAAGATTTTTGTTACATCAGGCATGTGCATTTATATTGAACTAGAGGCCAGGGCGGCTGCGCCGCCACACTTTCAGGTTTCAGCCTGGGCAACTTCTACACAGTTGCACTTCCAGGAATTTGCAATGGGAGCCTACCATGAACAGGATAGGTACACATTACTACATTGTCTCAACCTCACTGTCACCTGAGCCCACTCACTTGAACAGGTGCAAGATGGTGGATGTTTCATGATCTGACTTGAAAACCTCATAGATCAAGCAGATCTTTTTCCAGGCACTTTAAAATTTATGTAGTAGTGTTATGGGTTGTAGTTTGGCTGGTAGTGTGGCTTGCTGGTTGTATTGTTGTTTTGGGCTGTAAGTCACAGAGATAAGGCCATGATTTTGATCCTCACTAAGCTGGCCTGTCATCATAGTTGTTTTCAGTTATCCCTTCTATGCTCTAATTTTATTCTGTTTCTCTCTTGGTCTGTTTATTCTCTTGTTCACTTCATTCACATGCCTTGATTACTGTGCCATTTTAGATTTACCATTGACCAATTTCTTTCTACGGCCTTACCCTGACCAATGACGAAGCCTCATTGGTCAGGGTAAGCTTTTACCCCGACCAATGGGGTTTCCTCACCAGTCCAAGTCTCACTCTGACCAATGAGGAACCCTCATCGTCCGACACCACCCAGCAGTGTGGTGCATAAAAAGAGGGCTGATTGCAGCCATCAAAAGGCATGCTTCCCCCCATAACTGTTGCTTGTCGCACAGTGTCAGGGGGGGGGCAGCATCCGGGGAACCTCCTCTCCTCTTGCGCAAGTGGGCAGTTGAGCTGAACCGCAAGGGGAGGGGGGAAAACCATGCACCTGAAACCCATAAATCTGTGGTTTTACTATACTTTGAAAATACTAATACTACAGATGTCTATCTGTCTATCTACATAAATTTTACTTTAATTTCTTCAAAACTTTTAGATTTGAATTCAGTGCTTTTTTTAGGTACAAGAATCATTAAAAACAAAATCCCAAAGTTAATCAATTCCTACCTTTTCTGAATACTAGTGTTTACGGTGGCTACACCACTGCACTTCTATTTTTCAAGGTTTTCTATTTAGACTTTCTAATTTATATCCATTTGCAGTAAGTTTATACTGAAAATCACTAGGAAATTTATTCATATTCTTTTTGAACCCTCAACTGGTTTTGGGGAGTACAAATGTCAGATAAGTATTACTCTTCCCCCTGGACCTGTAAGTCCTAGAGGGGGGGGGGAAATTACTTTCGACCGGTTGATCCCAGAGATGGCGGGGAAGTCTGTCTCCCCATTTCTCTGGGACCGGTTGGTCTGAGAGGGAAGGGGAGAACATCTCTCCCTTCACTTTCCTCTAGGACCGTTTGGTCCAGAAGGGAAGGGGAGAGTAACTCTCCACTTTCCTCTAGGACCGTTTGGTTGCGGAGGGAAGGGGAGAGTAACTCTCCACTTTCCTCTAGGACTGTTCGGTTGCGGAGGGAAGAGGAGAGTAACTCTCCACTTTCCTCTAGGACTGTTCGGTTGCGGAGGGAAGGGGAGAGTAACTCTCCACTTTCCTCTAGGACTGTTTGGTCCAGGAGGGAAGGGGAGAGTAACTCTCCAGTCTCCTCTAGGACTTTTTGGTCCAGGAGGGAAGGAGAGAGGATCTTGTTGAAGTGTCAAACTAAGCACTGCTTGTTCCACATTCCTAACAATTCCATGTGAGACTTTCTAACAGCATTGGAAGCAACAAATCATGATCATCATCATCTCACAAGCAACCGTGGGCTGCTACGCTAAACTATCCTAAATGGCCAATAACTGTTAGCATAGTGGCTTTTTTTTTTACTGGCTTTTATATAGTGTTAGTTGGAGCTACAATCAGCTACGCTAACACTTAGTGTAGCGGAAAATTTTCTCCCCAATTTTTTTTAGCGTTAGTTGTGAATAATCACCGCTACAATATCAGGTAGCATAGTATTTTTAAACCTAACAGCAAATGAGATCCTGTGTAGCATATTTTTAATTGAGCTAACAATTAGCGTAGTTGATACGCAGTTAAAATGCTCAGCGTAACTTAACCAGTGGTGAGCTACACTAACTACACTAGGGCACTATGCTACACTACCACCCTTTAATTGTTTGTTGACTTTGGCTACCCTTCTGATTCAAGTCAGACCGACCGACCCCCTCATCAATTATCAAATCAAGGAAGCTACCCTTCTGATTCATGTAAGCCCCCCCTCTTCCTCCTCACCAGCTACCCTTGTTATCCTACTCAGCTACCCTTATGTTTAAACCCTGACCGATCACCCTCTCGACTCTAGCTACCGTCATCGCTGATCAATTTGACGTAGCTACCCTTCGATTAACGTAAGACTCCCCCCCTCTGTCCTCATCTGCTACCCTCACTAATGCTCTACCCTGATTACTTATTGACCTAGAGTCAATTGAGACTGAGCCTCCCCGCCACACCTAAAACTTCTGCATGGATTTTTCCTTGCTACGTTATCAGTTTCATTTATTTCTTCATAACCTTGTCTAGTTAAACCAAACCTACCAGATAGCCATTTTGCCTCAAGCTCATTATTAGCAGAGTGTCAAGATGGCTAGATGCAAGGGTGAAACAGATGCACTACAAAAAAGTGTAGTGCAGCGGGATTTGGCCTGCTGCACTGCACTTTTTTGCAGCAGCGGCCTGCTGCGCTGCCGCTTTTTCAATTACAAAGAAGAAAATGCATCTCAGCGCCGCTGCGCGCTTTTTGTGCTATTAAAAAGCGCGCTTCACGCTGCAAAAGTGGGATTGTAGCGAGAAAAGTGTGCCGCAGTCTCGCAACCAACAGTCAGCCTGTTTGAATGGTCAAATAGGCAGAATAAGTGGAATGGCCTGATCGACAAGTCAAACAGCCCACACGTCTGATGGATCAAACAGGTTGAACTGCCTGTTTCACCCATCAGACAGGCTCAACAGCCTGTTTGACCAGTCAGCCAAACAGCCTGTTTGACCGGTCAGACAGGCTGAACGGTCTGTTCAACCGGTCAGACAGGCTGAACAGCCTGGTCAAACAGGCCATTCAGCCTGCTTGACCGGCCAAACTGACTCCCCAAATTCACATTTCCCAGAAAGCAAAAAGTTGGGAAAAGCGCACTTGTAGCGGGTGTCCGCTTCAGCTATGCTTCCGCTAATTGAGAAAAAAAAAGCGCGGACGCGCTGCGTATAGTGGTGTTGCCTGGTGCTTCAGCTATTGGGGCCAGGGCTGTAGCAGGGGGCCGCTGCACTGCGCTAAAAACACCGCTTTTTTGAAGTGCAGCACAGCTTTTCACCCTTGCTAGATGGGACAGTCTAAAAACTCAGCTAACAAGAGAAATGGGTAGTGTTAACTTTTATTTTTGTGGGCTCACTAATGCTATGCTAAAAAAAAAAAAATTCTTAGTGTTGGTTGTCCAAAAAAACAGCTAACAGTAACTTCTGGGTAGCGTAGCTAAAAAAGCTAACAATACGCTACACTAAAGTTACCGTTAGGGTAACTGGCCCACCGTTGTCACAAGCATACATCACCACATGTATTCAACATTGGGCAATGTGTACTTAGCTCAATAGTTAGAGTATCACTAATGAATGCTGAGGTGGTGTATTTTATTCCCACAGTAAACAACCTTTCTTTTCAATTGCTCAATAAATCTCTCCACTTTCCTTTAAGACCGTTTGGTCCAGGAGGGAAGGGCAGAATTTCTCTCCACTTTCCTCTAGGAGGGAAGGGTGAGTATCTCTCCACTTTCCTCTGGGACCTATCAGCCCAGGAGGAAAGGAGAGTGTATCTGTTAAAATATTGTAATCCACTGTGGTATGAATATCAGCACATCAGGCACAGACTTGGTAGCCTATTTGGTAAAGGCAGCACTTTTAATATAGTATCTTAGCTTCATGCTGAGGTTGCTGGTTCAAATCCTGCACAAGTTGTTTGATTTAAAGAAACTAAATGTTTTTATTGATCAGAAAAAGAAAGAAAGTTTTACAAAGATGAATAAGAAAAATAATAAAATGAAATACCTAAAGGTGAGCACAACAGTTCAGGAGAACAAGAATGACAAGTGGAGATGAATGAATAAGGAAAAGAGATAACAAAGAGATCTGAGGAAAGGATGTGAGTTCTCAGAGTACAAAGGAGAAAAGAAAGTAAATGAAAGGAATGACATACAACCAGAGTGACTGCTGAGTTTGGGGTGGATGGAATGGAAGAAAGTTTGATGTTTGATTAGAATCAGTGAGGTAGTTAGCTGGACCAAAGTGAGGGAACTAAGAAAATGATTGGATTTCTTGATGACTTGCAAGGTGCTGATAGGTTCAAGTGATTGAAGGTTCCCTGAGGGAAGAGAGAGTTGGGTCGAAAGGAAGGGGATTAAATATTGAGAGGTGTTGGAGGCGAAGCAAGTCAAGCGAGTGAGAAGGGTCCGGGCGAGTATCGGAGATCCATGGACTGTGGAGCTTAAGTCACTGGGAGTACCAGTGTGCTGAGACTAGAGGAACCAGAGGTCAAGGGAATCTCAACACAATTCAATCATTTTCTGCTCAGTGTCTGAAAAATGTATTGTTAGTTTTAACAGTATCTCTCCACTTCCCTCTGGGATGGTTTGGTCCTGGAGAAAGGGGGAGGGGACAGCATATCTCCTCTTTCCTCTGGGATGTTTGGTCAATGCCATTTGGTCCTGGAGGAAAGGGGTATTCTTAGTGCCATGATGACTGGTCAGGGCCATTTTACATGTCATACCATTTGCAACCACAGCAACTGGTCAAGGCAACAAATATTAAATTGTCAAGGGATACAATACGCTTCTATCTTGATTAAAAAAAGTCAAACTGTGTTGAGTATATACAGACAGCGGAAAAGCAATGCACAGTGGACATGCGACCCCCATTATCAGGCAGATTTTATGCCACCGGGGGTCAAATCAAGCCCCCTTTTGTGATTTAAAAATATCTGTTTTGCAAAGCCATACTATTCTTAAGCTACAAATCTGTGGTTTGATTATACTTGGATTTTTAAGCTACAAATCTGTGGTTTGATTATACTTGGATAAAACAAAACAAAAGAATCCATCATCACCAACACCTTTTTGTAAGAAATGAAAACCCTAAAATAAATGAAAGTGACAAAAGATAACCACAGAATCCAAGATATATGATCTGATGAATCAAATGAGATCATCATAGTGGATGATAGATTGAAAGAGCTCTCTCACTGAGAAATCTCTTCACATCATCATTGTCCTTCTCTAACAGACAAAATAAGTCAATAAAAGACAGTGTCTTACAAGTAGACAACAATGTGAGTGTGGAACAAGCAGTTTGAAGACTGCATGAGAGGACATGAGCACACCTTGTGAATATGAGAATACAACAATGTGGGTCTGGAATGAGCAGCTTAGATACTGTATGAGAGGACATGAGCACACCAAGAATATGAAATGATTGACATGAAGAAATGATTAATATTGATGGTGAAGAATGAAGAAAAACAATGATGAAGGAATACAACTGGGAGGAGGAACAGTTGGATTTCATGATTGAAACATCATGGTTTGCAAGTATCATCAAATATGATTCAAACCTGATTAATTAATAAATTAAATATATCTTCATTCAATTGAAATCAAAAACCATTTCTTTCTTAAAAAAACAAAAACCTGTGATTCCTAAAAATATCATTGAATTTAGGCCCGTTTTGGATGCAGAATATTACACGCGTAATATTGACAACTTGTGTGACATCTGGTCCAATTTTGGTGGACTTCAGTGGATGTCATGCGCAAGGCTTGATATGACGGCTGTCAAAAAGGGGCCTTAAACCTTGAAAAAACCTCATAACTTGCATGTTTTTTTTTCCCTTTCAATATAAAAAAAAAGAAATGGAAGAGGAATAGTTGAAAGCAAAAAAAAAGAAGAATGAAGGATCCAAGACCTCTCTCTCCAATCAAGTTTCAACCAATCCTGATCTGTTGTGTATGTTAGTGTGAATTAAAAAAGCCAAACTGTAAAAAATTGATTTTATGATTAAATTACATTCAACAAAAAAGCATAAACATATATATATATATATATATGTTCTCTCTATATATATATGTTCTCTCTATATATATATGTCTGAATTGAATAAGTATCACCAACCAACAAATAAATAAAAAAAGCATAGAAATCATTAAACTTTTACGTGTTTTGGATTTTGGAGTGGGTGTAGGAGGGGGATGGAAATAATTCTCATTTCAAAAAAAAAAAAAAAAGAATCAAACTACAGATAATAGTTGGTAGAGATGAATGGATGAATGGTGATTGAGACACCAACAAAACATACTTGTATCTTTTGATCGTTCTGTATAATATTGGAGGTTTTTGTTTGTTTGTGGTAGTGTGTGTTTTTAAGCATATAGAAAGAGTAGAGATAACTCGGTGAGATTAGTTGATGGCAATAGGGAAAGATAAATTAAAGTTTGGGTACTGTGGAAGAATAGAGATATATGAGTTTGAGGATCTTGTCAAAGAAAGAAAAGGAGGAGAGTGGGATGTGATGGGATGACTCACCTCTTAAAGTTTTAGAGAGCATCAAAAAAGCCCAACTAGCAAATGCGAAACTGAACCAATGGACCTGAATGCCGAAAGAGTTTTTGACGAGTCCACCCAGGAGTTGGTTCCCGTTCATATGAACGTTTTTGAGCCAGAGGGAGTTTGGATGATCGGCAGAGAGGAAGGAGTTCTTATCGGAAATGAGATGGAGGTAGAGGAGCGGGAGTTCGATTTGGGCGCGACGAACAGACTCGTACATTCCAGCGACCAACCATAGACTTGTAGGAATTGGCAGACCTTCAAACGAGTTCGAGAGCTTCTTTTTCCCTGATTTCGCGTCTTCGTCTGCAGTCCTGATCCGTTGATTGAATGCGGCTGTCGAGTTAAACCTAGCCAACCTGGTCAATCCGGCACAGACGAAGAAGGTCAAGATCAAGACGTCCGCAGGGTGTCGCAGACCGATCGTAAAACCCACGAGGGCCGGCGCAACCCCAAAGGAGATCAGGTCGGCTAGCGAATCCAGTTCTTGACCAAGCACCGAGGACTCGCCACGGAACCGGGCCACCTTTCCATCTAGGAAGTCAAACCCCAGCGACAGGATCGGTAAAAGACATGCCCGCTTTAGGTGGTCTAAATCTAGGGTGATCAAGAAGTATGCCGATGAAAATATCGACAGTGAGCCGCAGACGCCATTGAAGAGCGTGATCAGATCCGCCAGTCGAAAGTTTCTATTGATGTTGTTGTCGTTGTTGTTGGAAGAATGTAAATTCTTTATCAATTATTAACTATAACCATCATATTAGGTTTTTCGAGGACCACAAGGCCTATTTTTTTTCTGATTGGATGATAGACAAGGAGAAGAGTAGTGGAGTGAATACCTAAGTAAGCTGAAGTGTCGATCGTCGTTGACGAACTGTTTGAGGGCCACCGTGACTGGATCCTGGGCTCGATCGTCGGCCCAAGGATAAGGTTCTTTCTGGATGTTTCGATTGGCGGTACTCTCGCGTCTGGAGGTAGTCATGACGAGGGGATTCACAGTACTTGGACGGTCGATGGGGGTGGTGTTGGCTGATAGTGGGGCACTCTGACCGGGTGCTGAGGCCGGTATTGTGAGCTCCGGATTGGTACCTAGATGCCAGTTGAGTGGTTCGTGTTAGCAGTGGTTCTCCTGAGCTAAATATTTATGTAGTGTTCTGCTTACCTGGCATGAGCTTCGGTGTTCGTGGACAGGGCTATGTCGATCGAGTCCAAGTGGGTTAGTGCAGCTGAACTGGAGAGTGCTGATGACGTAACAACCCACTGTCAATTACAGCTTTCATAAAACAAACCTCCAAACAGCCAACAAATTTTCAACCTTGTGCATTGAGACTCAATCACCTCGTCATGGTATTTTTAGGAAGAACTGAAAAACCAGCTGTTTCTGAAATTCTGAGTAGTACTGTTATTCCAGGAGCAATTTCTATGTCTTCATCCATGATAGTTGTCCAAAATATATGCTAGTCTTGTTTTGCCAGTATCTTCCAGATACTACTCAATTTTATTGATGTTTTTTAAATAGAAGATGTCCAGTTGCAGACTTGGTCTGCCAAATTTTCAGTATTAACTTTTCAGGTAAAAGAGCAAATTTGATTAAGTTGGATGGATATAAAAATACAAACAGGAGAAATGGATGACATACCAGTATTGAATGTACCAGAGAAATCTTTTGGTTGGATTCAATTCATCTCACTCCTTGGTGGTGGGGCAAGTTGTAAAATTTAATTCTTCTATTGCTAATTTATCATATGTGTCCTTGAATGTTGTAGTACATATCAGATAGGTTAAGTTCCAATAATTTTGGGGATTGATTGAAGGTAGACCTTCATTTTTGATTTTTGCAAGGTATGCATGACCTGCTATAAGATCCTCTTCTGAAGTATCATACACTAACTATGACCTAATCTATGTAAGAAATATTCTTGAGGCCATTCTTAACAATCAAGTTAATAATGTGAGCAGCCAATCAGATATGAAAGGTTTATCATCAAAATCAAGCACTCTGGCTTTAATCTTGGAATGATTCTACATAAGAGGTTATTGGGATAACAGAGTTGTGTGCTTTTTTCTTCTGTGTAAATGTCACATGTATAACATGCTTATTTCAGTCTACTTAGTTTGAAGCAGCAGTCATGGAAGAATCCTTTCTCAATCCTTCCACAAACTTGGGTGTTGCTCTAGCTTAACTAAGCCTCTCAAACAGAGAGTCCGGGGGAACCCGCCTGGAAGGCTCTTGGGAGGGCCCCTGCGGCCCTGCAGGGACGACAACTTGTGTTAAGTTAGGGTGTTGCTGCTTCAGGTATGTATTTCTCATTTCATTTCATTTCTTCTCTTCTCTTCTTTTCTTTTCTCTTTCTTGCCATACTGAAATGAATCTTTATCTTTCCACAAACTTGTCTACTGCTGATCCAGGTTCATCTTCACAGGTTATGAGGCCCAGTTGCTTCCAGAAACCTATTTTTCTCACATGTTAAACCTAAGGAAGCTTGAGTGTTCAAACATTACACTCTAAAGGGCCAATCTTTACCATGTTTGAAAAAGCTAAATTTTCTATTTTTACAAAATCAAAAACCAATTTGTCAGCCCATAAGGCATCAGACATTGTTCAACTCAAGCCACCCGGTCAGGACTCAAATAACCTTGACTGGAGCTTTATTCTTCTCCTTCACTTCTGATCATGCAAGCTAGTGCATGTCATTAAGGAGGTGAAACCCAAATATTTTCTGACTAAATGGGATGACAATGAGGACAATGCCACATCCACTCACATAGTGTTGGATTTGAAGTGAGAATCCCATTTTCAGAAATCTAGACAAGGTAAACAAATTCTGTATTGTTGAGATTAAAACCAGACTAAAAACATGATATCAGAAAATATTTAACAATAAATAAAAAGAAGAAAATAAGAAAGAAATGAGAAATTAATTTACCACGAGAAGTTACAATGATTATAAGATGCAAGAACTGAAAAGACAAGGATTGAAGTCACAGGAGAAGAAATTATAAAAAGAAGAATACAATTAGCAAAGAAAATTAGAAAGGAAATGAGTCGGTATTCTTTTCTCACCAAATAGGAAGAGGATTTTTAGTGGAAGTTGGAGCAAGAAGGATTGAGTTGATAGGTGAATTGGATAGTGAAGAAGATGTGGAACAGAGAAGGGAGAAGTTTTGGAGATGTTTAATGGGAGATCGGATATGATTGAGGATATTTGATATATGTGGAAGATTGGGAAAGTCGATGAGAATAGATGGAAAAGTTGGGTGATGAAATTGAGAATGTAGGTTTGAAGAGGTAAATTGGTATTGATTGAGAGTAAGGAATGTTGGATGAGAGAAGGAGAAGGAGTATTTAAGGTCAGGAGTGAGAAGGAGGCAAGGAGTGAGTGAAAGGGAACGACGAAGAAAGTGTTTTCAGATATGGATTTGAAAATGGAATCAATTGGTTGGGGTTATTTGGAAGGAGATAGAGGATGAGATGATGAAAGAGGATGGTATGAGATTGAAGGATGAGCAATGAGGGAAGAGGGAAGGAGTGGTGATACAAATTTGAGAGTTGCTTGAGATGTAAGATATGTGATAGTCGAGTGACAGGGAAGTGAAGACTGGGAATGAGAGTGAGTGAGGTGAAGAAAAATTCAACACAAGGTAATCTTGACCTACCAGTGGCTGCTTTCAAGGCCAAATCCAGTAGTCTTGCCCAGCATGGTTGACCACCCTTTGATGATTCACTCTTTTTCTCCCTCTGTTGTGTTCCTGGTCACAAATTAGGCAAGGTGACTTAGGTGCATGTCAACTGCCAGCAAGCACTCTGCTTTTTTTGTGGTGCTACAGCTCAAGTACAGGGTTTTCAACTTAATGGCCTGGCTGCAGGTTTTATTTAAAATCTTAAGTTTCTATAATTCAAACACTTGCCATAGAAATAAGGGATTTAACCAGGCCCCTTCTCACCAACCATTGCTAGTGTATTTTTTCTTTGGTGCTAGGTTTGGGTTCTTGATTTTGTAGTTGCCTGCCCTGAGTTATTCAGATTGATTGCATTGGTAAGGAGTGGAATGAGATCCAGGATTGAGACTCTTGAATTTGTAATCAGCTACAGCATCACAGCTGTCACTTTGATTGCTGTTTGGCTTGTACAAGCTCATCAAGCCACCATGGCCTGGTCAAACTTTGGAAGGTCAGAGGAATGCGCCAAATACCCACAAAACAGCATTTTTCCCACTGTTCCTGGTCGATTAGCTCAGTTGGTTGTAGTGCCTTACTAATACTGACACCTTCGGACGTAATGCGGATGTCATGGGTTCGACCCCCACATTGACCATGCCCGGAGCACTACCAAGCGGCAGCTGTCCCGCACTGGGGACATGTTGCGGGGCTTGCCAGGCTCCTCGTGCATTTTTGCCAAAATTTGGTGCTCATGGGATCGGGGATGGAGCGAGGCCTTTATGAAAACTGAATCCAAGTTGGGCCCGGTTATCCAAGTTGTGCCCGATCAACAACTCATTTCAGGCCTATGTAAACAGCCCGTCAGGCGCGGGTAGACACCGGGCCACCCCGGCCCGATTGCGTCCTGAAACATTTAAACATTTTTACACCTTCCGGGTTTCCTGCAGCCATCTCATGCAAGATTTTTATTGAGGGACCGACTACATTATGGAAATCAAAAATCGAATATTCTTGTGAGTTTTGATGGTCGAATGGATTTTTAGAAAATCACAAGAAACATTGATGAGATTCGAATGAGTTTTTAATTAGCGTAACTGGAGGTTGCTCGGGACTCGGTTTAGCCGTGGTCATAGAGCTACTAGGATTCGATGGCTTGGTATGCGTGTTCGATCGGGATGAAGGAGAGGGCCGTAGATTGGAACACAAGCATGATGGCGTGAGTTTTTGATTCTCTTAAAACTGTACTCGAGAAGGTCCACACATGTCAAAGAGATCGAATGCTTATTTTTTTTGGCTCATCCTGGCGTGTTGATCGAAGCGGCTCGTCTTTCAAAAAGCCGATGTTCGATCAGAGGCGGAGATCCAATTGGGCTTAAAGAAAGCTCTTGAAACCTGGCCGGGAGAGACGATCGGTGGCCTAGTCCATTGCGCTGGCGTGGGCGCCGCAGACAAAGTCGGTGATATCCCGTATCCACTCTTTCCTTCTAAGGATTTCCAACCAGGATAAATTTAGCATGATTCTCTTCGTTCAAGACTGTTAGCTCAAGTGGACGAGCCGGAAGCCTTGAAATCTTCCAATCGGTGATTGATATTAACCTTGTCAGTCGATCTTCATTGCAGGGCGAGTACTCATGAGTTATAACACCCATCACGAAAAATACTGGCCAAGGAAGAGAAATAGAGATCCCTGGCGCCTCGGAGCTCACTGGACTGATGAAATAGTTTACCTAGTAGACTGGGAGTTTCAATGTTGCGCGTCTGGTGGCAGCAGGGATCGTCAAACAGAGTCATCTTAAGAGCTCGAAAGCAGGCCCCGAAACGAACCAAGACCAGGGCGTGATCATTTTGACGAGCTCGACCAGCTATCAAGAAGGACAAGTCGGACAAGTCGGATATGCTGCGAGTAAAGGTGGAGTTGCAAGTATGGTGCTACCGATGGCCAGGGATCTGGCAAGGTTTGGTAGGTCTTCGACTATTACTGGATAGTACTGCTGGGTAAATCTCAGGGATGTTTTAATGGCACAGGAATCCGCGTCAACGGGATTGCTCCATCACTCTTCGATACTCAGATGGGAAAGAGCATCTCCCCAGCAGTCCAGAACAGCTTACTCAAGGCGGTCGAATTTCCGGTCAGGTTTGGCGAGCCTGGAGAGTTTTCATCCTTAGTGATGGAATGCATTCGCAATACTTATCTCAACGGAACAGGTGTGGTTTTCTCTTGCCTGAAGTTTGCACTGAGATCTTCGGCAATTGCCTTGATTCTGATCTTGTTCGTCTTTCTTGGCTCTGTGCCGATTTTCTTTTGGTGATTCTGTGTGCTAATCTTGAGTGATTCGTCTGGATGCTGCTGGAAGAATGGGAAAAATCTAGATGAGGCTTACTATCCTTTGATATGATTCTATTTGAGCCCTTGCCAACATGATGGATCGTAGCTCAAGCTCGAAATCTTTCTTTTTATCTTTTGACGAAACCGCGGTAAATTTCTTACAACATCAAGGATATAATCAAAGTATTGAGGGACTTAAAAAAACGAAAGGCTGGATTGAGGAACAAGAAGATGATCAAAATTGAACCTCAAGCATCGAACAGAAAGTAGATTAATCAGCCAAGCTCCAAAGATCTTTCCTGTTGAGTTTTGGATGAGATCTGAAAGGTTAGGATTTTTTGTAGGATTAAACCAAAACCTCAAGCATTTTTCCATTTAGCTTGAATGTTTGCTTTGGAAGCTTGTCATTCTGAGAAAGAGTACTTGAATTTGATGAGCGAAATAATGTTGTTACATATATGAAACACTACCAATTGGCAAACACGGGACTGTTTCCAGAAAAGTGGGGAAATTATCTCTTGATCCTTTCATCACATCCTTAGAATGCTCCTTCAGCTCCAGTCAGATTAACTTTTGCCCTGCGCAACCTGGCGTCACACCTACCTATGTGAAAGCAGTTTTTCTCCTGTTCTTAAGCTCACGTATTGGGAACATGGATGGGTGCCATTTACCTGGATGGGTACCAGAAGCTCAAGCAGGCCCACATCAAAATCAAAAAGAAATGTTACCTCACAACGTCCACAGTGTTGCTGATTTCAAAATAAATTTTACCTAAATCATGGCTGGCTTACAGCTCCAGGTTTCTTGGGAGTGTACTTTCAGATGACTTGAAGATATCCGTCTTTGTTAGAAGCTGTCAATTCAACTTACTTCCTCTCAAGAGTAATAGTTGCGCCATACTAGGTGTTCGTGACCATTTGCGAAAAAATGAATAGGCAGGCAAGAGGTAAGCTTGATATGTATTTCAAACAATCAACTTATTTCTTGAGGCTGAATCAATCATTTCTCAATACTAAGTCCTAGAAACAAAGAATCAACTTGAGACAATCAATGGCCCAAAGCCCGCGGGCCGGCGACTCCCCGGCTACATACCACGGGGAGCACCGAGGCGGTCGGTGTGTCCGGCTGGAGTGGTAAACTGGATAAATTGATCGATGACGTAGATATTTCCATCAATCGTCACTCCAGTCAATCCAAACGATACGAGGTTCAAGATTTGACTTCACTCACCCTCCAGAATTCAGACCCAATCAATCAGCGCGGAATCCGTATCTTCAATCCATATGGACACGTCGGTTAGCATCCCCCTGGACTCGCTCGAAGACCTTCACATGTAAGTTATTCTGCCAATTCTACTCGAACAATCAACCTATAATATATGACTGAAGATCCTTGGTACATAACTATAGATCATCCCACCCGGTCCTGAAACACAAAATGTCCAAGATCAGAGACAAAGCGACGAAGCCTGCGGAATTCAGTTGAGTTGAATGGGGTGAAGATTTTATTGAAACATTTAACGGAGATTGAATGATCGGTGCCAAATAGGAAAGCTTTTAAAGGACATATCCCTCATCTTGGCTGTCGAGGCCTCAAGAGATCTCGAGACGAAATCCGTTCCTGATGTAAGCCTGTTCCTTTTAGATAAAGTCATCGAAATTTGCAACTGAACAAATCTGGAATCATTTGAGCAAAAAGCTCCAATCTCCGATCGCTCCATACGAGGGTGTCACGCTCGAATCCCGTATCGGAATCTCACCAATCCTTCGAGCTGGAATAGGCATGACAGACGGTAAGCTGGTGACTTGATTTTTTTTTCCTGGTTGGTGATAAAGGCAGTTGATGTTGAACCTGATCAGTCGATTCATTTTTGGATCTGGCTTAGCATTTTTGGACATTTTTCCGGATGCGTCTGTGTTTTATTTGGGACTGTTTCGTGACAAAGCGTTACTCCAGCCGGTCGAATACTACCAAAAGCTTCCCGAAGTACCCCAAGTTGATACTGTATTCTTACTTGACCCAATTCTTGCGACAGGTTAAAGACTACTTTGCCTTCACACACAAACCAGACACAATCAAAAAGGACTGACGTTTACCTGATGTATTTTTTTTCTCAAATCAAATACATAATAGGTGGTACAGCGATCGCGGCCTGCAACATGCTGGTTAATGCCGGTATCCCAATGATGCAGATCAAGTTGATCACTATATTGGCCAGTATGCCCGGCTTAAAATCAGTCATCAAAGAGTGTCAAGGCCTTCAAATCTGGGTCGGTTCCGTAGATCAAGACTTGAAAGACGGGATGATTGTTCCTGGGCTTGGCGATAGCGGAGATCGCTTGTTCAATACTTTCGGCTAATCAAGATTATTTGCCACATGAGTTCCCGTCAGTATATCTGCGCAGGATGGTTCCAACTCTAATCAAACTACTTTTGATCATGCTCGAACACTAATCGCTGCCGCTGCTCTACGCTTATCTATGTTGTTTACCCCTTTGCATGCCACGCCCATTTTCATTTACAATCCAGGCTTCCCCATGACGTCATCAACCGATCATCTCCTATGTTACATTAAAACTTCGCCTCGTTCTATTTCGAAACTCTTTATCATCGCTAGATAATTTGCTCTGTCGTTTTGTCTATTTATTTATTTTATTTTCATGCAAAACGTTTAGCTAGAGAACTTTCCCATAAAAAAGATTTGATCTCTTGCTCACGATAAAACCACGCCACACATTGATCGAGAGTTCCAGAGTGCCATTGGCCTGGGGAGAGCCAAAAGGGAAAGTGCACGAGCGCAAAAGAGCATCGACACCAACGAGATTCGAACTCGCGCAGGTAAACCTACCGCCTTAGCAGGGCGGCTCCTTAACCACTCGGACATAGTGTCTCACGGTGAGACATTTGGTGAATTTGCCATTCAGATTCAAAAATTCAAAAACATGATAAAATCTGAAGTGTATCTGTTCAGCTAAGGCCCCATTTGGCCGTCCACTGCTACATGATAAGTGTCTCTTAATCTTGAATGAAACCAATTTCAGAACTCAGCTGTCATGAAACTTGGATGTCATGAGACTGTATTATAACAGGGTGTTTGGCAATGTCAACCACATCCACAATTTACTCAACCTGTTAAGTCTTCCTTCTTTCATCCTGAATGCTGACCCCATGTGCACTTGTGAATGTACCAATGTTTCTGAAATACTTGGCTAGCTTCAAAGTCATTGTAGTTCACGCAGAACTGCAAGCTCCAGCATTTCTTGAAGTCCATGAAGGCAATGGTTCCTCACATTCCCTTTGTCGATGGGTTCAATTTAAAAAAACAACAAGGTTGGTAATGGTAGTCAATAATCCGGAAGCCTATACCTTGAAGTTGGAGGGATGGCCCACTGATCTCAGTGTGGATGAGCAAGCATCTGTCTTGAAAATGGTCACCAATGAGCCAAAAATCTACCACAGAAATCCAAAATGATTTGCTTGACCACTTCAAGATCCACATCTCAAACTCATTGTATAAACAATTCGACCTCACTAAAAAAATGTGTATGATTCATCCCAACCAAGATGTAAACGACTGTATGGTTTAGATAACCATGATGGCTAATGTTGAACCCAGGTGAGTTACTACTTTGCCTCTATTTTTGATTTTAAATGGTGGTTTTGGTGTTTTTGGTCACATATGAGAGTAATGTTTCTCTTGATGGTGTCATCTGCACTAAAGGATGTGAAACAGTTGGCAAGAGAACTGATTGCATGTTGGGCAATTTATCTTGATCCCAGATGTTGCCCCAAGTGGACTTGTTCATATTGATTATGTTCCAGTTGGAAATTATCAAACAGGTTGACTTTGAATCCTATTTGGAGAATGTTTTGGTGAGTTGATTTTCATTCTCTCTTTCTTTTTTTGCTCTTACTGTTTTTATGTTGATTGCTTTGTAGGTACCAGCCATGAATCCATTCCCAGGACCCCAAATCATCTTGGTGATGGACAACACCACAATCCACCATAACAGGAATATCAACACAATGATTGAAGCAAAAATCTGTCAATTTGTTTACCTCCCTGTGTATTCCCCCAAAAACAATCCAATTGAAAATGTTTTAAATTATGACAAAGATGAATCCAATTGAAAATGTTTTAGATTATGAATCTGGCATCTCAGGCTTTGTAG
Organism: Puccinia horiana; assembly: GCA_001624995.1. Taxonomy (NCBI): domain Eukaryota; kingdom Fungi; phylum Basidiomycota; class Pucciniomycetes; order Pucciniales; family Pucciniaceae; genus Puccinia; species Puccinia horiana. The sequence continues at coordinate 608,505 of LWDY01000014.1, forward strand.
TTTAGTGCTACAGCAGGCACCTAGAGCTATCCCAACCCGTGTTTGAGTCCTGGTGAAGCCTTTTCTTTTCTGACAAAAATGACTCACTGTTCTCAAGGCTTCTCTGAAATGCCACAGGAAGCTGTTGGAATTGATGGAATGTGTGCTTCATGCCCAACATGTGTGTCTGAGCTGCATCATTGTATCATCCAGCAGTTCCATTTAAGACCAATGTGTGTTTAGCTCCATGTTATTTAAGACCAATGTGTGTTTAGCTCCATGTTATAATAGCAGCTCTCATGAATGTAGAAGGTGGTGGGTTTGAATCCCACAACACACAATTATTTCACTGAATATTTACAGATTTACACGAGCTTGATGGTGGTGAAACTGATGGACAGACAATCCATGCATTTACTCTGTTGAGCTCCATCCCTGAGCTCATGAGAAGCCTATTTTTGGGCTGTGGCTACCTCAACTGAGCAAAACATTGTAGTTTTTTTATATTTCCATTTCTCAGCTTTTTAAATATTATAATTCCTGTCACAAATGTAAAAAGCCAAAACAGATTATAAATTACAAATGACAAAAAAATACAGTTTTGCTGATTTTTGGCAGCCTTTGCCAGGGCTCAAGCAGGGCCCAGGAGAATTCCAGCTTTGGAAAGCTCTGCCACATCAAAAAACTGGAAAATTGACCAGTGAGTGATGCCAAGGTTAGAAATACTGTCTTGTAGTTGATGGGAATTGTTTTTCACATGAAAAAATGCTAGAGTCCCCCAACATTGGGGTAGGGGTTATTTTGGGATTGGACTGTTCTGGATCCCAAGATGTGCCCACTTTAGGGCACATTAGTTTGGCTTCTTGGGGGAACACAGCTCATGGGGTTCAATAGGTAGTTCATTGTGTGAACAGTGATAATCAAAGATAACCTTTGACATGTGATGAGTGGGTGGTCAGCGTCCTGGGAGTGAGTAAAGGGATGGAGGAGCAGCAGACCTTTGACACGTGATGAGTGGGTGGTCATTGTCCTGGGAGGGAGGAGAAGCAGACCTGGAGTGATGAGAAAACAGAAGCAATGATGATTATTCATCAAGAGAGATTGAGAAACAAGAACATTGAGAGAAGGAAACACAAAAAGAGAGGAAAATGAATAATAACATTTGACACGTGATGAGTGGGTGATCAGCGTCCTGGGAGTGAGTAAATGGAGGGAGGAGCAGCAAACCTGGAGTGATGAAGAAAAAGAAAAACAAAAGACTGAAAAGAAACAGAAATACAACTAGAATTCAATAAGATTCTAATTACATAACCATAGCCCCTCCTGAGATTCACTTCTTTTCTCTTACATTGGTGGTGGATACGGCAGGACCCTGGAAACCCCCTGTAGAGGTGGATAACCAAAAATCTGTGATTTTGGCAAAATTAATACATCAGGCGGCACCGGGGAATGAATTTTTTTGGCTGATTAATACATTTTCATTTGTATCCTTGAGGCAAAATCCCATTGGGGAGCCCCGATACCCCGGTGAAAAGCGGGGTTATGCGGGTTTGAGCGGCTTTACACTGAATTTCAGGGGATATTCATACAATTATGCCATGTTTGGTGAGTACCCTTTTGGATTTCAAAGCCCATTCATACAAATTTGGTGCCTACCATTTTGCAAAAAATGCAAAAAATTCATACATTTAGGTTACCCACCTCCTTTGGGGGTTTCCAGGGTCCTGATACAGCCAGTGATTTACTATGACATGGTGCATGTAACACGCTACTGGAGCAACCAGATAGGGTGGAAATGGTGGATCTGCCAGAGTGGCGGGAATTGGGTGGACTTGAATGAATGCTGAGGAGGATTGAATAGGAGTGGATGAAGTGGCAGAAATTTTTTGTGATTTGAACCCAAAAAGGGGTGATTTAGGATATGCGCTGAGAGTAAAAGCACTTGGGTTGGCCCTCAGACAGACAAAGAAGAATGATGAGTGAGCTGGTGTGAAAAGATGGAAAGAAAATCAACACTCAACATTGGTCTGGCCCAGGTACCTTGGGTAACTTCAAAAAGAACGATTAAGACGAGTTTTCTGGATTGGTGTGCATCATTTTCTGGTGAATTCAGGTGAGCCGTTTTCAAGGCCCATCGTTGCATAAATGATCAAGCCTTTGGTGAGCCTTTTGCAAGGCTTTGAGTTTTTAAATGCATAAATCTGTTGAACAAGTTCTGTGTGAAAGACAGCTGCCTGTGTACCATCAGAAGCCTCCACCAATGGAGCAGGAGGGGCCAGGGTGATTGTCCTCCTACTGAGATGGTTGTGTGCTGATTATTGCTGGAATGAAAAGAAAATCTAGTGAGAATCAAAAGCAAGATCAATAAATATAGATTGGAGTCCTCACCTGTTTTGAGCCCTTTGGGTCCTTCTGGACCAAGCAACATGTGATCATGTGGCTTTGAGGTGTCATTTCACAAACTTGGATGAATTTTGGCAAACATTTGTGAGTTGTTGAGCCAGTTCTTGTGGTTAGCAGTAAGTTGACCTCAATGAGGGATTACAAAATGCCAGAATATGTTACCATCTTTCTCTTAGCCCTGAGCTTAGTGCCCAAGCAAAAGGATCTTGTCAGTCTTGATGAAATCAATCACCTTTCTCTTGAATATCACAAGATAAGTGTTGCCATGGTTTTCAACCCATCAATAGCCAATTTCCGGGACTCAGATTAGACTTTGTAAGTCCAATGTGGATAAACTGGGGTAGTCAATAATCTTTGCTTGCAGGGATTCTGAGGTGGTATAGTAGGAGCAGGAGTATGGAAAACAAACTCGATCCAAATCTCTACCTTCAATTGAATTGAGGTTGTCAAGCCTTGAGACTGAGTTACTACACATGTTTAAGATGGGGGCATGGTACGGTCCCTGTGACAGCTAGATGGTGCTGCATCCAGAGTTTAGGTTGGTGTTTCAGATAACCTGAAAGGATTAAATTGGTCGCCAATAAAGGGTTGTTGACCAGTCACCCAAAAAGAAGCTTCATGCCATTGTCAGTGGTTGTGTTGCTTGACTAGAAAGGTGATCCCATCAAGCAACATTGGTGGGTGTTGTTGAAATCATTGTCTGATAGAAAGGTCCAATTTGGAACCTGATATACTGTTTGATAACTCCAGAATGGAGGAGGCAACCAAATATACTGTCATTTCATTGTGGTACAACAGGAAAAAGATGGAATCAGCTTACTTTTGGGTGATTTTGGATGTGGATGATGGTGATGATGATAGTGGTTGAGGGATGGGCTGTGGCCATGTGGGTGGTGATGAGACCAGAAGTCGAGCACACACAGACCTTGTTCAACTCTGATTTTTTTTTTGTGTGCACACATTTTTTGTTTTTTGCAGAAAAGGGGTACAAGAATTGTTGGGTATGTTGTATGTTAAAGGTGTTCAAATATCATTTTGAAAAAATTGCAGAAGTTCTTAAACACAAGATTTGGCAGGGACATGTCAAGAAACTTAAACTTAAATTTTGTGATTCTTGACAGGTCCATGCCAAATCTTGCATTTAAGAACTTATGCAATTTTTTCCGAAATGATATTTGAACACCATAGTTATAAACTAATATTTTTAAGTGCGTGGAAATTCAAATTCATATGTAGATGTTATTTTTGTCTAACTTCTGGATGATGTCTTTATCCAGAAAAAAAAAGAGTAGTTGAAATGTCTTCACATAGATTTCCTCTCTCTGATGTTTAGTTCCAAAAATAAATTCATTTATCCCAGTATTTATATACATACAATGATGTTATTCCTCATGAAGTGTTAGAAATAGATGGTTTTGTTTTTGTTAGACCAAATTTCTTTTCCCAAATAATCTATTCTCACATCTGATATGTAATCATTCTTCTTTTTCTTCATTCAATTAACTATTTTTCTTGATTGATTGTAGTTTTTTTTTTGTATTGCTGATTAGGTTGGTACATATGTAAGAGCTTCAAGTCAATTCATCCATCTCTCTTTCTCTCTCTTGATGTAAAAGTGTCTTCATTTTGAGAACATTAACTTAATCAACAGGAGAAAAGTTGTTGATCCTGTTGAGAACCTTTATCTTTGGGGTATTTTTCTCTCTAGCTTGTTGGAAAAACGAAGTAGATTGTTACAAAAAAACGTCGGCATATGTGTTTTGTTATTGTTGGGGATGGATAAGATTGCCTTCAGGCTTCGACTAGCTTTACAGTAAGCAACTATCGGTCTGGCTGGAGCGATAAGGAAAAGAGCTAGATGTATGTGATGTCAATAAATGATCTAATTACACAGTCGTCTGAGGAGCTGTATCTTTCTGTATCTGTATTTATGTGAGTGGGATTCAAGGGATGTTTGATCGTCGACTGGTTGTGGTCACCTTGCGCGAGTGATGATGGGATGAGCGACTCGTCTGGACTACATAGTTCCACCACAAGCTTATCATCGCAAATGTAAATACAGATTTCGGAGTCTTTTCTTACCCAGCCATCAATCTTACACAATTTATTATGTACCCGGAGGATTATCAGCACACGGATCGATTCAGGCATGAAGGAATTTTCTCGGCTGAAATAAAGATGTTTTGCGGAGTGGGTTTCTTGCATTCGGAGTTTTGATAGTGAAGATCCATGTGCTTCGTACTGGAGCACTTTTTCCAGCTGGGTGTCTATTTTTTTCGCTCAGACTGAGGTTGAGTGAGTCAAGTCGGAGTGAGGAGTGTTTTGCTGGAGTGCTTCAGTCAGGTCGAGATTGCGCTTATTTTTTTAAGTTTGGCTTACATAAACTCAGCTGCTGCCTAAGTACATACTCATCACGACCTTGTCTGTTGACCACTTCCTTCTTCCTCTTTCTTTTGTTCTTAACCACAACAAAACTCAGAAAAACACTTCTTCTTCCATCTCGCAACAACCCATTCAACCTCATTCGGTCTCTGGTTATCAATCTACCACAATACTTCCATTTTCTATTCTAAACTAAAAATCAACTTTCATCAGTCCAAACTCACCACTCTCACAACCACCCATCCATCCATCCTGAACTCGATCACCATCAAATCCATCCCGAGAAGTTCTCAATCATCCCACCATGGAAATCGCGGTCTCATTAGACTCGTATACGAAAGGTCTGTCGATCAAGAAAACCTTTCTCATCTTGCCAACAGCTATCAAACTAATTCAATCCATCTCCTTTTTATCGAATAAAAAAAATAGGTACTAGGGCCTGGTTTCCAGATAAAGTATGGAAAATTCAATCCGATCAACCCTTCTCTTCTCCCACTTCGAATCAATTCAATCAACATCTGAATCATCGTTTATTTCTTCTTATCTCCCCAGGAGGAAGGCTGGCTTAGCGCTGAATTACAAGAGAAAGACGTTGCGGCCAATGGATCCATCAAGCTAGTATTCATAGATGATAACGGTAAAGTACATCATTTTCCTCTAAGTACCCTCAGATCTCTGTTTATCATAACCTTTCATTGATAAAATCTTTCCAACCTTACACTACCGCTTACTCACTTTTCAGGAACGACAAGTCACAACAACGACCGCCCAAGTCCAAAAAACAAAAGGTGCTGATCTACCACCCCTGAGGAATCCTCCACTACTCGAAGCAACTGAAGACTTGACAAACTTGTCATACCTCAATGAGCCAGCAGGTCAGTTTACCATTGAACTTCTTATTTCTAATCTATCGATCAGTCATTAGCTCATACTAATTCCAACGTTATCTACCCAGTTCTCTATACTATCCGAACACGATATACGACGGCACGTCAGATTTATACCTATTCCGGAATCGTACTCGTTGCCGTCAATCCTTTTATCGCTGTCCCTCTCTACTCATCCGATATCGTCCAAGCTTACGCTGGAAGGAAAAAAGGAGAGCTAGAGCCCCATCTATTTGCTATCGCCGAAGATGCTTATCGATGTATGATTCGCGATCGACGTGACCAAACTGTCATCGTCTCTGGTGAATCTGGTGCTGGGAAAACGGTTTCGGCAAAATACATCATGAGGTATTTTGCTACGGTTGATGATCCTGATCGACCAGGGAAGAGAAAGGTAACTTTTTACCTGACCTCTCAAGAGTCCTTGACGTTGTATATAGCTGATTTTTCCTCTCAGCCACAGGGAGTCGATGGATCGGGTATGACGGAAGTTGAGGAACAAATCCTAGCCACAAATCCAATTATGGAAGCTTTCGGGAATGCCAAGACCACTCGAAATGACAACTCCTCTCGTTTCGGAAAGTACATCGAGATCCTTTTTGATAACGAACAAAATATTGTAGGAGCGAAGATTCGGACGTATTTACTGGAGCGATCACGTCTAGTCTACCAACCTGAAACTGAAAGAAACTATCACATCTTTTATCAGTTGATTGCTGGCACACCACAAGCCGAACGGAAACAGCTGGGTCTAGACTCGATCAGCAAGTTCCACTATCTCAATCAGGGCGGCCCCAGTGCAGAGAAGATCGCTAGCGTGGATGACAAGAAAGAATTCGGCTTGACCCAAGAAGCTCTCAGCACAGTCGGAATCGGGATGACGCAGCAGTGGGCTATCTTCAAACTATTGGCCGCCTTGCTCCATCTGGGAAATATCGAAATTAATGCTGCTAGGACTGACGCCACGCTGAGCGATGATGATCCCAGTTTGGTCCTAGCATGTAGCTTGCTTGAGATTGAACTTGGTGAATTCAAGAAATGGACGATCAAAAAGCAAATCGTTACTCGGTCCGAGAAGATTGTTACCTCCTTAAGCGCCGCCGCTGCGATCAGTGTCCGAGATTCTGTAGCAAAATATATTTACAGTAGTCTCTTCGAATGGCTTGTTTCGGTCGTCAATGGAAGTTTGTACAACACGAATCTCGATGACAAGGTAGCCAGTTTTATTGGTGTATTAGATATTTACGGATTCGAATTCTTCAAAACAAAGCAAGTTCATTTTTTTTTTTTCAATTCCCTCCTTCACCATTGACACTGGCAAAGGCTAACTGACGCGGCAATCCCATGATGGCACTTGAATGTTTGACCTCTTCAGTTCTTTCGAACAATTCTGTATTAATTACACCAACGAGAAATTGCAAGCTGAATTTAACGCACACGTGTTCAAGCTAGAACAGGAAGAGTACATCAACGAGAAGATCGACTGGAAATTTATCGAATTCTCTGACAACCAACCTACTATCGACTTGATTGAAGGCAAATTGGGTATTTTGTCCTTGCTGGATGAGGAGTCCAGGCTGCCGTCTGGATCAGACTCGACCTTCGTTCAAAAGCTGTACACTCAACTTTCAAAGCCGGAACATGCCAAAGTTTTCAAAAAACCCAAGTTCGGCACATCCGCTTTCACGATCGCCCATTATGCGCTGGATGTTACCTATGAAGGAGAAGGATTCTTAGAAAAGAATAAAGATTCAGTCCCAGATGAGCACTTGAATTTGCTCTTTGCTACCCGGAATGTTTTCTTGAAGGACATCCTCGAAAAGGCTCAGGAGATCCGTAACACTCCCAACGCACAAACTACGATCGTCAACAGGTCGGCCGTGGCTACTGGGGATCCTATCACGTCCCCGATGTCGCCCTCTACAGCGTCAAGTAAACGGACAAGTCTTTTTGATGGACCGGCGTCATCAATTGTCACCAAGCGCACTAGTGTATCAACTGCCATCAGCAATACCACTTCACCTCGCCCGCCACCCCCTACTAAGCGTACAATGGGTGGCCCCGCTGGCGGTGGTGTGGCGTCCAAGAAACCAACACTGGGTTCAATTTTCAAACAATCACTTATCGCACTAATGGAAACAATCGATTCCACGAATGCGCATTATATTCGTTGTATCAAACCCAACGAGGCCAAGAGAGCTTGGGAATTCGATCCTCCGATGGTCTTGGGTCAACTTCGTGCCTGTGGTGTATTGGAAACTATCAAGATCAGTGCTGCTGGATATCCAACTCGATGGACATTTGTAGATTTTGCTGAACGGTCAGTTACTAAGTTACTGTGGTCATGAATATTTGGTCTCGATTACTGACAAATGATCAATTTGACTACACGTTGCTAAAATTACCTTCATTCGATCACGTAGATATTACATGCTGATAAAATCAGATCAGTGGAAGAATGACGTCAAAGATGTCTGTCTGAGCATTTTAAAGAACACGCTAAAAGAGGAGAATAAGTATCAATTAGGTTTGACCAAGCTATTCTTTCGAGCGGGGATGTTAGCATACTTGGAGCAAGTCAGAGGCGATCGGATCAATTTCTTAGTCACTCTGATGCAAAAGAACTTCCTGAGAGCATTTCATCAGAACAGATATCGTCGAATAAGGAAGTCGATCTTGGGCATCCAATGTCTTGTACGAAGGGAGATTGCTGTACAGAAGAAGGAGCGCGCCCGAGAGGAAAAGGCGATTTTAATGATCCAAACAGCCATTCGAACCTTCTTGGGCAGACAAGCCTTCTTGAAGACTCGGAAGTTTGTCGTCCAATTACAAAGCCGTCAGTTTTTTTTTTTATACTTGTTCAGAGCGGCATCCAAAAACTTAAATTGGATATCCGTTCATTATTGATAAATTTTTACCAGGTATACGTGGTGGCAAGATACGCTCGACTTTCGGGAATGAGAAAACCTTTGTTTCCGCGTCTAGACTCCAGGCATTATTCAGAACTCTCTTGTTTAAGCGAAAATATCGAACGGAGATAAGAAAAGTGGTGTTAATTCAATCTCTACAGCGAAAACGACAGGCCCGACGGGAACTTTTAGCATTGAAGCAAGAGGCTAAATCGGTTGTTCATTTCAAGGAAGTTTCGTATAAATTGGAAAATAAGGTAGTCGAGCTAACTCAAACGCTACAGAAGCGCACTCAAGAGAATAAATCCTTACAATCGAAATTGAACGAGCTACAAACTCAACTTGAAAGCTGGATGTCTAAGTATGACGAAATCGATCGTCAGACTAAAAACTTGAAGAGTCAAGTCAACAAGCCTACGGTTGATCTTCCCGAATTTGAAGCGTTGGGCGAGGAGAAGAAGAAAGCTGAATCCCAATTGGCCGAATCTCTGAGAAAGGTTTATATTTTCTTTCTTTTGTTGGGTGACATTCACAGCCAAGGCTTTCAATACTGATTGCTAATGAATGTTGTCATTTATTTCTTCTTCTACAGATTGCTGAGCAAGACAAGCATATCACCAAGCTCACAATAGAGTTCGAAAGACAATCCAAAGAAATGGAAGAAAGGCAGAAACTGTTGGATAGTATGACTGTCAACGGCAGTGGTAATGATGCAGCCACAGTCTCTAGCATGAGGCAGGAACTATTGAGTTTGAGAGAGCAGCTCAGTCGGGCATTAAATACTCAGAAGGCGATTCCCCGGAGTGACACGGGCTTCCACATGGCGACTGGACAGGGCAACCAAGCAATCAACCATTCCGGCGCTCCTGCGGCCCTTAATATGAGCACAAGTGGATCACCTTCTTCATTAGGCCAAGCGAAGAGGAAACTCCGACGACACAGTGCGGATGATTTGGGGCCAGACGTCCTGCCGGTCGTTCCAACAGTTTCGGGTGGACTGGCGCTCCCCGTCAATAGATTCGATAATCCTCGAGCAGTTTCGGTCGCTTACGCCCAAACGCTCAACATCCATCCAGAGGACCAATTGGAAGACCCATCGGAAATTGTCATGCGACTCTTGGAAGATGAAGAGCCATTGGATGAAGACGTCTTGGTTGGCCTAATCAAGACTCTCAAAATCCCGATCCCGTCTATACAGAACCCACCTAGCGCCAAAGAAGTCTTGTTTCCGGCTCATCTGATTAGCTTGGTGACCAATGAAATGTGGAAGTATGGTCTGATGAGAGAAAGCGAACGCTTCCTGGCTAATGTCATGCAGACCATCCAGCAACATGTCATGGTAAGCAAATTAGACAAAGAAAAATGAAATGTTTAGTATGAGGGCTGGAGAATTCAAATTCTATCTTGTTCGACTTTGAACAGGGTTTCCAAGGAGAAGAAGCTATCGTACCTGGTATTTTTTGGTTGTCGAATGTTCATGAAGTCTTATCGTTTGTGTGCATAGCAGAGAGCGATATCTTACAAGGTATTGGACCAGGAGTGGATGGAGCTGGACGAGATTTTGACTGGGACGACTACGAAAGACTAGTGACGATTGTCAAACACGATCTAGATTCATTAGAATATAACATCTACCATACATGGATGCAAGAGACGAAGAAGAAACTGCACAAGATGGTTGTACCAGCCTTGATCGAATCGCAGTCGCTACCTGGCTTTGTGACGAACGATAGCGGGGGTCGATTGTTTAACAGGTTGTTATCGGGCAACAATCAACCGGCTTATAACATGGAGGATATCTTGAACCTCTTGAATAAAGTTTGGAAATCTTTGAAGTCCTATTACGTCGAACAATCGGTTATCCAACAAGTCGTTACCGAATTGCTCAAGTTGATCGGCGTTACTTCTTTTAACGATCTACTGATGAGAAGAAACTTTTGTTCCTGGAAACGGGCCATGCAAATCCAATACAACATCACTCGATTAGAGGAATGGTGCAAATCGTAAGACTTGGTTTTCTTCTTTTTTTTCGTCACGGGGGTTTCCTTATTTCAGTACATTCGATTACTGACTCATATTGTGGCACCTCCTTATAAATAGCCGTGAAATGCCTGAAGGTACTTTACAGCTAGAACATCTGATGCAAGCAACGAAGTTGCTGCAATTGAAAAAGGCAACGATTTCGGATATCGACACTTGCTACGATGTTTGCTGTACGTCTCATTTTACTTGAAGCAATGACCGCATGTACCTGAGGTATAATGTGAGAAGCTGATGCATCGCACATTATTCTTTCTTGTAATGGAAACAGGGATGTTGACTCCTTCACAGATTCAGAAATTGATTCTACAATATCATGTTGCTGATTACGAAGTGAGTCGAAAAGCCAAGACTACTATGTACACTATTATATCTTGCTCTTGATTGACGTGTTTTCTCGCCTAAATAAATCTAACCAAAATCACAGAATCCGATCGCTCCTGAGATACTAAAAGCGGTGGCATCTAGGGTGATGCCGAATGATAAGAATGATCATTTGATGTTGCCACCTGAAGTCGAGGAAGCTGGGCCGTATGAAGTTCCCTTGCCGAGAGAAGTCATGTCTCTTGATACTTACTGTCCCGCTTGTAAGTCCCTCTCCCCCCTCTCTTTTTTTTCACCAGTCTTAAAAAACAAGGCTTGATGGGTCAAAGCGCTCATTATCACGACTGTCCTTTTTTTTGTCGTTGTAGGGTTAAATGTACCTCATATCAGACGATTAACTTCGGTGGTCACTTAAAATAACTTTCCTTTAAAACTCGCATGATGATGATTATGTTATACTTTTTTCTCTCTCTCTCTCTCTTTTGATTTGATTTATTTATTCATTTTTATCTCTTTTATAATCATTATGTCGTTTTCGTCATCAATCAATTCATTCATATAAATATATGAGAGATTACACAGAAATTTTCTTTGATATTTATTTACATATAAAAGGATTCTCTTTTTCTCACTTTTTTGTTTTGCTTTTTGACGTATTTTATGTACATACAAACATCAAAAAAAAAAGAGTTACATGTATGCATGCATGTATGCATAGGTTTCTACAAAGGCTTTTATTTGCTTGTGGGGTGGTACATACATGTGTAGGAATAAGTGATCATGAAGGAGTTGGTGGATTAATCTTAAGAAAAAAGGGTTTTTTGACTCTTTCTTTTTCTTTTCTAGGTCTTGAGATTTTAGATTATTATCATCTCTACATAAATATGTATTCTTTTTATTCAATCTCACTTATAACTTTCTTATCTTGATCTCTGCATTGTCTTTTTTTCTCTCTATTTTTTTTACATGAATTGATTGTGTTTTTTTTCTTGTCTTCTCATATACATTATATCAAAATACTTAGGGCCTGTTTGGCTGCGCAGAGGCCAGAAACTCAACTTAGTGAGATATCAGGAAGATAGAGTGAGGTAGCTGAACATGTCTACATTTGTAGCTGTAGCTCAGACACATTCCGCTCCAACCCCATAGACATGTTTGGCCACACCTCATTTGGGTTGGTTGTTGAGTAGATGAGCAGGAAGAGCTTTGTGCAGGTCTCTTGTTAATTGTTCTCTTGCTTTCTACTTTATCATTAGCCACCTCCCTTCTGTTCAACCCTCTCTTCTATTTCCTTCTTTCATCATTGATACCCATCTTGTAGCCTTGGAAGCCAACCTAGTCAGACTATTCCCTCAACATCCATGACCAATCCAACAAAACAAAACAAGCAACACAAATGGATAGTAGAAGGAGGAGGGAGGGGAACAAGCAAACCTGGAGTCGGATAATTGGATTGTTGTGATGTGAGAAGTTAGTGTTGGTGGCCTGGGTGGATGTCACTTGAGATTGTTTTGGAACCTCTCAATTGGTTTATGGTATTTTTTTGATGTTTGAAAAAAAAGGCAATTGAGGACACAGTAGTGCAATGAGATACAATCTCTGACTTCAGATACACCCAAATAAGGTGAGGGACAAATTACAGCTTCTCAGATATTTCTCAGATACTGTTGTTGCTCAAACACTCACATGCTCAGCCTCCGGGCCGAAAATTGCATGGGGATTCATCTTCAGTGGCTGAGCCTACTTGCCCAGTCATGCAGGCTGAGTTGTCAAGGTGTCGCTGCAGGATGCAGCAGCATACAAATGTCTGTGGTGTCAGTATCTTTTCCAACAAGATACTGTATCTCAAGTTTTGTGGGGCACACAAGATACACTTGCGTGGCCAAACAGACCCTCAGGCCCCATTTGGAAGCAATATATGATGCTTTGCACATGGCATCCTCTCAAGTCCACCACAATTGGGCCAGGTGTCACACAAGTCCTCAATACTACACATGTAATATTCCACATCCAAAGGGGGCCTTGAGAGATCCTTAGAGTAATCTAATCATATTTACATATCTATAAAATTGTTGATTTTTTAAAACACATGATATTATTTTTCCATGGGGAGATTATTCTACTTTTTTCAAAAAAAATGTGTGTAGTTTTTCACCTCTGGGGATTGGGTGTGTGAATCTTTGTCATCAATGTCAACTAACAGGATGTAAATACATGTTAATTTTTTTTTGGTTTGGATTTTTTTTGTAAAAAAAAAGGTTGATATTTTCTTTATCTATGTTATTTATTATGAAGTTTTGACGGCTAAAAAACTTACACAATTATCTTGGTGTCAGATTTATAGACTTTGAGAGGGTATTGATGAGAAAGCGGTGAGGGAGGAACAAGGAGCTTGTCTGTTTCTCACTGAAGGGGGTCTGATGTGAAAATATTCTGACCTGATAATTGAGTTCAGCCAGTAAGAGAGAACTTAAGTATTCAAAACTAGAGAGCCCCCTTAACAAGATCCAAAGGGGGCCTTGACAGGAGACTACATGAAAACAGGACAGGAAAGACCACATGGCCAGACAGGACAGGAGGCAACCACACGGTCAGACAAAGACAACAGACAGGGAGCAGGACATAGAAAGACCACTTGGTCAGACAGATTGGTGAGCGGACAGGCAATAATCCTGACACTTGGAACTTCTCACTGTTGGAATGATGGGAGCTTGCTTGCAAGGTGGTTAAGGATTGGTTGACTGAATAATTCAGGCTGATGGGGACTGGCTGCAGATGAAGCTTTCTGGTAAAGTTTTTGCTCTGAATCAATGATTGCTTTCAAACAGGAGGAGTGTTGAAACTTCATTTCTTTTATTCTACTCTTCCCCAAAAACCCCTTTTCTTTATTTGAAACTTAGACTTTATTGGACTTCTTGAGCATTTAATCATCACATTTTTCACATAAATCATATTTTGAACAGTTCTGAGTCATGTATGCCTTCCTTTCATAGGCAATTCAGTGATGTAGTAAACCTGGTTTGACACTTTGACACTGACCAAACAGAGATTAGAATTAGACATACATTTGATGACTTAAATACCAAAAAATGCTTGCAATAGTATCTGGATTTCACTCATACTTCCTACTTTGTGTAGCCAAGTAGAAACCATCTTACTTTGCTGGTGTCACTGTTTTTGGAAATCTAGTCATTCTTAACGTTGTTCTTCTGTTCACAATCTAAATTCTTCTGTTCATGAGCTTCTTTTGGGCTTAGACATCCAATATGGCTTATGATTAAACCCCAGTTTATCTTGCATAATGTTCAGCTTTTGAGTACTGATGGACTCAAAAGCACAATTGAGACTGGCTTGTTTGAGTAAAAGCCCGCAATTGGGCCCAATGCAAGTTGGGAATGGTGCCCCGCTGGATTAGAACAGAGGATGAAGTGGTCAGAGAGGTCTGCTCCAACAACTGCACAATTTAATGCTTTTGAGGGATTCCAGTTTGCAGATGCTGAACTGGATTGCATCTTCCAGGTTAAAAAAGATGGAGTGATTTAAAACAAGACAGGGCCAAACGGCTGATGTGGAGTGTGAGCCACTTGAGACTCTTCCATTCAATGCTCTTGTTTTGAAGTGGGGCTGGTGTGAAAAAGGAAGTAAATGGAAATATCCCTTTGATGTTAGTGATCAGTGAGAGCTAGGAGGAGGGGCAATGAGCAGTCGAACCTGAGTGGAATGATAAAGAGGAAAAACAGGATATAGAAAAGAAAACAAGAATGACACGAGAATGAGAACTAAGTACAAGAGTTTCACACGCCCTTTCATTTGCCTGTCACATGATTCATTTCTATTTCTCATAGCTGGTTTCTCTTCCAGGAGCCTGTATGTGTTGTTTGGATTGGCAAGGGCTGTAGCTAATTCCAGGCTAGTGTGATGCTTTCCCTGACCAAACTTAGTTTCAGAATTCAAGGCTAAATTTTGAAAAAGTTAGCAAAGATTTGTTGAAGAAATTTCCCCCAAGTCCAATGAAAGACATACCTTGTGAACTGTGCCACCATTTGAGGTTGGCTTAATTGTGGACCCCTGAGATCCCATCATTGAATTTGAAAGTTCTTGTGATTGGTTAACCATCTGAGAAATGGCAACAGAAGGTTGCACCACATTTTGTGAAGGACTCAGATTTGTAAATTGAATTGAGGGGGGGGATAATTATCTTGATTGTGTTGTCATTTTGTTTTCTCCGCAGGGTGAGCTGGACGCAGGCAGTGCAGCATATAGATATCTTGACATGGTGATATGGAGGGCGGGGGCCTATACATAAGCAGGGAAGATAGATATAGGCAATCTTGGATGTTGATTTGTTTGAAGGTGGCTAAACTTTCTCCAACTCTTGATGATGTATAGCATATGTGAACAGTGCTTGCCAGCTTGCTGTTTAAAATCATTGGGGTTATTATTTTGGTTCCAATTTTTGTAATTTTATTGTATTGTAGTAAAGCTTGAACTGATCTCCTATCTAGTCACGACTTACTTGAGACTCTTTTTCAGAGTAATCATTTTATTCATAGAGATGTGCTTTCTTTTTATCTAGTAACAACCCAAAAAATTGTGCCTAGAAAAAAAAATCTGTCATTCGATTGTTATGATATCTTGCTACACAAAGGGTTCACGTATACACAAAAACAGCGTAATGAGACCAGACATTAAACCAAAAAAAATAAATAAAGAAAATGAAAAAGAAGAATTCTTATAAACACGTAAAGGGGGGCAGAATAAAAAACGAGAAAATAACTTAATGTGATGGTATCAATCATGAAAACCTCAGGAGAAGTGGTTCAAATATACATAAATAATCAAAATATGAAACAATTCTTTCAAACTTGTCTAGACCTTGTCAAGCCTGATGAGTTATCTAGATTCTAACTCGACGTTTTGGCCGGCACCTTCCAATTTTACCGGAAGAGATCTTCTTCGATTGAGTAGATTCTGGTAGGTCATTTTCGGTGGAGTTCTTGAGGGAATCATCAGTGGATGGTTGTGAGGACTTATGATGATCGGCAGAAGAAGTGAGGTTCTTCTTCGAATCGGTTTGGACTATACCCAATTCTCCGTCGCTTTGGACTTGAGTGGCATTGGGATTAATGGCCGACGAGTTGGTAGTGATTGACGAGCCCGAGTTGGGCTTGCTGGAATCAGTCAGATTGTTCTGCTTTTTGACCCCTTCATCCCCGTCACCTCCTTCGCCCTCCTCGTCATCATCATCGATATCATCTTCGTCCACTTTGGTTGATTTGGTGTTACTGGCTTGGGTCGTTTGCCCTTTGGCTTCACCGAATGGTTGTGTACGCGCTGATCATTTCAAAATTTCACATATCAGATAGACACATAAGCACGCATCCCATGAGTCTAGATTTGGATGGACGGGGTTCTAAAGGGGAAAAAAAGGAATGTACTTACGGTCTGAACCTTTTCGGACGGTCTTGCCATTATTTTTCGGGTCGAAGAATAGATTGGGATCGGCAGTTGGACTTTGCTTTTGAAACAGTCCAGACAGTTCGGGATTCTTGGGATTCTTCTGACAGTACAGACTATTACGATCGGGCGTGGAGAATGACGAGAAGTCTGGGAAGGTGTTCCTTTCAGTCTGTCTGTAGAGCTTTGCTAACTCGATCAATTTCGTTTGGACTGCATTGTCCTTAAGTTGCGATTTCGCTATGTCGATCATCTCTAGCATCATCATATTTCAATGATAGGAGAAAACAAAAACAAAACACAAAAACTCATTAACAATCATCACTAGTTTATTTCTGGCTATCGATCTTAAGGAAGAAAGATCAAGGGAATATATACTAGAGGGAAGTGAGTGTGTACTTACTATCTGCCATATCCTGCTGGGCACATTCACCAGCCCCCGCTAATAGTGGTTGAATAGCATCACCGGCTAAGGTGCCACAAATCTCACCAGGACAGCCAGCCAGATCGTGTATATCTTGAACAACTTTCGGATGTGAGTTTGAGTCGCTAATTTTTCGTGGCAAGAGGAACATCCGATCCCTGCTGATTTCGGAGTGATTCGTAAAGGGCGGCGAGCCAGGAACACGATGCATACTAGGCTCGATGAAAAACATTAGGGACATCGTCAATGGAATCAAATAAGGAATTTGCAACCTCATGTTGACGGAAAACTTCGAGGATAAGACAGTAGAGGTAAAGAAGTTAGAAACAACGGCCTGTTTTTTGTTATAGAAGATTTGACGTATTGTAGCAAACAATTCAGAGGCGGTGGAAGCGATGATTTGGGTTGACTAAATGACTCAGGGGACTTGTAATGGGAACCTGGGGAGTGCGGAAAAGAAAATGTCAGACTGGTCTTTTAATTGAAAGAAGTCTCATGGTCGATAGTACTCAGACAATGAATGACTAGGGGCCCACAAATTGCTCAGTCATCCGTCCCAAGTTGTTTTATAATAATGACTGCATAACTGAGTCCCTCAGGCGTGGGCCATCAATGAATACAAACGGGAGACACAAAGGGTAATATGATGGGGAGGCGATTACATGAAGATGAATGAGTTCCTTTCAATTCATCGAGTGCGCATACCCTCAAAGGGCATCTGCCAACAACGATATTTCTGAATGAGTATAAACAAGCCCATCGTCGCCTGGCTAGAGGCTAGAATAAAGTTAAGCTACGATGGTTTCTCCAATTTGCCAACAAAGAGTCACAAGAAAACTTGCTTAGGTTGCCTGGGCGATATCCCCTCAGCAGATTCTCGACGATGACTCGAGCAAACTGTTTCATTCGACTTGTCATCCGCACCCCGTCTTTGGGCTACACCACCGCACAAAGACCACTAACATATCTCGCTCTACTTCGTGTCGATAGTAGCAAAACTGTCTGCGACAGCTATCGACTACCATTGATCATTCTTGTTTTTCATTTTTTAGGAAAACGTTTGTTTGGAGCAAAAAAAAAAGACCTCTTTCCATCGGTCCGATGGTGTAGTTGGTTATCACACTCGCTTCACATCCGTTGGGGAATCCGCCCAGTGTACGCGCGAGAGGTCATGAGTTCGAGCCTCGTTCGGATCAGTCTTTTTAATCCCTTATGGCCCCATGCTATGGACCATTTAAAACTCCGCTCTTACACTTTCAGCGTGTTCATTTTGTTATAGGTGTTGTAACCCCAGTACGTGTCACACGACGTACTTCAGTTACATGTATCAAATAAGTCATTGAGGAAAACATACATCAACCTCAATTACCTTATTTTGTCCTTGACGTCATCTCCTTTTCCTTTTTAGTCATCCTTGTCATTACGTTAGATAATACCTTTACCAAGTAGTTACATAACTTGTCTAGTATAAATAAACTAAAGTTTCTTTCATTTGTTAACTCACTCTTGTCTCTTTTAATTCATAATAAATAATCTTTTCAGCATAATTTGCCTAAGAAGACTCATTAATAGGCATGTGGTACAAATGATTCAGGACAAGTTGGGAAGGTATAAGGTTGGTCACATAAGGTAAACCTTAGAACCCAATCACTTCTTGAGGTAAACTTGTGCATAGTCCACAGATTGTGTATTTGGTCATAATCTCTGAGCGTGAGGTATGGGTTACTTTTCCACCTCAACATGGGGGACCAGAACCAGATGCAGAAGGAGCTAACAGTGATGTGGGTTTGAATATCAGATATACAACCCTTCTCAAGTTATTCTGATGGCATGAGGCCTGCACAAAATTCTGTACATCTTCTTGAAAAAGAGTAGCTAGCTCTCTTTCCAAGGATGCTGTGTTGATATCTCACCTTTTCTTGTCAGATTTTTTTTGTTGTTCAATTAGCATCAAAAATCTCGATTCACCTGTGATTGTCTCTGCTTGAGTTGTTAGGATTTTTTGTGATACCCAATCTGTTGGCTCCCTGTGACTAAGAGAAGGAATTAGTCACTTTCAAGGACATGGGATCTTGAGAATGGCCAGCTAAAAGGTTGCCTTTCACTTCTCATTGGTCAGGAGCATCAACCTTAGCAAAAAAGAAAATGCCTTGATACAACAATGGTTTGGTCACTTCAATCACAAATTGTAAATCATCTTGTAGACAGTATCAAAGAGATGAGTGATGAAATTAAAGAAGTTGAATAATTGTAGGAAGGAAGGAAGAAAGGACTTCATGGTTTAAGGAGTTTGAGAAAAGAACTCTCAGATGTGGGAATCTCACAGGAACAGCTCAAGGGGGGTGTAGATAAAGAATGAAGAGAGTTGGTAAGTTTTCATCACTTGGTCTAAGCTATGGATTAAAATAGACTATCTACAAGTTAATCAGAATGTGACCAAGAAGAAATTGAATAATGAATAAAAAAGAAAAAAAGAACACAATAGAACATAAAATTGGAAAATCCTAAATTGTGTTTAATGAACACCACAAAAAATTGTTGCATGAAAGAAAATAAGACTAATGTAGAAAGTTGACAATCCTTTTAGTCAACAAAGGTTCTTTGACTCATGATGGGAAGGTGTACATGATTCTGAACAGTATAGCCTATATAATCATCACCATGCAAGCATACATCATTTTGTACACAGCAGTTGTAAACTTGGTTGGAGTGATTTGTGGATCCAACCAATCCAAGAAGGATTGGTCAGACCCGCATTGGCTGACATTGTGTCCACTTGCCTGTCAAAGCAATGTGGGCTAATGCTTGTGTTAACCCACTTTGGCCAATGTTTTAACTCACTATGGTCGGAATTGACAGAACATTTAAATCACTTGTTGTAACCAACAACCAAGGCATGGAATCCACAGTGCCTCCCACCTTAGTGGGTATAAGAATTCCAGATTCTGACTTAGTGATGGGAAGTCCTCCAGTTTTTTGACTAGAGTATTAGGAGACATGGTTACCTTTTCTGGTTGGTTGGTGGGATGAATAAAATGACAATCAACTGTGCCCCTAAGGCCTGTACCAATTTCAGTTAAATGTTTAAATCAATTCTGATACCACAGCTAGTTTTTATGTGGGTAGTGTTGAGGCAGTGTGTTTAAAAGATTTATTGACATTTGAAAAGAGAAAAAACAAAGAAATGCTGAAGACAAAGGTAAGGATTTGGGGGGAGGAAGTAAGAGAGATTACTCCGCCAAGAGTGGTTTGTAGTCACGTAGTAAGACAGGTACACTTTGGACAGGAATGATCCCAGCCTCAGTGATCACCATTGTGATATCTTCCGGCCTGGTAACATCATACAACAGTGACAGTTCCTGGATTTCCGGCTCCTCATCACTATCTTGGGGCGGGGTGGACAAGCTGGATGGGAACTTGAATAGATGGTGGAATGATGCCGGTGGAATATTGGATTGTGGAGTACCTTGACCGCAGAAAATAAAGATTAAGTTTCAAAGATATTTTACACATCCAAAAGCAGGAAACCCGAAAGAAGAAACTGACTGATTTCATTGCTGACAATGCTATCCAGCATCACCCGGTCACTGAACTTGTAAGTTTCGCAACAGCAGACGACCGGGATCCCGTGGGTCTTGCTGATCATCGCAATCATCGCCGTGCCAGCCCTGCCATAGATTGCCCCATTAGCGAGCATGGCATGGGCGCCAAGGAGGACCAGGTTGACAGTGCGGAGGACCGGGCCGATAGCGGTAAGCAATACGTAGGTGCAATTGATACCTACCCCAGAGAGCAGCTTGAGTAAGTTCTTGGCCTCGTAGGCCGGCCGGGCGTCGACTAAAACCACGCTGAACTTGACCCCTTCCTGGTGTGCTTGTAGAAGAACGCCCTGGATGATCGAGGAGCTGAACACACATAAACAGGCACAAACTATGAGACAATTGTGAAGGAGAATCGGCGATACAGGGAGTTCACAATCACTCACTTGGCGTAGGTCATAATCACATCACCATCTTTAATCTTCGTCACTGCATGTGATTGGATCACCTTACCAGCAACCACGATCCGATCACGTATGAACAAATCGATCCGATCACATAGGTAAGCTTTGGCCTAAGGGAACAAGAGTAAGTCAGATCGTTTTATTGAGGCCAGGGGCTAATCGAGCGTGACGAGTCGCAAAGGATAGAAGTGAGGCCCACCTGTTCATCAGGCGTGTCCATACCAATTCGACTGATGACCCCTTTCAGATGCCGGATCGCATTGCCCATGCTGACCGATAATGGTCTGGCTTGGACGAGATGGGCAATCTGAGGAGACAGGTGAGACAATAGATGTCGGCAGAGAGATGTACCTGATGGAGGAGAGTAAGATTGGATGGCCTATCAAGAATACCGTTCGTCTCAGTCACACAAAACTTTTTGGTGCTTTTTCCTTGACTTTTATAAATATACATCTGATATTCTCACGTGTTTGAATGCTTCGAGCATGGCCATACATCGGGCGTTTGAACCGACGATTTTGAATTGGGCGAATAGTTGAGCGACCCGGACGATGGAATGATGAAGAACCGGATTATCCTTGTGGGACGCATTGAGGGTGTGGGTGGTGACTGGGGATTCGAGGTGAAGAAAAAGTTGAAGGGAGTGGGGGAAGTCGATGATCGGGTCGGTCTTTTTGGCGATCGAGTTGCTGCGAGTTGACCGAGAGGCTTGTGTGACATTATTCGAAGCCTTGCCTGTGGTGGTCGACTTGCTCGCGGGCTTAGTGGAAGTCGTTGGGGCTGGAGTGCCTTTCAGGGCTGCCTTGTCGGCACGTTGCTTCTCTTGTATCGCTCGTCGCTCCGCTTTGCTCAACTCCTTCATGCTCGGCTTTGAGCTTTTGGCTTTCCCAGTCGATAGCCCGTCTCCTTTTGGGGCCGAAGATTCTGCAGCATGCCCGCCGGCATGTTGTGGCCGGAGGTTCCCCTGGGATAGCCTCCTGGTCGTCCCGGAAGTGAGGTTTTCGGTCGACTCCGATGCAGAAGGGCGCTCGGCCAAGGAGGATAGTAGCGACATCGTTCGACTTCTGCAATAGCAAGAGCAAGCCAGTCAGTTTATTAGTCAAAAGCCAGAAAGAAAAAGTGACTTGCAAGTTGATGGTCGGCGTTTCTGGCTCTGCAACTTCCTGTTAGAAAAAAGGGAAGCGCTGGGGCGGCCGTCAAAAGGCTTGGGAGGCAATAGTGAACGCAGCCGGGGTCGAACCGACGATCTCTCGCTGCCAATGCAGACTGCTCATCCTATGTCGAAGGCGAGCGCCTTACCACTGGGCCATGCGTCCCTTATCTTGGTACTCACTGACATCATATAAACCAAAATCTAAACCTAACCCAAAGGGGGTTCTTTTGGCTCACCTCTGATGTGACCTAGGTCACATGGTCTGCTTGGCTGTGGCTCAGCCAGCCAGAGGAGACTGCAACAGTCTCCTCCAGGCACATGAGAAGGAATCCATGCCAAATACTCAGCCTATGGCACTACTGTAAGAGTCCCATTTGGACTATTCACTGTCTGTTGGATAGGCACTAGCAAAGGAGCTCAATAGCTCCTGAGTGAAGTTCTAGTACCAACGTAAGATGGATTGCAGTCTAGACATGAGAGAAAGATCTCTCTATTAGTATCTACACGTAAAGGGTAGTGGGAAAAGGAAATGAGACGGGAAGGGAGGAAGATAGGGTACTTACCTATACAGGAGAGAAAAATCTCTGCTGTCTAAGTAAAGGGAAAGGGTGAGACTAAATACAAGAGAGAAAAGGCTTATGTAATTGTGTGAGCCTGTGAGGAGTAGGGCTCACAACTACAAACTATGAACCTGTGAAACCTGTTATGGCCTGGTGTTACACCTGAACGGGGGAGTGCAGTTGCCCGCTACAATAGTGTAGTCTTTTGGTACCTTTTCTTCCTCCCCTGGGTCTTTAGAGTTTATGAGCCCAGTGTTGCCACTTTCGCATGTTCAATCCCCATTGCCTACATCTTGCTTAATGTCACACCTCCCCAGCTTGTAACATCTCACATATCACATCATCACTGAAAAGCTACTCCTAGTCTTGCATATAAGCATATTATTGATATTGATTATTGATTTAGGAGTTTGGTTGCCTTAAAATAGTTCCACAGTTCATGGGTGCCTCAAATCCCATCATATGAAAACCATAGTATTAGTTAAAGTAGCCAGTATGTGTGAATGTTGAAAGTTAACAAGTCTGTTGGGGAGTAACACTAGTGGATTGTATGTACATAGTTCTCACCAGTCCATTTGGTGTGCAATCCAATATCACCTCCATTGTCAGTGATATTGGCTTGCGGGGGAGTGTTATGGCCTGGTGTTATACCTGTACGGGGGAGTGCAGTTGCCCGCTATGATAGTGTAGTCAGGTGGTACCTTTTCTTCCTCCCCCGGGTCTTTATAAAACCAGCTCTTCTGAAGAAAGCCAAAGAAACATCCTGGGCCCCCAATTCTACTGACAAATCTTACTGGCTTACATCTTGCCAAAAATAAACAACAAATCAATCCCAGTTTTCATTCCTTACTAAGTCCAACAGACAATCCTAAAATTATCATGATCTTTTCTTTTTATTCTTGTTTCTGCAACAATCAGGACCAATGGACCCTTATACATGTGATGCTCACAATTACATTTTATCTTTCCTGGAAAAATTGAACTTTGTCTTCGGATCTGTTTCTTACATGGCTCCATGTCAATCTCTCACCCCACCACTGCCAACCTTCAGTCAAGCTGGACTTGAGCAACAGTTCACCCAAGGACAATGTACTCACAGATCACAACTATGGAAACAGAGTCATCCAAGAAGCCATGCTTGGAATTCTACAAAATCAAGTTGCTTGCCACCTCATTTCCTCCCAAAATCAATTGTTTTGAGGATCACTGTGACCATGCAGCTCATTGCTATTGGTATCCTTTTTGTAAGCCATGGTCTGAGCAACAGTGGATTCATAATTTTCCTAGAAACCCCTTGCAAGTGCAACCAGAATACCAATGTGAAGCTACAATATCTTGCTGTGTTTCTAATGATCAGCCAGAATTGCAAGAAACTGAAAGTGATTTTGGTGACAAGGCCCATTTGGTGAGTAATCATTATTTTCAGTTCAGTCCAAAGGGTGACACATCTTGCCAACAATAATACCATAATATTATCTGTACAGTGGCTGGAAAGGAGTTAAGGGCACAGTTTGTGGCTTTCCAGAAGCTCAGCCCATGAAATTTGGATCAATAATACAAAGAGGAGCCCCAAGAATGAATATAAGAGAAAAAAATTCAAAAGATTGAATATTGAAAGTTGAAAAAATTGTTCCATTTATGTCTGATTTTTCAAAACCTTTAATATTGTTCCAAGAAAGTGGAAAAATCAGAGTGTAGCCTGGCATGTGGCAAGAATGATAAGAAGTGAAAAAATTGTACCCTGAACAACAAAATTTTCAGTGGCCAGAAAAATGAGTTGAAAATTGAGATCAAATTTGGCTCTGGTGCCATAATGCATGTTGAACCTCATGGATACCACATTCCACAACATTTAACAGAGCCTGAAAGCCAGTCATGTATTTTTTTTTTTCATTTCTTATCATTCCCACATGTCAGGCTGTACTCTCTGATTTTTTCACTTTTTTTTTTGGAACAATATCAAAGGTTTTGAAAAATCAGACGTAAATGGAAAGCCTGATGGCATGTTAGATTTATGCTAACCCTCAACAATCCTAACCTAGCTTGGGCCAAGCAAGTAAATCAAGGCAATGGAGCAGGCTTGGCTTACTTCGATTATTAAACTCAACTATTCGAGGCGGTAGTGGTGTCGATATTCTCAGTGCCTTTCTTCCTGGATATCAGCGTTGTTAAAGGGAGGGGACGGTCGACTCTCGATCAGGATTCAGGTGGCACTGGGACGGACGATACCCCGGCCAGCTACGGGGAGTATTCCCCGATCTCCGGTCTGCACACATCAATCCGGTTCACCGCTGTCCGCACATCAACAACAACCACTCCGAATTCCATCAACTTCAAATATCCTTCATCAAGTTTACTCACTCGAAAACTCAAGCAGTGGTCACTCGAACATGTCTTCCCTCAACGATTTGTCTCAACTTGCTCAAAGATATCATTTAAAGGTAACATCCCTCATTGCCTTCATATCAAAACCTGCGTGACTTGGTTCGACATTTTATCGTATTTCTTCCTTCTCTTCTTCCGACTCTTCTTTTCCGTAAACCCTCTTTGATGTACTCAGCGCACTCGTTCCAACTCTTCATCCGCCTCCTCAACAGCTTCTTCGGGTTATGGAAGTATATTGAGTTCAGATGAAGAAGACAAGAAAAACGAACAACCAGACGATCAGGCTGAAAGGAATCACCATGGATCACACCCCTCCAAGCAAAACAGTTCCCATAATTCTTCGGACCATCAAGGTGCTAAATTGGACATTAACAACAAGGGCATGCAGTTACTTCTAAAGATGGGCTGGATCGAAGGAAACGGACTGGGTGTCGGACAGAAAGGTCAGTTTTTAATTTCATCTTTTCAAAATCCCCCATAAAAAATTAATTCAAATGTTATGGATTACCTAGGCAGAAAAGAACCAATTCCAACACCAGCACAAACACCTCTTTTGGGGCTGGGGAAAGCAACGCAGGATGCCTACATGCTCTCGAATGCGATCTCTAAACCAAAAGAACTGGAGAGTATCATCATTGCTCGAGAAACTGACGAGGCCAAAGTAAAGAGAGAAGAAAAAGTCAAAGAAATTCAAACACGGGTCGTCGAACGAGAAGATCGGCTGAAAACATTTCATTGCCAAGTTTGTGATAAAGGGTTTGTCATAATCACATTTGCCTTATTTATGTTAATACTGCTGTTGACATTTGTCTGTACTTCTTTGCTTAATTGTATGTTTATTTCTTGCAAGATATACGACGATCAGTCAATTTGAGGAGCATGAACGATCGTACGCCCACCATCATGCAAAGCGTGCCTTGGAAGCAAAAGAAGCGCGCAAAGCTACAGGGCGCTCGTCTGAAGCTAAACTGGAGAACGAGCGGAAAAGGGAAGCCAAAGAACTAGAACGAATGGCCCGCGCTGCTGGGATGAGCCTTGATGCACGACCATCCGCATCAGTTAAGCCAGAATCATCAATGACTGGAAGCGGATGGCTCAAGAAGCCAGTTGCAGGATGGACAAAGCTATCCTCGACCGTTCCTGGCAGCCAGAATCCGGACACTCCACTGGATTCGGGTGATACGAACACCAAACCTCTCAAACTGTCCGGCTTCAAATCCTCTGGGTTTGCACCCATTTCCTCATCTTCAACCTCTGGCTTCAAGCCGATCAGTGCAGCACCCTCCACAAACAATTCAAACCATTCGGCCCCGTCGTCGTCATCTGGGACTCTCGTCAGACAGCCACCTGTCTTTGTTCCAAGCTCGTCAGCCGAGACCAGCTTTAAAGCAACTATAGACCAATCCCTGGAAGGGTCCAAGTCTGCAGATCCCGCCAGCACTCCAAGTGCAGCTCAACCTACTTCGAAATTCGCCCAGATCGCTGCTCGCTTGGCTGCCCGAAAAGCCGCCGCTGCTGCTGCTGCCCCCTCTTCCCATGGGGGTCTCTTAAACCCAAGGACTGCAGAAACTGGGTCTCAAAGCCGCAGATATCACTCGGAAGTTGAGAGAATGCTGGACATATGATGATTGGTGTCTTAAAACCCTGTTGTTTGTTTCCATAACACTCCCTGATGTGGGTCTTTTATTATTATCATTTTTATCAACATTTGTTGCACTCTTGGTCTTGACATGTGCAAGTGAGACCCAACCTAGATTGACGTTTTGTTTGTGAGACTGTTCTCCATATTCAACTGGTTAATTTCACGTCAATTGAAATTTTTGTACAACGTGTTGATAAATCTAAATAAGAAAGTTAATCAACATAACGAGAAATATCTAAAAACAAGAACTTGAAGAAAGTAGAACGTTTCGAACAAGTACGAAGGGCTTTGACTTTGTAGCAAAGATGGGCGGTGGTGCTTGTAAATCGTCGTGGTGCGCATACTACCAGTCGCCTTCTTCATCTGCAAAGTAGAAACAAAAGATAAATCATATGTTCATGTCGTGCAATCCATCAATCTTCCAGTATGTGAACTCACAGCTTTGATCCTCATTGACTTCTTGACTGGCGCTATTGTCGTAAGTCTCATCGAACGAGTTCTCATTGGAAGTCCTATTGTAATTCCTTTCGTCATCGCGTTGATGTTCACCTTGCTCGAGCCCAGCAGCATAGGCCTCATCCTCGCGCTCACGTTCACCGTGCTCAAGCCCGGATGTATAGGCTTCATTTTCGCGCCGATGTTCACGGTGCTGATGTTCTTTCCATTCATGAGTGAGGAGGCCACCAAGAGCTACCAAAAGATTCGAGGTTAGCTGTCTCGAACTTGATCCTTTGGAGGCGAATAGATCCATCATCATTTTCCAGGGGAAAATACACATACCTAGACCTCCCATCGCGCCGACTCCTGCAGCCAAGAGTCCGGCGCCTTTTGATCCGCCCTTGTTAGGGGCCGGTGTTGGGTTAATGGGCGGTATGATAGCGGCCTGTCGTTGCATCGCAGGTGCCTGACCAGCGAATTGTGGAGCAGAAGGCTGGTATGAGCCTGCTGATGGAACTTGTCCATGAAGATTGTTGCCGGGGTGGTAGCTGGCATTCTGGGCCCGTGTCGGATCAGTTCCCATCATCGGAGGGGCTCCCCCCGGTGGAAGTGAGTGGGCTGGATGGATCCATTGGGATAGTGGCGGTTGTGCGTATGTGTTGACGAAAAACCATGTTTGGTATTGTGGGTTCCACTGCTTTAACCTACATCGTGACAATTTTACATGTAAGAAAAAAAAACCCAAAAAAACATCAATAAAACCATATCAAGTCAGAACGAATTGATAGATAGATATGGAGACTGACCACCCAGGTGGTAAAGTGGGGTCGTTCATCGGTCCTGCCGGTGAAGCATTCATTTGTGGTTGAAGCTGTTGTCCCCATGAAGATCCAGCAGGGTAAGCTGATGGAGTAGGGTTGACGGGATGAAGTACACCATAGCTCTGCTGTGAGTACATTATCGAATTAGTTTTTTGGTCGAAGTAAATAAAAAGTCTTGATGTTGATTGGGATGAAACTATTCTAGTCAAGTCAAGTAGGAGCCTTCAAATATTCTCGGTTTTTTGGGGTAAGAAGGGATCGGACGAGATGAGGAGAATGAGTGTCAAGCTGAAGACGCTGATGGTTTTAATACTGGCTGAGCAGCACTGGAGTAAGAAACACACCGATCTCGTTTTGTGAAGAGTAGTGGTCGTCCAGACTCCAGATACCATGGCATCGCTCACGGCTTGGGCATGTCTACAGTAACAATCGATTGAATCTCCAACTCGACGACTGTATTTTTCGCTGTCGGAGCCGCAACGACCAGGACAGCTTGTCTCGCCTAGGCCATCATCGTATCCAATATTCTTCATCTGGACTTCGGAAGTTCTTGACCCCGCTCGTTTCTTTTGCCAGGCCTCTACGCTCTTGATGGACGGAGAAGAGCCAAGAGATTTGAATCCAAAGGCTACGGTGGTCTTGATGATCTTTCACCTACAGCCCAAGTTCTTGAT
Source organism: Puccinia horiana (assembly GCA_001624995.1). NCBI lineage: Eukaryota > Fungi > Basidiomycota > Pucciniomycetes > Pucciniales > Pucciniaceae > Puccinia > Puccinia horiana. Next base: position 636,986 of record LWDY01000014.1, read on the forward strand.
GTAAGATGGTAGCTCGGCTACCGCCAAGCTTGTTCCGTTCATTCGGAGTCCTGAATCCGGCCGAGCGGTGAGACAACCTGCCGGATTGTCTGTCGTCGGCGGCCAAGGAATCGTGGTGAACTGACTGTTAGGAATCAAAGCCGGCTTTGACTTAGAACGACATACATCTTCATCTGCTTTCTGGTCACATTTGATAGGATCTCAGCTTAGCACTACGCGCCACAAGTAAACCAAATTTTATTTGTAAGGCCGCCCGCCCGCTTGGCGGCAGAAGTTGGTGTCAAGCTCGAGGCAATTGGGATCCATGAGTTTGTAAAAGGTATACTTGTTTTTTTGGCTATTTTCCGTTTGCAACTTTTGAGCGATAAGGTGGGACGACCAGTTACCAGTTACCCCGTTAGAATCCTTGGGCAAATCCACGGCTAGAGCTTACTGTAGCCTGTGACCTGGGGCTTCGCAAGTTGTGACCGGGCGTGAAGCCCCCGGCGAGCCTGGGCCGGGAGCGCCGTCCGCAAGTTTTTGTGTTGTTATGTTATGTGACCAGTCATCACCACCTCTCATCTGTGCGGGAACCCTCGAAGAATCACCGGTGCGACAAGTGCGGATTGGCTTCAGGCGAAGTTTTTTGACCAAGAAACAGCCAGTCCGAAAGACAGACTGACTGTATTTCTTGTTTGGTTTCATGTCGTAGTGCTCAATGTTTTGTCCGCGATCAAGTCAGGTGAACCGTTTCGACCGGGTGTGTTTCCTCCATGTGAGGGAAGACATGGACGACAGATTCAAGCACGCCATCCGGTAGGAGGAACAGTTCGAGCACGTCATCCTGTCCGATACTCCCTCGCTCTATATCAGTCTCCCTCTCCGCGCCAATCGTGGCTTGGCTCAAATTCTCCCGGCCACACAATTCAACAGAAAAAGAAGATTCCCTGAATTTGGATTGAAACCATGTTTGCCTTCTGCACATGGAGACGACCCGCCTTCTTTGTTTCTCTACTATCCGCTGGGCAGTTGCTCTGTGGTAAGCAGCTCACCCTGTCGCAAAACACGACAGGAATCCCGGGAGGCCATGGTGAGTATGCGTCTCAACATAGCGTTGATAGTATCTTGCTCAACATTTTCTCTGCATTTGATTGTCTCTTGTAGGTATCAACATTGAAAATGAGCCTTGTCGTAAAATCCCCTTGACACCGACACTTTGGCCTGAACTAGAAATGAATACTTATCTGGACAATTATCCCACAGGATCAAAGCTAACTCTCCAGGTAAGTTACCTCATCAGACTTTGAAAAAGAAATTCATTCCAACAAAGCTTGACAATCATCTGAGACAATATTCCTCTGCACTTTTTTTCGGTGGGGGTTTGTCTTTTGAACACTCTAGGAATATGCCATTGAGGTGGGTGCAGCGGATTTTTTCGCAGGGATTGGCGAGCATCCACACAGTGGCCAGGTGAGCTCTTGTATCGGATCACCAGCCAAGCTATTAAATATAAGACTTGGTATATAAAGAAGTAACCCAAATCTGATTAAAACTAACTCGCTTGGACACGGGGGCTCTTGTGTTCTATTCTAACATTTTCAGTTGTGCGAAGCAGCGAAAGGTCGAGATTGGTACGCGCTCGTGGCCGCGCAAAATTGGAACTCGTTTGTTAACAGTTTGTATGATGCTGCTGGTTACGCGTAAGTGGTTTTTGTTGGTCTCCTTCCTTGGCTATGGCACACACAAGCACACCTGGATAGAATACCCTCTTTTCGGGGTAGCTTACTGACATGGTCACGTGTTTCCTGTTGATTTTTGAACCTTGCGAACCGGTGATCTTGTGGAACCTTGATCATTTCTCAGCTTTGGAATAATGGCAGGTATGTGTTAAGTTTCTTGTTTTGACTTGATGGTAAGAAAGCTAAAGTAATACTGAAATACACCAATCTAAGGTATCATACCCGAGATGGTAAATTTAAATAACCCGTCATATCTCATCTAAAGCATTAGAGTCGGCTGCTTAGATTGGTTCCATTGCGTAAACGTATCATAGCTGATCGACTTCGAGAAAGATCCAAGCAGAGTTTTTGAGACCACGGTAGGCAATCCAAATTTGTTATCCACGTGTTTGACTTTCTGTGACGGCATCTGCTTTGAAGTTTGACCATTTTTTCCAATCTTCTAGGCCTCTTATATAGGACTTGTCACCACATGGGTGAGCAGCTTCCCGGCATGCATCTTCAGTAGCTGGGCCCCAATCACCAGTGCAATGTTCGCCTCAGTGGGAGAAATCGCTTGGATTTCATTGGTCGGGGTGTTCTATGTCTCCACTTCGTTTGCTTATATCAACTCGGACATCTTTGTTGGAGAGGGAGAGGATCGCTTTCAAAGGGTAATCATTCAAGTTATCTTCAATTCCGCTTGGAAATTTCATTGGGATTAATACTCTTGCTACATAAATTCAGGGAGCAAATATAGCATCGATGATGGCTCAAGCCCAACGAGCAGTGCAATCAACTATCTCCAATATCACTCAAAACGTGATCAATTCACCAATCAATAATCTTGAAGGTCTGGCCGGGATAAATCGCGATGGAAGCTTTCTGACTGAAATACCCTCTAACTTCCAAAACAACTTACAAAGAGAGTTAGAGCTCGCTTTGAAACTGAAATCGTTGGCAAAGTTTTGGAGGGTCCAAGTAAGAAATTTTTCAAAAACATTGAAAGACCTTACTTACAAGTTTGATTGAGGTGTTTGTTTTTACAATGTCAGAATGCTTTTATAGTACGCGGCAGTGTATGTAATTCTTCCACATTGCTGCAAAAGGTGTCACATCAAATTGACTCGTATCCGTTTATATTTACCACTCAGGATCCGTGTATCTATTCAGGAATTAATGGTGCGTTTGATGATGACAAGAAGCTATCATACTGCGGAGAAGATAACATGTGAGTTCCATTCAGATCCTATTCACATATATCGAGTTCCAAATTGCAACGCTAATAAAAGTTGGATGAAAAAATGGCGTTGCAGAATGATGAATATTGTCAGAGCTGAGAAAAATGGAACCGGATTTGACCCAACGATCCATCATGCCTCTCTGGTCGAATCAAAGTATGGATACTCCTCAAAGTTCTTGACGACTTTGGCTTGGGAATGTCAGTCAAGACATGGTGTGTTTGAATATGATTGGAGTACATCTCATAACATGAGGTAAGTATGTTTCCTTACTTGAAGAATTGCGAGTGAAATTCTGGACTCACATGACATTTTCTCTAAAGCACCACCAACCAATCTGAACTGAGAGAAGTTGCCAAAGCAGGAGACTGCTACTTCAACCTACCTGTATGTGACCTTACCAGGCCAGGTAAGTTTAGGAACATCTTTGTATCAGAGAACTAAATAGAAAAATGACCTCTTGACTCTGCTTATTTCCACAATCAAATCATAAGACCTCAAGGCCCTAAGATCTGACAAAAGCAAGACATTGACTGAGATTTGCAGGGAAGCAGGGGGGCTGCCTATCTGAGGCTCACCAGATGTTGAGCTTCAATGCATCTAAGTTTTAAGTGAGATTTATTTATGAGGAAGATGCTGTTCAGGTAGAAATGTAAATCATTATATGTAATGTGTTGTAATGTATCCCATGCTGGATTCATAAATCATCCATGGCGGCTCTGCCATCACCACACCACTCCATTTGCTTCAAAAGAAACTTTGTTGCTCTTTCAAAAACAAAAAAAGAAAATATTTCAAGCTTAAGTTTAGGGGGTTGAAAAAACAACTCCCAGGAATTGGACAGACAACTCCCACGACTGAGTTGACGTCCAATTTGGGAGTCATTGGTCCAATTCAGGCCGCAGGGTTGGGAGTTGTCCTCCCGATCCCAAAAAAATAAAGATAAAATAAAAAAGTAAAAAAATAGGGAGTCGTTCTCCCAAATCTGCCGATAGACTGGAAGGATCTGGGAGTTGCCCTCATTAACTGGAAGAATTTCCTACTGGTCAATGGGGTTCAACCGGAAGGGTTTCCTTCCAATCAATGAGGTACAACTCCTCATTGACCGGTGTCAGAATAAAATACCTGGTTCCTTTTCCTTTCTCTCCGCTCTGAGCTCTCCCATTCCGAATTTCTCCTTTATCCTCTTTCTCTTTCCCTTCTTCAATAAATACATAAAATAAAAGTACAGTTGCGGTCGTCATCCTTCGGTACCATCCCGCGGGCAAAAGTTGATTTTGGACGCGGGCCGGATGTGACAATTCAAAGTAGGCCATAACCCCAAGGAAACCACATTTTTGGTGTATTTGGGCCTTGTAGATACTGGATCTAAGTCAGCATGCTGATTGCTTGAGCCAAAAAAAGTTCTTGTTTTTTTGGATGGCACCATTGGTACCCATGCTTGAAACCATAGTATATATGGTTTTAGATGACAGGTATAGACTTACAAGTTGCTCTAAAGCCATATCAATCTGTGTGGAAAGCCTCTTATGTATGTACAATTTTTTTTGAAAGCAGCTGATATGTAAAATTGTGTTGAAAATTGGTATGTATGAGCAGTAACAAAGTCAAAAAGACGTCCTACCAACCCCTAATCACTGTGACCCCCTAGGGGGCCCAAGTTTTTTTTGGTAAATTCTGGGCCTCACAATTGGGACCTCTAGAAACTTTTGTACTGTAACTGATGGATGACTACCGCAACTGTAGTTGTCCTGGAGACTGAGTGGAACAGTGTAGTTAGTTCCCACTCTCAGATGAAATTGTTGTCCTGGTCTGGGACAGTGTAGTTCCCATTCTCAGATGATTCATATGTCCTCTCTACAAGCTGTGTAGTCTTGGAGTTAGTTGAAGTTGTCATGTTTCCTGTGTAGTGGCTCAGATGAATTTGTTGTAGTCCTGTCACAGTATGTGACAGATGCTAGGTCTTTCTCTTTCTCTGTTGAAAACAACTATCAAGTCTGAGCATTTTCTTCCTGAAACCATCTCAGTAGCTCCTTGGTCCTGTTCTCTTGCTTACTAGAACAGCCCCCTCCTCATTGCTTCATCTTTTTGAGCTGAAATTACAACAACCGGAAGGAAATCCTTCCGGTCAGTGAGGACTCCTCATTGACCAGAAGGATTTCCTTCTGGTCAGTGATGTTGTTTTACCTGATTGATCAGAAGGAAAACCTTCTGGTCGATGAGGCACAACAACCCCATTGACTGGAAGGTTTTCCTTCCAGTCAATGATGCACAACAACCCCATTGACCAGTAGGAAATTCTTCCAGTTAATGAGGGCAACTCCCAGATCCTTCCAGTCTATCGGCAGATTTGGGAGAACGACTCCCTATTTTTTTACTTTTTTATTTTATCTTTATTTTTTTGGGATCGGGAGGACAACTCCCAACCCTGCGGCCTGAATTGGACCAATGACTCCCAAATTGGACGTCAACTCAGTCGTGGGAGTTGTCTGTCCAATTCCTGGGAGTTGTTTTTTCAACCCCCTAAACTTAAGCTTGAAATATTTTCTTTTTTTGTTTTTGAAAGAGCAACAAAGTTTCTTTTGAAGCAAATGGAGTGGTGTGGTGATGGCAGAGCCGCCATGGATGATTTATGAATCCAGCATGGGATACATTACAACACATTACATATAATGATTTACATTTCTACCTGAACAGCATCTTCCTCATAAATAAATCTCACTTAAAACTTAGATGCATTGAAGCTCAACATCTGGTGAGCCTCAGATAGGCAGCCCCCCTGCTTCCCTGCAAATCTCAGTCAATGTCTTGCTTTTGTCAGATCTTAGGGCCTTGAGGTCTTATGATTTGATTGTGGAAATAAGCAGAGTCAAGAGGTCATTTTTCTATTTAGTTCTCTGATACAAAGATGTTCCTAAACTTACCTGGCCTGGTAAGGTCACATACAGGTAGGTTGAAGTAGCAGTCTCCTGCTTTGGCAACTTCTCTCAGTTCAGATTGGTTGGTGGTGCTTTAGAGAAAATGTCATGTGAGTCCAGAATTTCACTCGCAATTCTTCAAGTAAGGAAACATACTTACCTCATGTTATGAGATGTACTCCAATCATATTCAAACACACCATGTCTTGACTGACATTCCCAAGCCAAAGTCGTCAAGAACTTTGAGGAGTATCCATACTTTGATTCGACCAGAGAGGCATGATGGATCGTTGGGTCAAATCCGGTTCCATTTTTCTCAGCTCTGACAATATTCATCATTCTGCAACGCCATTTTTTCATCCAACTTTTATTAGCGTTGCAATTTGGAACTCGATATATGTGAATAGGATCTGAATGGAACTCACATGTTATCTTCTCCGCAGTATGATAGCTTCTTGTCATCATCAAACGCACCATTAATTCCTGAATAGATACACGGATCCTGAGTGGTAAATATAAACGGATACGAGTCAATTTGATGTGACACCTTTTGCAGCAATGTGGAAGAATTACATACACTGCCGCGTACTATAAAAGCATTCTGACATTGTAAAAACAAACACCTCAATCAAACTTGTAAGTAAGGTCTTTCAATGTTTTTGAAAAATTTCTTACTTGGACCCTCCAAAACTTTGCCAACGATTTCAGTTTCAAAGCGAGCTCTAACTCTCTTTGTAAGTTGTTTTGGAAGTTAGAGGGTATTTCAGTCAGAAAGCTTCCATCGCGATTTATCCCGGCCAGACCTTCAAGATTATTGATTGGTGAATTGATCACGTTTTGAGTGATATTGGAGATAGTTGATTGCACTGCTCGTTGGGCTTGAGCCATCATCGATGCTATATTTGCTCCCTGAATTTATGTAGCAAGAGTATTAATCCCAATGAAATTTCCAAGCGGAATTGAAGATAACTTGAATGATTACCCTTTGAAAGCGATCCTCTCCCTCTCCAACAAAGATGTCCGAGTTGATATAAGCAAACGAAGTGGAGACATAGAACACCCCGACCAATGAAATCCAAGCGATTTCTCCCACTGAGGCGAACATTGCACTGGTGATTGGGGCCCAGCTACTGAAGATGCATGCCGGGAAGCTGCTCACCCATGTGGTGACAAGTCCTATATAAGAGGCCTAGAAGATTGGAAAAAATGGTCAAACTTCAAAGCAGATGCCGTCACAGAAAGTCAAACACGTGGATAACAAATTTGGATTGCCTACCGTGGTCTCAAAAACTCTGCTTGGATCTTTCTCGAAGTCGATCAGCTATGATACGTTTACGCAATGGAACCAATCTAAGCAGCCGACTCTAATGCTTTAGATGAGATATGACGGGTTATTTAAATTTACCATCTCGGGTATGATACCTTAGATTGGTGTATTTCAGTATTACTTTAGCTTTCTTACCATCAAGTCAAAACAAGAAACTTAACACATACCTGCCATTATTCCAAAGCTGAGAAATGATCAAGGTTCCACAAGATCACCGGTTCGCAAGGTTCAAAAATCAACAGGAAACACGTGACCATGTCAGTAAGCTACCCCGAAAAGAGGGTATTCTATCCAGGTGTGCTTGTGTGTGCCATAGCCAAGGAAGGAGACCAACAAAAACCACTTACGCGTAACCAGCAGCATCATACAAACTGTTAACAAACGAGTTCCAATTTTGCGCGGCCACGAGCGCGTACCAATCTCGACCTTTCGCTGCTTCGCACAACTGAAAATGTTAGAATAGAACACAAGAGCCCCCGTGTCCAAGCGAGTTACTTTTAATCAGATTTGGGTTACTTCTTTATATACCAAGTCTTATATTTAATAGCTTGGCTGGTGATCCGATACAAGAGCTCACCTGGCCACTGTGTGGATGCTCGCCAATCCCTGCGAAAAAATCCGCTGCACCCACCTCAATGGCATATTCCTAGAGTGTTCAAAAGACAAACCCCCACCGAAAAAAAGTGCAGAGGAATACTGTCTCAGATGATTGTCAAGCTTTGTTGGAATGAATTTCTTTTTCAAAGTCTGATGAGGTAACTTACCTGGAGAGTTAGCTTTGATCCTGTGGGATAATTGTCCAGATAAGTATTCATTTCTAGTTCAGGCCAAAGTGTCGGTGTCAAGGGGATTTTACGACAAGGCTCATTTTCAATGTTGATACCTACAAGAGAAAATCAAATGCAGAGAAAATGTTGAGCAAGATACTATCAACGCTATGTTGAGACGCATACTCACCATGGCCTCCCGGGATTCCTGTCGTGTTTTGCGACAGGGTGAGCTGCTTACCACAGAGCAACTGCCCAGCGGATAGTAGAGAAACAAAGAAGGCGGGTCGTCTCCATGTGCAGAAGGCAAACATGGTTTCAATCCAAATTCAGGGAATCTTCTTTTTCTGTTGAATTGTGTGGCCGGGAGAATTTGTGCCAGACCACGCTTGGCGCGGAGAGGGAGACTGATATAGAGCGAGGGAGTATCGGACAGGATGACGTGCTCGAACTTTTCTTCCTACTGGATGGCGTGCTCGAATCTTTCCTCCATGTCCATTGTCTTCCTTGACACGGAGGAAACACTTCCGGTCGAAACGGTTCACCTGGCTTGTTAGCGAACAAAACACACCACAATTGATAAGCACTACGACATGAAACTAAACAAGAAATACAGTCAGTCTGTGTTTCGGACTGGCTGTTTCTTGGTCAAAAAATTTCGCCTTGAGCCAATCCGGAATTCTTCTTTACTCTTCGCACCGGTGATTCTTCGAGGGATCCCGCACAGATCACGAGCTTAGCACAAGTCCGCGCTGGGAGGGCCGCGAGGGCCCGCGCCAGCGATCGGAGGGCTTCGCTCAGTTAGCTAGACGCGTATGTACTGCTGACGGATGTCTCCCGGAATTCTAGTTAATGTACCCAAGCTTCTTAATCAGATATGGTGCTTAGTATATTTTGCCGTCGCACTCGCGGTATGTAGCTCACGATCGGACGAGAAACTTCAGGATACCTTCTGGTTCCTCTGTTGGTTTGGTTACCTGGTATTATCTTATAGATTGATCGGCAATGAATCAGTATCTCATCATTGTTGTCTCGATGGCAAAACATTGGGCCTCGCCTAGATTCGCCGCCCGGCTCTATGCTGAACACATTACCGCGTTTTTGACATTCTATTTTTCTTTGAGTCTGTTTTGATTCGGGGTTGGTTATAAAAGTGAGGTCGTGGGAGAGGCCGGTTCTTGTTGCTGACAGGAGTTAAATCGCACCCGTTGGCTTCGGTTGGGTACATGCGGCCGGTTGGGCTTCAAAAGATCCGCCGAAACCTCAGCTCAATCGACCCAACTTGAATGGTCTATATCCGGGTTGTAGTGCACTATGCATCGAAGGTTTGTTATTTGTTGAATTTCCCTTTTGTTTTGAAAATTCCTTTGTATGAAAGGGTACCAGCACCAGCTGATGTAAACCGTCAGTGTTGTCATTCGATACCAGCTTGGCCAGTGTGGAATAATTGTGGGCAACTCCGTACTAGATTTGTGTACCACCTTTGATCCTAGTTGTCAATCCAGACTTGGGATCCTCTCAAAAGTCCCAGTCATCCAACGCGCTGTGGGCTAATTCTCTGAACAAAATGTTCACAAAAAAATGTCCACTGTATACATCCATTCGCCAATAGTCGGCCGAAAGATTTTCTCATTCGGAATGCACTGCCACTATCCAACGTAATGTTCCCTTTTGTCTCCAAAACCCAAAGCACTTTCTAAAACTCCAGCTACGCTCTCAGTTGCGGTTGCGCATTTATGAGTTGGTCATTCGTAAATGCTGGCTAAGCGTCGTCTCACTTACTTTGTTCGCTTTCCAGGTGAAGAACTTTTGATAGCATACTGAGTCTAAGTCCCTCAGGCTGTCCCTCAGCCTTCGCCGACACTACGCCCTGCGCTTTCCGTGTCTCTCAGCAGGTTTTATGTTTCTGTGGAAACTTTTTCCGAGCAACTCAACTCTCCCCTTCATCAATTTCTTTCCCACACCCGATAACTTTCCTCTTATCTTCTCTACCCAGAGTCGCCAAGCCTACGTGTAGATAAAAACCCCCTACCGCAGCCCTCTCAAACCGACACCCTCCTCTACCGCTCCCGACTATTCGCACAAGACAGTTCACCAGAGCCAATTCCCTTCGGCGACCTCCCATTCCAGTCCACCAGACTACCTTGTCATCGCTTGCTGTTTGGAATCATCCCCAGGTCCAACAGTCTAGACCTTCTACTTCATTCAAAAGAGAAAAATCATTATCATGGGGATCAAACTGATCCTATTTCCAGTGCTGTACTTCGTCATGACACCTGCCGTGGCAGGCCATGGTTATGTCAAGTCATGGGCATCTGATGATCAAAACTTCCAGAAAGCTCAAAAGCAGCCCCTCAGCGATACCGCCTTCCGTGGCGCACCATCAAATATCGGTTGGATTGGCAGCAAATTCATCGACAGTCCTGCATTTGTTTGCGGGGCCTCAGAAACACCAAAGGATAAGGTCGCCCCACCAGGGGGCACGATCTTCAGTAACGCCGACCAGAGTGCCAAGGAGACTTTACCGCTCAATGCTGGCGGTAAGATATCACTCATCATTGCAAATAATCCAGGTGAAGGGTAAGCAAGACCTCTTGCGCATCTCGACCATTGCTACTCAAGAAACTCATGCATGAAATCTCTCTCTCAAACAGCTTCTCCCACCCCACTGGACACATGTTGGCTTATCTTGGTTATTGCGGAAAATCATCAACTGCTTGTCAAAACTTCGATGCATCAAAAACTGATTACCATAGAATTCAAGCCGTGACTGATGGTATTTCGAGCAAGCTTCGCAAACAATTCAACTCTGAGCAAGGGGGCGATCGTTGGGATGTCCCGATTCCTCAAGACATTGTAGATGGGAGTTATATTCTTCGGTTTGAGATGTTAGGATACTTAATGTTTAAAATCTGTACTCCAAACGGACCCAAACTCAACAAAGCAAGAAGCTAACCATGCATCTTTAAAATCATGTTTGTAGGATTGCCTTTGATCAATCAAGACCCGAAGAAGGACACCAAGATCAATACTACGTTTTTTGCGGACAGATAGCAGTAAAAGGAGGTACCGGAACCAGTCCAATCCCACAGGATGATCAACCTACGATCACTCTTCCGGGGGCATTTAAGCCTGGAAACATCAGTCCGAAATCCATCCCTACCCCACTAAACTTGGCTACAAGCTCCACTTCAAACAATTCCAAAACTAAAATTCAAACAAAATCGTTGGAGACGGGAGACGAAGAAAAAAAATCGGATGTCTCTGTCAACTCGAAAACTAAAGACTCCACCACCACTAGCATCTCTAGTACCTGTGGAGACCGTTGTTTTAAGAAAAAGTTGACCGAGTTGAAAGATTTGGCTCCGGAGTGTTCGGCGGATCAATTCAGCTGCCTATGCAAATCGCAGAATTTTGTGAAGGCCTACCAATCTTGTTGCAATGATCACTGCCAGGTATGGTTTTACTCCAAGCTTTCTCGTTCCGCTTAAATACGAGCTGATATCTCGCTTTTTCCCCTTCCCGTTTCCTTTTGTTTCATTTAAGGTATCCAAGACACTCAGGCAGCTGTCACCGAGATCTACAATAAATGTGGGTCTGCCCAATCGTCGTCTAGTTCAGATGACCAATCGAAACCAGTCGCGAGCTCCTCGAGCTCTCCAGATAATTCCAGCCCAGATCTGAATAATGCGGCCACCCAAACCGATGATGAAACTAATTCACCGTCAAATAAAATGATCAAATTGAAAAGTTCAGGTCCACAATCCGATTCTTCTACTTCTAAGGATCAAGACGTCTCCGACTCGAAGTTACCCTCTGCTTTTAACGCGGTCTGTTATAAAGCCAAAATTACTCAGTCTGAGCTTCATCATCTGGCACCCTCTTGCAAAGCCGATGATCTAGATTGCCTTTGTAGATCCCATAAGTGGGTTTGTTCTTATGCCGCTTGTTCAAAAGACAATCGTCCGGTAAGTCTTCCCTCTCGATTGCCTTGCTTCCCCTCCAAAATGTCCTGTGCAATCGTCCCGCGTCTAATTCATTTTTGTTTTCAGTCTGCACAAGAAGCGGAAAAGGCAACGGATGAAATGTACGCGATTTGTGGAGCCAGGTTATCCTCATCGAACCGGGCATCAATACCGACGACCGACTACGTTCCAGTCTCCCTTAAACCTAGTTCGGCGACCAAATCCAAGTCACTCAAGTGTTCTCAAACTTGTCTGAGGAAAATCTCCTCCTCATCTTCGTGTCCCAGTCCCGATAATCTCAACTGTATCTGTAAGAGTCATTCGGATGTCTGCGCTTGGGCTAAATGCGCGGAGGATCAGTGTTTCGTACGTCTTCACCCTTTAATCCACTTTTCTCGCTTTCCGTGTTTCTGGTCAATGGGTGCTGATTTTCCACCATTATTTTTTTACCCTGTTGACTTCATAGGATGAGGTTGATGCTATCAGGCTGGCCTCAGATCAAATCTATGATCAATGTAGCAAACAATGATCGGACTTGCATCCTTCTGGGCCAATCGGCTGTTAGTAACACAAATCGCCGGATGAATTGTGTAATTTATGTGTTTTCATTTGTCTGTGTATATTTCCTTACTCTGTTTCACTAAGCTTGTTGGGATTCGGTTATAGTCAAACATTGTGTTTAACTGTCTAGAGCGTTCAATCTTGCTCAATGGCTTGAGTTGAATTAATTGTTCAATACCAACATAACAGTTATCACAATAAGTTTTTTAGACGCAGGAGACACAAGAGAATTGTACAGTAGAGAATGATTCGACCTAAACCGGTTTGTAGACTGAGGATTAAATTGGTTCGAAATGAGATGCCTAAGCTACCGACGACAATCGGGGGAGAAACGGGAGAAAAGCAGAAGTTAGTACCTTTGAATCGATAGCAAGGGAAGTCTTATAGAGATAATGGGTGGGAAGAGGCAGGGTGATCAGTCGCGACTTTTCTAGGGTCGGTTCCACTTCTTCAGTGGATAAGCTTTGTGCATCAATTTAGGAACGAGAACTAGACAACTTTCGTTGGTTTGTTTCTTTCATTCAGTGCCCAGTGCGGAATCATCATTCGGGTAGGTACTTGGAGTGAGGGAAGACTGGTTTGTACTTACGATTGGATAGATGGAGATGTGAATGGGCTGCTGAAGCCTGAAGGGACGACGGGCAAGATAAATATGCTTTTTGGGAAATTGGGTGGGCTGTGGGTTGCTGCGCGCAGGACCGATCCGGGAGCCCCTCTGGGCAGTTGAGCCCTGGCCTGCCCTGGCTGAATGGCCGAGACAGGCTGGGCTGGGCTCTGCCGATTTCTCTGTCCGGGCCAAACCCGTGTCCATAACCAAACGGACGCGAGCTCACGCTTATTTTTCAAGGTCGAGTCCACTGAGTCTGTGATCAGGGAAATTTAGAGAGCCGAGGCACTTGTGTGACGGTTGATCTACCTTACTGCTGTACCCAAAACGTTAAGAGGGAGGAATCCAGAGGCTGATAATAATCAAATCCTGGCTGGATTCTAAAAAAAAAATGGGGGTCATGATGGTGAAGAAGGTGCAGCAAACCGAGTGAGAGCAACAGTCAACTTCTTCCAAACAATCTTTCAAATTGCACCTTTGGCAACGAACTTAACACCAAGTCCCACGACGGGTCCCACGACGGTGGAGGCGACTTCGCCTCCCGGAGGGACTTGGTGTTAAGTTCGCTTTGGCAAGTTGTACGCGGACCAGATCGGGTTTCTCCTCAGCCTCATACGAGGCGAGGAGCTCTCAGGTCAAATATTGCGCGAAGCAGATTGACAAATTTTTTCAGTGCCCATTGCCAGAGTTTACTCGCTTCGGAAACAGAACGAAATTCTCTCCTCATCTATTTGCCGATTCGTTTGTACATACGCCGTCCTGAACAGCGCTTGTAGCTTAGTTCCCTATGTGACAGGTGTTTTTTTGATGGTGGTGCACATTTTCTTTAAATGACAAAAAACCCACGTAACATTTTTGTAATGAGATAAGTCTGGGGGTTTGTGAGTTGTTTGTTTCTCTCCATTAACGTACGATTTTGAGACCATGTGATATCACATCTGCTCTGAAATGACATCACTCAACCAATCCTCCTAAAAGCACACCGAGGAGCACTAACATCACTCAGACAATCCATCCAAAACAATTGTTTTGACAACTCGCAATGACTTATCAAAAATGTTGACGTTTCACTTGCGAAAAAAGAACAGCAATTGAGAGAAAGAGAATCAAGGGGAAAAAATGATGAGCTGATCTAACAAAAACGATAGCTTCAGAACTTGAAAAAAAATCTGTTGATTGCTAAAAAAAAGTCCGATGTTGTCTTATAATGAGCAGGGCTATTTATGCTTATTCGTGTTGTAAGGTTTAAATGGCCGTTAAAATATGAAAGCTGCCGCTGTACAGTTATCGGGGTTGGGCTTCATTTCGTCGAGACACAACCGTGGCAGCCTTGAAAAGAAGAGATAAGGTGGCAAGAATCAGTCATAAGCTTTCCTTAGTAAAACCCAGCGGACATACAATCCTCTACAATCGAGGAGATTCGATATGAGCCGACAAGCTGGGAGCCTACTTACTTGGGCCTTTACCGGTTATATTGCCTTTGCAAGAGAAACCCCCGTGAGTGGTGAGGCATGCTTTGACCGACGAGAATAGAGCGGTTTGTAACGTCAGGAGTCACATCAAGTCAGAACAATTGACTTCAAGTGATCAATTTGCATCAGGCTTCAAGTGACATGACTAGCGTGTACTCACCCTTAGCGAGAGCCGTGTCCCGACCGAAACCAACGTCGCAAGTTTCCTTGGTAAGGGGACCCGTTGGGCCGCCATTGTTAGGCTGGCAGTCTTCAGCAACTGTCATCACATAACAGCCGCGTCAGCAAATTGACCCCTCAAGGAGGCAATGGATTGACTAACCGAAAAAATCCCCACTGCAGCCTTGCTTACAAACAACGTCCGGCCGATCGTTACAGGCTGCAGTCCAATTGAGAGGTCAGTCAGGCAGGTGCTCAGCGTTGCTAGATTGATTGAATATACCGCTTACTGGCCGCAGTGGTGTTTGCACCGCTGTAGTAATAACATGTCAAGGAGTCGCCTTCAGCTGAAACAGCTTGACTAAGAACAGCAAGCAATGGAATGGTGAGCCAAGATGCAAGATGCATGATTGATAAAGACTTTCTTAGTTGGGGGGAGTTGGAGCAGGGAGGATAAGAGATGGATGGATCGATATGTGGATGTGAAGGAGAAAGAGGGTACGTAGGGGACTTGGTGCTCGTATAAACACAAATGTTTAAAATCATCAATAATGTGTGTGCACCCGAGACACCGAGAAACCCGCCCTCAGCATGGGCACTGCTTGGCACTGCCTTAGACTCCGAGCTTGTTCAGCCTCTCGATCGCAAAGTGCGGGAGAGGCTTGTGCCTAATCCGAACTCGCCCGCGTGTCGCCTGCGGTTTTTTGGGGGGTTTTTGACGCCAAAAACCACAAAAATTCCAGCTTGTAAGAAGTTGAGAAATAATTCAAGCTGGAGATTGCCAACATCTTTATCAAAAAATAATATAGAATAACTCGAAATTGCCGGCACAGGAGTTTTATAAGGAAATTGATGACCAGCTTAGATGTAATAAGTCAAAAGACCAGTTAAATCCCTGACGGTTGAAATGACTGTCTCATTTGAGGTGTATGAAATAATATTGCAATATAATCACAAGAAAACCATCTTTTACTACTCTAACTATCGACAAGATATGGACGACATCGACAGCATCGTTCTTGAGCAATCAAGTCAGAGGCGTCGCATCAGCTTGTCGGAAAATATCCTCCGGCAAGATGAGCACGGCCTTCGTGCTCTCATAACAGAGAGAGCTCAGCGAGCTTATCAGCAGAAACCTAAACGACTCCAAGTAGATGCTGTGAGCTCCTTGGTAAGCCAAAAGAACACATTTGTGCTGGCCGGCACAGGCTTTGGAAAAAATCGCATTGCCGAAATGTTTCTCCAGCTATTTCAAAAGAAGAAAAAGGCAGTTTCTCTCGTTTTGAACCCTTTGGATGCCCTTGGGGACAATCAGGTGAGCAAGATCCAACATTTTCTGCCTGTTAACCCTGACAAAGTTCTCATGAAATTACAATTAAAGATTTTAGGTTCTAGAAAAGAAAGAAGCCGGTTTCACGGCAATAAACTTGACTAAGATGGAATTCAATCGCAAAACTGCCTTGCAAATTAGATCGGGGGCATACAACTTTGTCTATTTAAGTCCAGTGGTTTTCCTCAACAGTGGACTTTTTAAAGAACTGTACTACGATGAAGAGTTTCAAGATCGATTAGCTACAATTGTGATCGACGAAGCTCACATGGTCTATAACTGGGGCCTTGTCAAGAGTGGAAAGAGTAAAAAATCTTTGGCTCACAATCGAACTGAAGACATTGGTGTTTCTCGGCCTTCCTATGGCGATATTGGTGCCCAGTTGAGTGCGACCGAAGGAGTGCCTTTACTCTTATTATCCGCCACCTGCAGGCCAGTTGCAATCAAGATGATTCTTGAGTGCTTAAAACTCACCGAAGAAAATGTTGTCTTCATCTGAGGAGAGCTGATAAGGCCAGAGATCAGGATCGTCAGAGTGGTCATGAATTGCCCTTTGAAATCTGCTGGCGATCTCTTACCAGTGATTGAAAAGCCGGAAACGCCTGAAGACGCAATCGTTCCAACCTTGATCTACTCTGGTTCCCGTAAAGCAACCTTCCAAGTGATGAAGATCGTTAACCAAGTCAGGGGAACTCCAGGCGCTGAATACAACCCTCGGAGCCGAATGATTTGACGCTATCATGCAAACACTGGTGATCTTGCGAAAATCAATACCATAGATGGATTTACTGGAGGAAAATTTCCGTATATGTCGTGTACAATGGCACTCGGTTTGGGACAGAATTGGAAACAGGTTCGAAAGGTGATCCACATTGGTCGTGGTGATCCATCAAACATCTGTCAGATGATCGGTCGCTGCGGGAGAGATGGTCGGCCTGGCTTAGCAATCCTTTTCATGGAGAAGAACCGTCGGAATGGGAAAAACAAGATTGATGACTTCGACAACATTAAGGAGCAATCAGATGATGTTCGTATGGATGCGCTGGCGGTGACTCCGGTTTGCTTGAGAATAGCATTCTCACTTGACAACCTGTATGTATTTTTTGTTGAAGTATCAGTTGGATGATCTAATACCTACACCATGGCCGTACCTATTTCTTTGAAGGTGTGGTCACATTCCCATGTCGACCAATGACTTGCGATACCTGCACGAAGAGCAGCGCGAGATTGACGAAGAATTCCCAAAATGTCACTGCTCGAATTGTTTTCCTGAAAAAGCGATTGAAATTGTCAAAAATATGCGTGAACTTACATCTGATAACTTTTCTGCAGCCGTCTTGAATCTCAATCATCTGCCTCAAGCAGAAATTCCAGCAAAAGTCCCTTGCAAACGTGGTCCAGGAAAGAAGGACTTGTCCCCTACTCTTTTGGAGTTCGCCGATTCCCCGGTGAAAAATTTGAACCACTTTTTTGGAGTCAGTTCCCCGAAGCAGCATCTTTTGCACCAAGAGATCTTTTTAGTTTAGAGCAGGCCAAGAACATCACACTAAATCTATCCAACATCCAAGTCCCGGAGGACATCTTGAACGACATCGGAGGCGGTTATGTTCAAGGCCAGATGGAACTTCTGTACGACTGCGTAGTTGAATTTCGTCAAGGCGATTTATTTCATAACCATCTCTGTGAGGAAGAAGAAAAAAAGAAACAAGTGGAAATCGAAAAAAGAAAGAAGAGGCAACTTGTCCAGGCTAAAGCAAATGGAAAGACCGAAGAGCAAATGCTTGAAGATCAAGCCCGTCAAGTGGAGACACTGGCAGCAAAGGAGATTGAGAAGGCAAAAAAAAAGTTAGCTGCCGAAGAGAGAAGAACGAACACAATCAAAAGACGTGATTCTATCAAGAAAAAGAAGGACGATGCAAAACGGAAATGGGAGGAGGATAAGATAATCTTACAGGAGTTCAAAAAAGCTGCAATGGTGCAACCAGCAACTTTGTCCGGAAAGGAAACAAATCACAAACAAAAGCCGAAGTCGACGAAAGTGGTTCCTGAGGCTTTTTCATCAGGAAAAATGTGTTAGTTTACAGCTCAAGCGAATGGTCACTACCACAACCAGCATCCTCTGAATCCGATGGTTTGTTTTCTTTATCGTTTGAACATCTTCCATTCTTCCAATTAATAAAAGGAGTTGGAAGTAGTCTCTTCAAGGTTGAACTTCGCTGTGCATGCTCCTTTAAGATTTTTGTTACTCCATCAGCGTAGAAGTTGCGTATAGAAGCCGGTGTGTAATCACCTATCCTATCTGAGCAACCAGATGGTTTGTTCGCTCTTGTCATTCGGAGGCAGTTATTCATTGTTCCTATGTCAATGTGGTTATGATGAGATTGATAGATTTGGACTGTCTCAGAATCCATCGTGATTTTATGTATCAGGCTCTGTAACTAAAGAACTCAAATTATCAGCTTTTTTTGTTGCTGAGTTGAAGGATGAAGAAAGAAACATTTGCTGATAAGAGGAACGTTCACCGAGTAAATGTCCTTCAATCGTTCTATCTCTGTGCCTCTTCCTGTTTGATTGAATAAATATTTTAGCCAGTAGTTTTGGTGTTCAAGGTAGTAATCTTTGGACACGAAGTGTTTTGGTCTACCGCTAGGTGAAATGAGAAGTGAATGTCGGATGACTTTTGAGAGGCCTGCAGGTAAGATGTTGTTGATTAAAATGAGCATCCGAGGTAGTTGAACTGCGTATTGTCGAAGTTTTGTAACTCCAATAGCAATGACCGACCATCGTTTCCACACGTTCATTAATCTTCCGATATCCTCTGACTTCATTGCTCGGTTCCCTTCAACGATTGAAGCAAAATCACCCAGTTGCAACAGAAGATTCGAAAGCTTTGGGGATTTGGTTTGATCAGCTTCCAACCGTGCTGTTGAGCTAAAATATTGAATGTAGGTCTTTTCGATGATTGATTGAATATTCTTACTTGAAATAGACATCAAGTCCTTGTTTAACGATCGATTTTTGATCCCCATCACGTTCCTACACAGAGAAGCTACAATCAGCTGAATCAAGTAAAGGCAATTGTGAAAAACAAAACATACATGATACAGTACACAAGAGTTGCCTCGTGGATCCTCTCGATGTTCTGAATCATTTTAGTAAAGTCCTTTTTATCAGGCACTTTTGGCGAGGGGATTGAAAGTGAGTCGAGCCATCTCCAAGCGCCACAGTCCCGCAAATCTGATGTGTTGCTGTAGTGTAATTTGAATATTGCAAGGGAAATGTTCCACATCGTGTGTGAACCGCCAAGGAGGGTAAGTAAGTTGTTAAGAGTATCTTCTGGGTGAGAGCTAGGAATCTGCTGGCCTCTAAGGCTTTGCACATTTGAGCATGTGCTCAAATCACCGTCTAGAATCTGAAGCCGAGAAAAAAAATCGATTGGATTGAGATCGGATTGCTGAATGATACCAGTACATATCTCCCCAATCCCTTGATCCGAGTTGTCTGAAGCAATCATGAGCTTCAGCATTGTAATGTTGGGTTTTTCATGTGAAATCTGCTCGATTGTTGGCGGAGTGAATCGAATGATGGTTTGCTTGTCAGATGGTTTTGCTATATATTCAAGCACGACTTTTGCTAGCTGGCTTTTCAATACGAGAGCCCAGTGCTTTTCCTCGACATTGGTGCTATGAGCATTGATGGAGAAACACGAATTGTTGGAACCTTTTCTAAAGCCAATAAGAAGCTGTGAAGTGACAGATCGGCCGGTGAAACTGAAGACAGAAGTGCTGGGTTGATTTTGTGGATATAGCCCCATGTTCCATGGAACATTTGGCTATTGTGACCCTGCGACTTAGTATGAACGCGCTGCTCAAAGTCCAAGTTGTCAATACACAGAAACGGCGAGATTGGTTCATGATCTTTAGCAGATTTTCTTCTCGGCTTGGCGACCCAGTTCCTTCAACGCTTTGTGGCTTGTTCGACGTGAAGAGGCAAGTCCAATGTAGTGCAGATAACGATTGACTCGGTTGCTTATGCCACACGCCAAGAAAGTCAATGAATTTTCAAGTTGAGTTGTGTTGTTGCGACGATTGAGTACAAATCCAATCTGGGCGCATATGACCCTTGAGGTCTGTTGGAATTACAAAGATCGGGTCAGCCCATCCTGAATAATTTGAAAGCTGAGTATGATTCCTTACCGTGTAAATCCTATTTTTTCGAGCAAGAAGAGGATTTGCAGGGTCAGATTTTCCCATCTCGTCTCCAAAAAGCTCTTCGTCTGACTCATTATCCTCGGTTTCACTATCACTATCGCATTCGGGCTCTTTAGTTAGCAATTCTTGATCGGCGGTTGTATTACCAAGTTTATGGGTAATGAGCTGAAACAAAAACAGCATATGCTCTTCGACAAGTTGCTTTTCACGTTCTTTCCTGGCCGTCTCGTCGGAAAGGAGTTCATGCCGTACATTTGCTGCGCTGTAAAACATGGTTGATCGGAGAGGCGGCTTCTGTTTTTGGACAATGATCGATGCCTAGGTAGGTACACAATCATCAATCAATACATTTTTTATCCTCATTTTCAGTAAACAATATATAAAGAAGTCGACTTACCTTGGATAAAATCAGATTTTCCCAGAATTTCCTCCCAATGATATGGTGTGAAACAACGTCACAGATAGCATGTACGACCGCCATTGTTGATTTCCATCCTACGCGAGTTCCCCAGTACCTTCGACGCACCGAAAGTGCTGTATCTTCAGTTTTGAGGAAGAAAATAAAAAATTCCTTCGGCGAGACCGATAGTTCTTCCATCAGCGCCAATATCCGGATAGTTTTTGCGTGGAGAGAGTTCTGAGTATTTCTTGAATCCATTCTGTGTTCGTTGGTATTTGATAGTCGAGGTTGTTGGATGTATGCGCTGAAAAAAAATTCATATCACAGGTGATTACATAATACAACTGGACATCACCGTCGTAGAGTTCCAATTTTTTTTGGAGTTGCTCTCTTTCAAAAAAATTCTCAGCGCTCAGTTTTAACAAACCAAGCTCAAGGTGATAGGAGGTGATAGGCAATACCAGCCTCCATAAATTGTACAGCTCAGGTTTTGGATAGAATGTGATGCACAACTTGTACATCTATTCTAATCACCGTCCCACCAAAAGTGCCCAAAGGCGACACGCGGGCCTGCTCGAATTGGGCACAGTCCCTCCTTCGGAGGCGCCAAATTGCGCATTCCTCTGAAGCGAGGGACTTCGACAAGTTCGCTTAGACTCATGCAGTCAGGTCGCCCGTGACGAAACCGTTCAGAGGATCAACCCGTGGAGCTTGTTGCCCTTGACAATCCAAAAAATAAATGTATGATCTGCATTTTGCTCGGAAACCGGACCCCGGATACAGTGCACCGCACGAGTTGTCGACTGCACCACCGGGCCACTCAAGCGGTGACCGCACTTAACATTCAACGTCGGCCGATCAAAGTGTTTTCGCTAGTGACGGATGCCAACCGGTTTGAGGTCGTGATGCAAAAGCTGCACGAAAGGATGGACCATCAACTGAAGGCCTCCTTCAGTTCAACGTTAATCGGACTGAAAACTCCAGCTTTGTCAGTCATCGGATTATCCAGCTGCGTCCCCAGCTTGTATCCTTGGTGGGTCCAACCTGGATCTGTCTTTGGCCCAACCTGGCAGTGCAGTGGTGGGTCCGTCACCTTGCAGATTGGGTGCTCTGGTGTTTCATTCTTCCCTTGGATTTGATCCAGAGGAAAAATCATGGACACGGATAGACATAATAGCACTGTTCACGTAAGCTAAACATCAACAACTTTTATCACTCTCCCATGCGCCAAATCCCAGCCAAAACGTTGTTGATGTTTAGTTACAAAAAGGTTAAAAATCTCTTACGTGAACAGTGCTAATACCGCCATGGGAGGTGGCAGAATCTTCCTTTGCTTTCCTGTTTTATTTTTGTAAATAAATATGTACATATATGAATTTTTAAATTTTACTGTGATTGTAACTGATTGTAATTCACTTTATGTAAATATATTTGTGTTTACATCTTGTTGCTGGCTAACCTTGGCTAACCATAAAATATTTGTAATGCTCAGAGTCGGAGGTAGATCATAAAAAAAAACAAAGGGATTTGTTGATGTGATGAGAGTAACATCTGTTGCAGGCACACCAAAATGCATACTTAGCAAGTTACCCTTATTGGCCGTCCATTTTTGAGCCTCAAACAGTTCTAGTATGTTGACTTTGGGCAAGCGCAATGGCTTGTTGAACATTCTCTTTGCTGGGCAAGACTGAGACATCAAGAGGGATTTGGGCAAAGGTCATTCTTGAGCCAAAGAAGTAATGATCTTTTCAAAGGATCAAGTCAGCCCACCTGTTAAATGATCAACTTCACTCAATTTCAAACACATAATTGACTTGAGGGATGGAAAGAGACTTACACAACATTGGAATCAGCACTCTGGGTTTTGAGATACTCCAATTGAGTATCAATTGGTGCCCACTGAGTTGCCCAGACATTGGATCTACCCATGGCAAATATAATCTTTTCAAGTGGCAGATAATCAAAGCGGACCAAAGCATGGGATGGAATGGCCATCTCTGAAAAAAGTTGCCACCTCAAGGCAAGTGCTGTTGTATCTGTACCACAATGTCAGTATTTAGAAACCGTTCAAAGCTTGATAATTCTGGAAAAATCCTTACATGCAAGTGAAGTTGAGTTACTTTTGGGATGTTTCCCTTTGTTGCCTCAGGATATTTCTTCATGCAACCCACTGGAAGAAGCAACTCCTTGTCTTGGCTGCTGAGCTTGAATACATATTGCTATGGAGATAGGTACTTACAAGTCAGTCTGTGATATTAATTGGGGTGATGAAAAGTGCTTATATTTTTCATATGAATAAAGGAGCCTTCCAGTTCAATTACCGTTTGACCTTGGGTTCATGCTCCAAGCTGTCCGCCTCAAGTGTGCAATCCACCGGGTTTGGATTGCAGCAGGACCATTTTTTTCCCACATTCCCATGCCCAAACCCAAATAAAGGTGTGTGACACCTACCCACCCTTTATGTGAGGTGTTTAGGCCCTGCATCCTTTTTTTTTTTTGGTGTGCACACCTGTTTCAACAAAAAAAAAGGTGTACAGAGCAGGCCCCCACCAAAAAAAGGGTGTCTGTACCCAAAACACCCTTTCTTTGTGTCAGCCACCGAGGTTACCACCATGGTAACCCACAGGTTACCACCATGGTAACCCACAGGTTACCACCATGGTAACCCACAGGTTACCACCATGGTAACCCACATGGCAGAAATTCATAAAAGCCCATTAGTCTAGCTGGTAGTCATACAGACTATGAAACCAGACCCAAAACATTAGCCATCACAAGTTTGATTCCCATCCTTGTCAAATAGAACTTTTTTATCAATATTATATTTTGATCCACTTGTAGTATGAATATTTTTTGAAGAATAAGATTTGAACTATTTACCCAATAGGCTAAAGAGCCTATTGGGTAAATCATTTTCTATTTTCTAATTATGAAAATCTTGATTTCACTTATGAAGATTATTTTCATAAGTGAAATATCACAATCCATTGGATGAGAACACAAGATCTCTTTTCTAGGATAAAAAAGGATGATCTGTTCTTGATCCTCCTCCTCACCCACTTTTTATCCCTGACCATAAGTCCTGACTAACTTACTCTGCTATAAGGTAACTGGGGATTACAATCAAACCCTCTTCCATATCATCAACTGCCAACCTTCTCTTCCCCCTTCTCATAACACCCTTACTTTACTAGACATCCCATTGAATCGCCACCTATTCTTAACTCATTGAGCTACCTGCTGGTATACGGTTAATAACTGTATAACCCGTCTCCGACAAGACAAAGAGCAGGCACAGTGGAACACTGTTGTCACTTGATTTTATAAGCAAGGAACTAGCCCCTCCGCATTCTAAAGCGTGAGGTGTGGTTTTTTGCCCTCTGAATAAGAGTGATAGTTATCAACCAGACATCACTTTAGAGATGCCGGCTGACACTTTGGGTGTTCCCACCACCTCCTTGGACAACTGATCTGCACATTCATTGCCTGAGATGTCTTTGTGGCCTAGGCACCACACAAATGTTGGATTTCAAATCCTGGTCTCAGCTCTCTAAAGAGAAAAGAGATTGGTGAGTGGTACCACATTTACTTGCTTCCAACAAATAAAGTCATGGCACTGAATATAGTTTTATTCATTTAAATAGCTTGAACAGCCAAAATCAAAGTTGTAGACAAACAGCTAGTCACTCAATAAGTGTCGTCACTGACATCAATGATCAAAATGAAGCAATCAAAACAATCAAGCTGAGCTGAGTGATTGTGATCAAAAAAGAAGACAAAGAATAATAATTTACTATATTTTGTTTGAATGTAGAAATTCATTAAAAGGTACCACACCCTGAGCCTTCTTCATACCAAAATTTTGTTATTCTTGACAGCTGCTTGGCCAGAGGGATGGAAATGGACTTGAGAGATTCATTTTCTATCCCATCTATTCCCAGGGCTTTATTAAGACTGGTCCCATATTTATGAGGCCTTACTAGGATTGATGTAGGTTGGACTGATCCAATCAAATGATCTCGACCACTGACACTGACAAGATGTAGCTGGCAGATCTGCTTTTCAGGTCAAACTGAACATCAGACAAATCTATATGTACATTTGTTACTGGAGTGTGTCAATGCCATTGAACAATAACCTAGCTTTTTGACAAGGATTCCTTCATGATTTTCACTGCCAGCCGACCTGTTGGTGTTAGAGGTACATCCGCCACCAGTTTTTTTGCTTGAGGGACTGTACTAACCCCAGAAAGTGCTTATAACAGTTGATAGATTTAGGTGACTTAGCTAATATCATCCACCAACAAGCTTGGTTCTGTGTGTGTAAGACTGGGTCCAGGGTCTTCTTTCACCACCAGGGTTTGGCCACAGCTGTGTCCTTATGGAATCTATGACCAATTGATTCATGTATTGATTTGACAGCATCTGTCAATAACAAAACATATTCATCTGGGTCATTCATGGAGGATTGTGGCTCCCATGTGGAAAGCTCATCTAAAAAAGGGACTAGGTGTTCTTTGCCCACCCCAGACCAATGGGGCAAGCTCCAACAATGTGAAGGGTTGGATAAACAAAGCAACTGCTGAAGGTGTAGGGCTTGATGTTCAGATCCACAGCTATTGTTGGAGACAGCAGAGTTACAGATGAGCTTGGTGCCTAAATTCCTTTTCCCAAATCAAATCAAATCAATAGTTGTGCCATTACTGGCATTAGCCAAGAAAAAAAGTAGAGATATGTTTGAGTTGAGTTAGGCCACCCAAATATCATGGTAGGAGAGGGAACTTACTGCCTCAGTGTCTTTCTTGCAGTATCCTGGCAGGTTCCAGCGGCAATGATGAAGACAATTTTTGGAACCTGTCAAAAATGGTTTGTCATCTAATCTATGATCAAAAGTATGGAAGGAAAGGATTATAGAGGTTCAGAAAACAAAGAAAGGGTTTTGATGGAGCTTATGGGGGAGTGATCACCAAGCCTGCAAGATTTTGAGATCTGCCTTCCAGGATTTTGAAGTCTTAAGACTAGAGGGAATTGATTGTTTGAAATAGGAGACCGCTTTATGGTGTTGATTCCACATTTAGGGAGAGTTAATTTCAGGCAAGTATGTAGGATCACCACAAAGGATATTGAGGGGGGACAGAGATCAAAGGGATTATTGATATGGGGTTCTTGGAGGATAAGGAAATCAAAAGAAAAGGCTGAGTGTCACCAATTTCACAACATGACTATTCAATTGAAGTGCAGAGCAAGAGAGAGAGAGAGAAGTATGAGGTCACCAAAGAAGAAAAGGAGACATTATTGTGAAGGAGGGAAGGAACATGAAGATGTGAGGCCTTGTTCTGGGTTGGGGGGACATTGTGGAGTGTTAGATTAGTTGTATCTATCATTGTGGTGATACACAACACTTCTCTAACCATATCTTCTTGAAGGGGCATAGTTGATTGAAATGTACAACACCAACAGTTTTATTCATGAGACTGTCTTTACTACATAAGATGGATGTCTTGACTCCTCCAATGCCTTTGGGACACTCATTTGCATGATGGGCACTGGCACCTTTGGTACAACAGGTGGCTTGGGGGCACCATTGACCATAAATGTCCAATCCTGAGACCTTTGAAGCATTGAAGTGGGCAAGGTTTGACTCAGCTAGTGCTGTGAAAATCATAATTCAAAAAGCTCCCTGATTTTTCAATTTGGAGAGCAAGGGCCTTGCTAGTGAAGTGTTGAAGTGTCAAACTAGGCACTGCTTGTTCCACATTGTTAACACATCCATGCAAGACTTTGTAAAGGCTGTGTCCCTTCACTGAATCTTTGTTGAAGTCACCAATGAGTTAAGGCTAAAATGGCCTAAGCAGAATTCTAAGACCAAACAAGCAGTTTGACTTTCTGACTCAGAGAGATGGAAGGGGTGAGTTCTCTCCTACAAGACTTGATGATCATAAAGGAATTATACCAGAAGGAAATGAAATGAAGGAAGAAATGGCTTACCTGACTCAGAGAGATGGAAGGGGTCAGTTCTCTGCTGAAGATTCAATGGTTGTGAACCCCCATTGACTGTCTTGTGAAACCCAGCCAGAGGAGGGGTTTTACAGACTTCCCAACAGCATTGGAGGCAATACATCATGATCATCATCATCTCACAAGCATACATCACCAAATGTATTCAACATTGGGCAATGTGTACTTAGCTCAACAATTAGAGCATCACTCATGAATGCTGAGGTTGTGGGTTTGATTCCCACAGTACACAACCTTAATATGAAGGACAAGAGGAGGGAGTTGGCTTTCTTGGGCAAGGGTTCATTTGAGCCCATTAGACAAGATCACTAGCTCGAAAATTGTTCTCGAATGCTAGTGTTGCAAGACTTGATGATGTCGAATGACTTGGGGATCCCATGAACCATGACTGAATACGTGCTGGGGAGGCTGCCAGGTCCGGATGAACTTCGTTGGACCAATTGTCCATATGGGCCAGTTTTGTTCGCCTCTGTTCTTGATGTAATAAAGGACACGCCTGCAGCTGGCAGTACGCTTGCTCCAAGATTGCCAGGACTTTGTGCCATCAATCTTTGGGTTCAGTTTGCGCAGGGCCCTGTTGGCCTTTTTGGATCAGGAGACCGCGTGTATGTACCATCCTCCAACGTCGTGCTTGACGGATCGCAGGGAACAATATGCCGTTTGGGCTGCAACATTCAAGTTGGGGTCGGCTGTGCTGGGGCGTTGACGCTTGCGGTAAAATGGCTGTGATGTGAGTGAGCAGAAGGGGATGGATAGAGTGGGCTGTGTTGGCTGCGGTGTCCCTTAAAACTCAGTGCGACTTACCTCAACAAAACAAGAAATGGGAAAACAAGAACCAAACCAGAACCAACTACTCGACAAACTCATACACACGCTAGAACGCATCTACATCAGAACCAGAACACCACCACCACAACAACAACAACAACAGTCTACAATATCGAACATTCACACTACCCCATCTAATCCTCCAAAACACCCCACAACAATCGACCTCACCGCCTCTTCTTCAGATTCAGATTCCGAGACCGAAACGCCACCCAAAAGAACTAACTACAAAAAAACAAACCATCATCATGGGCCCGCAAATGCATCAACTTCCACTACTCAATCTGCCAACCGATTCAACACACCACTCAAAAACACATACCTGACGCCATCCAAATCGTCTGGACCATCTCCATCGACTCCCAACACCGCTGTCAGTCCCTCTACAGACCGTTGTGCAGGCACTACTCAACAGGGGAAACCATGCTCTCGAAAACCGGTGAAAACTCTCCAGGCTAGTCCTACGAAGATCAACCTCCAAGACGGCCTCGATCATCTCGATCACATCCTTTCCGCATCCGATTCCTCTTATCTCCCCCGTTTCTGCTTCCAACATTATCAGAAAGTCCAATCCCAATCCGGCTCTTATGTTGCAAATAGTCAATGGATTAATTATTCAGGTATGTATGCTTTTATAGATTTATTCGATCAGACCACAAATCCCTTTGTTTTTACTGATCATTCTGTGGTGTAATTTTTTTGAACTAGATTACATTGATGACCGCTTACCAGAAGCAGTAAAGATAAGTCTAAAGACAGAGATGGCGAAGACTCCGAGTGCGAAGGACTTCCGAGAGCGAGGATACATATACTGTCACGAGATGCAGCCCCGACATGACGGAGGAAAAAAGGGGAACGGGACGACGGAGATAAAAGTGGGGCGGTCGATCCGGCCGATAGCGCGTCTAGAAGAGTGGACGAAGCAGTGTCCCTCACGGACGCCGATCGTCCGGGCATTTTTCCCCGCCCCATCAACGACATCGACCGAACCATCGTTCCTCAACGCCGTCCAATCAATCTCGGATCAGGGCGTGCGTGTCCATCGGAAATTGGAACGGCTCGTCCTCATCGAACTCGCCGGCTGGGCCTCCCTCCAACATCCCCTCTTGCATCTCTCTAAATCCCCGTGCATCGATTGCGCTAGAGTTCATACCGAAATCTTCGTCCTCAACCTCGGCTCTTATGAGAGACTCGTCAAACCTCTGATCGAGAAATGGATCGATTGGTGTTCGTTTGCGTATCCTTGAATCTTCCTCTCCCCCTCTTTACTAGTATGTCGTCTCTCTCTCTCTTCATGTACAGCTTTTTAGTTGTGTAAGACTAGTGTACAAACACCCACACACGCTCAGCTTTCATTTCATTTTATCTGGATTCCTGATCCCACCAAATCTGTACATATTTGTTAACCCACATATCCTCCAAATAATCTCGCTTGTATGTAAGTATGCCAGTATAAAAAGATGTCCCATAACTCATTAGTCTGTCTATCTATCTAAACACGTATCTCTGTCTTTGTCTCATGTATCTCACCTCCGTGGGCCGCCACATCCCGTGACTCTCCAATTGGATCACCTTTTAAAAAAAAAGAACAACACCAATAAGAAGACACTGTATTCTATGACTACATTACGTAACCTAATCTGGACATAAAAGTACACGATTCCAATTCCAATCCCAAAAAAAAAGAAGCTTTCAAGTTCAGTAAATAAGTGAGAATCTATGTGAATGTTTTAAGGGTATTGAGTATATACAAAAAAAAAGATTAGACAATAATTAATTGGTGTTGGATTAATGAGAACACGATATAAAAGAGAAAGCTGTTGTATTCTTCCTCTGTCTGTCTCTCTTTTTACGTGCTGTTTTTGCATGTAAATACATATTTAAGTGAGTGGATACACGTATGTATCTCTTTGATAGTTGTAATGTAAGAGCCTGGGTCCGGATGTGTTGTTTTTGTGTGTATGCTGTGTGTATATATCAGGAACAAGAAAAAGAGAAATTCAAAAAGAACAACAACAAACTACAAGTATTGTCAACACAAACAAAAAAACAGTCCCCTAAAGTGTATATGATACATCTCAAAAAAATAACAAGGAAATGATCAAGATGAAAATATGTAACCGATGTACAAGAAGGAAATGAAGGGAAGATAACTAGCGGGAGCAATGATTGTTTTAGTAAATGTGAGAAAGTTTTTGTATACAGGACGCGAGTTATTTCATAGATTCGATCAACAGACCCAATCCTGAATCGCAAGTTTCGAGCCACCGACTGAGTTCGATCAAGTTAGCCTCGAGTTCGACTTTGACGTCTTTGACGAGACCCAGCTGATGGTAGCGCAGGTCTTTGTGAGTTTTGATGCGATCTCCGGTTGGCCAATTGGGGATCAATTGTACAGGCTGATGATGATGGGAATGGGGATGGTTAGTAGTCGGAGTTAAGGAAGAGCCGGGCGTCGGTCGAGTCGAGAGCGTCGGGGTGACCGATGTTGAGTGGGTGAAATTGCCGTGCGAGTGGCTGGCTGAGCTGGTGGATGATAAGGGTTGGCTGGTTGCCGAACTGACAGACGAAGACAAGTTGGGATGAGCGAGTTTATGGGCCATCGTTTGGTTGCTCGTTTCGGCCGTCGAGCGTGATCTGATACTGCTAGGACCGGCGGGTAAGCTAGCAGCCAGATTGAGATTACTTGGGTTCGAGTAGCCGTTCGGATTGGAGACGGCCAATTTGATGTTCCGTTCTCGATCGGGTGAGATCATATGTGTATGAGCCGTCGTCCCATTGGTACTCGAGTATGTCGTCGAGTTGGATTCGTTGGCGTTGTTCCCACTCAAGAGCGTCGTAGGTGAGCTATTACTGGAAGATGCCGAAGGTCCACCAAAACTAAACCCGTTCCCACCAAATTGTTTCCCATTCCCAGAAAGGTTACCACGATTGAACATCGGCGAAGGAAGCGCTGGGCTGACAGCAGTCGGCGGAAGTCTACCATCGACCAGTGGTGCAGTGTTTGCTCGGCTTCGACTCGACGCCGACTTACCACCTACTTCGAGCTCTTTCTTTGCTACGAGTGGTAAAGACGGCGAGGCGGGAAGAGGAGGTGGGGATACTCCGGTAGAAAGCATTTTAGAAGGGTTAGAATGGGTATCGGAAACCAGAGGCGGGCCTTGAGATAAGAAAAAGAGGGGTCAACTGCTGTTTGAGCCAGAGAGGAGACAAAGTAACTCACTGGGCAAAATAGGAGTGGAATTTGATCCGTCGGTTATTGGCTTGCTCTTGCTGGATAACGTTCCCATGGGCGTCTGCTTCAACCTGGATGGTGTTGGGGTAATCGAGCGATTGTAAGAAGAAGTGGAGGGAGAGAACGGCCGGTTGGGGTTTGATTGGTCTGGGATGGGCGGAGGCTCCAAGAAGTTGTCGAGCTCATCGGCGCTAGGGATTGAAATCGTTGGAGGAGGGATTTCAACCCTCATCTCACTTTGAGATCCAGACATCCCAGGTACGGGAAACCCAAGGCCAACAATAGGAGAAGGTTGGCCGGAGGGACCATAAGAATTATTAGCGGGAGAGATCGGATTTGCATAGGAGTGTTGAAAGCTGAATTTGTTGTTGTACATCGACCCCCCATTGTCGTTGGTGTCTTCTTCAAACAATTTCATCAGACGATGTGGTCTGGCCTGTCGTGTATTAATCGGTGCCGCATGAGGTGGTCTCAAAGTGACCGCACCGTCCTTGGAATCATTGAGCTGATCTTTGGGGTCAATTGAGTTGAGACCTTCCATCTTGTAACTATCTAATTCATGGTCATCCATAAAGTCCCAGTCGGCTTTATCTAGTGGGGGTGATTCAGAGCCGGTATTGTTTTGATCTGGTAATGAGATGTCAGCTAGAGATTGTCGAACGCCACCCGAGTTGATCCATCTTGAATATCTTGTGGTGAGGTCCTTGAGGGGTGACAATGGGGCTTTGCTGATTGACTTGATCCATTTATGTTTACAGAGTTCCTCGGCGGTCGGTCTCTAAGAGGAGATAATAAGGTGGTAAAGTTTCAGGATATCAAGAGTGGTGGATGTGGTCTAGGAGAGATGAAGATTGACTGACATCGTTTGGTTCGTCGATCAGACAGGCAGCCAAGAATTCTTTGACGGTATTGGAGAATTGATTACCCTCTAGTTTGGCAGGTTGACTTCGAGGGATCTTGAGGATGACTTTGGCAGGGGTGAGATCAGAGAAGGGTGGGTTACCGTTTAGCATCTCGTAGAGGGTGATTCCAAGAGACCAGATGTCGGCCTTGGTATCGTATAGTTTACCATCGGTGATCACTTCGGGGGCCATCCAATATGGAGTACCGATAAAAGTGGAACGTTTGTGATTGGTAGATTGAAGTGGGGCGGCGATACCAAAGTCACAGAGTAGGACTCGATTGGAATTAGTGAGGAGGATATTAGCAGATTTGATATCACGATGAATGATTTCTTGACGATGGAGATAGTTGAGACCGATCAGGGTTTCTCGGATGATCAGTTGAGTGTATTTTTCGTCAATCTTGCCCGGTTTGAGTAGAGTTCTGATCGAACCACCAGAGGCGAAATCCATCGCGATCCATAGTTCGGTCTTGTAAAAGTAGCAACCATGATAGCCGATACAGTTATGTTTATCCGAGTCCCTTAATTGAGATAAGAGGGCGACCTCACGTTGGATTTCGATTATGTCATCTTCAGCAGTATCGAGGTTGATGACCTTGAGGGCCAAGACGGTGCGAGTGGCGTTATGAATGCTATTTTGAATCAAGATGATAAGTTCAGGGAGTTGCAAGATGATTGATGATGAAGTGAGAAGGATGATACTGACCCCTTGTAGACAGCCCCATAGGCACCTTTGCCGACGATGTCCAGTTTTGTGAATAGTTGTTCGACTGGTACATCCCTGTGGGATTGGATGTGTTGGAGGACGGCAGAATTTGAAGCAGTGGACGAGTTGGTTGAGCTGATGGTGGTTGGGGTGGTGAGACTGGTGGATGGCATGGTTAAGCGTAGAGAGAATGAGACCAGTACGACAAAAACCATCCAGGACCACAGCCGGCCCAGCTGTCACAGGAGCAATCACTCGACTGTCACTGATGCGCTCTTGAACTCGCTTGAAACTGAACGGAGACAGCCCTGTGACAGGTGAGAAAACAGTGTCATACTAGGAGGATCCACCAGACAACTCATGTTCAATAATTGAGGATCTCTAGTTCTTGTTTCATGATCTTTCTGGTCTTGTTCTAGGATCCTTCCACATCAAGAAAAACTACTGCTGATAGTTGAAGCAGTTTTTCTTGCAATACCCTAGCCTTGGTTTAGGATCTTTCTAGCCTTGTTTTAGGATCCTTCATCTCTTTTTATCTTCAACACCAGTCCTTTTCTCTTTTTTTTAGATCATTCGCCAAATCCAACTTCAATGGCTTCAATCTCAGAAATGGTGCACTTCTGTGATAATTAATTGACTATACAGATGTTGATACAGATCTGAACCTTTTGAGCCTTACATTTTCCTTACAAGAGCATCACATCAAAGTTTATAGTGATTTGAAAGAATTTTTGGAGGTGGAAAGTGTGAACAACTCACACTTCTTTAGTTAAGATTGTTATTTTCAATTTTTCACAGAACTAGCTCAGCTCAGCTCATCCCAGCTTGCACTGTTTGTGACTTTTCAAACCATAGATAATAATGATTTATCCTGTGGGAGGTGCTCCAGAAAGTCCAATTGGTTGAAAATAGAGCCAGACTGCTTACCAAGATCAGCAACTAGACTTGTCAACTCAAAAGCACATCAAGGAGATGGCTGTATTGTCAGAATTCAATTCTGCATCTCTGCTAACATGTCTCTTTACTTATCCTTTCAATCTTTAAAGATAATCAAACCCATTTCTTTTCATCTTTCACTCTACAAATTATGTAGTTTGATCATTATAGATCACTCAAAAAATGATGTTTAGTCACTCTACTGTTCTGGTAGTTTTATCTTTGTCAGTCTGTTGATCAGACAGTTTTATCTCACTCACTCTAGTTATTAGCTAGTTTCATCTTCCTGTCACTGTTTATGCTAATATGGTTGTTAGCATATGCTTTTAATCTGAGTGTCAGCTGGACCACATGTTGGCCTTACTTGTTGTATTCTATTTAGCTAGTTTGTATTCCAGCTGAAAAATCAATCATCAAGTTTAAGCAATTTTGATCTCGAGGAGTCACTTTGTACACCTCCTTGGTCTGGATCCCCTCAACTGGGTTAGATCCCTTCATCTGCTTCTTTTTCTTTAGATCCGAAATTCTATCATTCATATCACACAAGGAAATAGTCAATTTTTCAAAGAACCAACAACAGACACTTGGTTCCTATCATCTCAAACCTCTAAAATCTTGCTGATGACACAATCATGAGTAAAAAGATTTGACTGGTGCAAGTGGGCCATTCAAAATCAAGCAACAAAAGATATTGACTAGCCTTGAAGAGAAAATCTAATGTATGAAAATAAACTTATATAGTACACCAATCCAACAAAAAAAAGTAAGAATAACTTGCTGTTGTTTCTTTTCCGACTGATCCAAAAAAAATGCCTTTTTTTTCTTTTCTGAAAACTTTTGCTTTTATTTTCTGATCATCAAGACCACAAAAAACATAAGGTTGCACATTTGTGTGGGTGCAGGTGCCTCCTCAGAGACAAAGTATGTACATAGGGGGTGCCTCCTCAAAGTACATACATACAAAGGGTCCTTTTCACTTCAGGAAGGCACCCAGATGAATCTGCCGCCCTTTTTTCATGTGGTGATGACTGAGTTTTTTATTTTCTTCATTATCTTCCTTATTTATGGCGTTCGAATATAACCTATTGATCAAAAGCATGAAAGTGTTAACGATGACATGAAATCAAGATAAGTTGTTTGTTTTGTTTACATGAATTGATGAGAGGAGTTGAGTTGTTGGGACTGGCCAGGTGGGCTAATAGACCGAGTCGGAATTCATAAAAATAAAATAAATAAGAAAAACCAAAATGAACCAACGAACAAACTCAACCTCACTTTCAGCACAACAACAACAAGCACTACTACAATCACAACAACAACTCATTCAACAACAGCAACTCATACAACAACAGCAACTAACCAACCAACAACAGCAACTAACTAACCAACAACTAACTAACCAACAACTAACTAACCAACCACTAACTAACCAACAACTAACTAACCAACAACTAACTAACCAACAAAAACGAATTAAACCACAAGCTAGAATCAGCCAAACTTACATCCAAAAACAACAACCACAACAACAACTACTGCAAAAACATCATCAGTTCCAACAGCAACAACAACAAACTAACCTGCCTCCCTCAAACCTCAAGAGACCATCTGCAGATCCACTCGGACCAAATATCGCTCTGTCCCGTGCAAAGTCAGTCTCCACTTTAATACTCATCATCCCAAAACACTCAATCACTCACTCCCTATCTAACTCAGGCGATTCCGACCAACAGATCGAAACCTACCTGTCTTCGCACCAGCCCATCCAGACGCCCCAAGATTCAGCTTGGATGGATTACTACCAGACAGGCAAAATAACTTACATCGAATGGCAAAGAACTACGAAAATTTACAAAAGATCGAACGCGAGTTTGATTGGTTGATTTCCAGGAAAAGGTTCGAAGTCGAAGACTCATTACGCAAACCGAACGGAGTACAACGTAAATTAAGAATCAAAGTATGGAATACAGTCTCCAATCAAGCCTGGCAACAACCATCGAAAAATTCAAAACCAAAAGATAAAACGCGTCCATCTAGCGAAAGTGATCAAGATGATGATCAACAAGAAAACGATCAAACTCAAATTCAAGAAAAAGACGAAGAAGATAAAGATGAAAACGATCAAGAACAACCCTCCAGCGCTCCAGCTAATCGTCCAATCAACTTCAACACGGGTGAAGATGTACCCAAATGGACCTTACACATCGAAGCTCATCTGATCGAGGTGAGTGTGACCCCCAGCAAACACACAAAAACTTGAAAAAAAAACTAATTCTTGTATCTTAGTCGAACCATCCATCATCCTCATCAACAAGCAACACCAACAACATGCAGGGAATCGAATCTTCAGGACCGGTCCCACAAGAGATCCAGATCGAAGAGACTCCTCGACCCTTCTCGACCCTTCTGAATGGATTATTCATCAAGATCGACCGAGCCGACGATCTATATCCTGAGCCAAACATAGTCGAATGGCATAGGCCAGCACAACCATCACCATCGATGGGCACCTTCTCGACGATCACCATCACTCGAAATGGAACCGAGGATTGTCCGGTTCAAATCGCACTCCATCTGAACCATTTCCCGCGTCGGTTCAAGCTTAATCCGATCCTCGGCTCCTTCTTGGACCTCAAAGAAGCTTCATTGGACGAAATCTTTGAATCGATTTGGTGCTACATCAAAAAAAATAAGCTCATTGATTCTGGGGCCGATAAACGTCTAATTCGTAAAGATTCAAACTTGGCTTGCGTATGTCTCTCTCTTTTCAATCATTCGACTACCATTGTCCATCTAACTAATTTGGAGTAACAATAATGGACAGTTATTCCCACAAAATATTGATCGAATGCCATTCCACCAACTATCTGAACAAGTTCGCAAGTTTTTGAGTATCCCTGAACCAGTTTTAATTGACTACGAAGTCAAGTGAGAGCTTTTTTCTCCTCTCTCTCTCTCTCTCTACTTCTACCAACACATCTGATTTGTTTTTATTATAGGGTTGATAAAGAAGATCAAAACCGACCGGAATATTTCGATATCCAACTCTCGATCGAGGATCCAGCCAAATTGCATCTGCTTACTATCCAGAATCAACTCGAAGATACCAGCCCGACTGCCCACCATCAATCCGGGCCCCAAAACCCCACGAATCCTACCAAGGAGATCTTGGCCATAGATGAACAAGTATAGCCATCCCCAACGCATTTTCTCTAGTGGCTCAGTGGTAGTAGAAGTCGGAACTAACTTCATCCACACATCTTGCCATCTATTTTTTTTATTTTATTTTAATAAATAGATCATGGACTCGATGGCTAAAATAAGAGAAGTCAAGATCCGGCGAGACTTTTACGCCAAGTTTACGATGGATCCGATCGGATTTATCGAAGAATGGATCCGATCACAATCGAAAGATTTAGAGGTATTATTTGGATTCGACAAAGGAGGAGAAGGAACGAGTGTCGAGAAGAGTCTATCTCACAAACAAACAGACCAAGAACTGATGCGAAGAATGAACGGAGACGATGACGATGGATTATCTAAAGAAGCCTCAATCCAGAAACGATTCTCAAAGTTTTATCACCAACAATGGGTGGACGACGCGATCAAGATTTACCAAACTCGAGAAATCAATCACAAGCAGCTCGTCCACCAGAAATCATCCTCTGCCAATCCGGCCACTCCTAATCCTCTCGCGCCTACCTTGATCAATAATCATAGTAACGGGAATCTTAACTCGGTCAATGGGGCCCATTCTGGCGCCGCTTTTGGGCAAGGGAATGGTTTCCTTCCGTCGCCGCTCGTCAACTCGCTTTCGTCCGCTAGCTCCAATCCTCAACTCGTCCATCATCAACAACATCATGTTCAACTTCAACAACAACAACAACTTCAACAACAACAACAACAACAACAACAACAACAACAACAACAACAACAACAACAAATTCAACAACAACAACAACAACTTCAACAACAACAAATTCAACAAATTCAACTCCATCAGCAACAACAACAACATCAGCAACAACAACAACAACAGATGCTCAACAACCATCATCCATCATCCTCTTTCTCATCCGGATCTATCAACCCTAACGGCCAACCAATCGTCAATCCTCCTCTACTCAACAACGCTAGCCTTCCTGGCGGCTCTAATCCTGGCTTACGTCCTCCTCGTTAGATCTATCTCTTTTTTCTTTCTTTGGTATGGAATTCAGTCTATTTTTTTAAGTGTCAATGAAGTGGCTTGGTGTGAATGAAGTGTTACAATATCAATCAAGTTTGGGTGGGTGGCTGGTATTTTATTGTTGTTGTTGGTGCATACGATCGCTCGTCAGTGGAGGACTTGCCGTGGGATCTACGGCCCCTGTAGGTTCTTGATATGTGCCTGTAACGCTCAATCTTGGCAGGCGAGAGTGTGGATGTAGCAGGACCCAGGAAAGCGCCTAGGGAACACAGTAACCAAGATTCCTATATTTTCCAAAAATGTATGAATTTTTGGAGCTCATTCATACACATTTCGTGCGTGGGTTCGCAGCTGGGCCAAAAAATTCATACAAATTTGGTGTATACGTTTTTTTTTTTTTTTTGCCATAAGCGTATATAAATCAATATTGTTATTAACACTTTTTTTTGAGCCAGCTATTGCTGCTTGCTAGAGGAGCAGAGACAAATGTAAAAAAGAAAACATGTTATTTTAGATTGTGTATTTATGTAGAAGACTGCATGGACTATCACAAAAAAGTGTTTTTCATTCTACTCTTTTATTTTGATTTTTGAGAGCTTTCATCCTTGAAAATTCCTTATCCCAGTGTTCTAAGAAAGCGGTTGGGGACATTGTAAGAAGAATAGGTTGTAATTGTCGGGGGATAGATACACAATTCCCTCCAGCATCAGTAATATTAAAGCCTTCTGTGACTGGGAATAAGTGGTGCAGGTGCACTATTTCAACATGCGCAAAAATTCCCGAACTTGGAGAAGAAGCGTAGAAGCCAGCGGCAATTGGGATATGCGGTTGATACAGGAAGAGCTGGACAGATATGTATGATAGTTTTTCTCGACTTGTGGCGCTAGCGATCCAACGGTGTTTTCCCGAAACATGCTCGTAAGCTGCCAGAATCTTACCAATGTACATTTTCTGTAGCGAAAAAAATGGATGAGGAAGCATGTATGAGAAAGCAGGAGATTATCTATTAAACAACTTACCATGTCCTTTACAATCACTGCATATTTATCGTATTTCAGTTCGTTCGTTTTTGAGACTTGACCACCTTGTACAAGCAGTTGTGCATTCACATCAACATGTGTCGATGTATTGCGTACTACAGATAGGTTGAACTTGACTTGAATATTCCAGCGATGCATTCTTGCAATTGAAGATTGCTGGGATGTGTTTTCCTTGAGGACAAGTGCAACAAGCTTGCTACAATCACTCGGTTGAACTGCTTTATCG
Organism: Puccinia horiana; assembly: GCA_001624995.1. Classification (NCBI taxonomy): domain Eukaryota; kingdom Fungi; phylum Basidiomycota; class Pucciniomycetes; order Pucciniales; family Pucciniaceae; genus Puccinia; species Puccinia horiana. Next base: position 675,719 of record LWDY01000014.1, read on the forward strand.
GAGTCCGTTTCGGGCTTCGGAGCCTTCAGAAGGAAATTCTGTTTTTTTTTTTCGTTTTTCATTTCCCGAGTGACCATTGCGATTCTCTGTGTCGTTTGTCTTGCGCAGATTAATCATCAAGTGGCGGTTGAGTTCTTGTTCAATCCCATCGAGGCTCTGGACAACGAGTTGGAATTTCGCTTCGATGCGCTCAGCAAGGAATGCGGCAGATAGACCCGGTTGTTTGGGTGTGATCGGGTTGAGAAGATTTGAAATCGAAATTTGAGCCTGACCAGAGAGATGTTGATGTTCAGCATCAATATCAATATTGCCCAAGGCTAAGTCAACCTGCTATTTTTCTCCAATTGCAGTGGCTGCCTCGTGCATTATATCGGAGAGTGTTGTTTCGCCAGGAACACAAGCATAGCCAACATCATAGCTGGCTGATTCGCTGATCAATACACCTAAACTGATTGATTTTAGTCAGCTATGAGAAGCATTTGTATTCTTTATATGTAAATACACTTGCCTTCATTGGCATCCTCATCATCGGCTGGAGTCGCACTTGGTAGAGTTGAAGAAGAAACTGCAAAAAAACTAGGATCGATCCCGGCGAATGAAGCAATCTTGCGAGCTTGTGATTCAGCTACAGCCAACTCGTGTGTTATTTCCAAGTTAGTTGGAAAATTGGCCAAGTGAGCATAGTTATCAGCCACTGATTCGTTGGTGAAGTTGTACTTATAACCTACAAAGGATGTTGGTCGAGGAGGTCAGATATTGAAATGACAAACAAGCAGAGTGAATTACACACCAGATCGAAGATGCTCTGATTGGGGCATTTCCACTTGTCCGCTCATCACATTCCTGACAACAGCAAAGACCTTTGGTAACATTTGTCGAGCATTGAGTACAGTGAAGTTGGGCATGATCACCCGCATCCAGCCAAAGATATGCTCGCATGCTTCGGTCCCATGCTTCCATGGAAGGAGTGGCACAGTGGGGTAAAATTCACGATGTGAGATAATCAAACCGATAAGTGAGATCCCCAAGAAATGGAAGATCTCGTTACTTTGACGAGAGACACCGTTACGATCAATGGACATGAGGGGGTTGGATTTGTGACTGATTGATTGATGCCAATAAAGCATAAAGAATATGCAAGTCCAAGCTGATCGAATCCGGTCCAGATGAATCATGGTCGAGGAAAGCCAGGCGTCGGTGAGCTCACCAAAAAGGAAAAGATATATAGATAATCCAGTGTGCTGAGGGGATTGGAGTGACGCCGTTCGATACGCGCGCCCATCATCTTGCTTGTCGCAGTTGAGAACGCCTCGAGAATACAGTGGAGATCGCTCACCAAGGAGTGCCACCAGGTGAGATATGTTGAGATAAAATTTACCAAAAGATAGAAGCCGAGCACCGGAGAGAAGCTGGTTTGCAGCAGTTTTTCGAGCGTGTTTAGGGTCTTGGACAGGAACAACGGGTTGCAGAGGCTGACCCATCAGTGGTACTTGAACTGAAACTCCAGCATCTGCCTTTTGGAAGCACAGGTATTGATCAACCGAGGTTTGAATTATGCGTAGGCCTGAAATTTCAGTGGCAGCACCATCACTTCCGATCGAAACGATCGACATTCCTGCTTTTGAGCAGTAGTTGATAACTGAGAGGTGACTAGCAGCTATGTCTTCGGCATTCTCTTTGTCGTAACTAGCAACCAATGCAACAACAAAGGATGGTACCTTTGGTAAAAGCACTTGGATAGTGTAGAGTCGAACCTAATGAAAGGAAAGACAATAATAATGAGTACTGTTCTTGTTTTAAAAGGGGAAAATGTAACTCGCCTTATTGCAGAGTTTGTCTTGCGAGGTTATTTTTTTGACCAGTTCGGCTAGTTCTTCAAGATTTGAGAAGGGCAAGTCCCCACCTTGTGCCCCAACCAGGTGGCTGTTGTGTGACCTTAGGGATTTTACACATACCGTCTGATCAGAGGCAAGAGCAAGAGGTCCGGTATAGACTAGACTGGCTATATACCCAGCAACCCTCTGAAAATGTGTGAGAACAATCCCATCGTCAATCTGGCCGCCATTCTTCTTTTGTTGCTCCCTCACACTGCGCAAGGATCGACCGGCAAAGTTGTCTCGCAGAAACTTGGCTGCCGCGGGACTCATGGCCGCCATTGTTGTCAAAAAGTCATTGAAGTAAGAATTGAATTTCATGCCGCATAACGCCTTGCCTTCTGCCTCGCGCTCGGTCCGAACGGCCACTGCTTCGACAAGGCCTTGAAACGCATCGTTTTGTTTCAAGAAGCCCCGTTTGGCGTGGATTGCAAGGGCAGACCAGAATTCTTGATCGCCAGTGTGAGAATGGTTTTCGAGTGAAGTGTTCAGTTGCCGTAGTTCACCGTAAAGCATAAGCTTCGATTGAAACAGGTCTTGCTGCATGAGGAAGTGCTTGACATTATCTGCGGATGCGTATTTGATGTTGAGAGCCTTCTTCAAAGAGCTATTTTTCTTTAGGAGCCAGCATTGACTGCAAACAACGGTTGTAGTTCCAGGAGGGACATCAACATGGCGTTCACAGTTTATCGAGGTTCAAATTAATGTTTCTTTTTTTCGTAAATCATACATGTAAACATTTATTTCATTGACAAACAATCCATTTACACACAACACAAATCGATTCCAAAAAGTGACATTTCTTTAGTTATGTAATTCATGGTTTATGTGTATGGATGTATGTATCAACTTAGTTTCGTGTTAGGTCTGCCTTATGTATCATGTTTTCATAAACGAACAAGAAAACAAACACAGACGAACAGAAAAGTTAAGCAAAGAGAGTGATGTATGTACAAACTTTTTTTGTAAGAGCACAAGAGTTGAGCCGATGGTTATCTTGATATATATATATGTTGAAGTAGAAAACCAAAAAGATGCATATGTATTTTTTATACTAGATTTTAAACGGAGCAAGCATTGAGGAAAGAAGAAGAATGTTGAAGGTATATAAGTTATTTATAACGAGAATGTTCAGGTTTATGATCGACCTCATGATCAAGATGAACGAAGGCGCGATCGACGTTCGACAACGTTTCCAACTTATCTTGCAATTCTTGTCCGAGATCATGGGCCAACCAAAGCGGCGTATTACCGTCGATGACGATATCTATTTCGACAAAGTAATTCGGGCCGACGTGGTAACATTTACATGAATCTATCTTTTCAATGTGTTTTGAAAACGTCATCGCCTGTTTAATGAGTTCTCTCATCTCAGTTCCTTTCTCTTTTGGATAGCGCATTAGGTGGAATTGTACCTTGTAAACTACGCGTTGCATGAAATCTACCGGCGCGCTTTCTCCGGCCAACTGTTTGAACTGAAAAAAAAAAACTGAGGAAGCTTAAGAGATCATCAGGAGGATACAAGAGTAGGACGTACTTCTCTAGTGATACTGACGCCCCAAAGGATGATTAGAGCCAAGGAGATCAACATGGCACCTAGGGGGTCGATCCACCATTTGATTTTAGCCCCCGCGGCGTTGGTGAAGATTCCAAAAGCTTGAAAAAAAACAAGAGGGGTTTTTTTGGGAGATCAGTTTTCACTGGAGGGAAAGTTGTAGAAAGAGGAAGACAAACCATTGATGAAGAGGTCTGAGAATTGAGAAAAGAGGATGGAAAGAGTGAGTACATAGATGCAAGACTCAAGAAAGTGACACACGGACCGTTCCGATGGTCCTCCCAAAGCACCCGAACCTGGCCGTCCTGATTCCTGACTGCGCAACAGTAAAAGAAGAGAACGGCCTTGGCGATGAACGATGCAGATACGGCGGCGATGGCGGGTATGTGTAAGCCTTGGTCGGCTTGGCTGTCGCCCCTTGCAAGACTCTCAATGGACTCGACTACGAGCACGACGGATGCACAGCCCATCACGCCCGAATAGACGATGTTTCCAATCGTCTCGAATCGTGATCCTCCGCTGGGATATTTCCTGAGATCGACTTGAGCGGCATATCGATGACTGTTTTTGATAGATATGAGTTTGTGAAGGTTTTTTTTTTTTTTGAAAAAAAAGGGAAAGGACGAACGCATAGTTGAGGGCAAAGTTGGCACAGGGATCGAAGACGGCATCGAGCGCAGTAGCAAAGAATGAGAGTGAGAGCGAGGAGATGGCTGCATATAGTTGCAGGGCGGCCAGCAGACAGTTGACGATGAAGGAAGCCTGGATGGCTATTCGGACATGGGTGGCAGAGGATTGGGATGCATCGATAGCTTCCTTAGCGTCCTCATCCAACGACTTTAACAAGTTGTTCTGCAATACAAAAAAACACACGCATTCAGTTTGGAGGTTGTATTTTATTTGTTCAGCAGAGATATTTACGATGTGTTGATTTTGAAGTTCGTAAAAGTCTTCGACTGGTTTTGCCTTCCGACCACGCTGACGAAGCCGCAGAAGGGCGCGTTCATCCTGGAGCGAGTTTTTGAGGAGAAGAGGGTCGTTTGAGAAAGAGCTCTGCGAGTTGCGATGGAGGATGGTTGACCAATGACTGTCGTCGTAGTCAGCTGGTTTTTTGTGTATGGTCAAGTCGTTTGTTGTTGTGGCTGGTGGGAGTGAGTTTTCGATGTCGTTGGTGGGTGGGGATGGGGGTGGCGAGGGCAAAGCGTAGGAAGCCATTGTTGGGTTGACTGACTCTGCAGACCACACCAAACTCCAAAACACCATGCGGCTCGCTGACACACTCTGCGTTCGTCTTTCCTCATCAGCACATCAGACATGACTGAACGACAATCCAGCACAACCAAGAAATATCAAGGATATAAGGGCAGTTCACAATCTGGGACCTCACCGAGAGCACCGCCCTGTGGTTTGGAGTCTGGGGAGTCACATTGGCTCCACTGTCTTCCTCAGGCCAAGCAATGGACTTCTTGGGATACAACTACCTAAGAGATTGAAGTGCTTGCTTCAAGTACAGAAAAAGTTATTGTGAACTTATTGTGACCTTTTAAAAGGTTCGGTCCAATTCACCATCCAAGCTGATGTCTAACTGCAAAAGGGATAAAAAACCTTTCCAGGTACCCATACCGATTGCAACTGCCGCCATGGAATTATGACGGAGGCAGGTTAGGTCGTGTTCCATGGGGTGATCCTGTCTCACGCTCAGTCCAAAAACCATGCAGACCAGTCCGATCCGAACTGCAAGTTCTGACCGAATCCGCCGGAGCATCCCGTCCCCGGACAGGATTGAACTGTCAACCTCTCGATAACGTTTTCCGTAGTAACAGTCGAACGCGCTAGCCAATTGCGCCACGGAGACCGCGTATGGGTGTGGTCTTGTTATGTTTGCCAGCTAGTTTGGTGGAAATGTAAAGCTGTGCCAGTGGTCGTTGGTTGTTGTGATGATGTTCGGACGGAAGCGGAGAAGAATCCTTGTATTTATCATGTACTGCCACCCTTTGTTCACCCTCACACAACACCCAGATGGGATTATTATTCGGCATCGGCTGAGCGTCTTCCTTCTTCTCCATCTCAGAAAGCTTTGCAAATAATTTTACTATTTTTGTTCAGTTACAGTTTAGTCATGAAAAGACCAGCCAAGACTCATCCGCACCCAAGCAGAGGACGCTGCTCTGAACATGCCCATCTATTGGTCTTGTCTCATCCAATCATCTCAAAGTCTCTCAAAGAACTCCACAGCCAGCCCAAACCCACGACTAGAACCACTCCCAATCTCAACCCAAACACCAACACCAATACCAACAAAACCCCTTTACCATACAAAAATCATCCTGTTCCCATCAAACACGGCTTGCCCTCTCCACCAACAACAACTGTCGGTAGAGAGAACGGCAACCCCACTCCCACCCCAACCAGAATCATCACTCATCTCCTGCCAAACCAATCTCGCTCCAGTCCTTATCCCAAACGAAACCTAGCTGTCAACCCTAACTCAGCCACATTTGTATCTGCCCCTAGAGCTCAATCTTCTCGAAAACCTGCTCCATCCATTCCAACACCTCCTCCCAGCGTGACCACAAAAAATTCTGTTGGTTCTTCCCTTCGAGACCGTCCTTCTCCTGCTCGGCTTAGTCAGCAGTCCAGTCTATCAATCAGAAAGATGAAGCCATCTTCTCTAACGAGTAATTCCCAACCAGGTATGAGCTCTTGCTTGACCTTTCCCTTCCTTGGTGCCAAAAGTGAACTCCTTTTCCGAATCAGAGTAATCTGAGCCGATCGAATATATCTTCTGAGTCGATCGGTCCATATCAACAAACATGTGCCTTCTCTTCGATCTTGTCCTTCCCATCTGTGCTCCTTGCTGATGTGTCTGCTGTCTGTGTGTTTGATGTGCTCTGCGGCGCATCCTCCGCCTACCATAATAATACAGCCCAGCTCACCAACCGGGGCACGACGACTTCATCAGCCAACCCACACCCAAGAGCTTCGGTCTCACTCGCCTCAACCAGTCAAGCCTCAAACATCTATCCCCATCTCTCTCATCATCTCTCCACCTCAAACCGATCCTCAATCGCTGATGGACCCATGTCTTCACGTAGCTCTAATTCCGAGTCCACAACTTCAACCAACCTTCACGAGATCGACCAAAAAGACAGTACCGGAAAACTTTCAACCTCAATTCTCTCTAACGCTACCGTAAAACCACATCGTACCCCTTCCGAAAGCTCATCAACTGAACTAAGATCATCTAAACTAAAAGTCAAAGATCGCTTGAAGGATCACTCGTTTGCGACACTCAATGAGGACAGTCACAACGCAAGATCAAAAAGGTTGATAGGCATGAAGGAAAGAAACGAAAGAGTTGAGTATACCAGCTTTCATCTTCTGATCACACTCTCACTTGGCAAATCTTTTAATAACTGAGACACTAGACTAATTTTTCCTTACAAATCAGATCTTTGCCAGTATCAACTCATCTTTGACCTCCTCCCCTCGCACTCATCAACCCGAACCTCCTCTCCCGCCACCCCCTCCATCCACCTCATCAGCCTCTTCTGAATCACCACTCCCATCACATAAAAGATCTTTCGTTAACCTCCGAGTTCCTGGTACTCATGATATCCGCTCCGGTCTCATCCCATTTGCCAAAGGATGCAGTCCTAGTCCCAGGAAGATCACAGCTAGCACTCAGCAACAAACCTCTAATAATCCACTAGACAATCCTCCCATGACTTCAACCAGCCTGGATTCTGGTAGTATCGAGCACAACCAGCAGTACGGTAGTGTGCGTCACAAGCGACCCGAACGCTGTCGACTTGTGAAGCGCACCTCACCAGAAGGAAGCTCTGAAGCAGACTCCAAGTCTTCAGCTTGCTCTGAAGGTGTGAAAATCCCCAGTCACTCTGATCGGCCGATGAGGCAAGTCGGTCACAAAAACGAGCAATACCTTGCTGAAATTCCAGATCCATCGACATCAGATCTTAATGCGCAGCCACACAGAAATAGTCGCACCTGGTCGGAATCGATTTCAATGCACACTTCATCCAGTGATACCATCGGCGCTCGAGATAATCGGACTGCTTCTAGAAGCGCATCAAAAAACTCGGCCGTCGAGTCTGAGAGCTATCGTAATCACAGGAGAGCAAACAAAAACTGGCAAGATGAACAAAATGATTTTAGTGATCACGATCAAAGCGAAGACCTGACAATGACCACCCCAGTCAAAGCCCAGCGATCAGATTCATATCAAAAAACCCTACGTAACGCTAGCTCCGTTAGCGAAATGCTGAACCTCCGTCAAGGCATTGATGCTGAGCCCCCTCCAGGCAGTTGGACACCCAGGGCATCCCTCGGCCGCCGTCGGCGCTCCTCATCCCCAAAGGATGATGGTATCTCACACTTGAGTAGGCCACCGTCTTCAGACTCGCCCCAACAGCCATTGCCGAACGTCACCCGATCTCCTCAATCGTACTCCAGCATGTCTCGCCGAAATAGGCCGGGATTACCCGATCATTTTGTACAAGCTCGTCATTCGGAACGTGTCAATTCTGAGATCATGCCAGAAAACCGTCGCCTCAAGCTACATTCCTCACAGAGTCCTCGCTCCAACAAAACTCGACCCGCTCATTCTACCGATGATCGTCCCCGACTAAATTCCGACCACCGCTCATATCGTCACAGTGATACTTTTGCCGTCGGTCCTGATAGGCTTATCGGCGTGGAATCAGCTTTATCTCGTTACGACAGCCATGATTTTTACAGCGGTGGACCTAGGTTCAGGTCAGCTCGTAATAAACATGCTAGTTGGTCGGGCCTGGATGATGTCGGTGGAGACCTTGTGAGATCCCAGTCGGTTCTTGGTGGAGGTGAGTCAAGTTTATTTTTGTCAAACTCAGTATGTGCGTAGGTCCTTAACTTTCAACTTTCCCCTCCAGTCTATGATCCTCACAACGCAGAACGACGAGGAATGGTCAATCGCACTCGCACCGTATTTCCCAGTCCTGTCTCCGGGCGAACTGCCGTCTATCGCCGTAATGGGGTAGATGATGACGACGATGGCCAAACATCCACAACAACATACACTAATACCCAGTCCATGCCTCATAAAGCTGGTTCTGCCGGATCCAGGAGTCGGACGAGTGATTGGGCATTAGAAGGTTAGTTGATTGAAAGTCAAATAAGTGGATTCCTCGACTTACTTGATTGATTTGTATTCGACGTAGATCAAGATAACAACCTTCGATCGGCTCGCACAGGCTCTAGGCTGGGTAGTCATACAGACAGTCTAATCATGAGCCCGTCTCGCTGCAGGACATTTGTGGAGAGAGATCGGACGCTGAGAGGCAATGGTGGTGCTACAGTACCCCCGCCAAAACCCTTTACTCAATTACTCCGAAATACATACGAAGAAAAAAATTTATCCAACCACAACCACAACATCGACCATCGTTCTTCAAGCTCTGGTACATCTTCTGACCTACTCCAACAATCACATAGAGCTCTGGCTCAAAGGCATCTCTCTTCAACAAAATTAAGCGACAGTCATGATCGTTCAACTCGTCCACCAACTCGTGCAGGCTCCTCAGCAGCTGGCGGCTTGACTGCTTTACTCAGTCCTACACCAACTGTCGATCACCACAGATTACTGATCAGTGCATATGAAGCCTTGGATCGCCCTCCAGACGATCTCTCCCCAGGAGCCAATGTATTGAATTCTGTTTTGAATGGCTTGTTATCGTCTGTTGTCAAGAATAGCTGTAAAATTGATGCCACGTTGGTAGAGCTGAATGAATCGAGCATGAATCATCAAGTCGAGATGGAGTTGGTTGATGATTACATGGATAACCAAGCGGGCGACAACGAGGGGTATTCGAAACAGGGCCCGCCATTCGATCAAGTCACTAAGCAAAAATATCGTATGATGAAAGATTACCTAGCTCACATGACCAAGGTTCAAGCACAACTCGCCCGATCATCCAACGATCAGATCAGAGATTTGACAGAAGTGCTGATATGTTTGAGTAAATTGCAACGGTCTCAAAAGGAACACTTGGGCGCTCGACACCAACCATCTCGAGTGTCTGGCCATGATGATCCGCGTGATTCGTACGGCTATGGAGAAGCGCAACCCAAAGACATCCTCAGATCTGGGAGTCGAGCCAGTCAGAAGAAATTCAGTCATTCACACAGCCCTAGCAAGCTCAGACATACCATAGATCTAAGTCCACTAAGTGCAATCAGCTCACATGACGAATCTCCACTTGCAAGGCTCAAGCCAAACTATTTAAACGAGTCGTCACGCCATAGCGCGTCGAAGCAGTCAGAACGAGTTAGCAATCCGACCAACGGTTTTGGTCCACAGCACCAGCGAGCCTCAACCATCTCATTTACGAACACCCGAGAGCTATCTTTTGACGGTGTGGCCTACCAACAAGTTCGAGCCAAAAATCGAATGTCTGCGATGTCTTCGACTTCAATTCGTCAAATGGGGGAATCTTTCTACAATGGGTCAAACAGAGCATCACTGCAACCTCGCCGGAACGAGCCCCAGTCGATGGATGCTGTGGCTGTTGATGAGTTCGGACTGTATCGCAAAGCGAGTGAGCATACGCTTAGGTCTCCAGCGGACGCAAAGAATCACCAGTACCCCCGTCCAGATACTGCATGGAGTCGGGCTGAAACTTACGTAGGACATACCATTCGTGGCTCTCAATCGAGCCTCATGTTCCCTAAAACACCACCTCGTCTACCCACTTCATCCATCTCACAAACCACGGCACATCCAAACTTTTCCCCTACCGACCCAAGTCGACTGTCTATCGACGGTAGGCCCCAGCGCTCTGAGACCAATCAAAGCAACATCATACGGCCGCAAAGCTCGATGAGCAAGATCCTTCATCGGGCCAACAGTGTCCTATCACGGGTAGAACATCATCTAGTGGTCTCGGCCCTACCCTCAGGACGGAAACAGACTCAAGAAGCATGGGAACGATGTTCAAGAGAGCCGTCAACTGACGAGTCGCGGGCTCCGAGCAGGCGTGCCGAGCCAATCGTACAATCAAGGCATCATGAACAACAACAACAACAACAACGCAGCCAGCAGAGGATGCCCCAGGAGTTTGGAGGAAAGCAGCCGGATGGGCCCCAGGAAGGTTCTAAACGGCCCAGCAGTCATCGTCGGACCGGCCAGCCGGCCCGGCCCAGCTCGTCGGCCACAGCTGCGCTGGAGCGGCTCAGTCGGCTCGGCACCCACAGCCGCGCTTCCATGCTTGATGGCGACGACGACGACGACATGAGCGATCTCCGACGTTCGAGCACCTCTTCCTACCTTGCCAGTGGTCCGGAATCTGACGGACTGGATGACGAACTACGTCGACATCGACCGTTCGTCTCTAAACAATACTTCCCCGAGAACTCGAACGACCATCATCATCATCAGTCTAACGCACCTCCTCCTCATGACCATCTCGATCGTAACCTTGCTCGCCTTGATCAGATCGTCCCTGCTCAATCCAATAGCTCTACTCTCGATTCTCTCAATCTTACTGGCCAAAGAAGAAAACATAAAAACTCTATCCATTCTCTCTTCAATGGACTCAAACGCTCTTCTCAGCCTAAACGCTAATCTCTCCCCTTACCCCACTTACCCCATTTCTCATATTCATTTCTGCTTCCTTGGTTCTCTCGTCTCTTGTAATCGTCACTGGTTGGTTTCTCTCTCTCTCTCTCAATTTTGGTCGTCCATAATTCATTTTGTTTTTTCAATTAAATTCAATAATTTGTCGTGGGTTATGGTTTATGTTTTTTTTTTTTTGTTGTTGTTGTTTTGAGTGTTTGTGTTTGTGTGATGAAAATATGGGAGGTATATATATACATTTCTTTTTTACTTAAAATAAGCACTTTTTAACATGCGTTTTTGTTTGTAATTTTGATTTGTTGTTTTTGGTGTGAATGGTGTGGTGAGTGGTTGGATTGAAGGATAAAAAAATGGAGCTAACTTAATACTGTTGAGACATAGGGTTAGGTTTCGGGAACTCACCAAGACTCATACTGATTCATGTATATAAAAGTATCGGCGTGGAGTTTGGCGGGTTTCTGATTGTGATTTTCATCTTCTACGAAATCAAACTCAGTTCAGAGTTAGATTCATATACGGTTCCCGTATATTAAATACAAGTCGCCGTCCCTGAAGGGCCGCAGGGCCCCCCCCCCCCCCGGCAGGGAGGGACTAGCTCGTACAAAGACAAAAATTTGGCTGGGACAGAATTTGGGCCTTTTTTATTGAGCTCACTGCTCTTTCCCATAAGCCCCCACTGACATGCCCCCCAGAGCCCTACTACCAAACCTAACCATGGCTTTCATTTGGTGTTGGTCTCAGATTTCCATCTACAACCATTCTTGGTGTACATACATATCAATATTTGAAAAAAAATCTTTTTGGTGATTTTGTTTGTTGCAAATCTTTAATATGGATATTCCACTAAAATTTGTAGCATTTATTTTCAGGCCTTGTAAATTCCTAGGATCTTCTAGTTTTATTCTTGGGAAATACTGGCAACAAGGGTCTGTTATGTCCACCAGGATCAGAGGAAAGGTCTGACAAAAAGTTGCTTTCCAACATTGTCACACCCAAAATGGAAGTCATTCAACCCAGAAACCCTATGGTTGCTTAACATATCTGTCTCCTAAAAATATGTTAGACAATCAACTCTGCCCCCCAAGAAGGTTTGCCTTGCTTTTACACACAATGGCCACCCAGACATTGTTGATTGTCCCAAGAAATTTTCAGCAAGCGGTCTCCCTTGAAACATTGAGCTCATCAAATCACTAGTCCCAATTGTCACTACAAACAGCCAATTAGGGACCAGATCAAGCTTTCGGCATTAAGTTGAGGTACGTCTTGGCTAGCCTTGACTTCCCAAATCCAGTTGCGACCAGTGGGAATGTGTTGCAACCACAAACAAGGTTGACAATTGTGTCAACCTGACGAGGCTTGCAAGGCAAACTTAACACAAGTCCTATCTCCCTGTTGTGCTGCCATATGAGTGTCCTCACATTGCACAGTGCCAACCGTAGGGAGGGACTTGTGAATAATACACATCTTTTGGCTGGAGTCCTCAGACTCAGTTTCACCACTTGAGGTGGTATGACATTTGGAGCCACATGTTCTACCCCTTCCAAGGAGACAAACCTCCCGCTAAACTATCAGAATGTAGGGGTCGATTCCCTCTACAAGACTATCAAATTTTTATGACCCATTCTTGGTCCATCATAGCTAGAGAGCCTGATATATCAAGCCTCTTCCCAACATTTTGAGTATGCTGCTACCTGCTGTTACCCTGTTAGACATCTAGTTATTTAGTATGCCTTTGTACCATCTGGAATCCATGGATATCTTCAGATGAATACAGATGCAGAGTTAGAAACAGAATGAATTGGGGGCTGTACAATGTTTGCGTTGCATACTTACCTCGAGGCTAACTAGCCACCCTGAGGAAACCACTTATCTTTAGGTCTTGAGCCTGAGTGTCTCACATCGGATCAAAAAATGTGAAGACAACCAAAAGAAGCGCAAGATAAAGCACTATAAATTGGTACAATTGGTAACACCATGCAACAGTGGGCCGCTACACTACACCGCGCTTTTTTGAAAATAAGTGCAGAGTAGCATCCTTTTTTGAAGCCCAATAGCGCTGTAGCGGTAGCGGCCTTGTAGGGCTGCTATGCTGGGTTTCGCCGCTTTTAGTGGTTTTTTTTTGCTAAAAGGTGTTGTAACACAGCGTAATGGCCTCTTTTTTTGAGGCCAGGCACGTAGCAATAGCGCTACATCCGCTTAAAGCCAGGTAAAAACTGTTGGCCAAAGAGGAATTATGCTACGCTATGGGTAGCGTAGCTGGGCCACCATTGCACCAGGTATTGGATGGTTTGGCTAGAGATGAGGGTTGTGTGCAGAAAAGTTGATTTCTGTAGTTATCTGCTTCAGGACTCACACCAAGATTCAGGTTTTATTCATAAGCCTCTCTGTGAGACAGAGACCCTTGCGGTGCTCTCTCACAAGAGGCTTTGTTAGGCTTGCTTGTACCTTTCAAAACGGTTCTTCTCAATTAAACTCTTCAGTTGATTGCCGTCCACCTTGGAGGTCTTTGTGGGACTTTCAGGACCATCATGTCGGATTTGAGAAACAGCCAGACTAAGCACTTTGATGAACAAGCAGGATGCATTCTTCATTGCTCACACTCAGAAGACGTGACAATTAAACCTAGAGTTTTTTTTTATTGATCTTCAGCCTTGGAGGGTCAATTGGAAGACTTGGAAAATCCATGGCACATCCACAGATTGATTTTCAGAGTGAACAGAAAATGGTGGCACTTTGAAACGGATTCTGGCTGGCAAACTGACTCATTCAGGTACAAATAATTGGTCAAATTGGCACAACCCAAGATCCCAAAAAACTGCCTGTTCAATTTTTTGTGGAAGCAAGTTTTTTTTTTTTGAAATTATAAGTGATTTTGGTCCTGAATATCCCTCCTGTTCCAGCCACACAAAGTGTCAAATTTATTCGTAAGCCTCTCCTACGGAAAGCGTTCCTGGGGATTGAAGGGGATTTGCCCCACGCCCCGGGACCCTCTGTATTGAGAGGCTTTGTTAAGCTAGAAAATGGAGGGAGGACTTCCCTCCAATCTATAATAGCCCTCCAGATGGCCACGCAAAGTCCTCCAATTGTATTGTATGTATCCATACAATATAACCTTCAAACAAAAAAAGAATGGAAAAGGAAGATATCTGTTCTATGTACTGAATAGTTTTTTCTCTTGCATAATTTGTTGACATTGTCATGGATTACATAAAATCTGAATGCTTATAGTTTTGGTGTGAGTTGAATAGCTTATTATGTGTTTATTTATCTCCACTCACTGGCACCAATTGATCACATGGGTATTATTGATTGATAGAGCCAAACTATGTACAACAGGAAATTATTGGTTGCAATTGATTGAATTGATTATTTATAAGTAAGAGTCATATGTTTTTATGTAGTGGAACTTAAATCTAATGTGTGGTTGAGGAGATGTCTATCTGTAGTGACAGATAATCCAGCTTCACATGTAAGTATGAATCTAAGCTACAACACTTCCCCACTTGATGGAAAGCCATGTTGTCAAGCAGCCCACTAGTCATTAAGCAAGAGAGCTGAGGAGTAAGACTTGTTGTAATAATATCGGTGAATTGTTCCTTGGGAGGTACCCAGACTAAGTTTATTTTCTGTCGGTAGTACATCTGATTACTGATTTGGAAATCCTTATCAGTATGATGGGTCATCTTGTTGGATCTGTTGTCTGTTAACAACTTGACAGCTGCAAGAGAAGATATTGAATGGAGGTCTGAATTCTGATCTCTGGTATTCACAAGGTAATTGATAAGGTGATTAAGAAAATACTTCCAGTGTTCATTGTTGGAAGTTTCATGGGAAAGCCTAGCCAAAACAGATGACAGAAAATGCTAAGTCTAGACATGTTGCCACTGTTTGATATGTAATATGCCATTCAATCACCTCAAGATAATATTTACCATTGATGGCTTCTCCTTCATCTGTAGTAGGCAATTCATCCAAGAGAAAATTTGATTTTGCCTTGGAGACACAGCACTCACTGAGAATTTTTTTGGTCAATGAGGGTGGGCCAAGACTGGACCCCTGTGGTGTCCTCTTGATAGTAAGAGGAATGACTTTGTCTAGACCCGGAGACTACTTATTCTTGATGGATGACTTTAAAAGACAGCAGAGAACTGCCACATCACTTCCTGAATACTGTTGTCAACATGGATCCATAATAAACTGCTGACTTGTTATAGTTAAGGAAGTAGATGCTAGTGTTTTAATGTGAAAAATGATGGCCCAGCCCATTTATCAGAGAGGAAAGGTGTTTCCACCAGAAACAGGTGGCCTGGTGCCATTCAATCCTTCTTGCTCCCCATACATCCTCTAGAATGGGAAAGTTAAGGTATGTAGCAGCAAAGTCAAAAGAATATGCAAGTCAATTATTTATAGTTGCCAACATAAGATGTAAACACATGGAAATAAAAGTTTCAGTAGGGACAAGCTGATCCCCCTTGACCTGAGATTAGCCTTTAGCCACAAACCTGGCCTTGTGGTATAATACGGGGATGTATAAATTTGCACAGTCAACTTTACAAAGTTTGACTTTGCAAACCCCCAATTTTTTAAATTTACACAATTTGCCATTACAATTCAAATTTACACATCTTGCATTATCCCCTTCCTTTGCAATCTGACCCTCCGCAAAAAAAAAAAAATCAAGTAAATTTGCCCACTGTCACCCGCGTCAAAGTATTTCCCAAAGACTCCATTACAACCTTTTGCCCTTGCAAAACTTGACCACGTAAAGTTACAACAGGGCACCCGCGTCTCTAGATTTCCACAGTTTCAGAAACAAAGACCCGCCAATGCAAAACACACCCTCGGCAAAGTTACATCAGAAATCACGCTCTTACAAAATTACAAGGCAAAAAAAACACAAAGCAATGCAACAAACAAAAAATGAGAAGACACCCATGAGCCAAACCACTGGAACAGATAGGCTTACAAAACTGCTTCCACAGACCAAGCATTCCCCCTCCTCAAAGAACGTCGCAATACCTTCACTGGTGCGGCATTAGACTCACCACACGCAAATACACCTGCAATTTCACCGGGATTCTCATTTGGGGAAACACCCACAGTCCGCCGCGCCTTATCCCCCCCTTCAAATCCCAACTTGCCTGAGTGTGAGCCAACATGCGGTCCCAGTCAGTGTCGGTCAATGGGGCTGGAACAAAGGGTGTGCTGCTGTTCTTGGCAGCCCCCGGAACCCCTCGCTGGGACATCGGCTTACCAGATTTCAGAACCCCATGTCAACCTTCTTTCTTCTTCCAAAGGCGGGCAGCAGGGAGAAGTGGGGGTACGGTTGCAAGAGGTTGAACCGCTTTCTCTGAAGGCATCGCCGGCTGGTCAGTTGTTGTCAGGGGATTGACCAGAGGGTTGAACAGTCATGATGATTCCATTGCAGTGGTCGGGCTTTGCAAAGGGGCGCCCCTCTTTATCCAAATCATCAAGGCTATAGCAGCCAGCTCAGAGGCTTCCAACCAACACAAAAATTAATCTCAAACCCACGTCATGGTCAGTAGATTTGACTTAAAGTCTGCTTCCGGGACCTCCAACAAAGAAGTGGCTTTGATCACTGCCACAGGAGAGTTGTGAGGCCTTGCCACCAGATGGGGTAACACAGAATCATACGTTGCTTGCAGTATTGCTCCCAAATTGACGAAAGGGATGTTACCAGCCACCACCTGGGAGTTGTCACATCGGATTTTTACTATGCTGTCATTGATAAACTTGTCCTCCTCCACAGTCCACCGACGAGAGTAAATCATCCAACTGGTGTCTGGCTGAGCACTGCTGATACTGCCAGGGATATGACTGACCAACTGCGCCAAGCCACCATTTGCCTGATCATCGTGCAACCACACCGCCGTGACACCATTCACATGCCTCAGCAACTTCCCCCAATAGTGGGAACCACCCCAGAACCCGCACGAAACCAGAGTATATTGGTCCCTGCCTACAAAAATCTTGAAGGGCCACTCGATGGCATCCATGAACTTCTTTTGGTCCTTTCCGTCCAGAAGAGCCGCCACGTCGTCATTAAAGTACAGATGTGCTGGAGGAGTACCGTCAACATATGAAATCCTCGAAACCTCATGGAGATAGCTCGAAGATGGGGGCGCGCCTTGGAGAAGTGATAAGTTGCACTCTCGGCATTGTAGTCCACAAATCAACAAGCTTGCCTATGTTTGAAAACGGCACACTGATCGTTTCAAACATTGCCTTTGTGATCCTAAGGACTCGAGCTGCGTGGATGCTGCTGTTGACCGGGGTGGAAAGGACACCCAAACTCTCGATCTTTGTTAACTTGAAACAAACTGGGAAGCGTCTTGGATTTGTTTCGAGTTGGATCCAATGAGATTTCGATGAAGAAGTCACAGGAAGCAAAAGCCCCAACCATGAAATTCTGTGGGTACATCTTCTGAGCCTCTGAAAAAATTTTGTTTGACCTGCGAGTCAGTATTGATCGGACCTTGTCGCTCTTCTCCATCTTGTAAGTTGTTCGGGTGGTCAGATACGTCAGTTTTCTTTCCACCGGGTGTTCACAGCCAAAGCGGGCTGTAAATTGCGTAGAGGGACTCCAAGGCAGCTGCCATCCAGCACCGGTTCTGCATTTTGAACTGGTCCGAAGCCGCATAAGATACATAAGTTGAGGTTGGGTCCCTATTGACATTGGTGGACCTCTTGGGCCTGCCTAACTTTGCTCGCTTTGGGGGCTGTTCAGAGTCGGGAAGGAGGAGCTCTGAGGTATCCGGGGGGTGACCATTGTTGGGAGCAGGTAGCTGTCCCTTTGTGTACTTGTTGGATGCAGCAATTTGTCGCTTGATTGGCTTAATCCACCCAATCGAATGTGCAATGTTGATCTTCTTGGGCGGGAGCGTTCCTTAGGCAATGGGAATTCCATGCTGGACTTGTTCCCAGTCCTTCTGTAGGGATTGGACAAACGCATATAGCTTGACAAGACCCATAAGCAACGGCTTCTTACCGTTGCTGTGGAAATCAACAAGAGTTGTGGATTAGGTCCCAAGTCTTCTGTCAATTAGATGAATGGAATGAATTGAAGCACTTTACCTACCTAATCATGTAGTAAACCCTGTGCATGCTCTCTTGGGCATTTGTTGTGTCTGGCAGCTCATTAATTCTATTGGGAGTATCATCTAACAATTGGCGCCAGCTTGGAAAGAGGATGGCCTTGACATCCACCATTGTCCACCAGTCAATCCACTTTCGGACCTTTGGGAAGCGGCGGCGGATCTCGCCAATCTTCTGTTCGTGGGTGGTGCTGCCTTCTACGTGATGAACCAGCAAACCCATGCACATGGCCTCAAAATTTGACTGGAGGAGAAGGAATCAACTTTAACTTGAGCTGAGCATGAACAGTCATTTCAATCAACCAACTCACTACCTCATTGGGAATTATCAACGCTTGATTCCTCTTGATGTGGGTGACTGAAGCTCTGAAATGTTGTCGGCATCCCTTGAGCTTGTTGCGTGCGGCTACCCAATCAGTTCCGCCGAAGACTTCCAGGAAGGCGGAGATGAATCCCTCCATCTGGGCCAGGGAGAAGCTGACTATGTTGCGGGCCAAGTCCTGCCAATCCTGCTCCAAAATCTCGGGCTGTAGGAATTGTCGAAAAAGGACAGCAAAATGTACTTTGTAGTAACTTTTGGAGAGGCCGCGTATCCAGCTAAGCTGGACAGGAATCCATTGGTTTAATCTCTGACAATGCATTGATGTGGTGAGTAAGTACCTGGTGTCAAAAAATTGATACATGACATCAGATATCAGACCTCCCTTGTAGTAACTGGCCCCATCTTCTTTGTCTGTACGGTCTAATAGGCGTGCCGCCATCCATGGCATCTGGAAGGTGAAATGTTCGTGTTCCAACCTGAAAGATGACAATATGATCTGGAGGCCTCGTCTGTTGTAAACCATAGCAACTGTCAGTATGCGAACCAATGGAGGAAAGCGCTCCAAAGTTGATATTTGGGAAGGTACACAACTGGTCCCACATAAACATGTTGTGAATGAATTTGTCGCCTGATCTTGCTCCTGATTTCTCCAGGGCCAATTTCATTTCCCGGAGAATCTCGCGTTGGTAGTGTTGGAGCCAATCAGAGTTCCCTAGTGACTCATGTATGCCGGTTACGCTGCTGTGTGGCTTGTGAGAGAGGTTTGGGTTTCCAACCTGCGAGAATTTGGGTTTAGTTAGTTCCGGGGGACCCATTTTGGGGAACATGGGAACACAGGGTTTTACCTTGAGCTTTAGGGTGCCGGCCTTTGGATTCTTGGCTACCTCAGCAGTGAGGGATTCCATTGCCAAGGGGTCGGGTTTTTTTGAGTACGGCCATTGGTGTTTGTGATGACCCCAGTGCCGGAGCAGGCCCCAACTGGTCTTGCTTTCAATGTCGAAGAGGAGGCGGGTGGGTATCTTTGCACTTGTGCCAGTATAACTTTCCGGGGCATTGCCCACCAGCGGCGGGGCAGGATAGTGACCTAGAGATTTTGAAAATTACGGTGTTTAGTTAGTTCCATGTTTTTATTTTCGAATGAAGTTTGAGAATATAGTTTCTTCACTGGCCTACTGAGGAACTCTTCGATCTTCCCACGGCCGGTGGGGGGTGGGCCGAATCACATTCCATAGCTCCGAGGCAGTGGACGTGGATAATCTTCCAGTGTTGGTCGTTAGTTTTTATGGTGGATACAGTCTTGGAGAAACCAACTTTTGTGAAGTTGGTTATCTTGACGCCAGGGAGGAGTACAAACATGGTATCTCGGTTGGGGAAAAGTGGATAACCCTCCTTGTCCAAAACACATTTGTGATTGATGTAGGTTGCGTAATCTTTGGTCAGGGGTAATTACCAGTGGCTGGCACCGGGCTGGGCGGGTGGGGGATGTTGCTTGGGTCCGACATGGGGGATTGTTGAGCAAATAAAGATTGGGCCGATGGGATATGGGTGATATTGAGTTGTTTGGTGAATGTGGGGTGGGGTGAGAATGAGTGGGAGGTGTTGTGGGGAGAGAGTGGAGGTTGATGAATGAAAGATGGGGAAACTTTGTGATGGATGGAGGAAATGGCCGAAGGGAGTTTCTTGATAGGGGGTGGTGAGCTTTTGACGTCATGGATGGTACCGTATTACCAGTTTGGTGGAGTTTGAAGTTTGAGGGCAGCCTTTGTGAAGGCTTTGGGTAAAATTCAACGTTTTGAGGTTGTTCACCACAATTACACTCCCTGTAAGGTTTGGTGTAAAGCCTGAGTTTGTCAAAGTGGCTGGTGGGGCCTCCGATGTTTAAGATTACAGGCATGCATTTACAGACTCTCCTTTACACTGTCCTGTTTGGGCAAAGTTTAATGTAATTTTCGTAAAGGCATGGTGGTTTTACAAAATTACATGGTGCTCCATTTGTAACAGGCTTTCCTTGTGAAAGGGACTTTACAAATTTAACCCACCCCGTATAATACCAGACCATCCTTGTTGTACTTTTTCAAAAATCCCACCAGGCTCCCAGCACTTTAACTCCACTAGGCACCAGCTAGAAATCCCAAACACCTAAGGTAATTGGATTCCTTAATTCTTCTTCAACCGCAGACATCCATGCAGCTCTAACATTTATCTTCATGGCCTGATTGTATGTGCAAGGCATAGCACATTCATACACCAAACCAAGCAGCGTCTCCTGCTTGGAAACTTCCGGTTCCTTGGTAAATTCACAAAGAGCAAAGTGATTGACTAGGCACACTTCTGGATGGCAGAGCCTAGTGCAGCAGGTGTAAAGGTTCCCAGGAAGAGAGGATCTTGGAGCACTAGGACAAGGTTTTTATCATCCAGATCCAGGAATTTGCAGGCAGATCAGTTGACAAACCCTCCAGACAAGGGAATAAAAAAAACACCACCCCTTGCTCTGAGATAGATAAGAAACTAGACAACCCTTGAGAACCCTGTCATGAAGCTTCAGTCAATTTTCTGGAGGGAGGTGGACATAGGCTATACAGCCAAAAGGCTCACACCAGTCATAAAAAGGCCTTATCATGAAAATTTCCTCATGGTGAGTTACTAGGGCACTGTCCTTGTTTGGAATACTTTTCAGGATAACCCCAGAATATTGAAAAGTTAAACCCCAGAATCTCTTATCCAAACCAACTTCCAGTAGGAGTGTCCTACCTGTTTCCAAAAGGGTTGAATTGAAAATCTCAATCACATGATTTTGATAATGGTGCTACGGGAAGGTCTTTTCAGGAAAAATACTCTTGAACTTAAAGAATTTAACATAAATTCACCCCCATTATCACAATGGACAGTCTTGACCTTAGCTCCCATCAATAACTCCAAACAAAGAATGGTGTCCATGAACACTGAATCTGATTTCTTCCTCATGACCTTGACCTGTTTATAACCTGTGCCATAGTCACAAAAGGAGATCAGAAACTCTCAAATGGTCCCACAAGATCTATGTGAACAATATCCAAGCTTTGGGTGATCTTTTGGAAAATGTGAAAAGTTCAGACTTCAAAAGGACAGAAACAGGAAGAGAATGAGAGTTTAAAATAGAAAGAGAATACAAGAACCACCACACACACTAGGACAATAAGAACTCTGGAAGAGTCCACCTAGATAAGATGACCTCGACGATTGCACTGATACGATGTAACGAGATGAATTGATTGAGTAGCAACGAAAGATGTGGTTGAGATGAAGAAAAAGACGATTAAGATTGATGGTCAACAGCTTGAACTTGTAGTTGACTGTACTCTAATCTTGAAGCGTGTACACTGAAGGAATGTCGTCAATCGAGGCGCAGAGCAGGTAGTACCACTACTATCTCAACAAAATGTGTTTGAAATCTTTTTATTATTATTTTCCCCTTCTCATCCTCAAGAAATCTTCCCATTCTTCTCCCCTCCCAACAGCAATCCCCTGTGTTCATTTCTTTCTTTGCTTCTCTATCAATGTTTTTGTAGTTCAGGTCAGGGATCCCCTTTTTCTTTCCTGTCCCCCAGGTCAGCAACCAATGGCAGAAAAATGTAGTGTCTGGGGTGTTGTCTTGGGAGGAAAAGTTTTCTTCTTGTTTGTTTCTTTTTGTAATTCTTTTCTTCTTTCTATCCTTATTTTTTTTTATTTTTTGCTCTTTCTTTCTTTCCTTTTCCTTTTTCTCTTCAAATTTGTGAATTGATTCAAAGATTGATTTGACAAGAATAATGCAGGTACTCATAAATCTCTTGCCAAACTTAAAAAAAATATTATTCTTTTTATCTGGGTAATAAGCAGGAAAATTGAAAAAACACTGGGGAGTGATCAATTCATTTCTCAGGACCTTCATTGAGTTCATGGAAAATTAGGGGCCGGCTGAATTTCAGCCCCAGTTTTGCTAAAATCACACCTTGAAGGAGGTGTCCTTAAAGATGGAGGCCCTGATTGGGACATCCATTGGGCAAGGACACCCTCTTTGGGGTCTGCCGTCATTGCATGTCCTTCATGGTATTTTCACGTTTGTTTCCATCCCATCGATGGGAATGTGCAGGCACATGCACGCCCCAGAGGACCTTTGGGTCCTCAATCAAAGGATGTGCCAAAGTTGGCACACCCTTGATCTGTGGTGTGTATGCCAATGCATGCTACACATCATCCATGTCCAGCTTACAAGATGTGGATCGAGGTAGCAGGCCAGGCAAAGGGGCCTGCATGTCAGTGCAGGCCCATTAGGATTTAACCTCATGAGAATTTAGGAGAATTGATGGGGGACAATCTTGAGGGACTTAGATTGGACCAAGAAGCAAGAATAAAAGATTTGAAAATATTATATGGCTCAAACTTGATGCTTTTATTACTCCAGGCACACAAACCTGGTTAAGTAGACTACTACACGTAAGGCTAAGAAGTGGTTGAGCCGAACAAACATGCATGCATATGGTAATAGGCATCACACATTGTGATGGAAAGAGATGGGGAGAGATTGTGAGCGGAGAGTTAGACAAAAATTCTGAAAGGCACCTCATCCATCCAAGAAAGGTTGGTCTTAGGAGGAAGAGGAGAGAGTAAACTCTCTTCTTATCCCTCCAAGACAGGTTGGTCCTGTAGTGTCAGCCTTAGAGACAATATGGATTTCCCAAAAGGCTTCCATGAAATTGTCTCCATAATTAATTAAACATTTTTTCAAATAAAATTAATCAGCTGAAATATTAATTATTATCTTGCTTATAATTGACTGATTATATTATGTACTCCTTTAATTACTTTAGTTCTCTTCTTTCTATACTTTGTTGTGTCTTCTTTTATCTTTGTAATGTGATGATTAATGTTGAAATTGATTTAATCTCAACCAATTAAGCTTGAATATTGCTTATATTCAATCTTGAACCAAAATCATCCCACATAGGTCAGAAACTGTTTAATCTGTACAGGAAAATTCTCAAAGGCCTGTTCCAGCCCCTGTCCCCTTACTCATCATCCTCACTTCAAAATTCAACCACCAAAAAAATACCAATCACTCCAACTATTCCTTGGTGTTTGGACCTCTCTACTGGACATTATCTGGCGTGCACTATTCACTTTAAAAGTGTTTGGTTTATTCCACAGTAATTTCCTTTAGACCTGATATGTTCTGGTTCCTCAATCTTGATTCCTTGAACTCTCTTAATCTTTTTATCATTACTCTTTTGATTGCTTCTATCTTCATTACTTCTCCAAATCTTTCACTGAAAAAAAATCTGTTTCAACTGCCAGCAGTTGACATGCAGCTTACTCTGATTTTACTCAACTCTTATTCAAACTTTACTCAAACTTTAATTGAGATGCACAGTGACTGTGCATCATGTACAGTGACTGTGCATCATGCACAGTGACTGTGCATCATGCACAGTGACTGTGCACCAAAGTAATTTTTGATTAAAGTTTGAGTAAAACCAGAGTAAGACCAGAGTAAAATCAAAGCTACTGCATGTCAACTGCTGGCAGTTGAAGCAGATTTTTTCTCAGTGTTTCCTTCTCTTGGTTTTGTTAATTTTCATCCAGAAGAAACTACATAGGTTTCCCTTTAAATAGCCTAGACCTTTAGTCTGAAAATTGTGGTTGGCTAGATTTTATCTAGACCAATACCTTCCTTAGTTTCTTTTGAGGAGGAGGCGTTGAGACTACTCTGCTTAAGCAGCTGCCTCAGAGGTAGTAAGACTGCCTAATAATTTAAAATTAGAATCTTATTGTTCAATATTATCTTTTTATCTCTCTTTTCTCTCCTCTCTTTAGTTGTATCCCTCCCCCTTTCTGATCAATAGAACCTTGTGTCCTGTGTGTCACGTAAGAGACCCAGGCTCACATGGAGGGACCAGGAGAGAGTCTCTCCTGATCTCTCCAAGACAAAATGGTCTTGGAGGGATCAGGAGAGAGTCTCTCCTGATCTCTCCAGGACCAAATGGTCTTGGAGGGATCAGGAGAGAGTCTCTCCTGATCTCTCCAGGACCAAATGGTCTTGGAGGGATCAGGAGAGAGGACACCCTCTCCTGATCTCTCCAGGACCAAATGGTCTTGGAGGGATCAGGAGAGATCAGGAGAGAATCTCTCCTGATCCCTCCAAGACAATTTGGTCCTGGAGAGATCAGGAGAGAATCTCTCCTGATCCCTCCAAGACAATTTGGTCCTGGAGAGATCAGGAGAGACTCTCTCCCAGCCTCTCCAGGACCATTTGGTCCTGGAGAGATCAGGAGAGACTCTCTCCTGATCCCTCCAAGACCACTTGGTCCTGGAGAGACTGTCCTCTCTCCTTTTCCCTCCAAGACCAATTGGTCCTGGAGGCATCATCCTCTTCCCTCTAAGAACAACCTGTCTCCAAGGGATCAGGTCCCAGGAGAGAGTTGACTCTCCTCTCCTTGTCCCTTGAAGTTGAATGCCTCGGCTTGGACAAGCCAAGGGGGTCTTGGGGGATGCACACCGTGTATCAAGGTGCGCATCCCCCAAAGCAGGACCTAGTGGCAGGTTGCTGAGCCACTTCAGGTCCAGCTTGGGTTCTGCACATCTTGTCCTGAGGGGTACACAAGCAAGAAGGCCCGAAATTGGGCTTCCCAGCCTTGCACACCCAAAATGGGGCATGCACTTTTGTGGTGTGCTTTTAGCAAAAATGGGGCTTTAAATTAGCTGGCACCAATAATTACTGTGTAGCTTTTAGGCAATCTGGAATGCACATGTGGTAGCTATCTCAATCTTTTAATAAGCAATCAAGTAGGAGAGATATCAATCCAGCTACACCTCTCATATCAATTATGTTCATTTAATGGTGCTGGAATTCATTGAAATAATTCATTAGGTATGTTGCTGAATGTTTTGTAATTTTTGGGCCATTTGGATCACCCAGTAAAAAGTTATGAATTAATTTTGTGAAATTATCATGACGGCTCCTGGAGTGGGATCAACGTTGGAGTTGGAGCAACAACTACAATGATATTTTTGTTCTAAGATTTGGGAGTTGTTTTTATGAGTCCCCTTTTATAAGCATTGAAGTAGGAAGAATGTAAAACTGGATAACCCTCTCATATCATTATGTATTTGTAAGAGCATCTCCACCACAAGGTGGAAATTGCAAATCTTATCCTAATTTCCACCCTGCGCTCCAAAAACGGTGCCCCACCTGGGAGTGGAGATTGGGACCTATTCCTGTTGGGGATGTAAAAAATCTAGCTTCCCTTGACATCCTGTGATTCCTCCCCAATTGTGTGAAACCCTCCATTTTCATTCAGCAGCTACTCCCCGATACCCCCACTTCTTGACGGTTCACAAGTTTTTTTATTCCTGTTTACCCCCTCTCTTTCAAGAAACACAACTTTTGATCTTCGTAAACCCAATTTCGGGATGCATCACGCGAGTTTTGCACCTGAAAACTGCACTCGGCGATGGAGATGCTCTAACAGTTCTAGAATTTATAAATATCAGTGATTGGGTATTTTAACAAATGATCCAACATTTTTGGGCCACCCAGTAAGAGGTTATTATTATTATTTTGGCTGGACAAATCAAAGTTTAGTAAATCCATGATTTCACAAAACCAAGATCACAGGTTTCTTACTGTACATTTTTTCAAAAAAACAATTCCCCCTTTGGGTCAGAACTTGATGTGCAGTTGAAGGTTTCCCAGTCAAATGCCAAGATTTATGCAGACAAGCCCCCTTTGCAAGCCAGAGATATTTCATCTGGTAATAACTCCAAATTACTTTAAATCTGTGGACCTTGCCAGTGACACAAGCATGTCACTGGAAATTCCGTTGTGAATCCTCTAGCAGCTCTCGCCGAGTGCTCTTTGGAGGGATGCACAAGGACTTCCCCTCAAGAAAGGGGGACTTTATATGTGACCTACACCAAAAGCAAGTCGGGTCAGCTGGGGTTCTACCCAGCCATTGAGGAGGCAACCTCGTCAGTGGCTGGGTGTACCCAGCCATCAAAGAGTCAATCGCGTCAATGGCGGGGTGTAACCAGCTGTTGAGGAGGCAACCTCGTGCGACCTCATGAATGGCCAGGTATATGTACCCAGCCGTTGAGGAGGCAACATCATCCACGGCTGGGTGTAACCAGCAGTCTGAAATCCTTGCCAGCTGCCAAAGAGGCAGCCTCCTCAATGGCTGGCTGTTCACCGGGACAGCTTGGTGAGCATATCAACCAGCTTCTCACCAAGACAGCTCGGTGAGCAGATCAACCAGCTGTTCCTGTAACATTATTAACCTGCTCACCAAGACAGCTTGGTGAGCGGATTAACCTGCTCGGCAAGCAGCTTCTCATCAAGCTGTCTCGGCGAGCAGATTGACTTGCTCACTGAGACAGTGAGCGGGAGAGGAATCCGCCCGGTGGGCAAGAGACGTGTATAGCACCTTTAAGATGAGAGTGGTGGTGTGAGTAAACACGAGCAGCTTGGAGGCTTAGGAGGAACGGGACGCGAGCACACCTGATTGAAGAATGAAAGAAGAACAATAAAGAGAATTGTGAGTGACATGGATAATTAGAGGTTATGATACTCTTAAACTATAGTGGGAGGCACACCTGGTTGCATACAGACGTTCGAAGTGAGTTTGAATGACACTTATATTGATGAGAAGAATGGAGGGAAAGGAAAATGAAACAGAGAGTGGAATACGACTGGGAGGAGACAGTTGGATTACATAATCAGATCATTTAACTTTTGCGAGTCTCATCAATTAAGATTCAAACCTAGCTGAGCGCCAACATGGGTGCGCGGCTATGAGAGGAAGGAGACTTGAGCCGAGTGCTCAATAGTGTCAACCTGCTCATCGAGAGGATTCCTCTCGGCAAGCAGGGGTCAACCTACTCATCGAGAGGTTTCCTCTTGGTGAGCAGGTTTCAACCTGCTCACGGAGAGAAAACCTCTCGGTGAGCAGATTGACACCTGCTCACCAAGCACCACTGTAGCTTACCTACCCTCCAAGGCCGACCAGTCCCTGAGGGGAGAGAAGAGAGTTTACTCTCTTCCCTTCCCTCCAGGGCCGACAGGTACCTGAGGGGGGAGAAGAGAGTGTACTCTCTTCCCTTCCCTCCAGGACCGACATAAAAGCCTGTTTCTGCAGCTTTGTGCCTTTTGGGATCATGGGGGCCTGTAGATCAAATCTGACAAAAGAGGTTTCCTTTCCATGAGAAGGTTGACACCTGCTCAAGAGAAGATTGAAATGGTCAAAGGCAGATTGACATGGTCCCCAAGACAAGTCAGTGAGCAGACTAGGCTCCTCTGTGACTTTCAAGTTGTTCAATGGGACAGCATGGTGAGCAGATAAATGACCCTTAACATGTTTAGGTCTATTTCAAGTGGAAGGATTTCTTGTTTGTAAAACAAGTAGCTCAGATTGATACCTGTGTAAAATTTTCAGATAATTTGGTTATGCTTTATCTTTAGAGAGTTATAAAATAAACAAATTCTACAGCCATGTCATCCCTGGCCTCTAGTTTTGTTAAATTCTCATCACAACTTGCAAGATCACTTTCAAAATTGGACCAACATGTTGATCTAAGTATTGGGAGTTCTTTTTTTCAAGCCCCAAAAGACAAATGGAGTAATAGAACATTAATTATGAGGAGAAAAAGAAAAACAGAAAAACGGGAGACCTGATGACTTCTGAAGACAAAAATAAAACCCTATATACCATGATATATCTGAAACAATCATTTCACACCACCCAATCATCCAACACACAAAGTCAATTATTCCATTTCTCCTTTTCACCAACTACACCATCATTGTTAACTTCACACTGTCACCACAAAACATAAATGATCACTTGACAACAAGTAAATACTAGAGTTTAAGGCACCTTTTTACTTTGCTATTTTACTTGTCATCAAGTTGTTATAGTTTTTTGTGGTGTCACAAGCTGTACCACAAGAATTTAGAATTTTCAAATGATCACTTGGATAACTATCTAGTATTTAACTAACAGAATAGGCTTGGGTAGCCAAACAACCCCTACAGAATTTGTTTTGGCTCAAGAGATACAGACTCTAGGGACAGTTTTGGCTTGTAAAGCTGCATGACTGGATTGGTGTTGGTCTGTGTCCCACTATTTTGACATGGGCTGATGTTGGAACATTTTTCATCATGAAACCCCAGCCTACCCAATTTTTGGGTCAGAGGATCTTGTACGGAATTGATAAAAGACCCTAGGACTTCAATCATTGCTTCACCTTATGGATAATAATAGAATATTCAAGACTAGTCACCAGGTTGGTTTTTTGCTGTTGAATCTAAGGCTGGAGAGCTTGAAGTTGGTGGAGACAAGGGACCAAGTAGAAATTTTTAGTATTTCAGCTCATGGGAATTTATAGGAGGTGATGGGGAACAATCTTGAGGGACTGAGATTGGACCAAGGAGTAAGAATGATAATCAGGCGGGTTTCGAGCTGCCCGGAAAAACCCGCTATATTAATGGACAGGCCAGGCCGGGCTCAACCCCAAGATTTTGCTGACCCGCCCAAACCCGTGTCTGAAATGACATGGACACAGGCTGTCCAGCGGCGCCCCTCTAGGCAAGCGGGCTTTTTTGGTGGCAGGCAGGTAGCCCACAGGACAAGCGATGGGGAGGCTTGAGTAGATTTTTTTTTGTTTTTGTTTTTCATTATTATTATTATTTTTTTTTTTTGATCATGAACCGGTAGGGGAGAACCTACAGAGTATTTAACTGAAGCGCCCGGGCCAACTGTGGGTGGCCTGCGCCCGGCCCGCACCAATTGTGACTTTAGTGGGCTGGGCAAATATGAAAAAAAAATCAAAACCTGATGTCCGCACCTGGCCCAAACCCGTCCGGGTTCAGGCAGCCTGTTGGACGCCTGACCCAATTACCATCCTTACCAAGGAGCAACAATAAAGGAATTTAGAATATTATAAGGCTCAAACTTGATGATTCATTTCTTCTGACTATGTTCCAGATTAAATAGCCTACTATAAGAAATATATGAAACTCCATAAAATATTATGTGTCCTGTGGGAGTTGAACCCACATCTCTTTCATCCATGTCAAGTGTACTAACCACTGTACTAAGGACACTTGGATATGACTGACTGCAGGTGGGTCAATGAGTCCTACTGATGTCACATGAAGTACCCTAATTGAGGGTGAGACCTGTAAATGACAGGTCCTGAATGAATGACACCAGCAGGTATGATAAAGCTATGAGTAGCAGAACCACAACCTGACAAAATTTACAACTTGTGGTTGAGCTAAACTAACAGTATATAAGCATATGCTAATAAAGAAAATAACATATGGAACTTGGCATTGTAACATAACAATGGAATAAAAGGAGCATTGTAAATTGACAATGGATGATTAAAAGGCATTAAAACTACACCATGGGGCGGGTTTTTAGAAAGATCCTCCATCCCTTGGATGGTTGCCCTTGGAAAGCGTCCAAGGGACGCCCCTTCAGAAGTATGTCCAGGGGACCTTTGAAAAGCGTCCCTTGGACGCACCACACATTGTACTGACCATTGGACGAATCTGAGGCAAACCCCCAAAGCGTCCAATGGTCAATTCAGACCCAGATCGACCATTGGACGCTTTACACATCTGTCTAATTGTTGATTCAGAGCCAGATCAACCATTGGACGTTAAACACAGACGTCCAATGGCCGATTTTGGTCTGAGTCGACCATTGGACATATGTGTAAAGCGTCCAATGGTCAGAAACACCCCTTCCAACAAACAACAAAAAGGGGGGTCGCCACCCCCAAAACACAATCCGTAATGCATCAAACCTGTGGTTGATTCTTTGAAACCTTCCCAGATGTGCATGACAGCCAAAAAACGGACTTGAATTTCCACCGCGACAAAAAGGGGGGTCGCTGTTGCCAAATCTTGCTTTATTATGCATATAAGCTGGGGTCGATTATCAGAAACCTGCCCAAGAAGGCTGATGAAGCGTCCAAGGGACAGACCTTTTTTTTTCTAAGTGATAGGGTTTCATCCATTGGACATTTGTGGGAGAAAGCCAAAAGTGTCCAATGGAGGACTTTGCTTGAAAGCGCCCAATGGTTGCTTTCAAGCAAAGTCTTCCATTTGATGTCCATTGGATGGTTTCTAGGAAAGCGTCCAATGGCTGCCTTCTCAGGGCGACCAATGGACACAATGCAGGGTGTCCAATGGACACTCCCAAGCGTACAGTGGGGTACTAGTCCCGACTTTGGCCTAACCCCCACAATGCCTTGGTGGCTGCGCTGACAACTCATCATGAGTCATGCATGTTGTGCATCTCCCTTTCCTTGAGGTCCAAGACAGACATTCGATTCTCGATGACATCACTTTTGCCAGACCCCTCCCTCGGTGGGCACCCTCAGGTTTCCAGTCCACCCACAGCAGGCAGCCGAGATGATCACCGGCCTCCATGACCATCTAAAGCGGTGGTTTCCTTTAGGGCAGTCTTGGAACTGTCCAATGGTCATCATTTGGACGGTTTCTGTAGAACCGTCCAAAAACGGTATGTTATATGTTGACCGATGGACGGTCCCCCACCACCAAGCTTCGGGCGGCTTTGGACCGTCCAACTGCCTGTCCCTTGGGCGTCCTTCAGAGCCCATGGTGTAGTAATGGAAAGATGATGAGCATCATTAATAATGATGGAATATTGAAAGCATCACATGATGGTGATGGAAGATTAAAAATGGATTGACAAGAGATGTGAGCGGAGAAGATGACTAGAATTCTGACAGAAATAGGGATGAGATTTCCCCCTGTCAGGCTGGATTGGTTCCATGGAGGAAAAAGAAGTGAAAAAAATGATAGGATCTGATCTCTTATCCTAAGTTGGCTTAAACAACTAGTAACTAGGTCCCAAAGCTAAGGTGTGGTTTTGGAAAAATTGATCACATTGACATAATAGAAGATAAATTTCAAGATTACTATCACCAAAACACCTATTTTATACTGAAATTTTGGTTGAATATTGCTAGAAAAGTCTCTGTGACTACTTAGCTGCGTAAGACAAAGATGCCATGCTAACTATAAGAATTGCTGAGAATTGTTCAATTACAAGAAGAGGGAGGGCCTTTTTTGATCTGGGGCTGAGGCCGCCGAGGGAGGAATTCCTGCATCTTCTAGCTGAACAATTCAGCTGGGGATTGTATTTCTAGATGTTCCCACTTGAACGATGGAAGCTGCTTGCTCCTTTTTTGGTCCTCTTCCGGCGATGTGTAGCGAGAATTTTCCTGATAAGAACTGAACAGATAGAAAATTAATTTCCTGAAGCTGTCTAGCTGGGAGAAATCTGTTAAAAATATACTGCTTGTTACTGTCTTTACGCAACAGGTAGACTATATCACGATGGGAGGTGTTTTCAATGTAGCCAAGAGTTGGATGTTGAGACCATTTAAACAAAACGCTAGCATCACGATGTTTGTGTTCGAATTGCTCCGGACCATTTATTTCCCTCTGAATTACAATGCCGCGATACCTGGAGGCAAACTTGTTGATGCAGCCAACCGTCTCCTCGGACGCATTTTCACTCTCCGCCCACGCGTCGGCTTCAAAAGCTTGATAAACGACATTGTTGGCGCGACAGTCGATAATCTTCTATTAAAATTGCGAGGTGCACGCGTTCACCGATGCTCACCTTTGGGAAACATATCCACAATCGTTTCCAAATCAGTACTCCTTGCCAAATCAGTTAAGGCAGGCAAACCAAGAGCAATCATGACTGGATAGTACTTCAACATTGTATGGATTGGCTGGTTTGATCTTGCTTTCTGTGAGCTGGATAAAGAAAGGCAAATTGAAAAATAAATTCTAAAAGGGAAGAGGTCAGCAAACACAGATTTATGATTAAGATTTTTTGAAGGATAACATTAAGAGGTAAGACCTCTGAGTCTGGAGGGACGAAATAGAAGCCTTTCACAATCAATAGAATCGCTTCGATAATGGTTTCCTAATGCTCACTATGACTAGTTGATCGGAGTCAAGGATTCAGCTTATTTATACGGTAGTAGATGCATTTCCGATGCAGATGTGGCGACTTGTGTTTGAGGAAAAATGCTTCTTTGCCTGCGTGACTCCAATAACTTCCTAAGGCACGAGGTACCAACCATCCACATAAGCTTAACCCTTTCAGTCTAACAAATGATACGGTGTATCACATGTTGTATTTATCTCTCCCAGTTTCCATCACCGGAGTCCGCCTGAATGGCGGAGAACTGTTGGAGAAGCAGCAAGCGGCGGAAGATTTGGCTCGGGTTTTCCGGGTAATGTCCAGTGGAAGGCCCGACCCCGAGCCACACGCCAACTCTGACTCTCAAAAGGCCATGCACCGGCTTTGGTCGACCCTTTCGAGTTTATCACCAGTCTCCCTTCGGAATTTTCCAGCAGTTGGTCGAGCACATTACTTTTCGTTTATGGGGGAAAATGGTGAACAAGGCTGCGGTGAGTGTCCTTCTGAACACACCGAGATACGCGTCGATTTGGAAACTTACCCCGTTTTTTGTGTCTTTCCTCCATCGCGTCTTGCACTGCTCGTAATAAATTCTGCATACCTCTGGGATCGGTGACGTTGGGATTGGTTGAACCCAAACGATCATGCACCAGCTCGGCTTCCGAGCCATAAATGCAGTCTATCCAATTCTTCTGCGGACGATCCCAGCCACGCTTCAAAAAAGACCGGTGAGCACGAGACACATGTGAAACCAACTAGTTGACCTTTTCGCCATGTGAGTGCTGAAACCACACCTCTTTCTACATACATTTGATGCAGCCCCCATATTCCAAAACTTGAAGGCCGGTCTAAAATTGAATTGGCTTGAGCCCATTGCCGGCACTTGTTTGCACGGCATCTGCGGTGATCCGATTCCGAGCTCCAAGATCGCTGCTTTTGATATCGTAATGCATATTCCTATGACACATTCTTATACTTCATGGTATCACTCATTGCATGTTTCTTTTGATGTGATGGCTTTCTTTTGTTTAGGATGGAACATTGATCAAAGTCAAATCTGGCAAGAAATTCCCCACCAATTCAGATGATTGGAAGCTGTGGGCTAGCAACGTGCCCAAGAAACTTCAAGAAGCCCACGCGGACGGATACGCGATCATTTTGCTGAGTAACCAGAACTTTAAAGCCCCGAAATATCGGAAGGATTTCGAGTCGAAATTAATTCAACTTGCTAGAACGGTAAGCTTGATCTGAGCAAGTTCTGATTTTCAGGGATCACAGTCAAGGCCGGTTTGAACGCTTAAACAAGTTGATCCGATGGGTTTAAGTTTAGCGTCCCTCTGCGGGTCTTTGCTGCTCGTGAAAAAGACAAATTTCGTAAGGTGCAATGCTATTCTATTTCTCGGCGTTGGGATAATTGGTGACCATACTTTCTCTTTGTAATCAGCCGCTAACCGGAATGTGGGCGGAGTTTGTGGAAAATTGGAACGGGGGGGTCAAACCAAGTAATTGAAGGCAATCGTTTCAGGATTGTCGATCAAGGAGTGTCTGACACCTGTTCCAAACGCGCGGGCTTTCAGATCTGAGTGATTCATTCTTTGTTGGCGATGCTGCCGGCCGTCCAGCGACAGACTCATCCCCCAAGGACTGGAACGATACCGACCGTAAATTGGCATTGAACATTGGCGTTCGATTCTTGTTAGTTAGTTTTCTATGTACTTACAGCCGTTTTACCGGGGCCGGTGGTGACTCCCAATCTCCTTGTCTTGGCGACTTGGAATATGTAGCACTCCAGAAGAATGGTTGGGCGGGGAACCAGTGCGAACAGATTTTGTTCTCAGCGGGTTTGATCCACTGAAATTCGACCACGATCGTATGTGAATCTTACTCTTCCTTGCGATCTGATGTGCAGGCACACAACACTCAAAGCTTGGTTTTCCTCATTGGTGGTCATTGATGAACATTAGATCCGGCGTGGCACCCATCCACCACTCCACTGGCGTTGGGTCCCGTATTAGAAGGTGATGTGATACCAAAACATTCACCTTGTGAAATAGTTTTGTTTGTCGGCCCCCCAAGCATTGGCAAAACCACTTGTTTTGAAAGATATTTTATGCCTCGCGGATATCGGCATGTGGTTTGTCGATTTTTTTTTTTTCGATTGAGATGATAAGAATAGTGTGTCAACTCATTTTTTCACTTTCATTTTGGGTTATTTTGGTGGGTGGGTAATTTTTCAAGAACCAAGACACGCTGAAAAGTTTCAGCAACTGCCTCAAAGCAGTCAATGAATCCATCAGATCCGGTCGATCATGCGTTGTTGACAACACCAATCCGGCCAAGCAAACCCGCTCGAGCTACATCTTGGCGGCCCAAAAGCTGGACTGTCCGATTCGATGTGTCTTCTTCACCGCCCCGATTGAATTGGCCCAACATAACAACGTTTATCGCGCATCAGTTAAAGCCTCACGAGCGTTGCTACCTGCGCTCGCTTTTGTTAGCTATGCCAAGAACTTGGAAGAGCCGTCGATCGACGAAGGCTTCCAAGAACTAAAAAAAGTTCGCTTTGTCTTCGAAGGCTCACCGGAAGAACGGGCATCTTGGGAACAGTATCTCACATAAGCTAGCATCCCCTATCATCTTCAGCAAGTCTTCCTTATCATCTTCTTCAGATCTCTGCACTCAAAATGTTTTTTTTTCTTTCTTCCGTTTTTACGCTTACTCCGGTAAAAAAGAAGGCTTGCCAAGCGTGTTTTGTGTCATATGAAAGGATATTGGTGCTTTCAGATCGTTCACAAAGTCTTTGCTGGTCTGTGGTGTCTCAATCGATGATACAACGCATTGTTGGGGGATTTTCAATTGAGGTTGATCAAGGTGGCGGGCACCATGTGTTGACTAAGTGATGGTCCACTACATGCTTTATGAAACACAGAAATTGGGGTGAATTTGCTGTTGAAATTTTGATGTTTCTTTTTCTCTTCTGCTCCTTCCCCATACAAACACCCTTACTTTTCTAATTTAGTAGTGCTGGTTTTTACCTTGTAGTTGTCTGCTGAGTAATCTGATTTGAATATCCTGAACACACCTTGTAGTCTTTGGACCCTGGTAGTATCTTGTTTTCACTCTTAATAAGAGTGAAAGCAAGATACTAAAGACTCTTATCTCTTGGCATTTCTTCTTGCATACTGAATTCCCTGCCACTGCTTATTTTCCTCTTTTATTCACTCCAATCCACAACCACCAGTCAAGCTCTTGTATGTAGTCCAGTTAGTTTGTCAAAGACTACACTGAATAAAAGTGTGGGTTGTTTTTCTCAAAATCTCTGACCACACCTTCTAAGTTCTAGAGCCAATCCTGTGAGAAAACAAATCCCCATCTCATTGACCCCTCTCCCAAGAAATTACTACATATTTCCTCTTCTCCTTGTCTATGCCCCTGAGTCACAATTTCATCACTTGCATCACTACTCATGCTTCAGATGTAATTTTACTGTTTTGCATGGTGCAGGAGAGAGGAAAAACCAGTGTTTAATGATTTGGTCTTTGAAATGATGGGAGGTAAAATGTTGAGTAGATGTATATTATGACAAATAAACTTTTGTACAAAGTGGGACTGCCTGCCAGAATCTCTATAGCAATAGCCAGTTGAATGTGTAAGATCTAGCCATTAGGCTTGCTCTCTCAAAAGAAGAAGTGAAAGCAAATAAATTTTTTCAGTGTTAAATTGAAGAGGTATAAGAGATGTTGGGTGTAGTTATATCTAACAGATAAGAGTAAAGCAGGGGACAATTAATTGAAGATTTCTTTTTCAGTTCTATTGATTAGACTATTCTTTCAGTGAAGTATACTTTTCTGAAGATACTTCTGCCTATTTGATAAATTTCACTCCAGGATAGATCTGGATTGTGGTGGTCATAGTTTACAAGGATCTTGAGAAGGTTATTAGAAACAAACACAATACATTATGGTGTTGGGTATTTAATGATCAAAAATATTATAAGCATTTATTTTTCAGAAGAATATTCATAGGTATTTTAAATAGAATAATAGGAAAATTCCAACATGATGTGCACGGTTTAAGAGAGCTAAAGACTCACGTGCAGTTCAGAGGATCATGGATAAGTCTCATGTGATACTACTAGTAACACAGATAAATTTTGTAGACTTTGAGACTCTGATAATATATATGGCTAAGGTTCTAGTCCATCATATTCAAAATTCAACAGCAAGTTAACTAGCTCTGCTCTTCTTTGTAGGACTCGAGATTAGTGGTAAAAAGGAAGAGAGAAATGGAGAACTTGTTCACTACTGACTTCTCCGCTAGGTGTAGGTAGTTCCTAGTTGAAATCTGTGAGAAGTCCTTGTTTCGTCAACGGATCCAGCTGATGCCCATTTTGGATGAAA
Organism: Puccinia horiana; assembly: GCA_001624995.1. Classification (NCBI taxonomy): domain Eukaryota; kingdom Fungi; phylum Basidiomycota; class Pucciniomycetes; order Pucciniales; family Pucciniaceae; genus Puccinia; species Puccinia horiana. The sequence goes on from LWDY01000014.1 coordinate 712,603, forward strand.
TTTGTTCTTGCAAGAGAAGTGGGTTGCTTATGGACAATTGGTTTGTTGTATCCACCGGTGGTTGTGTACCGTGCTCAATTCGTCAAGGATACAGGATGATTAAATTCAACGCAATTTATAAATCATGAGGCTGAGATCAGTGGGAATATGTATGCATGTTGGTGTGGTGCCTGGCACATAAGATCCCTCATCAGCCGCCCACATGAGTACCAGCGGTGACCCCATCGGGCTAGTGAGATTGGTCTGGAGCAAGTGGTCTCAAAAGGAGGCGGGACAAAGCGGCGATGGCATGACACCCGACTTTCGATCGGGGGCAGTGTGACATCTGAGCGGACTGCGTGACATGTGCTGGTGACATCTCCCGAGCCCTCAGTCCAACCAGCCTCCACTTTTCCTTTTTGGAAAAAAAAACAGAAAAACTAAACGAGAACCAACCAAAACTTGAAACCGAGCTGAACAGAAAGACAACCTCAACCACCAAACAACCAATCAGAAGACTCACTAGCAACACAACACCCAACGAACCACCAGAATAACAACAAGACTCCCATACTACATACACACACTGGCAGAAACGACGGGGAGAAGCAATACGACACCGACTGTCAACACACCCTCAAGCATGCAGAACCATCAACCACACCCATCCTCGCAACTTCCTCAAGCCACTCACCATCAACCATCTCAAGTTCCTCAACCGACTATCCCTCCACAGGCTGGCACTAGCTCCACTCCAAATCAAATCAACCCAAAAACATTGTACTTTCCAGTTATCGAACAAGGTGGATCCACATCCCTAGATTAACAAACTCCAAGCCCCAGATGAACAGATACTCATGTGATCTCTTTGATTTGGACTCAAAACAGGCCATTTACCCGCCGCACCGATCAGCGGCTCCCACGACCTCCTCTCACTCTTTAATGTCTCGTCAATGTACGACTGGTTTGTCAAACCATACCTCAAACCACTCGACCAACCCAACAAACTTATCAACAGCTCCCTTGGCACCAACAACTTAACCAATCATCACCATCATCCTTCCATCTCAAATACGAATGGCGATCTCAAAGGTAAAGGTAAAGCCGATAACGAGCTGGCTGGTCTATCACCAGGTGAATAGATTGACCCCCCCCCCCTGTCTAGGATACGACTGCCATCTTCTCTCTCTTCTTTTGAACTCACCATCTTTTTCTCTCTCTTCATGGCTCGCCCGCTCTTGAACACGGCGACCTCCTAGCTCAATTGGAAAACTTGGGTCAAAAGCGAATCAAGATGGAGAAGTCGTATGGTCATTTTGTAGCTGATGTCGGCGGTAGGTTTACATCCGCCCTTCTAGTATGACGCGTGCGCTCTTTTCACAATACTCATCAGACAGCTTGAATTTTTTTTCTTGTATATGATCAGGTCGCAATTCGATTAAGAAGGATCATCAACTGGAGAGTTGGATCACCGATGCAAGCTTTCAAGAAGCCAACATCGAAAACTTTTTAAAACCATTCTCAAACGAGGTCCTATCGAAAGCGTTCACCCTTCAACCTGGAATCCTGCCTGCTGTTGGTTTGAATTTCACTCCATTCTATCTCCTCCAGGAAAGTTTGTTTTCTGCGAAGGTCGAGGGAAGTGTGCTAAATACCCAATTGGCTTGCTTGTTGCAAAATTTCAGTTTGATACTTCAGTCTGGGTTGCAGAGGAAGGCGGGCCAAAGAAAAGGGTAATTCAAAACTCAATTGCTCTTATTTTTTTTGATTGAATTACTAACTTGTCCGGAATCCTTGTGCTTGGGAAACAACCAATCCACAGCGAAAGAAACGGAAACAGGGCGAAATGCTTGCCGGAAGCAATCCTCCCCAAGCTGCTGCTTACCCACAACAACATCTCAGTCAGAACCACCCCGGAGCTTCGACTGCCCCGCCCACCGCCACGTCTAACCAGTATCCAGCCTCATCCTCAACACCTTCGTATCCAACACGGTCTACCCGAGTAGCCATCGAGTCTTCTGGCCATCAGAATAACCATCCGCACCATCATCTACCCCCACAAGCCGCCCACCTCCATCTCCCACAGCAACAGCAACAACATTCCTCCCCCAGCTTGTTCTGCAGAGAGGATGACTATCGCAAGAAGAAACGAGTCAAGATTGGTAACCCCTCGGCCGGTAAAAACTCGGGATCTGGCTCCTCCGGGCCTAACCATCAAGTCGCTCTCCAGTCTTGACACTCCTCTTCCCATCCAACCTCCACCCTGACATAAATCACCATCACCATTATTATTATCATTATTGCTATGTTTGTACTTGTTTTTTTTTCTCTTTACTTCCCCCTCTCCTCCTTCAAAATCAAGTTAAATCAAGTCACATGAATACGAACACATAGATCCTTCAATCTGTTCTTTCTACGTTTTTTTTTCTATTCTCCTTTCGTTTTTTTCTTCTTTTTTTATTTCTTTTTTTTATTTCTTTATTTTATTTCTTTTTTTTTTATTTCTTTTTTTTTATTTCTTTTTTTATTGTTTTGATGAGCTATTTATGGTGGCCACAAAACATGGTGATGGGTAGAGGAGGAGGAGAAATGTAAACTTGGATCCATAAATATGTTGTAGATGCACATACATAAATACATACATACATATAGATGTGGATATCTTTAATTGTTGTCTCATACAAACCTTGTCATAAGCTTTTTTACTCTTTAAGATGTTACATGAGCTGCTAATTTGATTTCAAAATAATAATACGATTTTTTTTTTTGGCCCAATTAAAAATAAAAATAAAAAACCCTCTTTTTGATGTTACTCAGATTTCTCATGTTAATGATTAAGATATGTATGTGTGTTCACCAATCTATCTAGCTAGATTTTCAACTCGTTGATCTTTTTTTTCTGTTCTTTTTTCTCTGATGATGAGGACTGCTTTGTGTCAGGGTAAGTTCATAAAAAAACCCTCCTCCTTTGGGTTTCATTAAGTCATTCACAGGATCACACAAGCATGCCCATTGTTGTAATTAGTCCCTGGGCCCATTCCTTTTTAACCCCGTAGAGACAAAAAAATGAAGATCATTATTTCCTCTGGGTGTGTTGACCACAGACCAGCCACTGCAGCCCGCACCGTTTAGTTAGATTAACAGGTGGGGCGGACTTAGATTCACAGGTATATTTTATGTCTGTGGCTGGCCCAAACTTGGTCAGACCCAGGTTGCCTGTTGGGCACTCATCCCAATTGACATCCTGATACTGGTATAACTTGCTGGAATTAATTGATTTCTAGTAGGATTTAAAATCCAAAATTTCTTATCACCAGAAAGGAATTACCCTACCCCCTTATCCCAGTTTTTCTCTCCACTAGCTCACCATTCTTGTAGTATAATCCTCATCATGTATGTATCTTCCTTAGACAGAATTATCAATCACCAAAACTGGATTACTTTAAACCAGCAGGTTTGGTACCATTGGACCAACACCACCAGTTAAGCTAGGATGTTATCAACCAATTTAAACTTGGTTGATGTCAACTGATTTCATGTAAATCCAAGTTACCTACCTTGTATTTCTATTTCATCAGTTGAAATCAACCAAGTTTAAATAGGTTGATTGCATCCCATTTTAACTGGGATACCATCAACCTAGCCAATTATGTTGTAAGTGAATGTAGCTTTTCAAACAGTCAGTGCCAACGGTGGGCCAATAGTAATACTGATACATGCCTTGGCATTGTATTGTAAACATCATATTTTTTGATACTGATACATGTATTGGCATGAAAAGCAAGCCCTTCCCTTGTGACAGATAACAGACCGGCTGTTACCCTCCTTGTATTGATATTGTAGATGGTATTGATTCCTAACACTGGCTACAATATTGATTACAGACATTGGGCAAAAAAAAAATGTCAATACAGGGTTTTTTGGCCCTTTTCTCCCTCTTTTGGCCCACTACAGGCGGTAAAGTATTGTAAGGGGCCCTAAAGTATTGAAAATATGATCTGTGGCCCAATAAAAATAACAGGAAACAAATTCCAAAAAAAAACTGTATTCACCAGGGATGATTTCATGGCACTGGCATGCAAGTGTCACTGCATGTGTTTTTCCCAGAACCCTGCACAATGCATCCTACATGTGATGCTTATGTTCAACATGAAATAATGGTGATGTGGGTAATGATTTGTGGACAGCATGTTCTGTTAGATTTTTGAGTCTTTCACAAGTAATATGCTAAGGAGGAAAGGAACCACTTCGGCTAGAGGGGGTTAAATGGCCCAGAGCTATTGAGTGGGACGACTAAGAGGGTGAAAAGGCTCTTAGAAGTACCTGTTTGAGACAGAACAGATGATGAATTTATCATGTACTAGCAGTGATTAATATAGCTAGATACAAGAGTGGCCAGATTGTGTGACAAATGGCGAGCCTAACAAAACCTCTCTGCAAACGCAGAGAGGCTTACACCCAATCCGACCTTGCTTGCCTGATACAGGATTGGAACAAGGCAAGAGAATTGCCTTTTCTACACAAAAGTGTTACTACATGCTCAGCCTTGATGATACTTTTCTAGAAAAAGGGAGCAGGTACTAACATGGATGTTGTGCACATAGTGATCCACTCATTATCTTTAAAATCCCCCACTAGCACCTCCTGCGAGCCTTTTTGCAAAACAAAAAAAATGAGCTGGCCTGACCATTATACACATACAATCCAGGCTTGCAGACTGTATCTGCTGCACTGCATGTGTCGAGTCTAACAAAAACCAATGGTTGGGAATGTGTATTGCCTGTATGGACAGGCAACAAGCACATAGCCCATTTTGTTTATATTTTTTTTGTTTCATTCCTCATTACAAATGGGAAGGGATGACCGCACAAAAATTGTGCAATAGGTTAAGCACAGCAGTATGAAGGGGAATGCAATGCCGTTGAGAGGCCTTCAAATTTCCCATGGGAACATGGGCAGATGAAGGGCTGATTGATGTACCAGCCAAATCTCAATCCTGCCTCACACCACAAAAAGGGGATTGGGACCAAGTTCCCATCTGGCGGTCAGGCAAGCCCGCAGCTCGCTGCACTTTCTGAAAGCTCACTGCTAGGCGAGGGACTTGAGTTAAGTTTGGACAAATGGCACTTATTGATAATGAATAATGAAGGTGAATAAAAAAAAAGAAAACAATTTGTGAAAACTTGTTTGGGAAGGAGTCACAATTCCATTTTCCAACATGTTCTGAAGTGAACCACAAGGATAACTGATATCCAAATGATCATAATTATAATTTTATCATAATTGACTCCACAAAACATGTAGAACTGATGCTGAGCTCAATCCTGTATTATCATTTTTTGAATTGGTATGTGGACCAATCATCATGGGTACATTTTGTAACATCTTACACAATAACTTCACACAAAGTTTTCCATTCATCATCATATGCAGAAATGTGCTGATCAACAAGTCTATACCAACCATCATGATGATTTTATGGCACTTTCCAGCTGATTTTTCATATGGCTATCTTGAAATTTTTTTAGTTTGAAATTCAATGATTGAGATGTATTTACCACAAGGATTCCAATCACCTTTTTAGGATATCTGACATAAATTTAGAGCTTCAATTTCCTTCAGCAGTTTAAGTTTGAATATGTTTTACATAATCATATACATCCCTGGTCTGTATATTTGCTGAATTCCTGTTTTTTACCAAAAGAAATTTAATTTTCATTGGAAACAGTCTATCATCCAATTTTTAGGGGCCGGCTAAATGCACACCCCATATTTGCTAAAAGGACACCTTGGGTGAGGTGCCCTTACCAATGCACACCACATTCGGGGAGTCCATTGGGCATTGAGGCTCTAAATGGGACGTACCCTAACTTATCCAAGTCCCCCGGGTCCCGGATGGTCTTGCCAGGGGGACTTGCGCCTTAACAAGAATTCTCGCCTGAGACTTTTGAAAAGTCTTGGTGGCAGAAGACTAAATTTACACTACCTCACACACCCATCAGCCAAAAGCCTTATAATTCCAATGACGCAATCATCTGCATCTTGCCAACCTGGCCCTCCAAACTCCCCTCTTCGTCCAGTTATTGATTTTCAAAAACATTAATTTTTCTGAAAGCACCCTCAGACCACCACACCTCCAAGCCCGTGCTTGATCTGGCAACTCCATACTTGTTTTTGTTTCCTTTCTTTTCATTTGCATTCTAAAAAACATTTTTTTTAACTCAAGGCATACAATTCCAATCGATTGCACACATCCATCCGATCACTTGTGGGCTTCAGAACGGGGCTGGCCTTCTACACTTGAAATGGTCCACTCAATCCGCCGCTGTACTCTCCTCAATGAACGGGCAATACCAGTCATTGAGGGAGAGTGTACAGACTCTCCTCAACAATCGGTCAATACCGGTCATTAAGAAGAGTACACTCTCCCTCAATGATTGGTATTGACCAGTCGTTGAGGGGAGTACACTCTCACTCAATCACCGGTATTGACCAGTCGTTGAGGAGAGTACACTCTCCCTCAAGGACTGGTATTGACCGGTCATTGAGGGTGTACTCTCCTCAATTACTGGTATTGACCGGTCATTGAGGGTGTACTCTCCTCAATGACTGGTATCGACGGGTCATTGAGGGTGTACTCTCCTCAATGACTGGTATTGATTGGCCATTGAGGGTGTATTCTCCTCAATGACTGGTATCAATTGGCCATTGAGGGTGTACTCTCCTCAATGACTGGTGTTGACTGGTTGTTTAGGAGAGTACACTCTCCCTCAGTGACCGGTATTAACCGTTTGTTGAGGAGAGTACACACTCCTTCCGTTGAGGAGAATCAGTTTGTGGTGCTCGGAATCCTTTCAGGATTCGCTAGTGCGGTATGTACTCCGCACGGGCTGTTTTCATTTTCGGTCCAAAAAAAAGTTTGATTTTTAAATTTTTTGTTTGTTTTTTACTTATTTTTCAAAAATAACTTGTGAGGGTAGGAGTAAGTTGGACCACACAGGCTGAAAGCTGATTACCACGCCTTTCTTTCCATGTGGTCCGTTTTTTGAGGGGAAGTGTGGTGAGAGCAGGAAAAAAATAAATGTCAAAAAGTGACGAAAAACGCGATACTCTCAGCCAAGAAAAGAGTGTTAAGGGGTAAGTCCATCTGGAATTGAAAGCCCCTCGGCAAATTCCTTGGGGGACTTTGATAAGTTAGGGGCGTACAGGCCTTCCACGTCCCCGATGAGACGTGCAAAGCTGGGCACGCCCCATGAGTGGGGCGTGCACAAGACCATGCATGCCCCGGAGGATGTTTTCGTCCCAGATTGAAGGGCGTGCATGCCGATGCACACCACAGGTCATCCACGTCCGGCTTGGAGGACGTGGACAGGGGTAACAGGCCAAGCCGAGGGCGTGCAGGATCATGCAGGCCCCACAGCACACCTGACGTGGCATGAGAGCAATCGACTCTCCTCATCCCTCCAGGACTGGTCGGTCTTGGAGGGATGAGAGGAGGTTACACTCTTGACCGGTCTAAGAAGAGAGTGTACTCTCTCCTCATCCCTCCAGGACCGGTCGGTCTTAGAGGGATGAGAGGAGAGTACACTCTCTCCTCATCCCTCCAAGACCGATAGGTCTTGGAGGGATAGTACACTCTCCTTATCCCTCCAAGACCGATCGGTCTTGGATTGATAAGGAGAGTGTACTATCTCCTTATTCTTCCAAGAACAATTGGTCCTGGAGGGATGAGGAGAGTGTACTCTCTCCCTCCTGTCTCATCGGTTGTGCACGCCTCGTATCAAGGCGAGCATACCTGTGTAGGCCCCAACTTGTGGAAGGCGAGGCGTGCATCCACCAAGCAGGAACCAGTGGTGGGTCGCTGAGCCACTCGGGTCCTGTCTGGGGTGTGCAAGCCTCCGACCAAGGCGTGCATCCCTCTGCACGCCACATTTTGGGCATGCGAGGGTTACACACCCCCAAATGGGGCGTGCAGAGGTGTACACGCCTTACGGGGTGTGCATGTAGCCAGCCCCAATTTTTATCCAAGAAGTCTGATTTCTTACCCTCTTCATAAAAATGAGCAAGAGACCTGCTAGCAGTTGGCCTCCGGAACACTTCTCTTTTCATTAAATTTTGACTTCAATATTTTGCCAGATCATTTTTGCACAGTGACTGTGCATTGAACATGATTTAGATTTCACTTATTTTGATAGTGAACTGGGGCCACCAGTTGTGCCAGGGTTGCCAGAAACCAACTCCCATTGGTCACCTTTTTTTTTTTGGTGCTTGGTGCATGCTTGTTACAAATTCTGTGACATCTGGATGGCACTCTATTGTACGGCCGCACAATAGAGTGGACATTCAGATTTAAAAATTATTTACAGGCCTGTGACAGTTTTGGAAGGCTGTTTGTGCTGTTTTAACCACCAAAAGGTTATAATGGGACACATTGATCACAAATCCAAACTATCCTCTGCTGAAAAGGTTGGTCCTAGGAAAGAAATGCACATATGGGGGTATGTTGAGAACAAATTTGTCATATTTCAAAATTCTGATAAATTGTGGGACAAACCACAATGAATTGTGTCATCTCAAAAATGATAGTGAATTCAGTTCTTTGCCAAACCCAAAGTGTATTCAGGTTTTGTTTCCCCAAATAAAATTAAAGAAAAAACAATTTTGTTGACTTTCATCATCAAAAAAAAGTGTACAGGTTTAAAATAATAATGACAAAATTAGAACCATGATTGTTTTGGTATCATTTCAGGTTTGTATGCTTCATGATTTTGGCTTGAGTTCAACATAACATCAAGCATATATTAAGCAACATAAGCTATGTGATTCTGGGTGACTTAGAACTGAATTTCAGTTGAACACACAGTTTGATTGTGACTATCTTTTAACACAAGTCAAACCACAGAGGAGGTATGAGTTGTGGAATGGCACCTGTCGACAGGTGCCATGAAATCATCTCTGGTGATTGTATAAATTTTTTTTTGATACATGATTACAGTGCAGTTCAGTCAATACAATACAGAAAAGGGCCTGTACCATATGGCAACACATCAGCCCATTGTTGTCATTGGGGGTGGGAGGGATGGCCACTGGTATGTGTGCTCCATCTATTGTGCCGGCTATTTGGGGAACTCCTTGCTTCTGAAAACAGTTGATAATTTTGTCCCATTGATCATCCTTCTCAATAGCATTGAATCTTCAAATAAAATGGATTGATGTGTCAGCTGCAGTGCTTAGTGAATAATAATGTTGTGCTTTACCTAATTACACACTTCCTGAAAATTCAAGACCTTCAGAATTAAATTTACAAAAAAAACCTGATTCCCTGTCAGATGTTTCCTTGCTGATGATATGTTGGCAATGATAACATAAGTAGACATGTTTTCCAGTTGGTATAGTCCTACTGCCACTTGGGCTTCCATGGCTAGAGGCTGGCCACATCTGAGAGGGTCCTCCACCCGGCTGTCCCAAAGTTGTTCTGCCAACCTCCTTAAAACAGTGATTGAAAGCTGAAAAGATTGAGGAATGCATTTTTTCCAAGGCTCCCAGTGTGGCAGTCATGCATTGTCAGCTGGTGTCTCTTTTGTGATGACCGGTTGATGTTTTATTTTACAGAGGAAAGTGACCCCGCCTCAATTCTTTACAGCGGAGGGGCTAGAGTCTTGAATATTAAATTCAAGTGACAATAAATCCAAAGGATTAATGTCAGGTCTTTTTTGTTTTAAGGACAGTGTAAGCTAAACAAGATAGAACCTCATAGCTACTGAAATCCAATTTGAAAGGTTATTTGAGCCGGATTAAAGAAGAGATGTGTGTTGGAGAAGGATAAGAGTCAAGTTGATGGATAGAAAGGGAATGGATGGTTGGATATGGTTTTTGTTGATAGATAATAGAAAGGGACTTGGAAAATCCACTCCCATCCTTCAGCCATGTGGGGTACCTGATGGGCAACCTCTGTGGCTGATTGGAAACGAGATGATGCCATAGGGAAAGGTGCAACATTGGGTTGTAACAATGGTGCAACAAATACAATACATGTATTGTGTCTGTATCCAATACACAGTTTTTCAAATCTTTGTATTGTATCTGATAACATATACATCAGAAATACATGTATTTCAATAAAATACAGTGTGTATTTGCATCAATACAACATGTATTGTATTGTATTGGGAATAAAAATACAAAATCTTGGGAAGATGTGTATTGCATCTGATAGTCTTAGCAGATACATCAAAAACACACCTATTTGATTTGTTGTACCATTGGTTTTAGGGGGTTGGAAAAACGACTCCCAGACATTGGACAAACGTCTCCCACAACCGAGTCGACGTCCAATCTGGGAGTTGTTTGTCCAATCCCACCACCAGGATTGGGAGTTGTTCTCCCCAAGTCAAAAAAAATAAAAAAAGGTGCTTGGTTATGCGACTCCCAGTGATTGGAGTTGCAACTCCCCCGACTCCTGCAACGTCAATTTTGGGAGTTGCTGATCGAATCCAATTTTTTTTTTGGGAGTAGCCACTCCAAAAGTGCAAAAAAAAAGCAAAAAACAAGAAAAAAATCACATCTCATGATTGGAAAGAGAAAAGGAGCTAAAACATTTACTGAGTCATTTGAGTGCCAGCCTTGTAATACCCTGGAATTTTTAGGGAGTTTCCATTAACCTAATTGATCAATGGAGATTTTAATTTTCCTACTTTAATTATAAATCCCCCACAACTGTTGATTGTAGGGCTTCCTGTTGTTTCGGAGCCCAATACTGAGCCTGTTTATTGGGTTCTCAAAAAAATTGCTTCTTTCACTTGCAGTGTGTGAGGTGTCTGCAGGGAGTGTGCACAAGGTGTAATCTGCAGTGCACAAATGATGATAAAAATCCAAAAGATTCCAAAAAAAAAGAACAGAATGAATAATATGAACTTTTAGGCAGGTTTGGGACATTGAATCAACAGTTGTGGGCTTTTTTTAATTAAAGTAGGAAAAGAAAAAAAAATATCCACTCAATTTGGTGATTGGGAACTCCCTAAGAATTTCAGGGTATTTCAAGGCTGGCACTCAAAGTAACCAGTAAATTTTTCAGCTCATCTTCTCTTTTCAATAATGAGCTGTGATTTTTTCTTGTTTTTTGCTCTTTTTGCATTTTTGGAGTGGCGACTCCCAAAAAGAAAATAAAATTCAATCAGCAACTACCAAAGATGACGTCGCGGGAGTCGTGATAGTCGCAACTCCAAATCCTGGGAGGCGCATAACCAAGCTCCTAAAAAAAAAAGGAGTCGGTCTCCCAAAGACGTCATAGACTTGGCGGATTTGGGAGTAGTCCTCACTGGCCAGAAGGATTTCCTTCCGGTCAGTTGACCAGAAGGATTTCCTTCCGGTCAGTTGACCAGAAGGATTTCCTTCTGGTCAGTTGACCAAAAGGATTTTATTCTGGTCAGTGAGCATTTTTACCTCAAAATTGGAAGGATTCCCTTCCAGTTGATGAGGTATAACGACCTCATCAACCGGAAGGATTTCCTTTGGGCTGATGAGGTACACAAACTTAATTGGCGGGGAGAAACTCCTTCTGGTTGATGAGTTCATTGTACCTAATCAACCAGAAGGATTTTCTTCCAGTCAATGAGGCACAACACCCTCATCAACCGGAAGGGATTTCCTTCTGGCTGATGAGGCTTTTCTACCTCATCAATTGGAAAGAAATCCTTCCAGTTGATGAGGTTGTTGTACCTCACCAAATGGAAGAACTTCCTTCCAATTGATGAGGTACAAAAAGCTTATCAGCCAGAAGTAAATCCTTCTGGTTGATGAGGTTGCTATACCTCTTTGACCGGAAGGATTTCCTTCCAATCGATGAGGTACAAAAGCCTCATCAGCCAGAAGAAGGAGGTCGTTATACCTCATCAACCAGAAGGAAATCCTTCTGGTTGATGAGGTACAATGAACTCATTAACCGGAAGGAGTTCTTGTACCTCATCAGCTGGAAAGAAATCCTTCCGGTTGATGAGGTCGTTATACCTCATCAACTGGAAGGGAATCCTTCCGATTGTGAGGTACAAATGCTTACTGACCAGAAGAAAATCCTTCTGGTCCACTGACCAGAAGGAAACCTTTCCCGCCAGTGAGGAGGACTCCCAAATCCTCCGAGTCTATGGCGGATTTGGGAGACCGACTCCCATTTTTTTAATTTTTTTTTTGACTTTGGGAGAACGACTCCCAATCCTGGTGGTGGGATTGGATGTCGACTTGGTCGTGGGAGTCGTTCTTCCAATGTCTGGGAGTCGTTTCTCCAACCCCCTTGGTTTTAAGGAGGAATCATTTGTTGGCTTTAAGGTTGCAACCCGGTCTGCCAGACTGAGTAGTTCCTGGATTGCTGCACTTGGAAAAGTGCCAAGCACAGGGCCTGTTTTTTTTTGCCCCCCAAACCACTCAACCTGCTCATTACAGTAAAAAAATTCCCTCACAGAAACCACAAGCCTACAAGCACAACAATAGCAGCTCCAATATTGAAGCCATACCACACTCCTTTACCTTTCTTTCTGCATGAGAATAGAAAAACAATTATTAAAGACTTTAGCAAAAAATAACTTGCAACACAGCTCATTTCAGAGCTCCATATGCTACAGTTGTGCGCGGCAAATCACTGTATGTGATTTGGGGGGTGTCCGGATGGTCTGGACAAAAAATGAAGAAAAAAACAGCAAAAATAGCTCTCCAAAGCCCATAATATGGCCTTAGAGGGCAGTTTAAAGGCTTCTTGCACGCCCTAAACCCATAGAAAACGGGTTCAAAAGCTCCTTAAACCCATATTTATGCACTATGGGGGTGCCATAAACCCATATTTATTCACTATCACTGAAAAAAAATCTGCTTCAACTGTCAGCAGTTGACATGCAGCTTACTCTGATTTTACTCAACTCTTATTCAAACTTTACTAAGACTTTAATTGAGATGCACAGTCACTGTGCATCATGTACAGTCACTGTGCATCATGTACAGTCACTGTGCACCAAAGTAAGATTAGATTAAAGTTTGAGTAAAACCAGAGTAAAATCAAAGCTACTGCATGTCAACTGCTGGAAGTTGAAGCAGATTTTTTTTGCAGTGTATGGGGGTGCCATAGATCCATATGTCCAAATAAATCCATGTGAAAAAAAAAGTTTTTTTTTGGCTGGGCCAATTGCTTACACCACAGACTTTGGCTGACTCGGAACCAATGTAAAGATCTCCGTTGGCTCACCTTCCCCGACCCCACCAAATTATTTTGGTGACCAACCGCATGTCTCATAGCGGGATGTATCAGAAGCTGCCATTGGCTGGACTTCCGATGACAGGCTGCTGTTGGAGCATGTTGTCGGTGTATCTTCTGACAGAATGCCTACAGAGTGGTAGCTGTCGGCAGCTGTCGACGTTGTTCCAACAAGGGCCTCCATATTGATATATACCCAAAAAGAGCTACACAAGGACTCAAACCTTGGACCTCCACCTCATGTGGGGAGAGGCTAATTTCTATGTTAGCATTTAGCAGTTGCGCCACAGCACTGTTTCTGACACCGCTTCATTAGGGAATTACACATCACACATTGGCTTGCTTGTTGGATTTTTTTTTTGGATAAGTGCTCTTATGTATAACTTTTTTTTGTAATATGTAGCTTCTTTCTTGCGTTGAAAGAAGCAAGGGCCCACACATCAAAAAAAAAAGGAGCTATGTTGACCCACTTGGAAGGCAACCCGACCATAACACATGCTTGACCAGCCAACGGCGTTGGTTTACACATAGTGGCAAGCATCAGTCGGCTGGATGAGCTGGACTGACCTTGTCCTGCTTGGTCGGTCAAGCCAACGTAGCCATACAGATGTGGTCAACACATCGACACTGTTGGCCTGCTTGTCAGGTCAAATTGGTGTCAGAAATGTTAAGCGCGGCACTAAATCAACCCAGCTGTCATGCCAACGAGGTGGGCTGGCGATGCTGGCTTGACTTGTTGGATGGGTCAGACTTAGGTTGGTCTCACCCATCTCCGGAGTCAACCTGTCCCCGCTAGAGAATACAGGACAGACAGGTCAAGCCTGACCTGTTTTGGACCCCGCAAGGTCTTGAAAAAAATTGCTCGGTGGTGTAGCCAAGATAGATTTGAAGAGCCACCACCCCAAGGACTCCAAAAATGTGGTCCTTGAGTGTGCTGGACCCCTGTCGGGGGCCTCGTGTCAGCCCGCAGGCAACCACATACAGTGATATGCCACACGCAACTGTGCATCCACTACCCATGGGTTGCCACACCTCAAAACAGCTCTGTTGCAACCCAGCCCAAGCCAGTACTTGACCGGTTCAGTCCCAACCCTGCAGCGCATTGAGAGGCAAAGCCTCTCTTGCATTGCGCCGACCGCAGGGAGGGACTTGCATGAATGCAAAATGGCATTTCTGGTGTGAGTCCCCAGTCGAAAATCTCCGTTTTTGGGGGTATAAGCCTCAAATGTCATTTTTTAGTAAGTTCCCAATGGCCCGGGTCCAAGCCTTTGATCTCTTCTTTCTTCCTGTTGGGTCCATTTTTTCAAATCAGGCCCCAGGCCTCTTGAGCCCAAGCTCAATCCTACCAATTTTTCTGGTATGCTCATGTCAGCTTTTCTGTACATGTAACAATAGCTGCATACAGTTGGCAACAGGCCACAACCAGAAGGAACGAAAATGGCAGTACAGGAATACTGGGCCATATCGTTTATTGTCCAAGTACATACCTATGTTTTGGTGTGGGGTTGCATGGCAAGGATAGACATCTTTATAATGGATGGCCACCAACCCCAGGAGAGAGAATGGTTGTGAAAAGTGGATAGAAAGATGCACACTGATCTAAGCTATCAGGCACCCAATTTACAAGGGCATAGGGGATTAAAGCAATTTAAAAACAAGAAAATAAAGGAAATTCGTGGCCATACAGCAGCTCATGTGTTGGGGACTCAGGCTGGAAACCAAGTCTTACACATAAGCCTCTGTGTGAAACAGAGGCCCTGCGGGGCTTCTCATGAGAGGCTTTGTTAGGCTTGGGTCAGGCCGGGTCTGTGGGGTTTGGGTTGCAACCTTAGTTGGTTGTTGGCAGTTTTCTTGGGTTTTCTTGGATTTTCTCAATTAGTTTATAATTGTACATACATCAGTTTCAAATTGGGGTTGAAATTTTTTATGTCTTACTTTACAAGCACAATTGAAAAACAACCAAAAATTGTGGTGATAATTGCTGCCTAAGTCTGGTTGAGATTAGTGTACAGATAACTCGATCTTTCAATCAGCCATATCTTTATAGGGACTTCGAAAAACGACTCCCAAAAATTAGAACGTCTCCCATGGGAGTCGTTGGTCAAATGATTTTTTTTTGGGAGTCGTCGCGAAAAATTTGTGAAAATTGAGCAAAAATTGAGCAAAGAGAAAAAAATTATAGCTTTTGAATGGCAGGTCCAAATGACCTAAAAATTTCAAATACACAAATAGAGCCCCCCATGAGTCCTCTGAAAAAAATTTAACCCCATTGCACGCACAGAAACCATTTGTGTGGTGTGGCCCAATTTCCAAATTTACAACTTTGATTAATACAAAAAGAATTATAGATTCAAAATGAATGATCCAAATGGTCCAAAAGTTTTACAGTAATCATTCATAATACCATTGAAGCTTTTAAAAAAACTGCGGCTCAATAACATTTTCCAAAAGCCTTTGGGAATTTAATCTTTTTGTCCATTTAAGTGGAAAAAAAAGAAAAATCCCAAAGACATTTGGGAAATGATATGGAGCTGCAATTTTTTCAAAAGCTTCAGTGATCTCATGAATGATTACTGTAAAATTCTTGTACCATTTGGATCCTCTGTTTTAAAGTTATAATCCTCTTTGTATTGGTTAAAGTAGGAAATTGGAAAATTGGGCTACACCACGCAAATGGTTTCTGCGGGTGCGATGGGGTTGAATTTTTTCATAGGACTAATGGGGGGCTCTTTGTTTATTTGAATTTTTTTTTCCTTGCTCAATTTCCATGAAATTTTCGCGACGACTCCCAAAAAAAAAATCGAAATTTGACCAACGACTCCCATGGGCGTCTTTCGTCAAATTTTTGGGAGTTGTTTTTCGAAGTCACTCTTTATAAATATTGATTTTAAGATTCCTAACAAATATGTATTGTACATAGTATCATTAGAGGGGCGGTCATGGACTTACATCCTCCTCCAGACACTTTTTCCTCAACTGTTGTCCAAGCTTGCTTGTTTATTAGGTGAGATTACCTTCTTCACCAATTGCACTTGCTCGTTACTGACTGCGAATTGATGCTCAGCCCAATCCCAACAACATCCTTAAGCAAAGGTGAAGGTTGTGCTACAGATCACCGCAACCGGTGTTAGCTGGGATGCTCTCCTCAAGTGAGGATCCGGGCACGCCCAGAAACCCCCGTGAACATAGATACATATGCTCCATCCCGCTGCTAACGGATGGATAATAAATTTCTCATGTCACAGTGAAAATTAGGGTGAATGCGAGACAAGTAATGACCAGGAGAACAACAACAATAATGGGATATATAACAGAAGCGATAATTTACTCTATGAGAACTACGAGAGGGTCCACTAAGACGAATCGAGAAAGCGGGTGATGCTGGTGATTAGAAGAAGCAGGATGGTGATGAGGAGAGAAATCATGGAGAGTGATAAAATGGACCCCATGAAGTTGAAAGATGCCCGGTTTGAGGCCGATCAATCTGACCTTAACCGCTTGGCATTCCCCACCCTCCAACGGTCTACATACACATATGTTGTTAAATATACACAAGTGGAACCAAGTCAGTAACCATCTCACCATATAATCTTTGAAGAATTGCCCCGATCAAAGTCGATCACTGAAACACAGCTTTTTTTTGTGGGGGTGTAAACCTTCCCTTCGTTGATTTGGATAAACTAAATCCCAGCTTTGGGAGCGGATAGAGAGGGCGGGTGGAATAGAGCGGTAGAAAAAAGATACGCATATAGATTGGTAGATAGGGTACTGACCCGATGTGAATGTCCTCATCTAACGAGACAACGCCCCCACCACCACTATCATCAGCTTCACACCCATCATCATCATCTTGAACGACAGCGAAAGGTTGAGGCCGACGAGCATCTTTGGGACCAAGAGACTGATGGCGGTTCCGAAGAAGATAATCATTGGTAAGGATCTTGATCTTGAAAGGTCCTTGGGTGATGCTCGACGAAGAACAATTGAAGACGATGACTTCGACGGCGAACTCGCTGAGGACTTTAAACCGATTAGTCACATCCCCACCACTCGGACTCAAAACGTTTACTCTGATCATCATCTCCCCTCTACCACTCCTCCTTCCAGCCTCTAAGGCACCGCTCCGATTGGTCTGGATCTGTTGTGCAAAAGAAGACCCAATGAACACTGGCGTCACTAGTTTTGTTGTACGCAAGGGTCTATGGGGTTTATCAGACTTAAAACCTCCAAGATATTCGGCTTCAGTTTTCTGATCGAATTCAGTAGGTTGATGGGCTCGCTCGGGCATCTGAGGGGAGGAATGGCTAGCATTCAAAGTGGGCGTCCTCTGGTTACTGGTTGGAATAAACCGACGTCCAGTGTTGATGACCGAAGAGGAGACGGAAAGCGAAGAATCGGAAAAAGATGGTGGGTCATCGTGGTGAGCTTTCTGTTGGACGAATCCCGAATCATTCCCGATAGCAAGTGGCGACAGCTGCTTCTTTTGCATTCGGACTCGCTCTACTGTCAGAGAGGGTCCCGTGGTATAATTTCTCTTTTGAAAAGCCGACAATTCCTGCAAAGCGTTGATTAGGTTGGAGGCTGTATGTCGCTTACTACCTGCGACCAAACCACCTTGTGGCAATGCCGACCTCTTGAGATGCTGTTCGTCCTCATATCCTCCAGGCAGGATGAGATCATTGACAGCAAATTGTTCAGCCGGTTCATCGCCAGGCCGTGGTACCGCTGTAACCCCTAGAATTTCATTGTTTGTCTGTCTCAGAAGTTTGAGTGTAGTCGAGTCCGACAGGTCATGCGAGCTGAGCAGACTCGTCCATGTCGCGCTGATCGGACCTGCCGATTCAATCTTGGGATCTTTCGGAACTATTTTCCCAAGGATAGTAATGGAGAGCAAGTAGACACCGCCAGCCGGCTTGTTCGGTTCGTTTTGACTTGAAAGCCTTGCTCCGTACTTATCAAAATCATAGAGACCAGGTTCAGGGGAATTCCCAAGGGTTGTGGCCGTTGTGCCAGGCTTTCCGCTACCCCATCTAGTCGATCCACTCCCCTGTGCATTATTAGCTCGGCCAACGGCTGTCGAGCTAGACAAGTTTTCATCTTCTGGGACATTGTGCCCTTCCTCAATAGTAAGGACCCCAGTTTTTTGATGTTTAAATGCCGACCTCACGCTCGAAATCAAAGTGGACGGAGGTAAGGTTGTATTGATGGGTGGACAGCCGTAATGCGAAACAGACAAGTCATGGCGTTGACCTTGTTCACACAGGATGTCGGCCGGTTGGATTTGCACGGTGTAAATCAAACTATGCACCTCGTTGCGCGATATTCGATATGGAAAGTTATCACTGGGGGGTTGTGTTGGGAAAATGGGTATGATCTTGAGAGTACTGGAAACGAAATTGTCAAACTCGGGTAACAATCCTTGTTCTTCAAGTTTGATGTCCAGACTCTCCACAAGGAAATCGCCATCGCAAGGATCGGACGTGTTTCCCGGACAACTTAGTTCCAGCATCAGCATTGGATTGGAAGGCTTTTCCATTTCGATAGATTGAATTTCAGGATAACCAAATTGCTCCACGGTCAACCCTCGCGGCTTCAAATGGTGCTGGGGGATGACGGTGTCAGCTCTGAGGATGAGCGGGTCGACTGCTGGGATGACAGAGGTGAGATTTTTTTCGAGGAACGGCAAGTCCGAATTTTTTTTCTCGACTTCTTGGAAAGAGGGGCGGATTGAGGTCGATTTGCTGTGGAGAGCATTGCTAAATGCTCTCCTTTCCAATGGAATTGATTGAACACTTGTGCTCTGACTGCGTTCTTCCGGAAATGTGGGGAGATAGTCGTCCGATCGACTGGGATTGACCAACCCTGCGATTTTGGGGTTCACGTGTGAATGCAAATATCGACCAGAAGGTGAGCCTTGCCGTTGTGAGTGAGGCTTGTGGGTGGATTCAGTGTGGTAGGCTGAATTTGAGCTGCCAGGTCCTGTTAACGGGCGAGTGAGGGAGACAGATATATCTAAGGATGCCATGAGAATGAGCAAAAAGGGCAATGCCAGGGTAATTTGAAGATCAACAAATCACCGACGCACATAAATCGACGACTGATGACGATAATAAGAATCAAGAAGCTTTGAACATGACAATCACCTCGTCCCATTCCTTCAAACAAATCGATTTGGATTGCATTCTCAAAGCCAGCAACTCGCGGTGAGGATGATCGAGAGGTGATACTTGGTGGTGATTGTGATAAGAGCGGAGTTGACAGAATCGAAGACTCAGGAGGGTTGAGCATGAGAGGTTGAGTCGAGCGATGAGTTATCACTGTTGTAGGGTAAGCATGCGATCCGGAGGGGCGGGGTCGGGTACAGGGCATCCGACATCCGTGCCCGGCATATCCGGACCCCACGCCGGGTAACTAGCGGATACTGCTTTTTTTAGCGCCGGGTATTAATGGAAAACTTGATCTGCTGAGCTTTTTTTTTTTTAAAGTGAAATTTGGCCGATGGCATTGCACACTATGAATCTAGGTAACATCAAACTGAAAGACAAGGCTCAGACTGTAGGAAACAAGCGCTAAAAAGGAAAACAAGCAATTTAAAGAGGAGGACAACTGAATTAATGCGAAAAAGGAAGTGATTCAGCGAACAATGACCAGACGCCATTTGTTTGATTACAGAGCTGAAAGCCCTGGGGAGGTTTAATAAATCTCGGGTCCGCCGAGGTGCGGCAGGCAGAGTGTAATTGAGGCGATTTTGCGAAAGTTCCCTTTGAGTTGAGGTCGGGGAGACAATTCACAGGACACTACCTGCTTAGCCAGCTCGTCGGCCAGTTCGTTTCCATGAATATCTCGGTGACCTGGGCACCACACAATTGTGACTTCCAATCCATCAGGCAAGTCGGCCAAAGCGGCATCAATCTCCTCAAAGAGGGATTGCCCTGGTTGCGGAAGCCGTGGGTTCTTTGTGCGGTGAATTAGCCCCTGAATATCAACGAAGATGAAGAGGCGGTTGAATTGACCGTGGGCGAAATTCCCCGCCAACCGAACAGCCGCCAGCAAACCAACAGCCTCGCATTCATGGTTGGAAATAATTGCTTCCTTGGCAATTGCATATGCGACATAGACATTCAGATCGGGCGCAACAGCTGCACCCGCCCCCCCTTTTCCAGGGGAGAAGGACCCATCGCAGAAGATGGAGAGAGGAAGGCTTTCGAGAAAGAGTAGAGATCAAACACTTAACAGAGTCAATGGCTTGTTCCTTGCTGGCTCCTTCGTTAAGATAAGTGAGGCGCCTGGACGCCGAGGCATGAAATTCGAAGGACAGTTTGATCTGCTCGGGGGAACGGCTGATCGCAACGTCGACCAGCCCAGAAGCTAACCCAGACCTGGCCACATCCGCATGTCGGCCTCCACTTTCGGCCCTGCCCGTCAATATTAACCGTCGGACAACGTTGTTAGCTTTAACCATCACTATTTTCCTGTAGAAGAATGAAAAGCATGTTCTTATAATCGCCGAGGCCGTCGGAAAGAGCGGCGTCTTCTTGTTGATGAAAACCGTAGGAGACGTCCACATCGGTAATGATACTGCTTAGATACAGGAAAAGCTGATGATGTCAGCAATTTTGAGACTCCAAAAGACGCTGTTTTTGAACGGCCCTCAGGGGTGTGAAACACGTCAAGAGTGGTAGTTTCTGCCGCGAAAAAGGATAGGAGATTGAAGCGGTTTCAATGTTGCAAGGGGCGAGACTGGGGTGGATAGAGAAGTTGGTGTTTTGGGGACCCAAACTTTGGCACCCGCCAAAATGTGGTTTCCTAGCTGGGGTGCACAGGCCGAATACTGGTTTTACCACGCAAGTCCCTCCCTGACGGGAGGTCGCGCTGCGCGCGAGGGGCCTTGCGCCCTTGCCCCTGGCAGGCGAGGGACTTGTGTCAAGTTCGCTAGCGTCTCGCCCGGTAGGGTCGAGTGACAACAAGTTCAATGGGAACCGTGCCGGCTCTTCGTCTGGTTCAGACGGGGATAGGTATCGCCGAAGCGGTTACTATCAGTCGGATTAATCCGAATCGAGGAAGTTCGAGTCGGATTCGGAAGAAAGGAGTAAGGTGGAGTTTCGAGATATGTGAAGAGTGAAGATGGAGTTCGAAGAGACTAGAAGATAAGGTTTGAAAAGAAGATGGTGGTTTAGATTGTGATTCCCAGTTACCTACTAGTAAATATACTATTGAGAGTAAGTGTTCAGGAATTAAGTTTCAATAATCACGGTGAGGGATGGATCAAGAAAGATCTATCCCTTTTATCCTGTTGATTTGGAAATACAGGTTCTCATCCGTTGGAGTGAGACCATGCTATTCGTGAAAATGATTAAGAATATGAAAGGAACATAAGGAGAGTTCCTTCTAGTAAATCAAAAGGTATTTACCAATATGCTATTTAGCTTATCGGGTAAATAGATTGAGTATAATTCTCCGGATAATCATCTTACTACGGGTAGATTATTTTCTGGACTTTTAATCTTAAATATAAGGAGTTACAAAAAGGTTTAGTATGATGTATAGGGGGAAAGAACTCTGTACATGTTTCGATTGCGATGGTCTCGTTCAAAGTTTGATGGACTACTGACCAGACTAATGTAGTTGTTGGAATTGCTGCCACATGGATTAACTCAGTGTTAACCTCAGTGTGGTGTGCTGAAAGGCTGAAAGCAATCTCTGGCCCTGTTTCCGCTGTGGGGCTTCCTTAAAGGGGTTCCGCGCAGCCGTAGCCCCCAGGGTCTTGGCCTCTCGTGGTTGAGTTTTGAAAAAAGCTTTCGACCAAAAAAATTTTGGTTACCAGTCTGGCTTCATCTTCTGAGTCCTGGTAAGTTCCCCTTTGAAAAGGTCTGAGCAACTTTACTCACCCCAAACTGACTTGTGTTCTTGGGGTTTTCCAGATTTGCGCACCGCTTCGTCAAACACAAACGTTTTCTTTGGTTTTCAAATTGGTTCTGAAGGATTTCGTGATCCGTTGAGTGACTTTTACTATATTATGTATCTTGCTGCTTGAACTGAATCCGTCCATTGAAGCGGGTAGATTCTTTTGTCTCGTTTCATTCCGGATCGTAGATACACTTGGACTCCTACACTTGGAAAAATCCATCAAATTTTCTTGTAGGAGATTAAATCAAGGTTTCTCGTAGGATCCCAACCTCAGCTGGCTACTAAATCACCAACAGAAAACCATTCGCCTACGATCACGCCAAGAAAGACTCGCGATATCAATGGTCAACAAACCCCCTAGCCAATTACATCCTTCCATCAATTTCTTTACTCAGCGTTCCTTTGCCCGAACAGTCAACGCTTCAACGGTTAATTCTAATCCCAAACAGTCTCGTCCCATTCATCAGAGGAACGAAAATGAATCAAGAAATCAAACTGATTGGGACACATTCCTACCAACTGCTAAACAAGTAATTGAAACATTCGGGGTATTTTACAATCGTTCGACCGATTACAGAGCGGCAATCAAGTGGGAAGAACTCAAATCTCAAGGCTACCGACCTGTCAAGCGGTCGAAACTGAACTATCGCTGGTGGGAAGAGGAACGTAAACGAGGTCGGGTCCAACCCGATCACGAACCAAGTTATCCCCTATCCAACTTCCATCTTCATGCTAAAAATCCCCTTCCAAACAGCCCAACCCCCCAGCAACGCCGGAATTTCAGCACATCATCTACAGCATATCGCAACCAGAGCACATCACCTAGTACCTCCAAGCGGCCTACCTCACGTATTCTTCATAAAAATTCACCAGATGTCATTGACATCGTGGGCGATCATACCTCCTTCGCATTCCCTGATCTTGACTATACCCTGCACGACTCTGATTCCGATCCGGGAGCTGCTATACGTCGGCAATTAGGCGTCTCACCAGGAACTAAAGGAATCAGAGGACTAAGACCAGGAAGCTTTCTAGAATTGCGAAGGTAAAGTCTTCATCTGAGTATCAATATGCTCTATAAATTCTAAATTGACGAAGGACTTCTGTGAATATTTTGATTATTAAAGAACCAACCAATCTGAGGGTGGAATCCTCGTACGAGCCCATGGAAATGGTGTGGTATATGTCAACCGTGCTGGAGAGATTAGATTGAGCATCTTGGACAATGTCATGTACATGATGCACGGTATTGTGCCAGAGGATGTAGCCTCGCGTGCATATGACGAAAACTATTCGATCGATGGGTTGAACGACCCAGTCATTCCGGCGGCTCCGTTAGAAATCAGCTCAGAGGAGCTTGCTTCAAAGGGGGAAACACTGGCAGCAGCCCGTCGCGATTGTTGCCGTGCGCTTCGAGTTCTGGAAAAACACCTGGATAAACGACACTCGATTCTCACCAAGGCAGGATCTTTCAACCTCTACAATCGATTCCGGAATCCTGACCCACGGAAGTCAGCGCAGGTGACAAGTGAAGAGGGTGTGAAATTATTACTGGGTCCGCATTATGCGGAGGATGAAATCATGGTCTTTGCACTTCATCAGCAGCTGATGGATAACGCCGATATGTTTCTAGCCAACGCAAGAGAAATGCGGGATGGATCAAGTTTTTCGGTCCAGTCATCTCAAACTCTCACCGCGCTCTACACCGTTAGAAATTGGATTTCTCAGAACTCAAGTGAACTCCAGAGTTTTGTTAAAAAGTGCAAAACCATTGTTCAAGCTCAGCGACAACAAGCAAACGTTGACCCAGAGACCCATTTAAAATATGCATCCCTGTCTTTCTCAGCCTGGACCTCGACCGATTGCATGTTCATTGAAGTCTTCAGGGCCATTGCGATCAACCAACGGATGATTCAGGATCAACCTTACGATACAATAGCGGCTTGCATTTTAAAAGAAATCGGTCTCTATGATTCAGAGGCAATGGCCAAAACCTGGCCTTCGTTAACTTTCGATCGCTTTGGAGCGATTGCCCTCTTGAGAGATTTGGGAATCCTGCCAGCCTGGCAAAGCGTTGGACTGTGGAATCCAGAATTGGATCTGACCGAGAGAATATCCGATCAATTCAAGTCTCTTGCCAATCCTTCTAGTCAGACACCTGCAAAGGTGGCCTCTCCTCCTGCCGCCTCGCCTTCTTCATCGTCGTCCCTGTTGAAAACCAGCCGTGCCCCGACTTCACAAACATCCACGTTGCTTTTTGACGATCCCGCCGATTCATTACGCCACGATTTTGGTGATCTACCTGTTTTCATCATCGATGATCCAGGGGCACAAGAATTGGATGATGGTATTTCAATCGAGCTTCTCAATCAATCATCTGACCACCTTGAAGCTTGGGTTCATATCCACATTGCCGACCCTACTGCCCATCTGGGCCCATCCGATCCGATCTCTCTCCGAGCGCGATCATATCTTGATACCGTTTATCTTCCTGGGTTCACTCTACCTATGCTTCCGTCGCAATTCATCGAAAAGCATGGAATGAGTCTTGGGTCAAACAAGTCAAGTCGTGAAGTGGACCAGAAGACGCTTTCGTTCAGTGCCAGAATCAACCAAAAAGGCGACATTCTTGAGTACAAGATCCGGCCCGGTCATATCAAGAACACCAAACAGCTCAGTTACCAAGTGGTTACCGACGTCTTGGACGGCCCCAAATCCTCTTCCCAACGAGTGATCCACATAGGCCCTGATTCAGATCGAATCGTCCGAGTAGAGGCAGACCGGACTTTATCAGCCGAGGATCTCAGTCAAGCCGAGCGAGATCAGATACGAGAGCTAGGCAGAATTTCTCGAATTCTGACCAAGAGACGCTTGGACGATGGTGCGATGGGATGGCATCTCCCCATGGCCCAAGTCTTCGTCAAGTCTCACCCGATGGTCTCGCCTTGCTTAGGGATCCCCATCGCACCACGTATCACTGTCGGTAGCCCATCCTTTTCCGTCACTCTACCCGGCCAGATCACAGATTATAAGAATCATTCTTGGGGAATGAGCAGTGCCCAGACGCTTGTGAGTGAAATGATGATCATGGCCGGAAGACTTGCTGGTAGGTTTTATGTTGATTCGAGTCCTTCAAGTCAAGACTTTCGACTAGCCTTTCGATCCCAACCGTCGCCAGACCTGGTCGGCTCGATCCAGAATGAGGAAACCTGGAAAGAATTACGCAAATCCATCGATCCGAAGTCGGGCTTAATCAGCCCTTTCAAATTCCAGAAGTCCAGGATTATGTTCATGCCTGCCGTCAACGGCTTGGAACCGATGGATCATTTCCCACTAGGAATTAATGACCGATTCGGTTATTGTAAAGTGACTAGTCCGTTGCGAAGATACAGCGATCTGGTGGCACATTGGCAGATCAAGAACGCACTCCTCAAACGAGCAGATCGACGGACTTATGCGGATAAACAGAAGGTGCTGTCGGAGAAGGGGATGAAGGAATTGATTGATCGGATGGATCGCGAGAGCAAGCCGATGGTCAACCTCGACCGCAAGATGAACCTTTCCTGGCTGAGCTACCTCTTGAGGCGGATACTTTCGGACCGAGCCAGCTCGACGGACTCGCTCAAGATTTGCACCCAAGATAATAGTGGTCAAGGTGAAGGGGCGGAAGGATTTAAAGGACTGGTGAATCATCAGCTAACGGCCATCATCCTTCAAGACCCAGTCCTGATGCGATTCACCAACCGTTGGTCGTTCAAGGCCTACATTCCGGAGCTCGGCTTGCGCGCCAGTTTAATCACCGACCAGGTCGAGGACTGGTTTGCCAAATGGGTACATCATCATCACCACCATCAACTCAACAATGACAGTCCCACTCGACTGACTTCCTTTGACAAGGATTCTCTGGAAGACTATGATCCAGTGGGATTGAGAGTTCCTGTTTATATTGCCTACATCAATCAAGAAGATCATTTGATCTTGAAACTCGATGCTAATCGTCCCAACTTTCTCATTGAATCCACTGCTTGATTTGTTTTCAGTTATTCTCTTTTCCTCTGATTTTTTAAATCTTTTTGGAGCCAATTTTACTTTCATTCTTTCTGGTATAAATCACACTGGGATTAATTGACCAGTGGACTGTTTCCAAACTGCGTGCGAAATGACTCGAAAAGTTGACAACTACAATGGAGTTCTTCTCAATGTGTTCATACTCTCCAACCAATTGAGTCCCAGCAGGGACTTAGTAATAACCTTCAGTGATTATCAGATCCTCAGATCATTATTCTCTGGCAAATACTTATGGGATCCCAAAGGGTTGGAGCAAAAAAAATGGTCTGATGGCAAACCTAAAGAAATTCTCACGGGCCTAACTCTCACCTTTGTCGGCAGGACTAAAAGGAAAAACCAAAAATAAAAAATAAAAATATGGGATTCCATTGTGTACTTGTGGATCGGAATGTCCAAGATTTTCCGAAAAGACAATATGTATGCAAGTCCTACCACTTCATAAAAAGATTTCTTGAGGAAGTGGACAACAAAGCATTGGATAGATGACTCAAGTTTTATGTCTCACCTGTAGGGTGCGTGTGTTCATGTCCAAACAACTGTCCTCAGTTTACGACGACGTCCTTGTGTGGCAAAGTCCACAGGGAAATTGCGGTTTTAGTCCCTTTTATCGCTTCATCACTCTTCCTTAAGCTTCATCCTGATCCTACGGGAGCCCGAGATCCTGCAGTTCCTTTGTCCGATTATGTACAAAACTCACATTATCCCCAACAACTCCTGAGTATGATTCATTTCTCTCTGTAAAAACAAGACAGAATGCCGGTCAATTCATGGGGTCTATCTAAACCACTGCTCTTGGGTTCCCGCTTGCTCAAAGTAATTATTAAGGGCGAAAGATTTTGCGGAAACTCATTCGGGTCTCCAATCAAATTCTAGGTGTTAGAGAAGTCCACGATTTCTCATGGGAGGAGTCGATCATGCTATAAGATGCAAATGTCGATACCTACCACCAAAAACGATGAAGATGAAAGAAATCCTCAACGTGCTTACTTGCCTGGACACACTGAATATCCTGATGATAACAATAAGTAATCTCGACGAACTTGACCTCTTTGTTATAAACAGAAAACGAACAAGGGCACGGTTGATCTCAAAAAAGGGGTTATAGAAAGGGGGGAAATGCTGCTTAATATCTTGGTTTTTTATGGTGATCATCATAAGCTCCTCCTCCATGACCATCAGAGGTACGATAATCTTCAAATTCTCTTTTGGATCCGTTTTGACTCGATGGATTGCTTTGCCGACTGGCCCAGCCTTGTCCCGGACCTGCCCCAGCGTTCGCACCCGTACCGGAGAATCCACCAGCACCGCCACCGCTTGAGAAACCAACTCCAGCGCCTCGAGATCCGAATCCTCCGGAGCTACCTCCAGGTCGATCACCGTATCCTCGATCCCGACCGCCACGACTGCTACCACCACTACTTCCAAACCGATCATTCCCCGGTCGGCCTCCTCCTCCTCCTCCTCCAAACCCGCGGTCTCCCATTCGGCCTCCACCAGGACCAGAAGATGGTCCATTGCGAAAGCCACCTCCGCCACCTCCGCCCGCACCTCCAGGTCTGAAGCCTCCTCCTCCACTAACTCGAGGACCCCCTCCAGGCGCGCCCCGGAATCCAAATCCACCTGATGCTGGCGCTAGTTCTGCTGGTGCTGCCGCTGCTACCGTTGGTGCTTTTGGTCGTCCTCCTAACCCACCACCGAGACGACGAGGCTTCCATCCTTTGACAGTCCGTCCCCGTTCTACGTCTACTAGAATCCGGCGTCCTTTGATCTTGAGTCCTTCAGCATCCTTGTACGCGGCTGAGCAAATTCGAATTAGTTATGAATGATACGGTGAGTAGTAGAAGAAAGGAAATTTGACGATCCATATGGAGCCGAGAAGAGTAATCGAAGTGCGTATTCCATCCCAAGTAAGTCAACGTCCGTGTAGTTCGAATTGTTTCGGGAGTGGAGGATTGGGGGGGAAGTATGTCAAGGGGAAGACACGGAATGAGGGAATCCGAGGTGGCAAGTGATAGACGGGTTCCAATTCGACAACGACGAGGAATGCATCATGCACGTACCGGAGATTTGGGTGATAGGCAAAGAATGAGGAAAGGAGAGAATCGATTCAAAGTTCAACTTACCCATCTGATCAGGCGGAAAGAGGTCGACCAAAATAAAAACAAGGAATGAAAGGAGAGTGTGAAAGAGGGAGGAAGAGAGTAGAAGATAGAAGAACAGAAAACACCACCCCTGGTTATGAAAGACCAGTCGAGTTGACCATGGCGCTCAAAAGAGATGGGGGCAGGCAAGTTGAATAAAAAGTTGAAAATTTTCATCTCTGTGTACAATAGGATATACAAAGAAAGAATCCATTTGACAGTTTTGATGTGGAAGAAAGTCAGAGAGGAAGAGGAGGAGGAGGAGGAGGGAGAAAGAGTGGTGTGACGAAAGTGGAGAGGAAAAATGCATAGATGATAGAGGAAAGAAGCGAGAAAGTTTAAATTTACCCTTCATGTCCTTTTCGCGTTCAAACAGGATAAACGCATACCCTCGACTTTTTCCCGTCTGCTTATTCTTTACGATCACTAGTTTTTCAATCGGTCCATACATGTCAAACTCTCGTTTCAGATCCGACTCGGTTACCTCGAATGATAGTCGCGAGATGAAAAGCGTTCGATAGGGATCTCCGGTCGCATTGGGATCTTGTTTAGGATCATCTGTTGGTTCGATATCAAACAAGAAGAGGATAGATCATCAATCAGAGAAAATAGATCGATCGTCGTCGACCTTTACAAGTTAAGAAAAACGCAAACAATTTTCCTCTCTCGCAAGCTGTTCTTCTTTCCTCCGACGGCGTTCTTCCTGACGGCGTTCAAATCGAACCTGCATCGAGTCGGTCAGGGTCTCGGGAGGCATTCGATCGACCAAGGGATCTTTTTCGCCATTTTCCTGATTAACGCCATCCTCATTAGTGCTAGCGGCTTCCAGCTCTAGACGATCGAGAAGAGGTGAGACACAGCTAATGTGCTTTTTGTGAATTGAGACATCGGGATCCCGTCCAAGTGGTTTACAGTAGGGAAGTGGGGGACGAGGAGCGAAGAGTTTGAGTAAGTTGGGTGGTAGTTGATGAGTGCCAACCATCCTGAGAGAGATTCGTCTATTGAGGTGAGGTGCGGTATTACGTGGTGCTCGAGAGAATTTTCAATTTGGCTGAAGAGAAGCAGAAGACGGCTGGAGGAGAGGCGAGTACTCAGCCCCGAGTCGGGGCCCCGCCGCAACCAGACCGAGTCATTCGGCGGTCACTGCGTCATCACCAGCTCGATTTCAGCATGGCAAGAGAATGTCCCTTCAAGATTCAGAAAAATTCAGGAATTCTTGAAAAGGAAGAGAAAGACAGATACGGAACTTCATCAGTTGATTGAGATCCTAGCCAAATCTTTGTAATTGCATAGCAAGGAAAATAATTCACAGGGTGGAAAAGGATAAAGCTGGTAATCAAAGAAGTTTACATGAAGAACTAAGATTAAGGGAAGAAAATGATCAGGAGGTTTTGTTAAGGAAAGGAGATGATGAGAAACAAAATTCTACATTTTCTTACTCATCAGAAAAGACCTAGTCTAGACACCAAGTGTTCTCATTTAGGGTATTCAAAGCTACATATTTTTTCAATAAACCTTGGACAAGACTTTTCTTTGATGGAGCAGGTCATGGGTTTAGCACACCCACAATTTTGTTTTTGGCTTTTGTTTCTGCGCAACTGGCGTAGGGTACACAACAGCCTTCCCATCCTCTCACCTCCTGCTCGCTCGGCCTCAAGTGGTCAATTGATCAATCAGACAATATTTATTGTTGTGTTTTCTTCCTTTAGGTTTGGTCTTAAGTCCCTGTAAGTCACTTTCAATACCACTCTTGCACCTGGTCTATTCTGAGACCAACTTCCTCCAACTTTTTGTCAGTGAACAATGATGGTCTTCTGATTGTATGGCCCACAAAAAAAGATAGCCCCAATAAGAATATCCCTTGGTGGCTCTTCCCAAAAATCTATTTGTGATACCCTTGGCAGTCCTTTACACAATGGATTGACTTTTAAGAGCAGACAACAAGTGTTGTACATGATACAGAAGCGTCATACGCTTGTGGCTATCCAGCTATCCTCACTGAAAATGAACAATCTTTCATGATTTACTTGGTCCAAGCTGAACCAGACCTGTTTCTCAGCAAAATCTGTGAAGACCTATTGTCATACAGTTGCAAGCGGCATCTGTCTGCTAGGCCCTTCTCACCAAGGAGGAACAACGCTGAGCCAGCTATGCTACCCGTAGTGGTAGCATAATTTTGCTACAGCTAATGGTTTTCTGTTGGCTGCTAGCGAATTTGGTGCTATCACTACTCGCCCGGCCTCAAAAAAGCAGCATTTGTGCTGTGTTACAGTGCTTTTTAGCGCAAAAATGGGCTAGAAGCGCGTAAACGCAGTGTAGCGGCACTACCAGGCCTCTAATGCTGCAGCTGTTTTGGGCTGCTACACTGTGCTTTTTTCCAAAAAAGCACAGGGTAGCGTGGCGGCCTACTGTTGGGAGGGAGGCGTTCGGAATGTTGGGGTTTCAAAAAAGAAAAAAATTACAGGTCCTCTGCGGAATTGGGCCCCACCAATCTGTCTGGCCATGCAGAGGCTCCCCGTAGCAGGTAGCAGGTGTTGAAATTACATTCTCTCAGTCTCTTTCATTATCATTGCATATTCATTGTAGTTCAACTGTTGTCCCACATCTCAGCCCATGTGTAGTAGACTCAAAGTGTAGTCCTCTCTGAGAAAATCAAACCATCCGTTTTTCTGCGCCTGTTCCCTGAACACTCTCATTGAGGTTCTTGTAGAGATCTGCTTTTCCTCATCTCAAACTAGCAGTACTTCTTTCAGAGTACTTGAGATATTTCCTCAGGTCTGAAAAGCCAGCTATTGGAGCTTTTCCTCTGTGTCCTCCTCATTAGTTTCCAAGGCATCAAGCCACCCGTATTGGGTAGCGTGTTGGGATACCTGTATGAAGTCATCATATGCTTGTAGTTAGGCATGCTTCTACCAGATTGCCGGTTTAATCCTCTTCCCTCTCCTTATCGAAATCTAACCAAGACAACCTCACTGTGAGTTTGGTTGATCACCTGGGTTCCCCTCAACAGGTTATGAGACCCTCCAGTCTCGCTTTTATACACATTGAATCTCCTTCATCTTTGTCCTCTCGAACTCAGACTCAAGGCTGTCAATCCGTGCACTCAACCTACAAAACTGCCCTCACTTCTACCTCAGATTCTTTCAATGTCAACCTGCCAGCGTTGAAATCGGGAATTTACAAAGCGGATAACACTAACGTAACAGTTTTGGTGTTGTTATCATTACAATAACAGCACCGGCCAGGCTGTTACATTTTTTGTTTTTATTTTTTCCTTTTTTTTGAACCGTTACACTATCTGCCCCTGAATTTTGCGGATAACAAGCAGCTGAGAGATCTTTTTGCCCATAATTACCTTGACAAACGCGGATAACATGTTATCAGAGTTAGGTTCCTCCGTAACAAAGCATAAAAATGACTTTGTTGCACTACTCACAGGCTCTAAAGATCTTTTAACCGGATAATGATAACACGTTATCCAGTAATGCTGGGAAGTTATGTTACGGAAACACCTCCAGATATTGTAAAGTATGTAACTTCCCAGTGTTGCCAGCGTAGCAATAATCCCTAACAGCTAACGGCTTTTTCTGTAGCTGTTAGTGGTTCAAGTGCCATCGCTACGTGCTGGCGCCCCTAAAAGGGCATCACTAAGCTACACTACAGCCCTTGTTAGCAGTTAAACCCGCTACAAAGGGATTTAGTGCAGCGTAGCGGCCCCTAGGACTGCTAACAAAGCGCTGGCGGTGAAAAAAGCCACTACGCTACACTATTTTGACAAATAGTGTAGCGACCCAGCACTGACTCCAATAACATCAATAACATCAACAATACCAACTCAATCCACTTGTGGAACAACGGCAGTATCTGTGATACACCATTGTCACCAACTATCACTACATAAAAATTTCCAATCCAAGATTGGGAGGCTTGTTTAGTGTCTAGTACTTGTATCAGCAGAAGCATCCTCACAACGTCCAGGCCCCTGCAACACACATCTGTGATTTCCACTGGATAAACCGGTGGAAATCACATCAAACTGTGGTTTCTGGGTACAGTGTGTACCAAACACTGAGGAGGAGCCTTCCTAGGTGGGAGGTAAGGTACCTCCCTGAAAAGAAGGAACCCTTCATGGCAAGGAGGTAGTGTTTCTACCTCCTGCCAAGGAGTATTTCTCCTTGCCAGGTACAGGAAGACTGGCCGGCAAAGGAGGAATCCTTGGTGGGAGGTACATATAGTACATCCTTGCCAAGGAGGCTTCCTTCTAGGCGGGTAGGTACTCTCTGTACCTCCCACTGAGGAGGATTTCTCCTTGGCCAGCTGGTAAAGTCTGCACTATGGGGTTGAGGAGAAATAGTCCCCGGAAGTAGGTAAAAAAAGTACCTCTGTGCCAACAAGGATTCCTTCCCCAGAGGTCTTTCCTTACCTCCCACTGTGCAACAGTGGGCAGGTACATTAAAGCAGGGTTATTGGGGAACGTAACTTTTTAAAGTTATCCAGTTTTTTTATTTTTGTAACATAACTAAAAAAACTTGTAATTTCAAGTAACATTTTTTTTTTTTTTTTGAAATGGGTAACGTAACTTTTTTTGAGGTG
This sequence comes from Puccinia horiana, assembly GCA_001624995.1. Taxonomy (NCBI): domain Eukaryota; kingdom Fungi; phylum Basidiomycota; class Pucciniomycetes; order Pucciniales; family Pucciniaceae; genus Puccinia; species Puccinia horiana. The sequence goes on from LWDY01000014.1 coordinate 745,528, forward strand.
AGGTGGTGTTCAGAAAAAAAATTCAAAATCGTATTGCATATAGCTTAGTGGTTAATTAATCCCTCTTGGAGGGTGGCAAATTTGAGGTTGAGAGTTCAATCCTCACACTGAAGCAATTTTGACCTTGCTTGCTGTGGAGGGGACCAGTCCAATTTCATTGTTTCAAATTGAGCACAATTTATCTTGCTCTTATTGAACACAACAATCAAAATTCACCACCCTTCACAGAAAGTTACCCACAAGTTATCCAATTTGGAAAAAAAGTAACTAACCCTGGTTTAGCTGAAGCAAGCTGGGAACATAACTAATAAAAGGTCAGGGCTTTTTGCACAACAGATAACGTAACTTGACTACAGATATCTGTAACTGGCAGATAATGTAACTGTCAAAGTTATGTTACGGTCAGAGTTCTCCATTTGGAGAACGTAACTGCCCACCGTTGCACTGTGGAGGCTCTTCTAGACTTGAACTCGCTCCCTGTCACTGGACATTTCACCTATTTATCCTTTCAGTCTTGCTCATCAATAAACTCAATTTATCAGCCTCAAAATCACATCTCAAACTTCCACCTCAATAATCATTCAATCATCTCCTTCATCAATCTCTTTCCGATCTCATCATCTTCTTTCTCTTTCTTTTTCTCATTCATAAAGCTTAAAAGTCTTGGTTCTGTCTGGTGAGATTCATAGTCAACTCAATTCATAATGACCTATTTCATCAGATCTTCCATCCTTCCCTTCTGTACTCACTCTTGTCATAGTTCCTGTCTGTCAGCCGGTGTCTCTTCTGTGACGGCTGGTTGATGAACACGCGCTGTATTATAGCGGTAAAAGCCACGCCTCGACACTGTAATAGCGGAGGGGCTAGCAATCAGACCGTAGGTCTGATGACAATTGCCTTCTTAAGAAGGCGTTCCTGCTAATTTGTTGTCGAAAGACATACGACACTACCTAAGGAAACTAGGTAGCTTTTGAGGGAAGGAAGAGAGAACGAAGAAAGGGATGGAAAGAGATTTGAAGGGATAAGGATTGAGTTGATAGGATTAGGAAAATGAGTTTTTGAGCCCCTGGTTACCTTTTTAGTATATTTTACTATGGGTAAGTTGTCAGTAATTATAAATAGTTTCTGATCAAGGGTGTGTGAGAATCAAGAGACCTCCCACCCTTTTATCCTAGTTAGAAAGAAACCGTAAGACAGTTCTCACCCCAATGGGTGGGAACAATTCCCTCCTTCGAGGGTACATACAGATTTCATATGTATAATCAGAACATGAGATAAGAAAATGATTTACCAGATAGGCTATTTAGCCTACCGGGTAAATAAAGAGAATCTTAATCTTCAGAAAATAATCACACTTGTTGGTGTATTATTTTCAAGAAGATTAATAAAAGTATAATTTTTTTTGGAAAACATAAAAAGGTAGATTAACAGAGGAATTGAACTTGAGACCATGCACAAGTTTATATTTACATAACTTCAGTCTGGTGTACTAACAACTAGACTACGGTGGTCTTTCCTGATGCAGCCACTTGGGTTAGCATGCTGATAGCCTCAGTGGCTGACACTGTCATTCATCATACTCCTGTCCTCCAAAGTGCTTCTCCTTATTTGTCTCTCATCTTTAATCATCTCTAATGTCTTTTCTATCCTTCTTGTTTTTCATTTTCAGTTCATTCTGCTTTTGGGTCAATTCGATCTCATTTGAAAATCTCTTTTACAGTTAAAAGCATAAATCTCTACCAAACAACTTTGGAAAATCATCTAATACCAGAATGTCCGACACAGGAGAACCAAAGCCTTGAATGGCCACTCAAGCCATAGGACTGGGGCCAACTACTCACACGGCTATGTCCCTGACACGCAACAGGAACAACAGATTCCATCAGGCCATGTTAAAAATTGTGCTGGATACAACACCTCAATTGACGGAAAATAATTACGGTGTATGAAAGAATTGTATAAATGTGCTGCTCAAGCTCAGGGGGATACTTCTCAATCTAGATTCACCAATTGTACCATTAAAGTTGAACCCAGGAAGACAACATTGAGCTCAAGCTTCCAGTCATAGCAAAAATGGACACAGTTACCCATAACAATGTCATCAAGGCAGAAGAATGTCCTTGCCTACTTGTTTCTCTTCAAATCCCCTTCCTGTCACACAGCGTCTAGTACAAGAGACGGGTGGGCACTAATGAAGGAGATAGTTCAAATAGGGGACTGACTGTTCGAAGATCTTCTTTGTTTCGAAGAAGAGTTACTAGGCTCAGAGGGACTTAAAGTAGAACACTGAAAGGGTTTGCGATGGCAAGGCTCAAAGAAGGCAGAATCAATTTATGCTGAAAACTATAATCTCATTTTGATAAGGAAAAGATGGAAAGCATAGAATTAGACAGTTTATATAGGAGATATAACTAGTACTACAAAGGTATGACATGAGTTCGAACAAGGAATGAGGTCATAAGGTTAAAGCAGAAGAAATGACAGAAGGAGGTCATAGCTTCTGAGTCTAAGCACCTGGGCAAGTTCATGACGTATTCCATGAATGATGACCAAGTTTTTGTAAGTGTGGTGGGTGCAAAGAGGGTTGAATCAAAGTTTGAAGTTTGAGGACTGTGCGAGTCAAAGCTCAAAAGTTTCAAAGAGGAAATGCATGAATCTGGAAAAGGGAGTTTAAGTGCATGAAGAAGTAACACCGAAAACAGGGAAGACCGGTAAGAGGGTTATTGGTCTTCCCTTTGTTTGCATAACGGGAAAGCATCATGCTTTTGAATCTTTGAAGTTTGAAAGTAACTTCAAGGAGAGCACTGAGAATTGCTGCAGGTGCATATAGATATAATGTGCAACCCAAGGATTAACCAAAAGCTTGAAAGTTGCTGAGGTTATGAAATAGAGTAGAAAAGCATCCTTAGTAAATGCAGAGAAGATCCAACTGTGAGATCATTAGTGCTGAGTCTGTCGTATGACACCTCCTCTCTCCACACCCTCAAACAACCATTAATGCATTCACATAAAGATCTCATTGTAGAATTTGTTTGCAATCATCTCGCGCAATCAGATAACAAAAATAAAGCAGAATTGAGGGAACCTGCATCAACTACAGAAGCAGTGTTTTCCTCTGGAAATAACAAAAAATTCACCGGTCATACAAATCAAATCAGAATGCACAGTCTCTTCAAGTTATACCAAAGGAAGTTGTAATCCAAAGCAAGACAACAATCAATATGCCAATACTTGTGGGCACTTACATCCCAAGAAAGCCCCCAACTGGTGGAGCAAATTTTCAATCTAAATAGAAGGCAGGGACGAACAAAAACAATGTGAATTACTACATGTTGCTTAGTGAGGCTTTTGATCAATGAAGGCAACACCAAATCCAGCATCATTCTAGACAGTGGCACCTCAGCTCATACTTTCAACAACAAGCCATTCTTCTCAACGCTGAATCTTGGTGATTTTGATGAAATCATAAAGAGAAAAGATTCAATAAAGGGGGAGGTTACCATTCTCTTGAGGTGGCACAGTGGAAAAATCTTCCTCACAAACTGCTCATATGTACCAGATATTGTAATCAATCTGATCAGTCCTTGTGAGCCTGGGTTTCTTACATGACAACAGGACACATGGGATTTGCTCACCCAGGTTGTATTTTCTCTACTTATGGGGAATATACAACCAGAAGAGAAGAAAAGAAGAGAGGATAAAGAAAAGTGTAATTCTAATTAAAAGGCAGTCTTATAACTTTAAAAGTCAGCTGCTGAGTGGAGCTTACTCTAGGCCTCCTCCTCAAATGAAACTGAGGAAGGTTGGACTAAATTAGTAGCCACTTTTGTTTTTATACTATAGGTCAAGGTTACACAGCAGGAAAACCAGAGATATTAAAGAAGCTTAAGGTTTGGTGAACAAGGTTGAAGATCTAGAGATTTTCATCATAAGAAATGAGGAAAAACTAGTGTTGAAAGTTGACTTACTTTGGGAGTAATCCAAATACTGAAGAGTAGAGAGCTTAGGCCAAAGGAGGTCCTGATTGGAGGTATCCAAGCGCCTAGGAGAGCTAAATGTAATAGATTGTTTTTTTTTCCTGGTTCTGTGTTGAAGTCTGGGCTCTGGAGACATGTCACAGAAGTAAGAATAACCATTGAGAATTTTCCTGTACAATTCAAACTGGTTTCTGACAAAAATGGTTGGGAGACAAGTTTGGTAAAAACAGCCATCAGACAGCCGTTCATTTATCAAGTGTAATAAAAAAGGTATCCAATAAAGGAGATCGAGCCATGATTAAATCAGGCTTCGGTATCTAGAGCAGCTATGTATTTATATTCCTAATAACTATAAATAAAAAATCAAAAAAAAAAACGGGGGAAAAAAAATCAGATCAAATAATGATCGTATTGCTTGAGCATCCAAACCAAAGATACCGCTACAAGAGGAAAGCGAGAAGGGATGATTAAAGATTGTGACTTGATGATTGAGAGAACATATTTGATGATTTACTCACAGGCTACTATGAAGGGTGGTAACCCACCCGATCCGACAGTTTTATAAGCCACAGCTTCAAGCAAGAAATGTGATAAGGCAATCACAAAAGTACCTAATGCGAGATGATATAGTCTTTGTTTGATATTACCAGAAAAATTTGGGGGGTTTTATTTTTGTTGGGATGAAAAAAAAGTTCAGAGAATCGTTTTTTTTTGTCTGTCTTGATTCGATCTATGTTGTATACGTAAAACTACTTTTTTAAAGTTTGGTTTGGCTTGATTGCTTACCCTGGATTGGAGATATTATAGGCAGCATATAACCTAACTAGACCAGCGGTGATAGTCCAAGTACCAAAATTACGACTTTGGAGCTGAGTGACTGAATTTGATCGAGAGGCAAAAATGGTAGTTTTATTAATCAGTTTGGTGGTCCGGCTACACATGTAGACCAATACCGACGGATTATTTACCGCGTTCAGTTCGACAATTGTAGACCTTCCGAGCCCCAGTCAAAGAGAAATAGTTCTGTATTCCGTTGAGGATTGAGACAGCTGCGATTACGATCATCCACTGTTTTTGATTTACGAAAGAAAGAAAAAAAGAAAAGATTGATTATTAGTTAGGACTTGCATGTATTAATTGGCTTTTAATGTGAGTGTATTGAGGCACTTTGGGTAGCCAGCCCGGATGAGGAGGGAGACCAGCTGGAGTGAAGAGCAGAGTTGGTCAGTCTCTGATTATGTGCGGTGGAGCAGGGGACTGAACCTAGGATGGGGATGACTAGATCGTGTGCCATTTGGCTTGAGGAGAAAGATGGATATCGTGATCGCTGGTCTGTGGTTTATGTTGGGCACTCGACAATCTTGGCTCAGTCATTCGCAGCCAGCCATCCCTGCGAAAACAAATATCGCTCAGTCTGGATGAGAAGCCAAAGTAGTAGGGCCCAAGGGGGGCCAAGACCAGACCCGCAGCACGCAGCCCCCGTCCACCCAAACAGCCTCCACAGTAAAGGAAACCAACCCAACACTCAACCATCAAGATACTCCTCTGAAAGCCTCCGTCCATCGATAGGAATCGCGAAATAGAAAAACCAGATAACGCGTCGGAAACAGCGACTATCCTGGCCACTCATTCGATGACCGAGACTAGGGAGAGTGGTGCGGATCCGGACCCGGCCTCACAGCTCATTCTCTCGGCCGTCCAGTCCGCATTACAGTCAGTCTCTTTATCTCTTTTCCCAAGCACAAATACTCTACAAGAAGAAGAATGTATACTTCCGCGTGTGATGACGATTCATGCTTGGGAAGAAGGATCTTAAAACTACCACACATCGGATTCGGAGGAGGCTGACCAAACACATTCTGATATTGGTGTCTTGTAATCTAGGACAATCATAATTGATGGCACAAGATACGCGAGCGATCTGAAGAAATTTGAGAAAATTCTGGAAACGAAGACCGAGCTATTGAAGCAGGACCCCACCAACAAAATAGTCCAGGCCGACCTCGAGTCGAAGAAAGCCAACCGCGATGAATGTTACAAGCAGATAAAGGAGGTGTCGAGCCGGGTCTCTCAAGACCTGTATGGGGTCTATCGACAGTTGTTTTCCGAGCCTTCGACGATGGCCGCCGACTCGAAGACACAGATCCTCCCCCAGTCTACCCAACGCTCTACCTCATCTGACCAAGAACACGAGATCGTGGCGACCCATGGGCAGATTCTGGAAAAGCAACTCAAGACAAACGAGGAAGAGATCGAGCGGATCCGGGTCGAACATCGCCAAACGATCGAGAGCCTTCAACAGCAACTTGCGGCCCAAGACGCGGAGATTCGAGTGATCAAAGCACTCCTCCAAGCCCCCACCGCCGTCGTCCAACCTCGCCAAACATCTGAAGACGCGATGGCCATCGATGTGCATCACAGCGATCTTGAGGAGGAAGCCCCTAGATGGTCGATCGGAGCAGGCCTAGATGGATGCAGTTTGATCAAGGCGGCCGTCCTCGAACAGCAAGAAACTCTGACACTAATCATCGACGAGATCGATGCCTTGCGATCCGATGTCGTCTCCCATCTAACCAAGATCCCCGAGCATCTCCAGCGGGGCATACGCATGATCCAAGAAGATGTCCAGTCAAACCTCCAACTCACCTCCGCCAGCCACCTCAAACGTCTCACCGACCTCGTCCAGAAAATCGTCGCCGACTTCGAATCCCGCCTGCTCGCTCTAGAATCGGTCGCCAACCGTCTCGCGCCCTCACTCGCACTTGCCTCTTCCAACCAGCTGTCCCTCATCCCCAAAACTTCTCCCCATGCCGACTCCTCCAATCCTGAAAAAAGAGATTCTCGGATACATCGTCGCCAATCTAGCTTCACTTCTTCCGAATCAAAACCCGCCATCCCAAATAATCCCTCCAGCTGTAGACAACAATGACATCCAAATCCCTTCTTAACTATCTTGAAATATTTTTCCCGATTTCGTACTCCAAAGGAAGGAACTTTCACAAGAGAACCCTATCAACTTATTTATTATTTACTACACTCAAGTTTTATCGTCTCAAAGAGATTGAAACCAAAAAGAAAAGAAAAGAAAGCCGATTATCTTATGTTTTTTTATTACGTCGGGAGTTAAAACTTTTTTTCTTAATCTCAGTTTTTGATGAATTTCGACTACCAAAAGTGGACCTATTTTGTCCTTTTATTTTCGCTATATTCGTGTAAACATATGTATTTTCTATTGGTTTTGGAACCCATCCACGAGGACCGGGATGATCCGACAAGCCAACACAATCAGTTATCATGTTGTTGTTTTTCTATACCACTGAATTCAAGACATCTTTGACCAGTCTTATATTATCCCTTTCGTTATCCGATGGGCGATAGGCCTGGTGGACGGTAAGATATATCCTCAACAACGACACAGATCCTCCACAAAAGTGCAACTTCCAGGAAGTTGTCTGGTGACCGCACACAACCCCCAACCAACCAACCTAATCCCTGATTATTTTTTTTACCTGACAAAATGATCACACAAATGTTGATTTTTTTTAAGAAGATGAATGTTGATGAAGCAGGAGGAAGTTTTTGAGCGCTTTTCTACACGGTTCAGATGCTACTCGTAGGTCGGCTTGTAATGGCACCCAGTCCTGGCTATAACAAGTCTCCAACTCTCGATCAATCACCTTCTCGATCTCATGCGTCTTGCTTGATTTCGGTAACCGTTGAATACACTACAAATATAAAACAAAAATTGTCATTCGGTTGTTCTAGAGATCTGTGTAGAGGACAGTATCGTATATGTCGATGTTGAATGAAGAATCACTCTCCGACTTTTTTCTTTTCAGGAAAAAATTAACGAGATATTACTCACAACTTTTAGTCCCAGTGCAGCTCTTCGGCACGGCCCACCCTTAGACTCGGTAGATATCCGATCACTCAACTCGATCACGCGAAGATAAGTCTTATAAGATCTATCAACAGGAAGATAAAGTGAGCATTCCAACGATTCGAGATTTCGGTATAAAAAAAAAGTAAATAGAGAGAGGAAAGAAAAAATTCGGACTGACAGTTCATATTCACCCGCCGTATAAGCAGTCTCGGCATAGCGTAAGATATGGAAGGTGTTTTCGGGTTGGATGAGGATCAAGTCTTCCAAGGCTGACAAGCTTTGTTCGTATCTGTGGCCGCAAATTGAGGCGTTGTTAGTGGGTTGGTCAGGGACTCTCTCCAGATGAGAAATGTGGAGAGACTCAACAATCCTAGACTGGCATAGGCATCCGCCAGTTGAAGCCATCCTTCAGGATCAGAGTAGACGGTATCAAGATGGTCGACGAGCAGTTGGATACCGGTATGGAGTGAAAATGGATTGGATGATGATGATGATGATGATTGGGCGTAAGGGGGCGGGGAGTGATGAAGGTGAAGGGCTATCAAACGTTTTCTAACGCGCTGGAAAATAGACAAGATGAACGAGATTTATAGTAAGCCATCATCATCTTGTTCTAGCTCATTGGGACGTACTATGTTGAGCTCCCCAACACTCCCCAAGTCGGCATTCTTCGGACTGAACTTCTTGGCTAATTCCTGCTCGTAAAAACTCTTGGCGCCATCCAGATCACCTTGCGCTTCGAGGAACATACCATGCAACACAGTCACTCGAGCCGAGTTGGGAAATTTGCCTTCTAATCGCTGAATGACCGTCTGGTAGAATGGCCAAAACCAAGTAAACAAAAAAAAGGGAAGAAACCAATCGATCGTCAATGTTCAGAAGTCCTTGGGCCTCTTCGACCCCTGATCAATTTTGTTTTGTGGCTTCAACCTTAGCGAGCTGGACGTTTCCGAGGTCCAAAGCAGCCACAGCGACCTGTTCATAAACCGTCCAGACTGGGAAGGAAAAAAAGAGAGAGTAGATGATGAGAATAGAGACTGAGAGGGATTGAAGGCGAAGAGAACGACTTACGATCATCACCCAACCGACTGCTTCGTCCAGAAGATCCCAAGATAACCTCAGCCAATTGGACCACCTCCTGGCTCTGTCTAACGCCCGAATCCCTCAAGACTTTGAGCCGATCGATCGCTTGGTTTAACGAAACCACCTCCTGCATCTTCCGTCGTTTCTTTTTATTCCTTCCTCGAACGTCTCCCGTCTATGTAGTTCTTGTGATGTGATTTGTGTTGTTCGTCGACAAACAAAGAATAAATAAGTGGGTTTCTTGCCTTTCGGGGTCCGGTACACCTTCCCGGGGGGTTACGTCACATCAGTCACCGGTGACATCTTTTTTAGTTGCAACTGAGTTTTAAAACCCCAGAGCTCGGTTGAAGACATGAACTCATGTTTTGAAATAAACTCAAGTGACAAAAGTATTTTAGTTTTGTCGTTTCGGGTCTGTTGTCATTGTTGTAGAGTCCTGGACAGGAAAAAGAATCAGAAATGGAAGCAAAAATAATAATAAGTAGAATGAAAGAATCATAAATAGAAACAAACAATGACTCTGAGCAAGAAATAAAAAAACAAGTGAGTAAAAGAAGAAAGCCCCTAGTCGCTCCCGTCCACATCTCTATCACTATGATCCCCATATCCGCCATCGCCATCGTCTTCATCTGTGCTTTCTTCGCCAGTAGAAGCCGCGCTTTCTTCTTCATCCCTGTCGATTGCCACCCGCTTGCTTCTGGTAGTCGGCGCTACAGTCTTCTTCACCGCTCTGTTAAGCTTTCTTTTTTTGTTCTTGGGACAACCCTTGTTTGCAGCAGTCTTTCTATTCGCCTCCGATGGATTCGACTTCGTTACTTTTCCATTCTTGTTCTTGTTCGCAGTGGTTCGCGGTGCTCTGCTGGTCGAATCGGTACCGCTATCGTCTGACCCCCCACCTCCAATTTCATCAAATTCGCCTGTGAATTCGCGGGGAGATGGGCCCTTCACTTCCACCCATCCCACGCCAATCGCTATCAGAATCCGCACCAGCCGGGAATTCTTCATGTCTGTGAGCCGGCCACAGAAATCCTCGGGTCCAATCATCTTCTTGTTGCGCTGAACCCTTAAGGTAACATTTAATTTTTTCAGATCGGCTATCGTATTTGTCCCCGGCCAATTACCTGCCACACCATGGGTCGCCTTGTCAGCAAAAGATGCAATGATTAGCTGTCAACGAGGCAGTAAGAACCCAAAGGAAACACATGTACATAGCATACCACCCAATTTTGCGCGCACCTCGTCCAAGTTATCTCTCTTGGATCCTACATATAAAATCAAAAATCAGACAATATAACAAATCAAGATTGTCAAGCACTCACCTTGATCGTAAGTTACCTCCAATTCATCCCTAATATCTCGTCGTCGTTTCTTGGGAGTGGTTGGAGGGGGTGGTGGAGCTCCAGTTATTGATTCAATAGCCGCCGAACCACTGACGTACGACAAGAAAGCGCGACAGGGATTTGGTACCTTGCGAGTCAACATTTCGATAAACTGCTCGCCCAGCAGACTTCCCTCAGTAATCAATTTATTTGAGAGGGGATCCCTTGATGCAACCACTATGAATCCCTCAACATGATGGGCAGTACTCAAGCTCCTCAGCTACGTCCACCAAGTGGATGATACAAATTTTAGCAGCCATTCAAACAGAATAAGAAAGAAGGACGTTCACGTCCTTCTTCATTTTGCGGGCCCATTGGTTCAACTTGAATTCAGCCCTCCGGCGCGATGGAAACACTGTCGTAGGCTGGCTGACACCTAACGCCTGCTGATCGGTAGCACCTGTAACAACGGCTGCTTTTATTGATTCGACAAAGTCTGGGTCGCTCCATTTCTTTTTGGTTTCTGGATCCAGGTTGCGCCAAATATTGCCGCAAGTCTTTGCTCGTTCGTTGAAATCGATCGAAGCTAGCAGGTGCACCAAAGTTGTGAGTACCTCTCGTTCATAGAACAGAACCAATCGATTGTACTTACTATCATTGTAAGCCTTACTGGCCACACTGTCGTACTGGCAAAAGTTGTTGAAGCAAGTCGATCCACGGGTGGTTGACAATAACCCAAGAAGCTCCAGGGCCGGCTTGATGTGAAGCTTCCTTTTACATGCAAACAGGTAGATCTCAGACTGATATTTCATATACAATTCAGTCAGTCCGACTCGATCCTCAGCAGTTAGACGCTGATAGTGAGCATATCCCACCACTCGACCGCGAAGCTCGTGCGGCGGTAGTTCCCGGAGTTCATTCATTATATCATCGTCTAGTTGCTGTCTAGGTTGTTTGCCGCCCGTATTAGCCGCTTCAGAGAACCGATCTCCGTCTTCATCGTCTAGTAAGTTATCGGCAGTTCTCAATTGTGGGTCGGGAGTTGCTGCATCTTCTTGGCCACTAGAATCGTTTCTGGTAGACGGCATACCACCACGGCCACGAGTGCCTCTCATACCCCTTGTTCCTCTGCCGCGCAAAGTCGACGATTGTCCACGACCTCGGATCCCAGAGCCAAGGGTGTTTGTCACATCGTCTGTAGCTAATTGCCCGAGGATTGCGGCTTCTAGCGAATCCTGAGAAGGAGCGGGCGCTGTCGAACGAGGTGGGCCATGCCATTGGTTGATGATAGGGAGATTTCCTGGGCTCTGATGAGCGTAGTTACCCGCGAGCGTTCCAGGAACATGGGGTTGAATTTGGGATGACAGAGGGGTGGGTATGGCCGCGCCCGGTTGATAGGTTGGCCCGTAAGTCTGATGATAAGAAAGGGAAATGCCCGAATGGTGAATACGGGTATCTTGAGATCCGAGAGAGTGGGAATAGGTTTGTTGGGACGCTATCGTCGCTGGGTCATATGGACCCCGGGAAGATACTGGAATTGGAGCTCCTGCAATGTAGTGATTGCTACCAAGAGACCCAAGTCAGATTTAGATCAGGTCACAAGTTAAGTTGAAGGGACATCGGAACTCACGGCTGACCGGACCAATCACCGTCTAGCTGCAGTGGTTGGCATCCCTCAGTGTTCAGATTCATCCTGGCGCCGCGCGACGTGGTGGATATTGGAGGTGGATACTGGTAGCCTGTAGGGAACCGCTCTGGAAATAAAAAATATTTATGCAGTTCGTATGGATACACAGTGTATCCATACGAACTTCAGGATGAAAACGGGCCGGGTTCGGGCCGAAAAACGCTGTCCAAACCCCCCCCCCCCCCCCGACGTCTAACACGGGTCGGGGCGGGTCGGGTCGTAAATTGAAAAAGCCGGCCCACACCCGCTCCGGATGAAAACCAATCGGGTCCGGGGCGGGCGGCGGGTCGACCCGCGTACTATAAGCGTCGGGGCGGGTCCGGGCCGACCCAGGTTATTTAAGAGCACACATTTTATGAGAAATGTTTGACATGTTTGCATTTCATTTTTGACTTGATTGCATGTATTTAGAAGTCATATATTTGCATTCATTTAAAATGAGAAAGAGGAAAATAAAACAAAGGAAAGGGGGAAATTAGGAAACAACAACAACTTCCTCCTCATCATCATCATGGAACAGACAAAATAAAAATGAATTTATAAACCAACATACTGCCGGCTACCCTCCCTGGTCGTTGGTCAATGTCCAATGATTCTCAAAATTCAAATCCTCGAGGCTCGCTGGATGGATTGAAGATTCTGGGAATCGGGAAAGGCTGTAACTCAATCACAGAGCAAAAAAACTGGGCGGGGTTCCCACGGTCCCCCGTGCCCCCATCCAGTTCCTGCGGGCCGACCTGGACCCAGTCTGGGCAGGCCATACCCAGCGGGTCAAGCATGGGCCAGGTCAGTTTCACCCCAGGCTGGTCCAAACCCACCCCGTGGCCCAGCGGGTCAACCTGTTAAAACTAACAATGTATTTTTCAGACACTTAGCAGAGAATGATTGACTTGGGCAGGATTTGAACCAGCGACCTCAGCATGAATCTAAGGCACTATACTAGAAGTGCTGCCTTTACCAACTAGGCTACCAAGTCTGTGCCTGATGTGCTGATATTCATAGTATACCACAGTGGATTACAATATTTCAACATTCAACACGACCTGCCCCATTTTCATCCTGAGATACACAAATGGAAACCCACCGGGGAGAAAACCCGGGTGATCTGGGGGCAGTGGACACTCGACAGACCGGGGAATCACACATTTGACAGACTCGTGACAATGTGTCACTTTTTGCATATTCAATTAGGGAAATGGTCTGCAAATTCTGTCAGCTTGGCAGATATCTGAGTATCTTTTGAATCAGTTGGTACAGGCCCTCCCAAATTTCATGGCACCAAGGTGAATTGATTATGATGATTTTAAGATTGTTAACTTTTTCAGATGAATGGTTTAAATAGAGGTTTCACGAGTTTCAAGCCCTGAGAAATGTTTCTGCGGTAGGATAAATGAGTTCCTGAAAATATTGTGAAGTACCTGGCCAACTAGTAACAACTAGAGTCCAGAGCGGCTGCACCACCACATTAACATTGTGCAATATTGTCACACAGCGTCTTGTACAAGAGACGGGTGGGCACTATTTGAAGGAAGGAAAGGAAAAGAGAGGACTGACTGTTCGAAGATCTTCTTTGTTTTGAAGAAGAGTTACTTAGGCTCAGAGGGACTTAGAGTAGAGCACTGAAAGGGTTCGCAATGAGAAGGCTCAAAGAAGGCCAAAACAAGTTATGCTAAAAACTACAGTGGCGGCAGGCATGTTACTGTACATGTTTTCCAGGTGTTTGCAATGTTAAGGGCAAAAAAAGGTAGAGCGGGGGGCTTGGCAGCCCAAAAAACAGTGTACATATTATGGGTCAATTATCTTGGTTTATGCATCAACTTCCACTCAAGTTCACCCAGAATGGTTGTTAAGAAGGCCCACATAGCTCAGCAGAAGAAATGAATAGTGGATTTTGAAGTCCATACGTTTTAGGGAGTCTAAGTACATACATATGGGCTTACAGGGATTCCTAACCCCATGTGTTCAAAATTTTGCCCACAAAATAAAAAAAAACTTAAACCACTGCAACAGCACCTTATTCCTTATAGACATAGAATCTACAACATGAGAGAAGCCCAAAAATATGTTCAAACTGAACACATGACCCCCTGCGCCAGCAAACATTAGGCCCGCGGGCCAAGACTAGTTTTGGTGGCAGGTGTGTACAGTAACATGCCTACCGTCACTGTATAATCTTATTTTGATGAAGAAAGATGGAAAGCATGAAAGCAGACAGCTTATATAGTAAATAAAAGTGAGGCTACAAAGGTATGACATAGGTTTGAACAAGATGTGAGGTCATAGGGTCAAAGCAGAAGAAATGAAAAGGGAGGTCATAGCTTCTGAGATCAAGCAACACCAAGGCAAGTCCATGACTGGAGGACCAAGCAAGGGTAAGTGTGATGGGTGCGAAAGTAAATGAATTGAAGTTCAAAGTTTGAGTACTGTGTGTCGGAGTTTGAAAGTTCAAAGAAAGAATGTGCAAATCTGGAAAAGGAAGTTAAGCACATGAAGGAGTAATGCCAAAAGTAAAGGAAGACCAATGAGAGGGTTATGGTCTTGCTTTTGTTCGCATAATTGGAAAGAAAACATGCTATTGAATCTTCAAAGGTTTGAAAAGTAACTTTGAGAGATCACTGGAGATGGAGATTGCTGAGGGTGCATAGGTGATGTCATATGCAACCCAAAGATTAACCAAAAGCTTGAAAGTTGCTGAGGTCGTAAAGCATGGTAGAAAAGCATCCTCAGAAAATGCAAGGAAGATCCAACTGCAAGATCCTGAGTGCTGAGTGTGAAGCTGAGTTGGTTGTATGGTTACACGAATGATGGCTACATACATTCCTCCCCGGATATCTGAATTTGTTGAGGGATGTTTAAGTTTTACAATATAAATAGAGTTTAATGGCACCTGTGCCGCCTTCAAATTCAGGAACACTCCAAAAAGTTAAGAATCAAGAAATATTGACTAAACTCAATGGCAAGATAGGTTTTTGACTGTTGGATCTGCCACACCTTGGTTCAAGTTGACTTTGAGTTGTTTTTGATTATACTATGTTGCATAGTCAAAGCCGCCTTGTTCAATCCATATATTATACCTATTGCCAATGAACTCTTGGAAATATAGTGCTTGACCAAGCAAGATTTGGGAGAAAATACCTGTCCAGGCAAATAACAGGAAAATGTTTCCTCATCTGTTCAAACTTCACTGGTAAACGAACTCCCTGGAGGGGCAAACTGATGTATGGTCCACCCAGAACAGGAAAGAATTACTTGGCGTAGGCAGTCGCAACAGAAGCAAAGAGTACCTTCTTCTCAATTAGTAGCAAACAGATGGCAAAAGTGAGCAGTAATCATTGGAATGGATGCAAATATGAATTCAGTCATGTCCAAGAAAGTATGTCTATAGCAAGGAAAACTGGCTGGACACAAAAGTACGTGGTGAGGGTTGTTCAATCCATTCAACCAAGTGGTTGGATTGGGAAATTGTAATTGTTTGGACCACAAGATAGAGTCAAATACAATTACCGGAATCATCATCAAGTGAAGGGATAAGAATGAAGCAGAGAAACAAGGAATGATACTACCCTTAGTGATGAACAAAAGTAAAGAATTAATCTATAAAAATTCAATTAGTTGGGGGTTTACAGGAATAAGTTGAAACTGAATGTTTTCCCTGCCTTTTTTGTGTGTTTGTTCTGAAATTGTGTGTTGTTTCATCAAAGTTTCATAATTTCATGAAACCTAGGGCTTAAAATTATAGTTGAATGCTCTTTTAAACTTACTGGGTATTTAATTGAACTTGAATCCATCTTACACCCCTAGTAATAGTATACAGAACAAGTGCTACTGACACTTACCATCAAACTAAGGCACCGTCATAAAAATGGATGTAATATTGGACATTTAATTCAATAAATACCAAACTTTTGGCACAAATGTAACAAAATTGATTTAGAATTAAAGAGGGCTTCCTGCTTCTTTATTGACAAGATAAGAGTCCATTTATTGGATTGTCTCTAGTGCCATAATAGCATTATTACCCTTTATACCAGTTTCCAGTGTAATATTAATAGGGGCTTCAAAAAACGACTCTCAGTTTTTCGACCAACAACTCCCGCGACCGGGTCGACATCAATTTTGGGAGTCGTTAATCGAATTCCGGCTGTGGGCCTGGGAGTTGTCCTCCCAATCCCAAGAAAATAGAAAATTATTAAAATAATAAAAATTGGGAGTCGTTCTCCCAAAACCGCCGATAGACTGGGCGGATTTGGGAGTAGTCCTCATTGACCGGAAGGAAATCCTTCCAATCAATGAGGTTGTTGTGTCTCATTGACCGGAAGGAAATCCTTCCGGTCAATGAGGTTGTTGTACCTCATCAACCGGAAGGTTTTCCTTCCGATTGATGAGGTAAAACGACCTCACTGACTGGGAGGAAATCCTTCCAGTCAATGAGGAGTTGTACCTCACTGACCGGAAGGAAATCCTTCTGATCAGTGAGGAATTGTACCTCACTGACTGAAAGGAAATCCTTCCAGTCAACAAGGCTGTTGTACCTTGCTGACTGGAAGGTTTTTCTTCCAATCAATGAGGTACAACTCCCCATTGACTGGAAGGATTTCCTTCCGGTAAATGAGGTACAATTCCTCACTGACCGGAAGGAAATCCTTCTGGTCAATGAGGTTGTTGTGCCTCACTGACTGGAAGAAAATCCTTCTGGTCAATGAGGTTGTTGTGTCTCACTGACCCGAAGGAAATCTGTCCGGTCAATGAGGTTGTTGTACCTGGTCAACCGGAAGGTTTTCCTTCCAATCGATGAGGTACAACTCCTCATTGACTGGAAGGATTTCCTCCTGGTTAGTGAGGTTGTTTTACCTCATCAATCGGAAGGAAAACCGTCCAGTCAATGAGGTACAACAACCTCATTGACCGGAAGGAAATCCTTCCGGTCAATGAGGGCGACTCCCGATTTTTTTTTTATTTTTGGGATTGAGAGGACAACTCCCAGGCCCACAGCCGGAATTCGACCGACGACTCCCAAAATCGACGTTGACCCAGTTGTGGGAGTTGTTGGTCAAAAAACTGGGAGTCGTTTTACGAAGCCCCTATTAATATTGTGATGCTAATGGCAGCCTCACATTCCCATTCTGATGTCACAAATGATGAAGTAGATAGTACTTTCCATTTCCATACCAATTTTGTTATATTTGTGCCAACAATATGGCTTTTATTGAATTAAATGTTCAATATTACACCCATCTTTATGACGGTGCCAAACGGGGCCTAAACTTTGCATTCAACATACAACCAATTGCTTGCTAAAAGTCCCCCCCCCTGAAAATCTGGGCAGAGTAGCTATTCATCAAGGAGACTTTGGCCCAACCACAGGTTTGCCTCCCTGCCCACAGACTAAGATTTATTTGAGAAATTCCCCAGCTATCAAGGAGTGTTCCCCATTGACTCCTGGGTATCAAGAACAGACACCACAGGAAAGGGGTTGCATGGGTGTATTTTAAGCAAAGACTATAAATTAAGAATTGGTGAAGTGAACTCATGGATTGACAGCTAAAAAAAACTGCCCATTCAATCTCTTCAAGCATTATGGTGTAGTTTAAAATATTTTGCATGAACAAATGAGCAGCTCTTTCAACAGAAAATCCACTCTGCAGAGCCACACGGAGTGGAGGAGAGGCTCAGTCAGGCATGTGGGTACCGGGTCTGGGTACCCTCTCCATGGGAGGGTTGCCCTCAGGTGTCAGTAAGCAGCAAGTCTTCAGACCCCCATCATCAAAAAAAAAAAAAGTATGAACCTGTCCAAGATGTTTTCATGGTGGCAATGACTCTTCCAGATTGAATTTTCACCACCAAATAAGATTTGGAATCTGGGATTTCAGATTCCAAATCAGCAAAGGGAAGTCCCCTATCGTTCTACCAAGTCAATTTCATCTTTATTATCCTACCCAATCAATTTTTCATAAACACACAACCTATATCACGAGCCCCTCATGAGGGGATATCAAAGATTTACAAATAAGGTAAATGTTTAGAGAATTTTTGTTTATTGATGTAATTGCATTAGAGAAACTATGTCATTAGAGAAACTATGTCATTAGAGAAACTATGTAGACAGATAAAGAAAAACGGAAGCGAAAAACCCCATTAATTGTTTACAATGAAGTGGTTTGGTTGTTATCTTGAGGATAAGAAGGTCTACAAGCCATCATGAGGATCAAGAGAGTAGGAAGATGAATCAAGCTAGCCCGAAAGAGTTTTTTAGCTTCATGTTCCTGACGAGATTTAGATTGAAAACTGGATAAGAATTGAGCGATTGAGCGGAGAGGAAGGAAAGTAGAAGCGGCGAAAGCGTTGAAGATTTTTAGTGATAGGGGGCCATGAGGAGTAGCTATCCAGAAACGGAAGGCGGGGATGATGAGGGCCAAGTTCGGGAGTAAGCTGAGTAGGCCAAAGGTGGTAGTGGTCAGGCCGTAATAGGGTACTAGCCAGCTCGAGAGCGGGACGGCGGCGATGGCATATCTCAGACTGACTCGGGCGTTCATGGCTGGATGGAGGTTGGCCATCATCTGGTATCCCGAACGAGCATAATCTCTCCTTAGAGTATGGGCGAGAGAGTTGAAGTGTGGGAATTGCCAGACGTAGAGTAGGCCGGCGGTGAGCCAGCTGGCGGGATGACTGAGCGATGCGCCGGCGGCGGTCGAGCCCATGAGGGCCGGCAAGCCACCGACGAGGGCGCCCAACCAGGTGTTGGTGATCGAGATCCGCTTAAGGGGCGTGTAGACAAAGGCGTATAGGATTAGGTTGGAAAGTCCAAGGACGGCCGTCGTCGGGTTGACCATCGTCGCCAGAATCGCCGAGCCGCTGAGCCCAGAGAGCATGGCAAAGACACTGGCATGATGGGCGGAGATCACCCGTCGGGCCAAGGGCCGAGATCGAGTCCTTGACATCTGGGCATCCATTGGGGCTTCGAATATCTGATTGAGTGTATTAGCGGATGCTGAGCAGAGGAAAGTGCCGGTTGCGGTGGCTAGCAGGGTAGTGAGTGAGCTAGGTGGGGTGATGGCGGTGATGGGGGCGAGAGCATAGCTGGCCATTGTGGTGAGAGTGATGAGTGATGAGAGACGAGACTTGGAGAGTGCTTGATAGAGTGCTATCCGACGAGAGAGAGTAAGGCTTGAGTGTACTGGTTTCCATTGTATGGACTGTTCGGGAGAGCTGTTTGAGGAGTGAGTCCGTCGGCAGAGTGGTGTGAGTCGACTGAGAAGAGGTTGATGCGAAGAAAGTGAGAGCGATCGAAGATTTGGTAGCCGAGACATTGTTGCGCGAGTGGGCCAAGCTGGGCCAGTCGATCGACGAGGCTCCCACGGGGGGTCCAACCCAGGCCACAATACATGATCGCATGTCACAGCAGCCTCCTCGACAAAAATGTTCTGTGACATGTATTGAGTGGTAAAAGTTATGAATCATTGATTCCTGCAAGCACAAACATCAACACAATCCACTGTCATGTTGACCACTTCAAAAAAAGCCAACTTGGTACAAAAAAAAGAATCAACCATCAAACGTTTCATCTCAGTGATCCAGGAAGTCTGCCTGAGCCACCAAAGCTCTAAGCGGTGTTCTAAATTAGCATCTTGTCAATTTTTTTCCAATAATAATATTTCCTTCAAATTTTATCCTGCATCTTTAATATTGAGGACTTCCCATCAATCTAAATCTTACCAGGAGTGCCAGTTGCCAGGGTTTACCAACAGACAAAATGTTAAATGATGAACTAGAGATTTAAGTTTAATGAGAATACAAAAAAAGGATAGATAGATAGAAATAACAATACCACATGGCAAATGGAAAACTTAAAGCAAAAAGCAAATGTCAAAATGAAAGTAACAAGAGAAACAACTAATAGAAGGAATGTTAATGATTGATCAGAACAATCCACAAGGGGAAAAGATAAGACCAGAGTTCTTGAAGAGACAAAAATCAAGTTTCTTGAATTTATGTCAATAAGATTTTGACAAACAAGGGACTAGTAATTGCAAGTAGTTCAACTTGATGATGAGTTTTTATGAAGCAAATGCTACGACAAAAGATGGAGAAAGTTCCCCAAGAGGAGAAAAAACAGGGAGATAGGAAAGGTAAAAAGTCATGGGAGCGTGAAGGCCCAAGCAAGATCAAGAGGGCATGAGTAGAAGCAAGAGATTGCAAGCAAAGAGAAAATTGGTGGCTGTGTTGAGATGAATTGAAAGCTGATTTCAACACCAAACTCTAGACATTTTGATTGGCATCTGTAGGGGCTGAAGATGGCAAACAGAAGTCCTCCAATGGAAAGACTTATTATCCAACTGAACTTGTAACATTTTTTTGGCTCAATTAAATACTTTCATCACATAAGGAAGTGGAGGTCTTCCCCTGGCAATCTGCAGGGGCTGCAGATCTTATTTTACATGTCAAAAAGCTAAAATTCTAGCTTTTTGACTGCAAATAAACTCTAGCAGCTGACCAGATCTGGCTCTGCAGGGGGGCTGTACATCAAAGGGAAGTCCTCCAGTGATTCTGACGATGAAAAAAATATCACTAAATCAGCTTGGCTTGGCATGTTCTTGGTCTCTCGTCTCTCATTCAATGGGTAAAGAAAAAAGGACAAGAATAAATACACAAGTTCCAAAGGGCACAGTTAGGTTATGAATGATGATCAACAAGACTTGATGACTAATAAGTTGATCATATTTATTTAGATCATCTCCACTGCGGGGTGGAAAGTGCGAGTGGAAACAAATGCAAACCTAGATTTATCAGGAGTGTAAAAAACATCAAAGGGAGGGTAGTTCTAGCTCCCCTCTACATCCTGTGATGTGCCCCTCCTTCTGTGAAGCCCACACCACTCATCCCCCAATTCACAGTGACATCTAATCAACCAAGGTTCACAATTTTTTGCATGCCGGTTTACACTCCACCGATGCACAACATACAAGGTTTAAACCTTAAAAATTAGCTCAGGATTCATTGGGTGAGTTTTACACTCACAATTTCCACCCTGCGGTGAAGATGCTCTTAGGTTTATAATCCTACTCTAACTGCAACACATCACCTGTCTACAATTTGAAAACCTTTGGCATCCACACTATAAGCATAAATGGCTAGGTTGAGGATCTCCCAGTTAAGCTGGGATGTACTCAACCAATAAAACATATGTAAAGCCAAGGCAGCTACTAACTTTCATTTATATTTGATTAGTTGGAATCCCAACAAGTTTTGAACAGCCAAAATAAAAGATGTTGAGGCCACATTTGGGAGTGGCATATTACATCACACGTAATATTGGAAACACTTGTGCAATCTGGTCCAATTTTGGTGTACTTGAGCAGATGTCACCTGAAGCATGACACACACAAAGCATATTATGTATTACAGCCGTCAAATGCTGCTCCCAAATGCAGTCTAATAAAGAAATAAATTTATACTATGGAGTAGGCCGAAGAGTTTTCTTTGTTTTTGGATTGTGTCATACATCTTATTGGTGTGCTTTCATACATCTTATTTAAAAAAAAAAACAGAAGTATGTAAAACCACACCGTATGAGGATTGAATTACGACACACACATTCCGAAAAAAAGAGTAAAACAAAAGAACAAAAGAAACTGAGAAAACATTTTTTGTGTTGAAAAACAGAACTCTGTCAAGAGATTAAAGTAAAGTGTGTATGTGATGAAAACAAGCACTCAGTGCCGAATGTTTTTAGAACTGTCTATGTATAGAAACTAGACATGGTGTTGTATATTGTTGGTACAGAGAAACGACAGCAAGACTGTAGATCGGAGTGGATATCATAAGAGATCGGCAGCCTTGGCAGTTTCCTAAAAGGTAGCAATAGTCCAGATAAGCTTCATACTCACACTGAAGAAAAAAAGGAGATATTCATACCGAGTTGATGACAGCTGATTCCAACTTAGCGTACTCTTGGGGAGTGTCGACTTGGGGTAGGTCGGGACGACAGGGGGGTAAGACGCTGCGAAGGAGGTTGAAGTTTTGCGAGTTAATCCATTCGGTCGTCGGCCATTTGATCTCGAACTTAATCCACAGATCGCCACGAGGTTGGATGGGAGTATGTCCGGGAAGACCCATGCCTCTGATAGCCTTGATATCGCCCTGCTTGATGACTGAGTGTCCCGGCTGATTTGGGCTGGGTAGATTGACCCGGATCTCGCGTCCGTCGAGATGTCGAAATAGTACCCGATCCATGCCCAGTAACGACTCTGATAGGGTAATCGTTACCGGTAGAAGTAGGTCGGGCGAGTCTGGCGAGATCATCTTGAACGTCGGGTGGGGGGCCACGCAGAGACAAATCACGACGTCGCCTGGCAAATGACCCGGTAGCGTGTTGCCCAGCTGGTGTAGGGTAATAAATTGTCCCGGTCGCATTCCTTTCATAATTTCCCACTCGATCACCGCAGTTTCGGTGATAATACACGATCCCCTACACTGTGAGCAACTGTAAAAGGACAGAATTTAAGTGATCAATTTAAGTTTTTATCTAGCTCTTTGGAAGGAACTGGTGGACACATCTCATCAACCCACCAATCGCTTGAGCTCATTTTCGAGCCGGTACCATTACATGATGAGCATGTGAACTGGGTGTGTGTGACTAGGCCATGAGATGCTTGGGTAGATGATCGGTAGCCCTATTTCCAAATTAGTTGTCAATTTAGCCGAGTTGTTGAATTGACGCAGTGAATGTATGACGTACGGTCCCTTCGCAGCGACGACAATGCCTGAGAGCTGCATTAGGATGAAAGCCGTACCTATAGCACAAGTTTCAGAATAAATCGTAATGCTTGGCTATGGGGAGGTGAGGACTGACGCATTGCATGATTGACAACCAACTTGACGAGGGATTTCAGTGATGACATTCCGTCCGTTCATGATATCTTCGAGTGTACATTCAAAGTCGAGGTTTGAAGCTGGAGATTTGACTTGAGAAGACCATTTAGGAGGTTGGGGAGGTTGATTCCATGGGGGATGAAAAGGGTGGTGTGAGGAGAAGAAGGGATGTCCACCAAAGAAAACATCTGGAAGGTCATTCCTGAACATTGAAGTAAATAGGCTTTCAAAGGCAGAGCCATAAGAGTGAGGATGAGATTGTATGATTGGAGATTTCTGAGGGCGAGAATCGTATTCGGCTCGTTGTTGTGGATCACTCAGGGTCTCGTAGGCCTGTTGTAAAGCTTGAAAGACGGCGGGGTCGGCGTCTGGATTCTTATCAGGATGGCTTCGTTTGGCCAGCCGATGATAAGCCGCTCTGATTTCCGAGCGAGAGGCGGACTGAGGAAGTTCTAATAGAGATGTTGAGAATAAGAAGTACGGTTTTGAATGAGGTTGATCGGACAGCAGACTCACCGAGTATGTCGTAGAGATTCTGGCTGGGAGAGGCCATGGATGCTGTGTGATTTCCTTATCAGTCTGTCTTGGGTATTCGGTTGTTGTGGGATGGTTTACTGATAAATCTGCAGTCGAGTGTGGTTCAACGGAACGGAGCGGGGGGATGGATTGCTCTGGAAGAAGCACCGGGGCCCCCGAGCCATTCTGATCACCGCTAGTTTCTGGCCCGCGCCCCACTCCCGGGGGTCGGGAGGGGGTCTGAGGGCCAATCCAAGCCCCACATCCAGAAAAACCACGGCACGCTAGGAGTTTTGTAAACTTTTATCCCCTTGGTTGTATCACATATCTTAAGACTAGGGCTCTGGTTGGCAGGCCAAGCAGAATGCAATATTGTGATGAGCTTGGTTGTTTATCTTGGGGGACCAATGGATGTCAGGATCTCAGCTGCGCATGTTTGGCCTGCCCACAGGTAGAATCATGAAGTTTACGATGGAATGAATGGGTTGATTTTATTTCTGTATATATTTACATACTCCCTCCCCTTGAACAATTTTCTCAATATTACATAGCCCTTGACAAATTTTTATCACACTTGGGACTGCCAAATGAAGCCTTAGTCCTTCTTCTTCTATCTGTGACCCTGCTATGAAAAGAAGCAAAGATCTGCCTCTGTCTTGTCAATTGTTGCAAATATTATGTTTTGATACAGCACAGCTCAATTGAAGATGAAAATAACACAATACAAGCACCCACACACAGTTAGTTTTGAAATCAGTTTCAAAAACAAGGCCACCAAAACCACCTTTCAGGCTTTTCTCCCCACACTTGTAATAAATTTGGAAACTTAATTTTAAAAAGGAAAACATCAGAATTGAAAAAAGTGAAGAAAACTTTCACAGCTACCTATTTAAAAACATCACCTTTCCCTAATCCAATGGGGTTTTTTTAAAAGAACCAAGAAATTCACCCAAATGGATCCCAAAAAGTGTACAAATTCTGGTTCTTGAAAAAAGAATTCAAGTTGTTTTATTTGAAATAAAACTCCTTCAATTTAATGATTCAAACTTACATGATTAGTGCAGGTACATTTCAAAAACAAATCACAAGAGGATGCATTTGTTAACTCCCTGGCTGAAAAAGGCTTTTCATCTTGGGTATTTAATCATTGGACTACCCTCTTTGAAGGTGAGACCCCTGGGTGTTGTGAGAATTTCAATAGGGGTCACACCTCCAATTCCCATGGGAGAAATGGGGGTTGAAGGTTAATTTTCTCAAAGAAGACTTTGTGGAAGGTACAGCTTGTACTAAAACTCCAAGGAGCCCTCCTCAGAGGGAGGTTAATAGAAAATCTGTGATGATTGATTGCCAAATGAAAGCCAACACGCTGAAAGAAACAAGAAGTTAGAAATAGAGAACAATGGAAATCAAATGAAATGAAATGAAAAGAGAAGAGACACCAACAATGAGCACGAGAGAAGAGACACCAACAATGAGCACGAGAGAAGAGACACCAACAATGAGCACGAGAGAAGAGATTGAAAGAGGAGCAGCTATGAGGATGGAAGGAGATGAAATAGAGTAGTTGGACTGAAGAGTGTTGTTAGTAGATTGTTGAATGATCAGATGAAGAAGGACAAGTCTCACCAGACAGAACAGAATTGAGTCAAACAAGATGAAAGAAGAAAGAAAGAGAAGAGAAAGAAAGGAAACAAGAGATAAGAAAGAAGAGAATGAGAATTGATGAAGATGTGAGTCGATTGATTGAAGAAGAGAAGGAAGTTGAGAGTGAGTTGAGTTGAATTGAATTGAGTGAAGTTGAGGATTGAAGTGAAGTTGAAATGGGAAGAGAGAAAGATGTCGAGTTGGAGTTGAGATGAATCTTGTGACAGGTCTGTGAATTCTACAGAGGTTATGAAGCAAGTTTTTTCCTTCCAAGAAGGAACTCTCCTTGGCCAGGAATTAAGTTTTGTACCTCACACTGGGGTGGATTTCTCCTGGCCAGCTGATATAGACAGTAACAGCCAGCCAAGGATAAATTCCCCCCTGAAAGAGGTAAAAATCATACCTACACTACAAGGAAAATTGCTTCAGCTGAAGGAAGTTGAAATGCAATATTAAAAAGGGGCCTTTTTACAATTGCATGTCAACTGCTGCCAGTTGAAGCAGTTTTTCTAGAAGTGCTAGACTGTGACACCAAAGAGGAGTCTGCCTTGGCAGTTAGCTACTGTATGTACCCCCGGCAGAGGATGATTTCTCCTTGTCAGCTGGTACAGACCTTACAGCCAGCCAAAGAAAATATTCACCGCAGCATGAGGTGCAGAAGGTACCACCTGTTGCACAGTAGCCCTAAATGGTGGGTAGTTAGTTTATGTACCTCCTGCCAAAGATGAATTCTCCATGGAAGGGTGTTACTGTACCAAAAGGAGGAAGTAATTGCCTCCTTGGAAGGAAATGCAGAAAATTCAAATTCTGTGATATTAGATTTAAAACCAGACTAAAAGCAACAAGAAGATCAGAATAAAGGAAAATAACAATTAAAGATAATGAAGAAAAAAGAATAGAGATAATTTACCACAAGTTTTTACAAAGAGTCTATGATGCAAGACAGAAGCTGAAGTAAAGACAATTTGTGAAAGATCACAGGAGAGCTGAAAGGAAAAAAAACAAGAAACTTAGTAAGACAGCAAATGAAGGAAAACTAAGTACGGCAAGTCTTTTCTCACCAGATTGGAAGTAATCAGTGATAGGAAACAATGACAATAGGAATATGATGAAGAGGGAAGGAAGATGAGAAGGAAGGATGAGGTCGGTAATTGAGATTAGAAGTGGGAATCAATCAACAAGGTTGCTGAGGAGAAGGATAGGAGAGATGGATGGGATTGATAATATAGGAAGTTGTTGATTGTGAGATTGATAATGTAGGAAGTCAGATTGAGGATGGATGGAGTCAATGATGTGAATCGGTGAGGAAGGTGGGGTATTTAAGGACAGAGATGGGAGTCAAGGGATGGATGAGAATAGGAATCAAGGGACAAAAAGTGATTGGGGCAGAAATGAGTCATAGATGAGGAGATTGTGTCCAAGATGAGGAAGTGATAAGAGAGTCCAACACAAGGAAGTGATAAGAGATTGGAGGAAGTCAAGAGAGTGGATAGATGAGGGAGTAGAGCAAAGGCAAAGAGTGGGTGAGATGGAGGTAGAAGAGTTGGGATCAAAGTTGAGGTTGAGTTTGAGATTTGTTTGAGAGTGGATAGAGAGATTGGTAATACAGATTAAGGCAGGAGTTGGAGATATCTTCAAATTTTCAACACAGAATGTACCTACCTGCCATAGAAGGTTCCTTCTTTATGGGTAGTTACTTTCTTAACCTCCTGCTAGGGAGTTTTTCTCATTGGCATCTTGGTGGAAGCTGTAACTTCTGCCAAGCATTCTTCTCAACAGGAAGTCAGATTGAGTGACTTTGGTTAAAGAAATTGATTCACAACCCTCATTTCCGCTGCAGGAATTGGAGGTGCAATCCCTCCTGATTTTGTCACAATGGCATGAGGGGTTGCACATCCAAAGAGGGTGGTTTGTGTGTTGAATCCCCATTATCTTTTCTAATGGAATTGCAGTTTTCCTGTACTCTACTATACCTTCTAAACAAAGGGAAGATTGGCCTACAAGATAGCACATGTAGTCTGTAGATCTGGAATTGAGATCTACCTTGCCCATTTTTATCTCCAATTTCAGGAGAAAATAGATATCAAATATCTTGCTCAACAAAATTCAAACCACTACAGTTGCACATGGCATAAACCAGCACTGCCCAAGCTCACAACCACTACAGTTGCACATGGCATAAACCAGCACTGCCCAAGCTCACAACCACTACAGTTGCACATGGCATAAACCAGCACTGCCCAAGCTCACAACCACTACAGTTGCACATGGCATAAACCAGCACTGCCCAAGCTCACAACCACTACAGTTGCACATGGCATAAACCAGCACTGCCCAAGCTCACAACCACTACAGTTGCACATGGCATAAACCAGCACTGCCCAAGCTCACAACCACTACAGTTGCACATGGCATAAACCAGCACTTCCCTGCCTGCAAAATAAAATTGAGACGCAGGGCCTTCCCCTGGGGGCCAAAGTGCATGGATACTTATTTTTATTACATTTTTTGGACTCACACAGGTGTGTAGAGCTGAAAAATATAAGGGCTTGCTTAGAGTTTGGCCCAATAGTTTTTATTTTTTTGCATCCATATTTCGGACATGGTGCTTTAAAGCCATACTTAACCCCATAAATATGTATTCGTGGGGTTAAATTTTATGGTTTAAGCCCTGACACATGGCCCCATAGAGTCCTAACAGGTCACATTTGGACTCTAATTGAGTTCCATAGACAAAATCTCACCCAAATGGGTGGGTTTTTACCTGTTTTTGCCTAAAAACCCATTTTTTTTCTCACATTGGGCCCCAGCAATTTGGAAAGGGCCAAAAAGCAGTGCTGGTTTATGCCATGCGCAACTGTAGTGGTGTCCAAACTTAATTAAGTATCATTTCATCAAAAATGATCAAGTTTCAAAGTTTGAAAAGTGTACCAATTTGTTTCACTCAGTGAGATTCATCTTTTGGCTGAATTGTATGCTGGGTGCTGATTGGTGTAAAAAATTACTTGGTCAACATGCCCAAAAATGGCAGGATGTGGACTGGCAGTGCCAGACACTTGACTGGTAATCCAGCCTGCACTATGCTTGAAGTTTACTCATCCAGGTGTAAATTTGGTTGTCATTGTTCTCATTTCTGTCATACTTGAGGAAAAAATCTCCTTCGATGCGGCGGTCCATGCCTTTTTGTAAGTCTGTGTGGGCACTTGGTGAGAGAAATGCTTTCAGCAAACGTGTCTGAGGTAAAATGAATCCGCCACAATCCGCAGAAACTGCGCACAGCGGATATCACCACCGAGCAAATATCCGGAAGACGACTAGTGCCAGAGATTAATATCGAAGAACCACAATCGTCAATTGGTGATCGTAGCAGCAACCTCTCAGGTCGGTTCCGTTCTGCGTGGACGATCGATGAGCATCCGATATCAAACCGAAAAGTTTCTTCAGAATGACTCGCCATGTTAGTCTGCGGCCGTGCAATTTGAGGACCTCACTCGTCAACCTGCCACCCATCTTATCATCTCAACTGTCTTCGCAAGGAATTGTGAGTATTTGTTTTTGGCGGGCCATAGCAAGATCGTTTTCCTCAAAAAATTCTTGTATCGATCAGATTTTATACTCATCGTCCGCCTTGTGGAATCCAAATTGCTCATCTTACTCCGACTGAGTGAACTCAGTTACCCCAGTCGGTTGGGATCGAGTTGAGGCTGGTCGGTAAATCGGGCTCCAAGGAGCTCGAAAGACCTCTGTTCGTCGGCTGGAGTGGATTGACTGCATCGCTGAACAACGAACGATTCCTCAAACCGAGGAGCTCTGCGACGAGGAAAAACTCTGGTCTTTGGGGGAACACCACATCGAAGAATGCACTGGAATTCGTGGAATCGTTGGAGCTGGACGAGGCACTGGCTAGCGAAATGGGATGGAAAGAGAATGATCGATTATCAATCAAATTTCATCATCACGGGATGAAACATGCCACCACAGTTAATGTTGAGCCTCTTACTATTGACGATTGGGAAATTCTGGTTAGTATGAATCGATAAGCATGGTGATTGCCCGAATCATGTCCATCTTCTGACGTTCATATTTAGGAATCTAACCCGCAATATCTCGAGGACAACATCCTCAAGCAGATCCGGGTGCTCGTCGAATCGCAAAAACTACTGATATGGGTGTATGAAAAGTCGTTGATTCAAGTAAAAGTCACCTCAGTCTTGCCGGCCCCAACCAATTTCAATGCCGACCGTCCGATCTCCCCTTATCTAATCACCAATGAAACTGAAATTATCGTCTCTCCAAAATCTCGCTTTGATTCCTCGTTACAAGATTCAGCACACAAAAATCAAATCTTGGGTGATACTAAGGGTCTTGACACTGCAACATCCAAGCAGAAGGACTCTCCGACTGGCAGCAAAAGAATTGATCTGAAAATTCTTCCTCAGGCATTCTCACTTGTTCTGACCACGGAGGAATCGATTTCAAATTTGAACACCGGTGCTACGTCGGTAAATCCCGACCCGACAAATCCGCTGGACGATTACCCGGTCGCAGCACTAAATCCTCTTCAATTTTCCCAAGCTGAAAAGATTTTTCCGACTGCACTTTGTTCTTTGGTGTTACTTCTTCGACCAAATCAACCTTCCAGCTCTAAACAGAATCCAACTTCGACTGTCCCTACCCCCGCTCCGGCTGAGATGTCTTTGCGTCAAGGCCTCAATAAAAACCCCAAATTGGGCAAGAAACAGGAAGGAAAACCCGCATTCCCCATACCCCACATTGCTGATCGAGTACGTCTGACTTCTCATACGGGGGTCCCTATTGGCTTTATTTATTTGCCGCCGAAATTCAGACAGAGGTGGTTTTCAAGTCTCACCGTTGGTCTCGACCCAAAATCTTCGTTCCAACTTGATAAATCCGGTGATTATGAATATGTTAGGTTTGCGTTCATATTGACTTCTGACCTTCAGAAACTGTACCAATCACCTGTTTTGTGTGTTCTAAAAACTTACTGTGACGCGATGGGATGCCCAGGCTTGGTCCATCGAAAGACGCGTCTCCCGATATGAGCCAATCAGATCTAAATGAGGCTGTCTTACCAGAAGAAGAGCAATCCGCCACAAACAAGCCCGAAGAGTTTGTCGTTTCCCGCCTTCAAACACTATCTTTTGTGTTTTCGCAATCAAGTTAATCAAATTTTCTTATCAATTTATTTACGTATTTGAAAAAGTGTCATATTGCTCGGTTTTAAAGATCATTTGAATTTTTGTGAGCGGTATCTTCATGACAGTCTAGCTACCGCTCAACTTTTCACCCGTGATAGCCATCGAATAGGAAACCATAACCGTGTGCTCGATTTCTAATTTAGTTCTACATCCCCTCAGAAAATGATGACCCTCCTCATTTCATAATTTTTGATGTAGTTGCTGGGCTCATGATCCGGGGATCATCAGGATCAGGCAAAACTTCTCTGGTCAAAACTTTGATCGCAAGAGTGTACCTGGACCCCAATGCGATGATGTGTGAGTTTTCAGTTACGTATAAGCCATAAGATACGCTGGTAAACCGTGACTCTTACTTCGCGTTAGATTGTCGTTACATCGACTGTGGTAAACACGTTGACGATCGCCTGAACATACTAAAGTCAAACTTCACGGAATGGTTTGATGATGCTGTTTGGCATTCCCCTTCGGTGCTCGTGTTGGATGACCTGGATCAGCTTTTACCAGCAGAGCTTGAGGTAAAACAAAACATGGATTATCAACCCATACATAAATCAGTGTCCAATCGATACTAAATTTTGATCGCAATAGCATATCGATTCGTTTAGGTATCGACATCTAGCCGAGCAATTCTTGTCGATCGCAAAAGCGGCAACGAAAGACAAATTGGTCGTTTTAGTTTCAACCTGCTCCAGCTCAGTGTCCATTCACAACTTACTGCGCTCTGAAACCCACATATTCTCGGAAACCTTGGAGCTGAAGGGACTCAGTCGGACCAGTCGGCGAGAGGTGATTAGGCTCGCGTGTTCTTGTTTTTTCAAGAAGAAGTCAAGCTGATCTCTTTCTGGTACAACATCCACAGATCCTTACTGAACTAGTTAAGCTCAAAGCTGCAAAGTCTGGCCTCGATATCAGCCGCTTCAAACCCGATGCACTGTCTTCAGAAAGAACTGAAGGCTATCTACCATCTGACTTGAAAGACTTGGTTGATCGAGCTGTCCACCAAGCAATCATAAGATCACTACGAACAAAGCATCGAGACCCTTCCAAACCAGTCTGTCCACACCCTCTTTTGTGTAATTTTCGATGCTGGTAGAATGTCGCACCTGACCAAAGATTTTGGGTTTTCAGATATCTTTAGAGTTGGCAGACTTTGAAAGCGCCCAATCCGGTTTCGTCCCAATCTCACTGCGGGATATCAAGCTACAGAAGTCCACGGTAAATTGGTCTGATATTGGAGGTAAGTAGCAGCATCTCTGCTTTAAACCATTAAAGCTTACCAAACTTGATTCAATACAAATTGAGACTATGAAAACACTTCGAATGTGCAATTGCTTCAGGCTTGCTTGAAACTCGCAGAATTCTCCGTGAAACTTTAGAATGGCCTACTAAGTATCCATCAATCTTTGCTAACTGTCCTCTACGATTGCGCTCGGGGTCAGTATCAAGTTTATTTTTCTGCTTATGGCCAATGATTGTTCAATTTTCCAACCATTCACCCTTTTCAGCCTCTTAAATTAAAGCCGAGTAAAGCTGATCATGTTTTCACTGTGGTCTCCTTAGATTGTTACTGTACGGCTTTCCAGGATGCGGCAAAACTTTGCTGGCTTCTGCAATTGCCAAAGAGTGTGGCTTGAACTTCATTAACATCAAGGGTCCTGAATTGTTGAATAAGTATATTGGTGCTAGCGAGCAAAGCGTTCGAGAGTTGTTTGAACGAGCTCAGGTGGCAAAGCCATGTGTATTGTTCTTTGACGAGTTTGAATCAATCGCACCAAAAAGGTACATACCTCAACGCTCATATGCAGCCAGCTTTCATATCACATGTCCGACAGGGACTAATGTTTCTCTATTCAACCTTCAACCAACAGAGGACATGATTCGACCGGAGTGACTGATCGCGTCGTCAACCAGCTTTTAACCCAGATGGATGGCGCCGAGGGTCTAGAAGGTGTTTACGTACTGGCAGCGACTTCCAGGCCCGATTTGATCGATCCAGCGTTGCTCCGTCCAGGTCGCCTGGACAAAAGTCTGCTATGCTCAATGCCGACAGTGGAGGAGAGGCATGATGTCAGTCATTGTTTTACCAATCGACTTTCAGCACCAATCTAAATGGAAACTGCAAAACATTCCAGATTTTGAAGGCAGTTTCGCGCGCATTACCTCTTGATGGCGACTTGTGTTTTGAGGAAGTGGCGAAACTGACCGAGGGATTTACCGGAGCCGACCTTCAAGCCTTGATCTACAGCGCTCATCTCGAGGTGGTCCATGAAAGCATCAATGCAAAGGTTCAATCGATTGGAGAAAAGCATAATGAAGGATACCACGCCAAGGATCAAACCGATAAACTCCGCTGGACAGAAATCCTACCTCAACAGCCTGGTACATTGAAGATCGCTGAAGGAGCTATCAAGAGCCGGGCTGAAAACGAAGCCATCAGGCAAAGAGTTAGTCTTACATCTGATCACTTGAAAGCGAAATCACTGACCAGTTGATTGTACGGCTGAAAAAGATCGAAGAAGTTTTGGAAAATACAACCGCGGACAAAAGGTTGATCGGGGAGTCAGGCCAAAATGGCACTTCAACCCAAACCGCCTCAATGGTACGCCAATTGTATTTGAAATGGATTGCATTGTAAGATTTATCGACAAATTTGCTAACAACCCCTCCCCTCGGGCTCAATTAAGGCCTTGATCGAAATGCGGCATGTGCGGTCAGCCCTTCGGAACGCTCGACCAAGCGTGCCGGCAAAGGAATTGGCACGTCTGAGGAAGATGTCTGTGTTTATTTTATGAATTTTTTTGTATCATTTGTTTCGGACTGACTGATGACATTAACATTCTGATTATAGTTATCAAAACTTTGTATCTTCTCGATCTGATGGTGGTTTACCTGGTGGAGAAGCTAGCGATGAGATTGGCGGAAGAGCTTCGTTGATGTGAACGTCAATTGATTATTATTACACACCTATTCAAATCAATATGCAACAAGCTTTGTCTTTTCTTCCTTTGCTATCCCCATTAACTGCTGTACTGCATTGTTTTTTCCTATAGCAATCTAGCATTTTCTTCAATTAATGACTTGAAGACTTGGCTAAATAAAAACAATCGACAATCAAAAAGCAGAAGCCGACAAGCAGAAACCAATAAGTAGAAGCAATCAAAGAATGAATTGAAGAAACAATCTTGATTGATATGAGGAATTTGATTTGTATCGTGGGGCTGGGACCCGCCAGTCTGTTTCTCAATTCAACATCAAGGATAAGTTCGCAACAGACGCGTCGCGTGGAAGGACATCAGCCAATTATGAGTCACCAATCAGTTCGTGATACCGACGCGAGATCTCCTTGCGTGTCTTGCTATCACCACGGAAGACAGACTGTGAGCCTGGTCTACATCCGAATTCACTCTCGTTTCCGAAGCCATCCAGGTCGATTTGGCGATTCCGTCTTCTATTTTGGCTGGCAGAGCCCAGTTTAGTAGGAAATTGACCTGAATCCCGCTTAGCTTGCTTGGGTTAGTGAATGATGTTGGGATATTTCCTCGCAATGTTCTGGGTGGCTGGTGTAGGACTCCTGTGGGACACTAAATGTATTGTCTGGTGAAAAGATCCTTTGAGGGGGAAATAAATTGCAAATAGGTTGGAAGGCTATTACACCTTACAGGTGGTATGAAAGACCTGCCCCTCTAATTTACCACATATAAAAATGTTTAAGGGGTCCCAAGCCTTCAGGATCTATAACAGTCCAAGTACAGTTGCAGATTTCAATCCATGGTATACCACTTTTTTCCATGTCTGAAAAGTTAGGCCCTGATTTTTGAAACAAAAAATGCCGGGAGGTAGTGCTTTGGGGGGGATTGGCCAGTGTGAATACTTCACATAAACATATTCTGCCAGAAAAACTGAAGATCTGTTCTCAAAACAGCACATTTTGGTGTCCAGTAATGATAATATGCAGATTATTTTGCCCAACTTATTGGCAGCTACCTGATTACAGTCAAGGGTATAATGGTCCACAATCAGCAATACTCATGAAAAAGTACAAATCACATTGATGCATCCCAAGAAGGGCAGCTATGGACATTGATGTATGTACTTAATGCTTGATTGATTCTTTTGGCCAGTCTGCACTTTCTCATTTTTTCATCATGATTACTTTTTTCATTTCTTCCTCTCCTTCTTGCTTTGACTCCCTCGAATCCTTTTTTTCCTTCAAGATTGTTCTTGTGTGTACATACTCTCAGGTCTTGGTACCTCTCACCAGGGATGATTTCACAGCACTGGCAAGCAAGTGCCACTGCATGTGTTTTTCCCAGAACCCTGCACAATGCATCCTACATGTGATGCTTATGTTCTACATGAAATAATGGTGATGTGGGTAATGATTTGTGGACAACATGTTCTGAAGTAAACCACAAGTATAACTGATATCCAAATGATCATAATTATAATTTTATGATAATTGACTCCACAAAACATGTAGAACTGATGCTGAGCTCAATCCTATATCATCATTTTCTGAATCGGTATGTAGACCAATCATCATGGGTCCATTTTATAACATCTTACGCAATAACTTCACACAAAGTTTTCCATTCATCATCATATGCAGAAATGTGCTGATCAACAAGTCTATACCAACCATCATGATGATTTTATGGTACTTTCCAGCTGATTTTTCCTCTGGCTATCTTGGAAAGTTTTTTGTTTTGAAATTCAATGATTGAGATGTATTTATCAGAAGGATTCCAATCAACTATTTAGGATATCTGACGTAAATTTAGAACCTCAATTTCCTTCAGCAGTTTAAGTTTGAATATGTTTTACATAATCTTATACATCCCCTGGTTGTACATTTTCTGAATTCCTGTTTTTTACCAAAAGAAATTGAATTTTCATTGGAAACTGTCTACCATCCAATTTTTATCCAAGAAATCTGATTTCTTACCCTCTTCATAAGAATGAGCAGGAGACCTGCTAGCAGTTGGCCTCCGGAACACTTCTCTTTTCATTAAATTTTGACTTCAATATTTTGCCAGATCATTTTTGCACAGTCACTGTGCATTTTGCACAGTCACTGTGCATTTTGCACAGTCACTGTGCATTTTGCACAGTAATTGTGCATTGAACATGATTTAAATTTCATTCATTTTGATAGTGAACTCGGGCCACCAGTTGTGCCAGAGTTGCCAGAAACCAACTCCCATTGGTCACCTTTTTCTTTTTTTGGTGCTTGGTGCATGCTTGTTACAAATTCTGTGACATCTGGATGGCACTCTATTGTACGGCCGCACAATAGAGTGGACATTCAGATTTAAAAATTATTTACAGGCCTGTGACAGTTTTGGAAGGCTGTTTGTGCTGTTTTAACCACCAAAAGGTTATAATGGGATACCTTGATCACAAATCCGAGCAATCCTCTGCTGAAAAGGTTGGTCCTAGGAAAGAAATGCACATATGGGGGTATGTTGAGAACAAATTCTTCATATTTAAAAATTCCGATAAACTGTGGGACAAACCATGATGAATTGTGTCTTCTCAAAAATGATAGATGGTGAATTCAGTTCTTTGGCAAAACCAAAGTGTATTCAGGTTTTGTTTCCCCAAATAAAATTAGGGTCAGCCTTAAGGCACTCCAATAATTTGCTACGTGCACGCCAATATTTTGGCTGTGGTAAGCCGGTACGCCAAAAGCCTTGTCGTACTAGCATGATGTACACCAAAAAGTTGGTGTACTGAGAACGGTACTCCAGGAGGCATGGAGTACTGACTTTGGCACTCCAAAGATACCCAAATAATTGGAGTGCTGCTTGATGTACTCCATAAAAATGGAGTGCATTGAAGTGGCACTCTAATTTTACCTGAGAATCCTGGCTACAACGGTGGGTAGTTACTATACGGTTATCGGTAACATAACAAATTTTGGGCCGATATCGTTACCGATACTGGTAATGAGTTGTGCGCTACGTTACCAAACACGGAGAAAATGAGATTTTTGCCGCCGTTACAATATCTGTGTGGGACCAGCAGATATTGAGTAAGACAATGTGAAAAGAAAAACCAAATTGAGGCTCAAATGGGGCTTTGAGTGACTAATATCGCATTATTGTATTGATAACGCGATACTTTGACCGTAACGGCCTCAAAAAATGCGGCACGTTACGGTACGCCTGAGGGAATGGATACCTGCGTTACCAGTAATGGTAACAATGCCCCGCAGTAACTGGGATAGTTACGATACGAAAATATGTCAGATATCGTATTGTATCGTAACTACCCACTGTTTCTGGCTGCAACAATTGGCTGGCCTCACATAAAATGAAGTACACCATGGTGCATGCCAAATATCTTTTCTGGTGTGCATCAATAGGAAGCCAAGTAAATTGGTGTGCTGTTTGATTGCATGCCAGTGCGCCGGGTGTATAATAGGCAACAAGCCTATATGATCATCATTTCATTAATCGGCTTCAACTAGCCTTGTACATCACACAGAAAGATAAATCAAAAGAAAAAAGAACAAAACAAGATATAGAAACTAATCAGGTCGCCTTGGTCACCTTTTGCTCATAGAGATCCAGGCCCCTCTTGACATGGATGTGCCAATTTTTCGCACTTTTGGTAGTATGCTTGGAAGCTGAAATGGGAGGAGGGATTGGCTTGACTCCATCCTCTGCGTCCACATCTGCCAACACCCAGTGGCACCCATCAATGTAGAGAAGTTAAATTGGATCGTCGGGGCCAAGTCGGAGTGGAAGAAACAAGCGACTTTCTCCAAACACTAGGAAAACAATTGGTCATCTGTATAAGTTGGAAAGAATTTGACCATGAGATAACTTGCTGAGACATTTTTCGCCGCCAATTTTGGTCTTCAAACCTTCTACTTGAAGGCATTTGATGATGTTCTCAATGGCTTTCTTGCCGCCTTGTAGCTTTGTGTAAAGGGGTTTGTTTTGAGCAACCTCTTCAAGCATCTCGTTCCTAACAACAAGTCATCCGTTCTTGTCGTAACCAAGAGCTTTGGAAATTCATTAGAACCCACAGTTTCCATCAGCTCGAGGATCGAAGATACATTTGACATACGGTAGGAGTAAATCTGGGATCTGCGGAGCGTATGTCTAATCAAAATTACAGGTAAGCAATTGTCATACTCTTTTTTTTATTGATTTAATGAAAAGGAAAATCACCTCAGCAGGCATGATCTCTCCGTCTTCGGGGTCCGAATCACTTAAAACATGCGCCTCTTCACACTTGGATGAAGACTCTTCATTGTGGTATTCGCTTCCTTTGTCATCTTGACTTTCTTTCCCACTCATTTCTGCTTCTTCATTGTCGTGATTTTTTTCATTTGGTTCGACGATTGTTCCAAAGAATCCAAGGCTCTCTTCTTTGTGTTTTTCTCCTTTTGCAAGTTTTCTTCAATTATTTCAAACACTGAAGGGTTTCTTTTAGTTGATGTTGATTTAGTTTTCTTTGTTGATGGTCTTCCTTTGGTGTTTCTTTTTACTTCGGGTGCTTGAATTGGTACAGCGAGGTGTGTTCCCGCAACAATTTGATTGACTTGATGAAGGATCTTTTTGAGGGAATGGCACCCTTCATGAGAGAGCGCAACCACCAGCTTTTTGATTTCTTGGTCCAAATTGATTTTGGTATCATCACCCGTTTGCTATATCAGTGCAAAGCAATATCAAAGTAAATTAAAAATGCTATGAGAAGCAATTAGAAGAAATGCAAAAAGAAAACCAGACTCATACCGTCGTTTCAGGGTTATATTTCAGATTCCATTGAGAATGGAAATCTTCAGGGGCCAAACCATCTCTTTGATCCTGTGAGCACAAGGAATATCAATCCCAATACTCACAGTGTTTGAGCACACTTTGGTCAGATTGAGCTTGGCAAGGCGTGTGTATTGATCTAAGCAAATCTTGATTGCACACAACGAGATGCAGCTGAGGAGGGGAATGAAACATTTCGGCACATTGACTAATGTCCTGATGTTATCTCTACCGATTGATTCGTGAACTTGGTTTATTTGGGTGTCAATTGCATGGGATAACGAGTTGAAGACTGAGAGCAAGTCACCGGTTGAATACTTGATAAAATTCTTAAGATAGGCGTGACCAGATTCAACTCTAGAGGTATGGATGCTGGCACGCCCATGCCACAACAAAGAACTCCTTTACCGGCAGGATGTTTGCTTCTAGGTAATTGAGTACAGGATTGATTCACAAGGAAGGTCTTCAGACCGGCTAGATTTTCATTGAACAAGGCCTCGGTTTTTGAGCAAGTGATTTTCTGCCAGAGGGAAGTAAACAATTCCCACTGGTCTTTTGCTTTACTGGCTGGATCTTTTGAGAGTGAAGCAGGAAAATACTTCTTGCAGTTTGTTGTGATGTTCTTATTGATATGCCACGTGCAAAGGTTTGCCTGAGAATTGGGGAAGACCACGTGCAATGCATTTGTAAAGAAGCATCTCGATTGGTGATAAACACCTTGGGTATACGTAGTGGTCGCCAAACGTGCTTCTTCAGATTATTCACTGACCACTGGTAGTTATTGTTGTCTTTGTAAGTTAAAAAGCAAAAGGCAATCAAAAAAGATCGGTTTGTTGCCGTTTGACTGATCACATGTAACAAGGGGAGGTTGTATCAGTTTGTCTTGTATGTTGAATCTAAAAGAGCAATGTGGTGATTGATTTGCGCAAGGTGGATTGTACCTGGGTGAGCAAAGAAAAGGTTGAGAACAGCGCCACTGGAGTTAACCTTGACATTGTAGATCCAGTTAGACTCCTTCAGGATGTACAAGAGTGCTTCTATGGGTGTTCGACCAGCTGGATCATCACATTGAATCTTCTGGAGAGCGTTGCTGATTGTTTTGTTATCGGACATACGGAGCTGGCTTTAGATCCGCTTGCGAGAGCTTTCTTATATCCTTGTACTGAGCAGGTATGAGTCGCTTATGTGCAGAGTGAGAGGAAGCACCATCAGAGGGTTCGTGGTTGTGTGAGCCATTCAGAACTTCCATCGTCCAATACTTATCGATTACTTTTTTGCTGGTCAGAACGGAGCCTTTGATGTGGAAGGGGCAATTGATCTTGGTTGAAGCAGTTTTACGCCCCGAGTTATTCATGATCGACCCCCGAAAGTGACCGGATCGATCGCACTTCATGTACACGTTTTTGCCAGGGTGAGAGTTCGATTTGGCAATCGCATATCCGTGTCTTTGCCCAGGATTGACAGAAGCCAACCAAGTCGTCCATTGAGCCAAAGCGCGCAGGAGGAGGAGGATCCAACGGGCCTAGATGGAAAAAGAAAAAATGAAAAAATGAAGATTAATGTTCATTGATGTCAAAAGAAGATTAGTACTCAGTAAAAATTAAAAACTGACCGCCGGTGGTATAGTCATACCCCTCGATGTTGCTGATAACTACCAGGGGAGAAGTGTTGCCAGGAGGACTTGGGGGCTCATCGGCAATTGAATCGGGCTTATCAGAAAATGGATTGCGATTGGTATTGACGAAAGAGGGGGCTGCAACGTCTCCATTGGCATTTCCAGAAGAACTGCTGTTAGGGACTGAATTATTGCTGTCTGATTCTTTTTCAACCAAAGCCTCAGCGGGGGCAATGTCTGCAGGATTGGAAGAGTCGTCGGCTGGAGAAGGTGCTGTGGATGGGTTGTCTGGGAGGAGAGCGATCAAATTTCCGGAGTCTTCCTGTTCCGGGAGCGAGGCCAGTAGGCTTTGCATTTTTGCCCAGATTGCCGGAGTAATTGTGAAGCTTCCGTCGGGGTTGGTTGGTGTGACACCGGTTGATCGGAGTTCTTGGTTTGACATCTGCATATTATATTTGCTTTGTTGTTGAGTGAGTGCAGGTCCTTTGGTTGTGAGGCGTGAGATACTTGTTGACCAATGCGTGTGTTGTTCACGCGGACACATGAGTGAATGAGATGGTGTGTGTGGGTGTGGACACTCCATCTCTACATGGAGTACCCAGAAGTGCACTCCCTTCTGATTGAAGCAAAAGCGCACAAATGGAGTGCAGCCATGATGCACCCCAAACTCAAGTGAGTGCAAGGTGCCTGCACTCAACGTTTTCGCTCACCAAAGGCGTGCCTACTAGTGCACTCCAAGGGATGTGGAGTACCCAGTGCTATACTCCAGGTTTAATTGGAGTGCTGAGACATGCACTCCAATAAGTTTGGAGTGCAATAGATATGCACTCATTTTTGGAGTGCACATAGTAATTTGTTGGAGTGCATTAAGGCTGACCCTAAAATTAAAGAAAAAACAATTTTGTTGACTTTCATCATCAAAAAAAAGTGTACAGGTTTAAAATAATAATGACGACGTTAGAACCATGATTGTTTTGGTATCATTTCAGCTTTGTATGCTTCATGATTTTGGCTGGAGTTCAACATAACATCAAGTATACATTAAGCAACATAAGCCATGTGCTTCTGGGTGACTTGGAACTGAATTTCAGTTGAACACACAGTTTGATTGTGACTATCTTTCAACACACTTCAAACCACCAAGGAGGTATGAGTTGTTCAATGGCACCCGTCGACGGGTGCCATGAAATCATACCTGGTGTCTTGTTTCTTGAGACTTTTGCTTTGATCTTTGACAGGCACTTGCAAATCAAAGCCATAAATATG
Organism: Puccinia horiana; assembly: GCA_001624995.1. Lineage (NCBI taxonomy): Eukaryota > Fungi > Basidiomycota > Pucciniomycetes > Pucciniales > Pucciniaceae > Puccinia > Puccinia horiana. The sequence continues at coordinate 786,375 of LWDY01000014.1, forward strand.
GAATAAAGGGATATTCTTAACTCATAAGTATGATATAAAACCATAGTTATGGGTCCAGAGAGGGGTTTTAGACCATGTCTGAAATGCCTGTTTGAATATTCCAAACTTTTTACTGGCTGGACAGAAGGCTTAGCCGACTTATTTACAAGCTCCTTGAGGTCTGAAACCTCCAAAAATTGTTGGGATTTCAGCTGATCAAGAGGATGAGAGGTGGTGAATGGGGGACAATCTTGAGGGACTTAGCTTGGTCCAAGGAGCAATAAAGTTGTGAAAAATTTAGAAGGCTCAGACTTGATGATTTTATTACTGACAAAAGTGAGAAGCTTAAGTAGTAGACAGAGAACATGTGACAGAAGAGAGACATGGCAACAACTATTGGACAAGATTGAATAAGCAGCTGTGTTGGACTAGGAAGGCAACATTTGCTGGACACAACAGAAGGGGCAACAAGCTGGAAAAGACAGTGGTTTTACATCTAACCCAGATGGACAGAAACAGGACAGGCATCTCACTGAATTTCAGCCGGCGTCTCTAAAGTGACGGCCGGTTGAAGTTTGAATCACTTTTTTTTACGGAGGAAAAGGATTACCACGCCTCAACGCTGTATAGCGGAGGGGCTATCCCCTTGACTTTAGAAGTCAAGTGACAAATAATCTTAAAGATTACTGCTGGCTCTTTGTCTATTTGGAGACAGGGCAAGCTTAGATACAATAGAATCTCTCAGCTGCAGTGATCTGATTTGAGATAGTAGTCGAGTCAGAGATTAAGATTGGAAGGACAGGGAAGATAAAGTTGAGGAGAGATGAGTTGAAGATTGGGGAAGGTGAGAGATCGGAGTGGGATGGATGGATGAAATAGAGTTGTTGAGTTTTCAAGATAAACACCCAGTTACCTTATAAGTCTTTTTAGTACTTTCAAGCGTAAGCGTTTCAGGAATTAGGCTAGAATAATCACGGGTGGGGGAAGACAGAAGAAAGTCTCCCCTCCTTTTATCCTACACCACGGCCACACCTTTGGCCTCCTCGAAGCGGAAAAAAATTGATTTTTTTCTGCTCCGCCCTTGGTGAGATCGATTTTTTTTGCCTCGAGGCATACTCTCACAGGAGCAATGGAGGATCAATTTTTTTTCTGTTTTTGTTACCGATTTATTTTTGATTTCTTTCCAAATGTTTTCTGCCTGCCACACTGCTCAGAGTGGACCTTCCAGGACCACTCAGAGCAGGCAACATCAGCCAAGACCCAGCCTGGCTGATGGTGCCGTTTGAGCCATCTCAGCGACTCCATGGTGTCTATCACCATGTTTCTGAGCTCGCTGGGTGATTGGGAGGTGGTATAAGGTGAGTGTAAAGGACCGGTCTCCAAGATCACTACGTGGTCCACACGGTAGTTCCTGGCCCCTGCTCAGCGCTTTGCTGAGCCAGGTGGTTGTAGGTTCAAGTCCTTTTGTCCGCAGCTCAATTCTGTGGAATCAAAACAAAAATTGGCTGACATGCCAGTTTTGTTTTGATCTCAGAAGCAGTTCATAACCGGATTTTGGACCTGTGGAGATAAATACCCGGCCAGGACGTGCTGCCCTGGCTGAGCGTGGGACCAGTAAATTTTTGCTCTGAGAGTTGAAGAAATATTGATCCCGAGTGGCCGTGGTGTAGTTAGTATGTAACCTTGTGGTCTCAACCGGTGGGGTGAGACACTCTGATTGTAAAATAGGATTTCACAATCAATCAAGATTAGGATTATAAATTATTGAAAATGATTTACCCAATAGGCTAAATAGCCTATTGGGTAGATAGTTAAATCTTAATTTTCTGAATTTGATCACACTAGTGTGAATCATACTCAGAAGATTAATTTAAAAATAAAAATAATTAATTGATAATAAAAATGATGGTAAGATCAAGAATTGAACTCTTGTCTTCTAGGTGTGGTGCATAGTCTGATTGGTGACTTGCCAACTTATAGACTATTGTGCTTGTGATTCTGCGGTCATGTGGGTTATCTAATTAGTAACCTCAGTGGCTGACACTTGAGGTGGACAAGACAGGGACTAGGCATCACAGATTGGGATAGAATGTGAGCGGAGAGTGAAACCAGAATTCTGACAAAAATGTGGTCAAACTGTGGCTCGGCCCCATCAGGTATACCCAAACATACAGCCTGCATTGAAATTGTAAATTCTGAAGGGGGGGCTGGTACAGACTAGTGAATTGATGTCTGCACCTGTAAGTCCTTTATTTGGCTTATTTTTATCCCACTTTGTGTACATTTTTGGGCCAGAAACACAAGGCATTTGTACTACTCCTGTGTTACAGGTCCAGACTATCTCTTTTGGAGGGAAAGTTAACACCCCCGTAACTCAGCCCCCTCCTTTTTCAATAGAATAATAATATTTTATTGAAATTACTATTGACATTTTTTGGAATTAAAACTGTCCCATAATTTTGTGGTGAAGGTTAAGTCCTTGGCATCACTGAGGCTGATATATAATTTAATTTTTATTTGCAAGATTTTCTAGTATTTGATTTTATAATGAATGCAGAAAATCAGAATCAATCTGATAAGGAGAGACGGAGGGAACAACCACTCCGTCATCGTTTTATGTATTAAATAATAGACATAAAGAAATCCAAAAACGAAATGACATCATTTGTAACTTTTGATATTTTTGATTGTTTCTCACATAATAACTGATTTCAATGGTTCCAGGTGGTCTTGTTATTGCACGTGTCATGAACGGGTTTAGAATGAGCAATGGTTATTTAAGGTGTGTGAGGTGAGTGGTGCGTGCTCTTAACTTTTCAGTTATTCAATTTCTTCGGCGCACTTTTGCCGCTTCGGACTTCGTCTCACTCTTCTCGAATCTCCATCCATCCATCCACAGACTTCCTGCTCTCTTCTCTTCGAGCTTACTTTCGCTTGACTTCCCATGGCCGAGCCCAACCTGCCCTCCTTCCTCCACACCGTCCTCGCCCTCCGACCCCCACTCGCTACCTCCACTCGCACTAACCTTGCCCCTTCCTTTCAACTCCTCCAGTCGATCGTTAACTCCGTCTATGGCTCAGCTGGACTTCGCGGCATCGAACCCGGCCTCTGGCGTGCCCAGCTCATTCGTGCTACCCTTCGCGCAGCTCAACTCATCCAGGCCGTCTGGACAAAGCTTGGCGGTAAGGCTGGCGTCATTCTCGACGACCACGGTGAAGATGGCAGGGGGGTCATGCGTCTGCAAGGGTCAGCCTGAACACACTTCTCTCTCTCTCCCTATTAACTCGCCATCCCTAATTCTTCAAGCCCTCCTTCCTATTTCATCTTACTAACTCGATTGTTGCCTTGATCTTCGTTTTCGCAGCGTCTTCTCCGACCTTCAAATGTTCATCGGGTCTCTAACCACCCTACAGGACTCGCTTACGGCCCTTCTTCTCGATCCCGTCGCATTCTCCCGCACCCAAGCTACCGTCACCACCCTAACCAAAAAACTTGCTTCTCTTGTCCAGCATTATGAGGTATGGCTGTGGTCCTGCGAGTCAGTTAACTTGGTTTAGAGGCATCAATCTGATTTTTTTAGCTGTTTCTTTTTTTTAAAAGGTTTCCGATTTGCTTCTTACCCCATTGGCGCAATGGCAAGAAGAAGACGCTGAGGATAAATCTCAAGATCTTAACGCTCTCCCGCTACTGATCGCCAAAAGTAGGCCAACCAAAGCTGTACTGCAAAAGTTTGAAGCCGATTGCATACGACGCGAACAAGCCGAACTTTCTCATCCTGATCATCCAAATCGATCAGTCTCAGCCAACCCTAATGGCCCTGCTTCGCCTTCAACACCCTCTGCTCCTCCCCCGGTCTCTTCATCATCTTTCGCGAGCTCTGGTCTCAGTTCTGCCAAACGTCCTGAGTTTCTTAGATTTATCTACTCGCAAAACCCGCACCTGATCGCCAACAACGAAAGTCTTGACAATGCCGTCGCTGCGGGCACCGCGGCTGTATCATCCATGGCCCCCTCCAAGCCTAATGGTCAATCTCCTAGTGGCGGTCTGGGTGCACCCAAATCACGTAAATCACTCGTCCAGCAGAGAATATCCTCATTTGCTGTTTCGGGAGATGCTCCTCCGCCTTTACCTGCCTCGGCACCCATCTCCCTTCCAGCTCGGCGTGCGGTCTCTGACAATCCACAAGTACCGAACTCACGCAAAAGCTGGACGGTCGACATGAGTGCCCTCAACGGCATTCAAAGACAATCCAGTATAAGCGCTAGTAAACCATCACCTCTTTCAGGTCATTCTCCGCAAGTCTCTGTTGCCGCTCCTCCAGTTAACTGGAGAGCATCGATCAGTCGGCCTACATCCATCAGAAGTCGCTCATCCATGAGCGGGGACTCCTGCGATCCGAGTCCTAAACCAAATGGTGACTTTATACATACAATTCTGGCTTTCTATTTCTGCTCTATGACCCCATTATAACTGACTAAACCTGTCTGATATTCTTATACGTAGGGAATGTTTCTGCCACCGATCAGGCTGCGTTGGCAGACCCTGAAAGCACACCCAAAGCGCCATCGCAGCCTACGTTTGCCGAACAAGCAGCTGCAATTGTTGCTGCTCGCAAGCAACGCTCCATCTCACAATCATCGTCTTCAACGATGCCCAAACACCGACCCCTTCCCAAGAGCATCGTCGATGCGGCCTCATCCACCGGACTTGCAACCACATATGAACATCCACCAACCTCTCAAATTGAAAAATCCCCCCGTTCGCATGTCTCTGCCATCCTGAGTCCTGTCGCCGAGCTCCCTTCGTCTTTCATTTCGCAAATTTCTTCCGACTCGGGTTATTCATACACCACCTCAAGTGACTTACCTGCTTTATCAAACACTACGACCGTCACTAACTTGTCACCCGTATCCTCAGAACCTTTTGACTCGGCGCCACCGTCCTCCAAAGGTATCTCAGTGGTCATACCAGCCACAACTGCCCCAGCCATGGCTCGTGTGAATTCTAACTCCTCTGCGGCATCTCCAAACCCACGTGCCAGTACTTTAAGCCCACGAAGCAACAATAGTCTACCGACAAGCCCGCCTGCTCAGATTATCCGTCGGCAATCCTTTGTCCCCCCGGAACCTGACCTAGATTTCGAGCTAGTCTCAGATCTAATCGAACACACATCCATGCTGGATGTCATTCTTGCCCCCACGCACGAGAGGTCTGAATCGATGACATTATCATCCTCTATGACACTGGACTCCACCGAAACCGAGTCAACTCCAGGCGAGCTATCCGGTGATCAGGACTTGTCTGAACAAACTATTTCTATTCCTGACAATTCTTCCAATGTAGCGCCTCAGGAGGAGCTATCATTGGTTGACCTGATGGAGCAGGCATCGATGTTTGAGAGTTGGACGCCTGACCAGAATGAGGCGAGAGCCCAACTCACTCCCATTGTTAACTCCTCCTCAGTTACTGCCTCACCTCCAGCTATTACCCCGGACGAAGAGGCTGCACCATCCACCCCGCAACCGGATCCTCAGTCGGCAACTTTCCTTTCACCACCCGCCACGCCTGTCTTGCCCGTCTCTCCCCCGCCGGCTAGTTGTATGTCACCAGAGTTAGATCGGAAACCACTTACAGCTTCTAGTCGTATTTCCAATCGACCTAGTCAACTAGCCCTCCATCCGTCTCAGCGCAAACAACTGTGCTCACTGCCTGAGGCTGTTCGTTCTGAAGCGGTGCTGACGATCTCCGGATCGCCACTGTCGACGCCCTCTATTAGTGGAAAATCATGGGCGACATCGCTCATGTCGATCCCTCTAGCGCCCTCGGATTTCGATTTAAATTTACTCAATGGGAATTACTACAAAACACAGCTTTCGGTTTGTCTGCCCCCGCCGGAGAATCCGCTGAGGAGTGGCTGGCGGATCCTCAGTCTCGATGGAGGAGGAATTCGAGGATTATCGATGCTCTACGTAGTGCGAGAATTGATGGGAACAATCCAAACTACCCTACGTCTACAAAAAGCTCCCCTGCCGTGTGAGATCTTTGAGATGATCTGTGGGGTTGGAACTGGAGGAATCATCGCGCTTTTGCTTGGCAGACTGAGGTTGGACGTCTCTGTGGCGATCGAAGCCTACCTGCAAATCGTCAGACAGGTTTTCAGACAATCCAAAGGGGTCATAGCCGCTGTGAGGAAGAAGACTCGGTTCAGTGCGACCAAGTTAGAGTCGGTTAGCCGGCAAGTCATCAAGCAAATTTCAGGTCAGGAAGAGCTCTGTTTAACCGATTCGGGTGCATTTCCGCTCTGTCGGACTTTTGTGATTGCGGGCCGGCCTTCAGAAGGCAAGGAGGGAAGGGGTATGATGAGCAAACTGAAGTCGTACGAAGACCGACAAACGATGGCTAGGACGTGCAGCATTGCCCAAGCGATCCGTGCGACCAGTGCAGCGCCGTTATTTTTCAAGGCGGCCCGGTCAGAGGAGGTGGACATGGGGGCTGAGCGAGTTGTGACGGGAGAGACAAGCTTGAATAACCCGACGATGGAAGCGGTGAAGGAAGTCCAAACGCTCTGTCTGGGGCGGCCGATCGACTGTCTGATCTCTCTAGGAGCTGGAAAGGGCATGCATAACGGGACGGGCTCGATTGCTCGGGCATGTGTGGAGATGGCCGAGTCGTCGGATCGGATCGCGCACGAGGTCGAGAGTTGTGCTAAGCAACAGGGCTGGTCATCCAACTACTTTCGCTTCTCAGTTAGTGGATTGAAGAACGAGGATAATCGAGGAGAGTGGGAAAACTTGGACTGGGTCAAAGCCGGCACGGTGAAGTATATGTTGATCGATTGTCGGGATCAATTCGATTGCCAACTAGACCGTCTGATTAAAAGCTGGAAGTCTTGCTGTCAGTTTCTTCTCCCCGTACTTCTCCTTGCACTCATCACGCTGACCTGGTTTTGTATGACGATGGTAGACGACGAGAGCGTGTTCCAACAGATGTTGGTAGAGTATGGCAAGAGTGCACGCACCCCACGCAGTGCCTTCCTGCCCACACGAAGCCAAGGAGGACTGACTCCAAGGACAGATGAATTGCGACGATCGATCTCGGCCGACCATGGGGAGATGCAGGCCAAGGCAGCCGACAGCTCACTTTCACTTTCGCGGCTCTTTAGAAGCTCTCAAAACTCGTCCTCTTCTCGTCCTACTACCACTTTTTTCAATAAGCCTACCTCACCGTCTTCTATCTCGACTTATCCTTCTAATGATCTCTATCAATCTATCTCCCCTGATCAGTTCCCGAAATCTGATCTTCCTTCTAATTTGGATAATCTTACTCATCTCGATTCGATCGACCTTAAATTGCCCGAATTCAACTTCTCTTCAAAAACTTAATTTCTTTTTTTGATTGACTTGTTTTTTCGCATTATATTGGTTCCATCTCATCCTTCCACAACCTTCAATCATTCAATCCCATTTTTTTGTCTTCAACATCAATCACATCTGCCCAACACACCACTTTTTCTCTTCTGTTCTGTTTTTCTTTAAAATTGTGAACAGTTTTTTTTTTTTTTTTTTCTAATGGTTATTATCTTTCAGGTGCATTTAATTATTTCACAATCTCTTCTTTGTTTTATTTTTATTTTTGAATGTTGGTTTGTCAATCAATCATTTTTTCTTGTTGGTATCAATTTTGTGATTGGTTGGAGTTAACACTCAGCCCTCCAGTACCCAGTGGTGTGAGCCCTAGAAGAAGAATTTGTTCAATCAGCACTTGGAAGGACCCCTGTCCTACTACTCTGCCCCAGGGCCAGGGGATCCGAACTTAACTAAATCCCCTCCTGGGCGCGAAGCGCCCAGGAGGGGACTTAGTTAAGTTCGCAGGGGATCCAAGAGACAGGTTTCTCTTCACTGAATCTCACAAAGGGACAGATGATGCCTAGTGTTTTCAGAACCAAGGGAAGGTTTTGATTGCAAGACAAGAAGGTTAAGAGCAGAACTCTTGTTAGTATGCACAATTCCAAGCGAAGCAAAAAAAGAAGGAAATAGAACCAGTACTTACCTAGACAGTTGAGAGCAGAACTCTGCTGTATAGATGAAGGAGGAAGGGGGGGCTAATCACAAGCCAGGTGCATTTGTAATCCAGCATGTGTATCCTTGGGGAACCCAACAGGGGAGCAATACAATTTTTGGGTGCTGACATCTGGGACACCTAAGAATCTGTTCAAGTAAGATGGTGTCCCCCACTGTACATGACTTGCTCATGCTCCCAGGGTTAGATTGAAACTGCCATAGTATTCGGCTGCTACTCATGTGGCACACCACATCTGGTACAGACAAACAGCGAGCCTAACAAAACCTCTCTGCTCGCAGAGAGGCTTACAAGTAATGCTCAAGTTTTGGTGTGGATCCTGATGCTGTTAGCTCTTGAAATCACACTTTTCTCTTTCAAGGGCCATTCACGCGCCATCAGCTCAATTATCCTTTCTGGCAAGATAACCAAAATGTGCGCAAGCATCTTGTGTGCATTCCCTTCTCCTCCGTTTCCCCCCATCTACGCAGGGCTCCAGTGCACAAGGGTCTGAAAAAGGGCCAATCTGCTCGAGGTGCTAGTTAGGAAGAAGGTAAGTATGCAAATAGCATGCATACAGCCAACGGTGGGCCACTACGCTACATGGTCAATAACCGTTAGTGTAGCGGTGAAATTTTCACCCAGGATTTGGTTAGCGTTAGTTGAAATCCCACCCTGCTACACTAACAGGTAATGTAGTGGTTATTTTTTTTTCCAAAATTCTTGTGGTGTTTGTTGTGATTAATCTCATGCTACGCTAACAAGTAGTGAATCTTTTCCACTGCTAACAGGATTTTTTCAAATTTATAGCGCAGGTTTTCCCCGCTAACAATATTTTCCAAAATTATTAGCATAGCAGGCTTTCAAACAAAATTTAGCATAGCAAATTCCTGCTACAAGTCAGGCCAACATGAGATAACACACCGCTATGCAATAAATAGTGGGGGTAATCAAATCATACCACAGAATGAGTAGAAAAATCAAATAAAACATGGAATCAAGGAATCATCCCCCCACCAATAAAGTTATAGGAAGTCATCAAATCATACCACAGAATTTTTAAAAAAAAAACATGGAATCAATGAATCATATTTGAGCTCAGAAAACTTCACATCTCTCCAGTTCACAAAATGATACATATCACTTGGGTTGAGAGATTGATCGAGGGTTTTTTTTTTTGATCCTGCTCTTTCTTTTTGGCTTTGTACCTTCTTTTCTACTTGCATTTTTATGGCTATCATCAGTAGATGATTTGTTACAAGACGTGAATTGTCCAGAATCAAATCATCCATTTTGATAACCATTTAGGCTGCAATTATAAACAACTTTTGAAAAATATTTAGTCACAACTTTTAGGTCCAATGCAATCAATAAGACCCTGAATCCAATTCAACCCATTGGACCAAGTTTGACCTCAGACAGCTCTAGATTTCACTCCTGATATAGTATATGACTCATGAAAACCTTGATGATACAAGCTTGAAACCTGTTTGACTCATCCATCAGTTGATTCTTTTTGTGTCATTTCTGACATGGTTGATGATTTCCTTTTTTAGTAATCTTGAGCTCGCTTTTCTTATTATTATTTTATTTTATTTTATTTGATTTTTTTAATTCTGTGGTATGATTTGAGGACTTCCTATCACTTTATTGGCAGGGGGGATGCATCCAATCCTTTTTTCTCTTGTATTAAATGGTTATCAAAATGGATGATTTGATTCTGGACAATTCACGTCTTGTAACAAATCATCTACTGATGATAGCCATAAAAATGCAAGTAGAAAAGAAGGTACAAAGCCAAAAAGAAAGAGCAGGATCAAAAAAAAAACCCTTGATCAATCTCTCAACCCAAGTGATATGTATCACTTTGTGAAGTTTTCCAAGCTCAAATATGATTCATTGATTTAATGGCTGTACTTTGTGCACTGCTATAAACTCATTGCGCACTTCAGGTGTTGTCCCTGCAACGTCATGTGCACAGTACGCAAGATCTCCAGGTACTTCTTGCAGTGTCAAAAACTCAGATTCCTTTTGGCAGTCTCTAGAGAGGGCTTTCCTTGATCCCCACAAATTTTTTGGTGTGGATCAGCCCAATGAAGAAGGCATGAAAAAATAAACAAAAAAATAAGCATTCCAGCACGGGGATACCCGATCCCCCTACTCCCGTCACCGCAGTCTCGTGTTGGATTGTGTGCAATCCAACACAAGACTGCGGCGCACCAACCGACCGGACAGACAGGCCGTTCAGCCTGTTTGACTGGTCAGACAGGCAGTTCAACCTGTTTGACCGGTCAGAAAGGCTGGCCAGATTGAATTTGATGCCCATAAAAGGGCCTGATGCTCATTAAATAGGCTGAGGAGGGCTGAGAATGCTTTTTGGATGTGCTGGTTTATTATCCAAAAAAATTGATGCCCCTGGGACTTGGGAACATGCTTTTCAGGTGGGCACAGCGGTTTTTTGGACTTAATTTTTCATATTTTTTTGAGGGGTGAAGAGGTCCACAGATTCCTTCAAAAAATTTTCAGTGGGCCTCTGGAGCCCCAGAATCCAGATTGGTCAAGAGAAAAATCACAAAAACCATCTCCTTCTTTCGGGGGTTTGTGCAGTGTGCGTAGCATCTGTAGGCACCACGCACTGTGGAGGGGACGTCCAGCCAATGACCCCTGCAGTGCACGACAAGTTTCCTGCAGTGTGCAAAGTACAGCCGTTTTTTAATTCTGTGGTATGATTTGATGACCTGCTGCTATTTATTGCATGGTGGTGATTCAGCTCAGCCAACATGAACAAAATATTACGCTACAGTGTAGCATAACTTTTTCAACAACTAACACCGCTACCACATTGCTAACACAAATTTCAGGGAGTGTTACTTGTTTTTGCCAGACCCCAGCTAACACTACGCTACCAACTAACAAAAAGAATCAAAAGTTTAGCGTAACGTTTTCTACTGCCAACACTGCTACAACATTGCTAACACAAATTCCAGGTAGTGTTATTTTTTTTTCCTGACCCCAGCTAATGCTATGCTACCAACTAACAAAAAAATTAGTGTTAGTTGGCCAAATTGTGTTGCTAACGTTAGTGGTGTGTTAGTGTAGCTGAAAAAGCTAACACTACACTACGCTAACGAGATCTGTAGCGTAGCTGACCCACCATTGATACAGCACGAAATTCTGGTATCTTCTAACAGTGGCTTCTGTATTGGAAGTTATTCTTCCCCATCCATTCATGTACCACAAGTGCATAAATATGCCATGTGGGTTGTACAGGGCTAACAGTGGTAAATCCTAGGTAGTCAAATTCAAGACTTCTGATGATGACACCTTATGCAAAAGGTTTTCCAGTGAAGATGGTGTTAGTGCCCAAAAAAAAGAGATGATATACTTCAAGGCCTAATCAGCAGGTACATTTTGGTCAAAGGGTGGGCCAGTGAGTGTAGAGGAAGGTGGGTAAGTTGAGGGTCCAAATGGTCTATCATCAAAAAATGAGAATATGTGGTTCAGGATCCAAGCCAACAATCCTGTATAATTTACAAGTCCCTCCCTGCGGTTAACGCTAGGCGATGTGAGGTCACTCATACACTAGCACAAGCCATGCACAGCAGGAAATAGGGGCTTGTGTTAAGTTCGGACAAACAGTGGGCACTAGGAAGGAGTTGAAGAAAGTTTGAAGGAAACACAACAGTGGGTTGCTATGCTACCTGTGGTTAAGTGTAGCAAAAACTGCTAACAGCTAACAGTTTTAAATGCAGCTATTATCAGAATAATCACTATCACTACATGTTTTGTAAGATTATCTCAAATCTCTTTTATACCTTTGACTAAACTATCAGACATTGTTTCATTTTCAAATTGCCTTTTTCTGTTTCATCACTGATTTCTCCTTAATTTCTTTCTCACTCTCAGACTCTCATCTCCATAATTATCACTCAAAATCAACACCTCAACAATTTCAAGGCTGAATAAACATGAACACTTCCTTAATTTATCCTTCTTTTGTCACTTTCTCCTTATCATCTTCTCTCTCTTTATGTCTTCTTTCTACTTCCCAAGCTATTTTTCCTCCTTGGCTGCCTGGTGAGATTTGATTCACAGCTTTCAACTCATCTCAATTCAAATCAAGTAACCTCTCTTTCTTCAGTCATTCCTGTGCTGCTCCTTTCACACTTTTCTTCCTCCTTCAAGCCACTCACATACACCACGGGTGTTTGCTCAGCACCTGCTTGCAAGTGCCATCGCTGAACCAGTTCATAGAGTTGGTTTGGACCCATCAAGATTTTGGTTCCAACTCAGTTGTAATACAGTTGTATGTCTGTTGCAAGGTGACCATAATAATACTGTATCTTTCTTGTAGATGTCACCTTCTGCTCACATCTCTCCTGTATGGCCAAGTGGCCTGTTCCTGTCCTGTCTGACCAAGTGGTCACCCTGTTCCTGTCCCCGTTTGATCCCAGTTCCAGTACCCGTACCCGTACCTGTTATTTCCTGTCCTGCTGTCAACCCTGTCAATCCTGTCCTGTCCTATCACTAGTTCTGACTTAGCTACTTAATCTGCTCCCCGATGTGTAATCAATCCCTATCGAGTCTGAGCATTTTCTCATCAGTGCTACCTTTAGCTGCTCCTTGGTCCTGTTCCCTCATCATCAAGAACAGTCCCCTCTCATCACATCATCTTGTTGAGCTGAAATCCTAACATTAGAAATGTATCCCATACCAATACAGAAACTAACCCCAATCCAATCATAATGTCTCATTGATCTCCCCTTTTTGCCAAAGTTCAACAAGTTTTGACCATTGTAATTTCTGACCTCTGTGTAAACCCATACCCTGTAGGCTGTGCAGAAACAAGTTTTCTGTTTTCATTATGTGTGGGCGCAGGAGTCAAAGGGAATTGTGCAAGGTCAAAGATGTTGATACTCCTTTTTTTCTTGGCCAATCCACAATTTTATTCCCAGTGTTTCAAAATTATGGGGATATTTTAACTGACTTTAAGACAACCTTCTGCCACATAGTTATTGCCAAACTCATGAAAATTGGCCGGATTTTGATAATAATGTCTTCCTCAAATTGATTTGACACATGTTCTTCTTTTTATTTTTTGGGCCAGCCTTTAGGCACTCCAAACATTGCCTATGTGCACTCCAAATGTGAGTGTGTAGAGTGTGTACTCCACATTATCATGGTGTATTGTCCAGTGCACTCCAACCTCCGTTGGAGTGTGGTATACAGCACTCCAGGACAACTGGAGCAAAGTACTGTGCACTCCCCTGGCCCCCAAATGTGATGAGTGCCTGGCTGCTCCACTCACTAGATCCTGGAGTGCCCAGACCCAGCACTCCATCTGTGACTTTTTGTCGCCATGAAAAGGGAGTATGGAGATGGGAACTCCAGGTAGACATGAATCTCTCACGTCCTGGCTCAAGGCTTGGCTAGGCTTGCACTCGTCCCTCAAGACAAGCGGACAACTTGCACTCAACCGTGCAAAACTCTCTCGCCATGGCAGCCAAACAAACTCTATCAAACACTAGTAGCACTCCATCAAACAAGGGTGGCGGCATCACGGTGACTCCCGAGGTTTGGGCGCAAATGCAAAACCTGCTTGTTTTGCTTCCGTTCCAACAAACCAGGCCTCTTGCCCCATCAAAATCGGAACCATCCCCAGCTTCTGAGGCTCAAAACGCTCCTCTAGAAAAATTGGACTCATCAGCTTCCATGGGCCAAAGTGATCCGTTAAGTACATTGGACCCATCCCAAGCTTCCGATCATAATCCGCTTGACGATATTGACAAAAACCTTGCCGACGGTAATGACTCGGCCATATCAGCTTCCGATCTAGTCCCTCAAGTTGTCACTGTCAACAAAGATGCCTCAGCTAGCGTGGATCTCATAATTGAAGTCGATCAATATGACTTTTGCCGTGGCAGTAAGTTTTTTTTAATCAATTAGACCTTGAATCTTGATCTGATGCTCTGTACTACTTTGTATTTAGGTCCAATGGATGCTCCACCTACTTGTTGTTTCAACACCATGGATGACTTGGTCACCTTCTGCCAATCTTGGGCCAAGCATCACGGATACGTGATTGCCAAATCTAACTCTCACCCCGGAAAGAATGTGTACATCATGTGTGATCGATCGGGTCAATTCCGAGGCTCAATCATGAATAAGTCTGGCCGTAAAACTTCCTCGTACAAGATCAACTGTCCTTTCCATTTGAAAGGATCGATTCCCACAAGTAAGAAAATCAACAATAAGTTTTGAACGGCACACACAACCATGGTCCGTCCGATGGAGCCTCAAGTCATACTGCGCACAAACAACTAGTACCAGAACAGATTGAAGAGATCCGAAAGCTCTCGTAAGCTAATCTCAAGCTGGCTCAGATCCTGTTACAGCTTCGAACCTCGGATAACGAAACCTTTGCCACTAACAAGACCATCAGCAATGCGCTTCAAAAAATCTGTGGCGAGGATCTAGATGGTCAGACTCCTGTGCAGGCCCTCTTGGCTGTCCTTGAGGAATCGAACTGGGTGTATGAAGTAAAGGTGAACTCAAGCGGCACTGATCTAAACCTCTTCTTTTCTCACCCAGGTTCAATTCACCTGGCTCGGATAAATCATCACATTGCTCTCTTAGATTTGACTTACAAAACAAACCAATACAATCTTCCTTTGCTCCATGTGATCGGTCAGGCAGCAAGCAACCGATCTTTTTCCATTGCGTTCTGTTTTATGACTCACAAGGACGACGATAGCTACGTCTGGGAAGTGAATACCTTGAAACAGCTTGTATGGCGACCTCAACGAGTACCAAACTTCTTCATCACTGATCGGGACTCGGCCTTACGGAAGGCTTTGGCGGAAGTCTTCCCAGAATTGCAAGCTAATCTGTGCACATGGCACATCAACAAGAACATCAAGACTAATTGTAAGAAGTACTTCCCAACAATCTGTTGGAATGCTAATACATAGTTTATGCTTCTACTGTAGTTGTCACTTCCGGTCTTGTATTTAGTCTAGTCTCAGCTCTCACCCATAAGCTTTTGCTAACTGAATACAAACCACATTATCTTTAGCGTCAGCTCCCAGTGTCACAAGACATCAGTCTGTGAACTTCAGTCCTTGCGACCCCTGTGCCCCTCAACACAATCAATCCCCAAGAGACCAAAAACAATTCTAGTCAATCAAAGACCGAAAACAATTCTAGTCAATCAAAATACCCTCCCAGCAAACCCAAGAATCCGTGGGACCTCTTTATGTCCCTTTGGCAGAATGTCACAAGCGCGAAAACGACCGATCTTTACGAAGAGCGCTTCGAAAACTTTTTTTTTTTCTTAAGACTCGTCCAGCGGTTCTCCATTACCTAGATCATTCCCGTCAAGCACCTATTTGTTGTCGCTTGGGCATGCCAGTATCCACACCTGCGAAATCTGAACACCTCACGTGTCGAATCTGGCCATGCCTACGTCAAATCTTCCATCAAAAATTCAACTGGCGATTTGCTTTCAGTATTCACCTCCTTGTCCCACGCTGTTGACTCACAACTCAATCAGGTTCACGAATCAATCGGTAGAGATACCGTCAAGACTCTTATCAAAGTACCCAAGGCTTTCATCCCGCTGCTTGGGCAGATATCAACCTTTGCCATCAAAAAATGTACAGAACAGTATGAAAAGATTTCTACGCTTGACCCGACCGAACCATGCTCCAGAACCTTTACTATTGGAATTGGTATTCCTTGTATTCCTTTTGCTCATCGAATTTCTGAGATACTCAACGACCGTGATTCTTTGAAACCGAGGGATTTCCACCCGCAATGGAATCTTAAATATAAGCCAGAAATAACAGTAAGACATTCTCATCAATTTGCTTGCAGTATTGTTACTCATTCAAAATATTTCTCCCTTGTCACTTTACAGCACTCCGATGAGGCAGAAATAGACTTGGATGACGAATTGAAGAAGCTGACGGTTGCACTGTCTCATGAAGAACCAAGGGCCCTTGCAAACATTTTTGAGCAATTCAATCAAATCCTATCTGGAACCCACATTGCAGTCCCCATTCTGGCACCCGAAGCCAAAAAAACTAAGGGAAGGCCCGCGTTGAAGAAAGCTCGATCAACTTTGACTAAAAGGAACCCTTCAGCTTTTGAACTCGTCGAAGCGAAGTTAAAGAAGGATCAAACCACCAGAAAGAGAGCCTTGAGGGTCCCTGAACAACATTTGAAGCGATCAAAGTGAATGAAAAAGAACGAGAGCGGTGAAGAAGAAGAATCGGATCAGGAAAGTGAAGATGAAGAGGAACAATCGGAAGATGAAGGCAGCCATGTTCAAACAGATGAAGAAAGCCAAAGCGATACCTCTGATGACGAAAATAGGGTGTTGGCTGCCGACTGTGGGCTCAATGGTGGGGTTACTGTATCTAATGAGGTAAATAAATTTTCTTCTGTTGCATAGATAACATCAAAAAAGGCTAACAATAACATCTATCAACAATAAGTCAAATTATTCATCGCAGATTCCACAAAAATTTGAATGCTACATCAAATCAATCTTTGATCCCCCTGCCAATGGGAATTGCGGGTTCCACTGTGTTGCGAAAGCGCTCGGGTACAAAAGCAATGGGTGGTTCCGGGTGAGGGACGAGATTCTTAAAGAGATCAGGACAAACAAAGGGGTTTACTCGAAGCTACAGGGCGAAGAAAAATTGATTGAAAAAATTATCCAAGGCCTCACAGTGGAAAGCTTGACATCCACAATCAACCCCGACAAATGGCTCAATAAACCTTTGCACGGTCAGATGCTAGCGAACGTATATGGCCGACTGATCTGTTTTATCTCGTTGGAATCTTGCAGCACATTCCTTCCTCTACGACTTGGCCCCGGCTTCGGAGATACCAGCTCTGTTTACCTGCTCCACGTCGATGCCAATCATTGGGTATTGGTCAATTTGGAGGGGGAGGATGGGATTACACCAATCCCTCCTCCCTTTTGGCGACCAGAAGTACTTCCAAAGGTGCAAAAAGCTGGTCCAAGCATATCAAGAAGGGTGTTGAGCTCTACAAGTCAAACACTAATAAGGCAACTTGATTTTTTTTTTTTCATCATCATGTTTCCTTTTGAATCATTTTTCCTTTTGATTCCCGATTCCCCTGCTCATTTTACACCTTCAGATGAAATCAAGATGAATCAACGGGCGATCTTATTGCTTGGGATTACACAGTAAAAATTCTTGGAGTGCACTTGACTACACTCCAATTTATATCTTTGCAGCTGGAGTAAAAATGTGTTTGGAGTGCTCCATCACGCACTCCAACTTATTTGGAGTGCTCCAACATGCACTCCAACTTACTTGGAGTGCAGCTAACATCACTCCCTTGTTTTTACATAAATTGGAGTGCACTGAATGGCACTCCAAAAAAATGGGTGTTCCTGCGTGGGCACTCCACTATTTTGGAGTACATTTTGGTGATACTCCAAATTTTTTGGAGTACTGCCCCCCCCAAAGCCAAAATCTTGGAGTGCATGTAGTAAATTTTTGGAGTGCCTAAAGGCTGACCCTATTTTTTTTCTCTCTTCCAAAAGTTTTTTTTCCTTGTTTTTTTGTATATTATATTTTTTACTTCTGACTTTGCCAGCTTGCCTGGGAGTATGACACACAAACATGTCCACGTTCATTTGTGTGTTGTTTTCCAGGTTTTTTTTTTTTTTTTGTATTTCTGACTTTGCCAGCTTGCCTGGGAGCATGACACACAAACGCACGCGCATACATTTGCATGTCATTTTTTTTCTTTTTCTTTTTTTTCTTCTGACTTTGCCCGCTGGCTAAGTCAGCAATAAATAAATAAATAAAATAAAAATAAAACATACATACATAAATAAATCTGAGTTTCTTCAATAATTTCCCCTACATACAAATTCATGACAAAACCCGCAATATCCACCCATCCCCACTACACAGCCTACTGTCCAATCCCGTCTAGCAGGGCAAAAAACAGCAGCCTGATGGCCCCCAGCGCGCCTTACGGCTATTTGAAAAGGGGGACCACCGAATTCAACTTCAAATTGCGCAAGTGCTACAGCGGAAGGAGGTCGACCTTAAGGTTCTACTGGAATTGCAGCTTCAGCTTTTGGTATGGTGGTAAAAGCAAACAGTGGGTCTCTATTTATGAACATCTGACCCCGCACAATCCCATCCCCTTCCCCTTCACGTCACACAACACATGCCCAAAATATCACCAAGGCGCGCACAACTACCATAACCCTACCAACATTGTTGTGTTCTTGACCCTCACAACTCTAGCTCCACTGGAGCCGCTTGTACCAGGGCCCTTTCAATTATTAACACTTTTTCTCCAATACCAATGCTTGCCCGCTCATTTGGTTCATTCAATCCCTAGCGTACATGACTATCGTACTCATCCCCCGCCAGGTACCTTTTTTTGACATGCACGTGGCGTAGTATCGAGACAAGTTAACCAAACTCAATTTGACTGCCCCATACCGCTTGTTCCAACCATGCTGGTCCAAATGATTCTGCCACAGCCCAGTCAAGTCTCAAACCTGAACTCCTCACCGTCAATCTACTCCCAAGCCTCCATCGACAACTTTGTCCACGTCGATTGCCTGTAAGACAGTAGTTCAGGTTCCACGCCACTCCATCGGCTACTTATTTCCCACCCAGTGGCAATGTAACCTCCAACCCTCCCAACACGGGCCCGATTCAACCTGTAGTACCACAGGCCCTCACGGCGACAGCCAAAGAAGGCCAGTCACATGCAGATCCAGCAGCGTCATTCTATCAATCTATCCCTCAAAGCTCGCTGGCAAAACCTTCGCCGCCAGCATCCAATTTCAGTCATAGTCTTCTGGCGGGGATTGACCAGACCGAACCTAATCCTTACAACAACGGCAGTAGCAATAGAAACCCACGGCCAATGACGATGACACCAGTTTTCCAGAGATACGCAACTGCATCGCCACTGGTTTTTGAACCAAAGAAGAAACCGCCCAGTTTTGTCCACTCTCCGTCTTCTTTGTCATCCTCTACCTCGGTGAAACGACTATTGATCACCCCGAGCTCCGGGCTGGCCCCGTCTATGTATGCAAACAATGCACCCGAGAAAAAGAGCCACCGTACTCTTCCCTACCATCATCACAACACCAGCCACAGTCATGTCAGTCTTGGTAGCCGCAGCCATCCGGGCTCGTTGATTGAGCTCCACTCACCCTGCTTGTCGATTGACCTGTACCCAAACAACGCGTAGAGTGATGAAAAACCTGTTATGCTTTTGTAGGGCATCGAAGTGAGGGAAATAAATAAATGTTACTATGCTGAGCTCAGCCCAGTCAATTTCAGAATTTGGGGACAAAAATAGATACATGTGATGGGTTATCTTCGTTCATTCTATGACTGCTTACTTGCTTTTTTTAATGCTGCCCACACTTCGCTCAAAGTCTGCCTACTATCATCCCTCCGACTCGCCTAACGTCGACCTCATCCTGGCATCCTCAGATAAAATATCTTCTTGGTTCGCTATCAGCAGGGCTCAGCTATTCTGTCACAATGATGCCTTCAGATCCACGGCCTCGAACTCATCACTTCCGATCCCAACCTGCCACTGGTCAAACTCGGTGAATCTCATGCTGTTATCAAAGTCATCCTGTCTTGTCTTCAGGCAGATACCATACCCGATTTTGGTCAAATTGGCTTTCGTGTACTAAGTTCAGTCTGTTCGTTCTCTTTTTCTCTTTGAATTAGTCCTCTTATGTATAGTGTCTGCACTCGAGGCTGCAGCAGATAAGTACAGGCTGGTTCACACGGCAAAAATATGTCTATTAGCAATGGGGTACGTCTTTTTTTTTTCTTAAAAAAAAAAAAAAAGTTACTAAAATAACTTAAAATAACTTTTTCACACAGAGCCTACTGTAAAACTCATCCAGTCAAAGTCTACAAGTTGGCCTCTCATTACTCTTTTTGTTGGCTGACTGAAGCCACATCGGAGCATACCCTTTCACTTGACATCAACCAACCCAAGTATCGAGACATCTTGAGCAGTGAAAACCATTTGGCCCTTGTAATTGACTTCCTTGAAAACATCAGATTAGCCAGATCACACAAGAAATCTAAAGCAGACCTTGTGTGTTTGTACAGCTCGAACTACATTGCCATCACACGGAGGCGGCCAAGTTGATAGTACGTTCGCTACATATAGGAACCCAGACCGGCCACAAGCATTGATCGGAGCTCAAGAAGTTTTGGGCGAGTGCTTCAGAGAGAATTGTGGGTAACATCGTCCGACCCGAAGTGGATTTCAACCTGCTGTTTGCACCCAAACTCAGTGCGGCCCTCGTCCAGTTCCCCTCCTGTAGGAGCATTCAATCACACTTCAAAAATTAATCAGGTGTGCGAGGCTCATTGGCAAGCAGCAGCGAAGGTCCAAATGAACAACCTGGCTAAGAAGAAAGCTCAACTTGAAGCTGCTCTCAAGTCGAATAAATCCACCCCACTCAACTCATCCAATCTGAAAATTGAAGTTATAGTAAACAGTCTCCCTGGTTCTTAGGATACCAAGCCCTGCTTGACTTTGAATACTTTTATGCCTTATCTGAAGAATGGCACCAATCCTTCTACTATTGAACCTAGCCAGGTCAATGGCTCGTTGAACGAATTCCAATTGAAAAATACTTCTGCTTGTGAACCCTCATCATTCAGCTTGACTCGTTTCCCACGACGTGCAGCCCCCGCTCCAAAGCTCCCATTACCCTATGAATCAAATACCCGTCGACATGGGCAATAGTACCCATTGTCTCCAGCACATGGTAACTTGAGCTCTATCACTCTATCTAAATTGGGATCAATCAATGTTGTAAACTTGTTGAGCAATATTGAGTCTTCTACTTGTTGATCAAGCCATCTACCATCCTTCTTGATTGAATACAGGATTGGGTCGCTTTGAACTCTTTACCTTATTTAACATAAATAGTAATCGTCTTGACACTCAAACTTTCCTTATCGGCCTGCATGATTTGTTTCAAAACGTTTAATTTATTATCTGGGTCATTCATTAAAATTTGGGTTGTGCGCTCATTACTTTAATTTTTCTTTTATTTTTGTATTTTGATTGCCCATTTCACATAAATGTACTGACATCGCTGAACATCCTCACAAATTCCCATTTGTTTACCTATATTCCTTTGAACCTTCATGCTTGACTCACTGCTCTTACATAGCTTGTACATGTAAAACTATCACCTCTTTCTATCTCTTTTCCAATTCTTGTCATTCTCTTAAAGTAATACATCTTGCAAATTTGATTGTCTCTTGTTGAACCTTGGGAAGAAATCAGAGAGATTTTGAGTGTGTGGTGGATAACTCTTCTGGTTGTTTCCTCATGGAAAAAAAAATTTTACTCATTGATTGGCAACACAATTAACATACAATTTGGGTACAAATATGGACACAACTATTGACGTGGGCTGGGTGTCATGGGGACATGGTGTATGCTTCCAAGGATGGGTCTCAATTACATGACTGTTTGAGAACCTATATTTTGCCATGGAAGGAACAATCTTTGTGATTTGATGTTAAATTTGCAAGACACAAAGGCACCATTAATGGGGAAGATGTAAGGGATGCAATCTTTGCACAATGCTGTTGGGTGGGGGTGAAAACTTAACATTTACAGCAGCAAAGCCGCCTTGGCCTCTAGTGAAAAATAAAAACAACATGCAAACAATTGTGTGTCATGCTCCCAGGCAAGCTGGCGAAGTCAGAAACACACAAAAAAAAATCCTTCTAAACAACACCCAAATGTACGCGCAAACGTTTGTGTGTCATGCTCCCAGGCAAGCTGGCAAAGTCAGAAAAAAAACAAAACAAAACAAAAAACTTTGGAAGAGAGAAAAAGAATAAAAAGAGGAACATGTGTTAAATCAATTCAAGGGAGACATTATTATCAAAATCTGGCCAATTTTCCTGAGTTTGGCAATAACTATATGGCAGAAGATTGTCTTAAAGTCAGATAATTTCTGTCATTCAAAATTTCCCCCCAAGTTTGAATCACTTGGAATAAAATTGTGGGTTGGCCAAGAAAAAAAACAATGATAACATATGATCATTATAAAAATCCCTTTTTTTGAAGTTTGGCATCAGATTAAATCAGTGCCTAATTCTGCATTGTGAATTCATGCCTAGTGTGTTTGAAAAATGATGAATCCAAATTCTGAATTGAATTAATCCAGTTTTGTTTTTGAAAAAGATGTGTGTCCAGTGAGAGTTGGAACTCTAGGTGACTCAACAGCATTCACCCAAGTTCTGCATGACCTTTGCCCACCAAAAAGATGCCATTTTAAAAAAATTACTTGGAGGAGCTATTTAGGATAGAGCAAAAAAATAAACAAATACCTTGCAATCTTCCAAAATTCACATGATAAGTAATAAAAATTCAATTAAACTACAATAACTTAGATTTTTTTGGTAAATTATTGAAATTACATGATCATCTCATTCATGATCAACTTTTCAGTCATTTTGTTTCAACAACTTCCCACATCTTTTGAGACACAGCAACTGCTTAAAGTATGTCAAACAGGAACAAGGATAGCAAATTTCAATTGAACATTTCATCTCATTTGAAGAGATATGAAATCAAAGGAACACATGAAATCAAAGTTGGAGTTTTTACACCAAATTGATGTTGCCTTAATTAGTTCATTAGAGCCGGATTTAATCTTTTTTGTTTGTTTCCTGTGTAAATTCTCATGACCAAAGCCAATTATACAAGACCAGAGAATGATGTTAGGGAAGATCTTTTCACAATTGTTGTATGATGAAGATATTAAGAACAAAACCAATAACCCTTGACCTGATGGGCTCAAGCTCAAGACAGCAAATATGAAAGTTCCCCCATCTTTGAATTACCAAAAGGATATATGCTCTTGAAAGCATATATTATTTCATCAGAAGAGTGATCCATCATGCCTGTGATCTGATGTGTTTTGGAGTCATTATTCAACTTCTAGCACATTGGAGAAAACCCAAGATGATGAAGTTGAATGTTAGAAAATTCAGAATGGATCAAGTCTGTGCATTGAAAAATAATTTGTGAGTCTCCTTGGTTAGAAAAAAAATTGTTCTCATGAAACTTTGCAATGCTGAATTTCAGAAAAATTGTTCATTTGATATTTTCATGGATCTAAAAAAGAGTAAAATTCACTTAAATAATACACCAGTTAATCTAATCCATGGTTTACTACTTAAAGCATTCACCAGAAGACCATACAAATCTATTTTTTCTTGCTGTTTCAAAGTGTCACAGGTGGAAACCAATATTTATTGACATGTGCTTGTTTATTGTGAAGTTTATCTATTCATTTCACAAGTTATGAAGTCAGAAAAATGATTGATTGAGCCTATGCATGTTCATGACACAAGAAGTTCTTCTAATATACAAATTTGGGTTTGATATATTCAAATGTATCCTGGAATTTTTGGAACATCTTATAACCCCATGATCAATTAAATCACATTATTGCATTGAAAAAATCTTTGTTTCTGCCAAGCAGTTGACATTGCTTTGCAATGAGGTTGTATATGTGTTCTGGAAGAATTTACACTACTTTATATGGTCAGGGTTGGGGTTGGTTTCAATTTGATATCAGACCATTTTCAACATGACTTCAGAAAGATTCAGCACCAATTCAGCATCCTTCCACAGCCAAAAATTACTACAACTTTGTATGACATGGGCACAACATCCTAAAGGGTTCTGAAAGAACATGCTTGAGGGCACTTGCATGCAAGTGCTGAGCAAACTCCTGTGGTAATATCACTTAGGTTCAAACTGTTAGTTTCAAGTTATTTTCTCTCCAGTGTGTTGGTTTCTTTTTAGGCAATCAATTATCATTCAAAATTCTTTTACATTCACATCCCAAAAAATATGTTTCTATGCTGCCCTCCAGCCAATGTTCACAGCAAAAAACATTAAAAGAGGCTGTTAGCATAACAGCCCCTAGGTCTACTAACAATGTGCTAACACTACATATTTGGAGGCAAAACATTTGGCTGCCTATGTCACACTACTTTTGGAAGAAAGTGTACACATGAGATTTGAAATCAAAACAGAAAGGGGAGAGAGGCTGACAATATCATAGATTCCATAAGCAGAGGTCCATAATTGTGGCAGGTTTGAAAATGGGCATGTAGGTTTGGAAATTGAATGTGCAATAGCTTATAAATTTAATTCAAGTGGTTGAATTGTGAAGAGGGAAAAAGTAATCAGGAAATGTGTTAAATGCTTATGTCATAATAGCATGAGGGGAATGAAAAGGCAGTTGCAATGCTAGTTTTATTAAGAGAAGAAGTGAGTCAAAGTTCAAGGGGAACTACTGGCAAATGTAGTTACTTTCAAATGTATTGGTTCAGCTTTTGATTGATCATTTGAGCCAAAGATCTTGACTTTGGTTAGATATGATTATTTAAGTTTGCTTTCTTATCTTGCTGTTACAGATATTAATAATTCAGTTCCAATATCTTGTTTAAAAAAAGCCCTGTTTTTCTCCAAGCTATGTTCCCAGCTTCCTTCAGAAAAACCAGGGTTATGTTACTTTTTCCCCAAATTGGATTGTAACTTCCTGGGGGAAGTGGTCAGTTTTGATTGTTTAGTTCAACATGAGGAAATATTAATTGAGATCAGTTTGAAACAATCAAATCTGAATTGTTCTCTTAACAGTGAGCCAGGTCCTTGAAAACTGAACCTCAATTTTGGCACCCTCAAGGAGGGATTAATTAACCTGGAGGAGTTTTGATGTATAACCTGCCTATCACCAAAATTGTGTGTGATAGGTAGGTTCTGGGGAGCTATGCTGTTGCCAGATCTGGCAATGCTGTAGCTCCCGCAAGCTCAATTTTCTAATTTAGCATCGGGTTTGGCACCCCCGTTGGACTCAGAAAATCATGCTCAGGGAGCTAAATCCGGCATAGCACCCTGGTTTAGCTCCCATGTTGGAGATGCTGTTACAATTCCACTTTTTGAAGTTCTTATTTGTGGGAACTTGTGGAAAAATTTAAATTGATTAAAAATATGAGGCTACAAGGAAATAACACACCTTCAAATAACAAGGCACCTAAATCCACTCAATTTTCACTGGATCTTGGCAAAGGAAAACTGCAAATCAAGGAGGTTGAATTTAAAGGTCATGTTGGGATTGATCAATGTTACAAACCTAAAAAATATGGAAGACTGTTCTGGTTTGGCAAATAACCTTACTTACTTTCAGATCAGGCTGTAAACGGGCCGGCTTTGGGCCCAAACCCGCCCCGGCAAATTGTTCTGGGCGGGGCGGGTTGGGTCAAAATCTCATTGAATGCGTCCAAACCTGCCCCAACTTTTAATGAGCTGGGCCGACCCGAGGTTTTTGAGTAAGGGGAACTAGTTCCCCTTTTCCTTTTTATTCCTTTCACATGTATTTATGTAGCTTTAGCAGGAGAGAGAAAAGAAAAGAAAACAAACAAACAAGTGAAAAAAATCTGAAACAAGAAATAGTTGAACATGTTGATACCATTCAAATTAAGAGTCTTCCAAGATTTTAGCTTGAATTTTGGCTGTAGAGAGCTGACAAAGGAATGGAATAGTGGGTATTCAATGGTAGTGAATGGGATTTCGTGAGTGATTATCATCTTCACTAGAATCTTGGATGTGGTCTGCTGGGAAAAAATCCAGGTAGTTGGAATGAGTCCTCAGCAGTAAGGGTACAGCCTCCCTTGACTGATGAGGTAGTCTCATCAGTCTAGGTAAGCCTTTACCCTGACCAATAAGGGTACAGCCTCACCCTGACCGATGAGGAAGTCCCATTGGTTTGGGTACTAGCCTTACCCTGACCAATGAGGAAGCCTCATTGGCTGGGTTAAAGGCTTACCCTGACCAATGAGAAAGCCTCATTGTTTGGGGAAAAGGCTTACCCTGACCAATGAGGAAGTCCCATCGGTCTGGGTACTAGCCTTACCCTGACCGATCAGGCTCCCTCATTGGTCGGGGTAGGGTCTAACTTAACAAAGTCCCTCTATTGGAGGGGGGACACTGTCCCTCAGGGACCCTCCGAAGGAGGGACTTACACCCTAAGTCAACCCCGTGGCCTGATAAAATTATGAACTTGGCATTTTTCAATTCAGCATAGCTTCTTCACAACACATTGTGTGGTTGAGTTGCGGGGATAAAAAGATGCCTGACATCAACAGGAATCTTTCCGTGTCTTTTAATTGTTATTAGGGGTATGTAATGGTGTTCAAATAATTTTTTTATAACTGCATTTCTTTGGCACCACACATGTTGCACTGTACAGCATCTGAAATTAATGTTTTTACAACTCTGATTGTAGCTCAACAAGAGGGGTTGAGGATGTAAAAAAATAGTGGAAAGAAGAGGACAGCTTGGGCCGTCCCAGAAATGAAAACTATTTTTAAAATGGTGCAGAGACTCATGCAGGAGATTGATTTTAAAAAAGACCCCACCAAAAGTTGAAATTCTCTCAGGCCGCGGGGTCCACATAGCGCATAAGTCCCTCCTTTGGAGGGTCCCTGGGGGACAGTGTCCCCCCTCCAATAGAGGGACTTAGTTAAGTTAGGGGTAAAGTAAGCCCTTACCCAGTAGCCGGGCCTGGTGGGCTGGCCCATCTGAGAAAAATCTGTCCATACCCAACCCAAAAAAGTGCCGGGTGTTGCCAATTAATTTTAGAGCCATTAAATTCAACTGAAAAGAAAATCAATCATAAAATGTTCGATCAAGTATCAGGTGTGGAGCATCTATCGTTGTGAGCTGATTTGCCGGATTAAATTGTCTTGGATAGATTATCTGAGGAAAGCCTGAATAAAATTTCCTTTACTGGGTTTCCTGATCACAAACTTAGGTTCAAAATTGGGCAACCAGTAATGTTATAAATTACAAAATTGAAATATCTTTTGCAATGGTACAAGAGTGATGGTGAAAGAAGTTAGTAATAGAGCATTGTTGGCAGTATTTATGACTGGGCTGTGGAAGGGAAAGAAAGTTGTACTGGTGAAAATTTTATTGTATCACCAGTCACTGCAAAAACTATCCTGTTGGACACACCAGTTCGAGAAGTTCCCAGGCTGAAAATGTCCAACAATTTTGGTGGCCCGGTGGTGAGGGGCTCCTAGACTCATTGGACAAAGTCAGTCTGCTTACTTGTCGGACTGACTTGTCTGATGAATTAGTTTATCCGGTGAGTGAGAGCACACTTTCAAGGGCAATTTTGAAAGGCATCAATTTCCGGTTGCAACATGTTTCACAATGACTATTAATAAAGCCAAAGGCCAGACATTGGCAAATTTAGGTTTAGTTTTAGACAGGAAAGTATTCTCTCATGGCCTTCTCCTGAGTATCAGATTTAAAAAAAATTGTTGGTTTTGCAGTTATTTAATGGGAATACTGTAGTAACTGTAGTCATCAAGACGTTATCAGAGGAATAGAAAAATTATTTTTTTTCTGTCATTAAGGTCCCAACTAAGATTGTATTTTTGCTTGAAGAGTTAAGTAGTAGTCTATGCTTTGGCCATAGATTTCAATTTAATAAGGTAAGCCTCATTATAAGACCAAGACTGGCCGGCCCAGCCAGCCAAAGACCCTATAATAATTGTTCAAGGGAACCAGCAAAATCAGAGATCAAAAAATGGCATAAGAGAAGATTGATAAAAAATGAAGAAATATATATATACATATGGACTCACTTTGCGCAGCGGAAAAAAACTCTTCATGCACAGAGCCAACCACACCTTGACGTTGCAAGTCCTGTGTGCGCAAGCTGTAAAATACTTCGCGCACAGAACCAGAAGGGGCTAGAATTTTGAGATTATTTTTTGATAATTCAAAAAAGGGAGTCTCTGATGTCCCTCATAAATATTTTCAGACTCATCTGATGGGTCCTTACAATGAAAAAAATAAAATATTAAATCAAAAAAATAACTGCCGGGGACTCAATTTCAGGGTTCCACTCACAAGGGTCAGTCACCAGGGATTTGACTGGTGGCTGAATGGCCTGTTTGGCCGGTCGAACAGGCTGAACAGCCTGTCTGACTGGTCAAACAGGCCGTTTGGCTGGTCAAACAGGCCATTCGGCCACCGGTCAAACAAGCTGTTCAGCCATAGGTCAAACAAGCTGTTCAGTCACCGGTCAAACAGGCCGTTCAGCCTGTCTGACCGGTCGGACAGGCTGAATTTTTTGATTGGTCAGACCGGTCAGAGTTGGCTTGGCCTGTTTGACTGGTGTGGTGGTCCAAATCGGTTCAAGTATCAAATGTGGTAAAGAATCAATTATCCCACTCATATATCCACATATATTTAGATCTAAAGCTTTTATTATCTCATATCACATAGTCTAAGTACATAAAACATAGTCCAAATACATAATAAATAGTTTAAATACATAGTAGATAGTAGATTTAAGTACATAATTAGCTTCAACCAATCAGGATACAGGATTCAGTCACAAAGTCACAACCAATCACAATACAGGATTCAGCCATCAAGTTCTGACCAATCAAAGCTCACATTTCACCTCTTGTATTTTGGTCATCAATTTCTGACCAATCACAACTCATGGTTCAGTTCACACATTTTCAGTCATCAAGTTCTGGCCAACCACAATGCATGGTTCAGTTCACAAATACTATCATCAAGTTCTGACCAATCAGCATGCACGGTTCAGCCATCACATCCTGACCAATCAGAATTTATGTTTCAACGCACACCAGCAAAAATGCCTCAGATTTTAATATAAAAGGAGGGCCTCTTTCCCTTCTCAACAGACATTGATCCACGGATCCGCCTTTCCCCAGTCATCCATCATCCATCCAATCATCAATTAAATAGTACAGTAGATTATCTTGGATATTTTTGTTCCCTGAGGTATATATCATATACATATACCTTGGGGAACAAAATCTTTACTCTTACTTCAACTATCTTCTCATAAACAAATCTCACTTCACTCAGTTTCACATTATCTTTATTATCCTCAAGTGTATTCCAAGAAATCTTAACTCTATCCGGATTCCATCAGTTTCATCTTATCTATATCATTTTCTTTATCTTTTATCATCCACTCACACCATTTCCATTCATCCTCTCCACCAGTGTTGCTGCAAGATCCATAGGTAAAAGTTGATCTAGGTCTGATTAGAGACTACTACACATAGTTTTCTCTATCAATAGTCTGCCACAATAAATAAATAAATTGTTGTGTTAGCTCTTGTGTAGTACATAGAGGGGCAGGTCTTTCAAACCACCCATATCAGTTGTAATAGTTCATACATACTTGAAATATTATCTTCTGTTATTTCCCCCTCACAGAACTGCCATCCCATGCCAAAAGGAGTTCTCACACCGGTCAATCTGATGTAGATTGAAATCAAATCTTACCAAGGCTTCCATGCCAAAAAAAGAGCCAAAAAAACACCTTCAAAAAGAAGAATTGTGACTACCACTTGTGGTCTTGTAGAATTCTTACAACCCCCTCTGAAAGTGGCTCAAAATTCTCTCACTGGGCCTTTTGGCATGCAGCATGATTCCATTAAATTTTAGGGGCCGCTGGGTCATGGGAAAATGCCTTTCAGGGGCGCAGCTGTAATTTATGGTGGCAATATTTCAAAATTGTTTGGCATCATAAGGATGCGCCCAAAACCTCTGAAAAGTTTTTGGGGGGCCATTTTGTCATGCAGAATTATGCCATTAAATTTTTGGAACAACTGGGTCATGGGAACGTGCCTTTCAGAGCCGCAGCTGCAATTTATGGCAGCAATATTTCAAAAAATTTTGGCATCATAAGGATGCACCCAAAAAGTCTGAAAATTTTTTGAGAGGCCATTTTTGTATGCAGAATGATGCCATTAAATTTTTGGAGCAACTGGGTCATGGGAATATGCCATTCAGGGCCGTAGCTGTAATTTATGGAGGCAAACTTTTGAAATTGTTTTGCATCATAAGGATGCGTCTAAAACCTCCGAATATTTTTGAGGAGGCTAAAAAGGACCCTATCTTTTGATTTATCAAATAATATTTGGTAAAAATCTCATATTTATTTTGGGGGATGCCGCTGTGCGTGAAGTATTTTACAGCTTGCGCGCACAGGACTCGCGACGTTGAGGTGCGGTCGGCTCTGTGCGCAAAGAGTTTTTTTCCGCTGCGCAAAGTAAGTCTGTATACATACTGGCAAATTTAAAGGTCAGATAAACAGTTTTCAAAGTTGAAAATTTGATTTTATCTTTCATCTCTGATTTTCCTGGGTCCCTTCTAAGGCCCTGGTTGACAGAGCCATGTAAATTGGTGTAATCTTGAAGATTCAATTCATTGAAACCCCAAGTGTTAGCACAAATATAACAAATTTGGTATAGAAAGAAAGAGTGTGTCAGCTATGTTTATGTAGCTAAATGGCATTACTCCCAATCTAACCTCTACAGTTTCGCATGGCATAAACCAGCACTGTTTTTTGGCCCTGTCTGAAATGTTGGGGTCAAAAATGAGAAAAAAAATGGGTTTTTTAGGGCAAAAACAGGCAAAAACCCACCCATTTGGGTGAGATTTTGTCTTTGGAATTGAATTAGAGTCCAAATATGGCCCGTTAGGACTCTATGGGCCCATGTGTTAGGGCTTAATCCATAAATACATAATTATGGGGTTAAGTATGGCTTTATAGCACCGGGTCCGAAATATGGATGTAAAAAATAAATAAATAACAAAACTACTGGGCCAAACTCCAAGCCCTTATATTTTTAAGCTCTACACACCCGTGCGAGTCCAAAAATGTAATAAAAATAAGTATCCATGCACTTTGACCCCCGGGGTAAGGCCCCACATCTGAATTTTTTTTTGCAGGCGGGGCAGTGCTGGTTTATGCCATGTGCAACTGTATAAGAGCATTTCCACCGCGGGGTGGAAAACTCGTGTGATGCATTCTTAACTTTTACGTTTAAGGTTAAAACCTTGTGTGCTGTGCACAGGTGGAGTGTAAACCGGCATGCAAATGTATGTGAACCTTGGTTGATTTGTGTGAATCGCGGGATGAGTGTTGTGGGTTTCACACAGGGAGGGGGATTTCACAGGGTGTAGAGGGGAGCTAGATCTACACTCGCGTTGATGTTTTTTACATCCGCAGCAAATCTAGGTTTGCGTTTTCACCCCCCTGGTGGGTTGCAATTTTTCAAGTGTGGGGTGGAAAACGAGCTTCCACTCGCACTTTCCACCCTGAGGTGGCTATAATATCCACAGAGGTTAAACCCACACTCCTTTAGAGGTTACAGAGGAATAAATAACAGGAGAAATATTACAATAATAATTGTACTATTTGAGAGAAGGATAGCAAGAATATTGCAGAGGAAACAGCTGGCAAGCACTTGACTAATTGGCTTCTGAAACACTGGGTAGTTACAATAGAATATGATATTTGATGTATCTTTGTACCGTAACTACCCCAGTTACTGCGGACCTCCGTTACCGTTATTGGTAATGGGTGTATTCGTGCCCTCAGGTGTACCGTAATGTGCCACTTGTTTTGAGGCCAAAATAACACGTTATCAATACGATAACACAATATTCAGCCTCAAATCAGCCTTTTTTGTGTTTTATCTTACTTGATATCTGCTGGTCCCACGCAGATATTGTAACAACCTTCAAAAAAAAAATATTCCTGCCATGCCTGATATTGTAGTGCTGTGTGCTTTACCAGTATTGGTAACAATAACAGCCCAAAATCTATTACGGTACTGCTACATTACCGTTATTTGTACCGTAGCAGGACCCCGGCAAGCCCCTATGGAACTGTCTTATGAGTGTGGTAGCAATTGGTTTT
This sequence comes from Puccinia horiana, assembly GCA_001624995.1. Lineage (NCBI taxonomy): Eukaryota > Fungi > Basidiomycota > Pucciniomycetes > Pucciniales > Pucciniaceae > Puccinia > Puccinia horiana. The sequence goes on from LWDY01000014.1 coordinate 818,272, forward strand.
TTTTTCTTCAAATGATGCTTTTGTAATTTGCCAAATTGGTAGCAATTGTGATTTTTTGGGCCAAAACCTGCTTATGTCATCCGTATCAATTTGACAGAGCCATTTTTCAGTGAAAATATCATACTTATGTTTGTGTAGCAAAGTGTGCCAGCCCCTGTCATTGTGTGGGAGCCTAGAGGCATCAGGAGGGGCTAGGAGGTGTCAGAAAGAGTTGGACAGAGAAGCTCCTTGGCTTCCTTGGCCTTCCTCTGCATCCTTGAGCTCGTAATTGACCTAACTTGACTAGAAATCTGCCCAAGAATACTCCTGCAACATGGAAGCAAAGATCAAATTGATAAGGGACCTCTTGCCCTCTTTACAACTGGTGAAGTTGGGCCCAAGAATCCATTGGAACCCTGTAAATTTGGTGTTGTTGACCTCATGGATGCCTGTGTATGGGTGCCATCCTCATCGCAATCCCTGCTGGTTGCAATGAGCCAGCCTGCTTTCATCAAGCAAACTGAAGCAGACTCAAAAGAAAGCAGTAGTCCAAATGAAGATGTGCCTTTTTGATTGTTTTATTATGCAAAGTCAACTTGCCTGCAGTTTTTTTCTACATTTCTTCCTATTGCTTCATTTGTACATATCATATAAAAAGACTGTTTCAAAAAAAAATGCTCAAACGCGCAATAAACCACTTTACCAAGTTGCTTATGTACCTCGTATCTTTTTGGCCCCCACCGGGGTCCTCATTTTAGACATACTTATGTATTGGGTATCTATAAACTGATGTTTGAAAGAAAACCCGGATCTTCACCGTAGCAAAAAGGTGATTTTACATAAGCCGGTTCCGCTCGACTATGCCAGGGTCCTACCATAGCTTACCCAGTGTTGGCTTCTGTCAGAGGTGGTAATCTTTCAGCAACTGCTTTATAAGGAGGAGAGGGGATATTCTAAGATGAATGTAAGCTCCAGTAATAAAAGGTGGAAAAGGTTGGGATAACACTACTCTAAAAGTAGGAGGAGAATATCCACTGTACTTCCTGATACTGCAGTGGGTGAATAGGCTGAGGAATCCTGTCCAAGGCCAATAAGGCCTCCTTTTATAATGCAGAGGTCTCTCAAAGCTCCTTAGAGGGCCTCTGTAAAAATGTATTCAATGTACATACTACAGAGGATAGTTCCCATGACATCATGTGAGAACTTGTCAAGTTGTAGTTCATAAAATTTCTAGTACATTGATGGCACAGGTATCTTTCATTCTACACTAATTTTGTTCCATTTGTATGGACAGTTTGGGTTTTATTCTTGTGATTGTCATTGGCAGACACACAAAAAAGAAACATAGAAAAAATCTGTTCAAAGAAAAGAATGAAAAACCAATTTACATATTTATTTATATAGAAACTGACCATACAAGAAAAAGAAAAAAAAATATGAACATTTCAAAAAAAAAAAGAAGTTGTTTATCTTTTTTTAATTGTATATAAAAGAGGTACATACACATCTTATCAGATTAATAAATAAGTTGAATGAATGATTTATTGAGACAAGCAGAAAGAAAAAAGTAATTGGATGAATGATGATCAAGTTTGTGTATACATCAACTGGTAATAGTGAGGAGGAGGAGGAGGAGGAGGATGATGATGGCCTGAATGACAAAGGAGACTCAAAGAGAGAAGAGAGAGTGAGTGAAAGGATCGAAGAAGAGAAAGAGTGTGTGTGTGACAAGTCGAGGAAGGGAGATCAAATGGTAAGCGGAGGAGGAGGGCCGGTTTCGTTGGAGACGGCGATGAGACCTTTGAGTAGGACGACCAGACAAAAAGGAATGAGGATTCCAAAGATAGCGATATCCTGCCAAATTCTTCTACCCGAAAGACGTTTCTGTAGTTGAGCTTCCTTGATGAGAAGAAGCTGGTCAGGACCTTCGATGGGGTGGTTGACGAAAGGTGGAGGAGGAGGAGGCACTGGAGACAAGCGTGAGCGAGGGCCAGGTCGGGCAGAACTTTTTCGAGTGGTGGATGATGATGATCTTGTGGGACGGACGGGGTCGATGTTGAGGATCGGTCGGGCTTTACGAATGTGAAAAAGAACGATCCAAAAGGCCGCCGGTAACAGCCCCACAATCACTGTCGAACCCACACATCCAAGTACTTCAATCGTCGATCCTTCTCCCCCATTACTTCCACCCAACCTAATCGCTCCAATTGCTACAGCTAACCAAATCGCACTCGTCACTAGTCGAGCCGCCCATATCTTACTCGTACCCACTAAGGCCTCATCCTCATCTTCGTCGTCCCACTCAGTCTCCATTCGGGAACCTGTCCGTCCACCCCGTCTCCGGAGCTTCTTCCGTCGTGATGAGGCCGTGTGAATGACTCCCGGGATTCGTAGCAGATGGAACAGTGCCGTGGTGGCCGGTCGCAGAGAGAGTGGGATTGATGGGATCAGGACGATGAGTAGCAGTACCCGCGAGCTCGAGATCCAGGGGTCGTTCGATGGTAACGAGGCAAGAAAGTTCACCTCGTACCCCCCGTGTTCCATCCCCAGATAGCCAACCAATCCCCAACCGAGACAGATTAAAGTTGAGTAACAGACCCCCAGTAGCGCGGCCGACTCCCACGAGTACCGCCGGAGGGTGTAGCTCGAGAAGATCGAGGACCGATTCGAGCCGACAAGCAGGGGATCAGCGATCGGTACCGCGGAGCCGTCGTTGGTCGGATGGCTAACTAGAGACTTCATAGGATGGACGCTGTTCCCTAGGGGCTTGTTGATCCGTTTGAGAGAGCGGAGATGGGTGAAGGTATGTTGTGGGGTGGTGAGACAGAAGAGTAGTATCGAGAAGCCACCCCAGACGGTCCCGCCCATGATCTCACTGTAGACATCTCCTTCACCAGTCGGTGGTAGTTTTCTACCAAGCTCACGGTTGAGCTGGCGAAGTCTGAAGCCGATGATCCCGATCGCAATCGGCCAGAGGATCGTCATCAGTAGAGGTAGTCGAGATAAGGTTGGGAAGAGGGCGGGAAGGAAGATCGGCCGACGGGGACGGACAAAGTTGGGGATGAGTGAGAGCAGTCCGACAAATGCAATGATAAAGACCCGAGAGTAAAGGATGGCTGCCTTTGGAGTGTATTGTCGGGTGAGCTGAGAGAATAAATCTGAGACCATCATCATGTTCACCATCCCCCGTCCACCGGCTACAAAGACCCGACAGAGTTCGACGAGTGACTCCCCGCACCAAACGTTACAGCCCCTAAGTCGATCCGGCAGGACCGCCGATGCCACTTGTGCATAGGTTCGTCCTCCAACGTATCGCCCGCAGACTACTAGAACTACCTGTGAGAACCAGGCCAGGAAGCCTATCAGGAACAGCACCGGGAGAGCGATTGGTAGACCGAGTAAGAGAAACGCATGTGGGATAAATAGCGGCGCAGGAGAAAGTCTGAAGGAGAAGAGATTGAATAAAGAAATCTCAATATGGTTTTGAATCGAAGATCTAGCTGTTTATGCACATACATATTACTAGCCACCCCTAAGCCGACCTCCCATATCTCCAATTCGCCACCCCAGTCAATTCTTCCGCCTCCATAGACCTTCCGTCTCTGACGGGCCTTGGAGGGGTGTCTGTAGGTATCATCCCTAGTGTTGTCGGGCGAGTAAAAGCCTTCACTTCTGAGATCGTTGTGGTGACGATATACCAATGGCTCTCTTTCCTCACTTTCGCTCCCACGGCCACCCCTACGGATACCAACTTCTTCATCTTCATCGTCATCATCCTGTCTATTTCGTTGGTAATTTGTCTGATTGTTCCAATGCGAAGAAATCTCATCCTGTGTTGATTCTTCTTCTGAGTCATCTTCTGTTAGTCTTTCGTTCAAATGATTTTCGAGGTCGAGTTCTTCTTGATCTTGAGTTGAATCGTCATCATCTTCAGTTTGATCTTGAGATTCTTGTTGCCATTCTAATTGAGTTTGAACATGGTTTGAGTTTGATTGGTTGATGGATGAGTTCGTTGTCGGTCTTGTGGGTGTCAGTTTGATGTGGTCGACTGTGAGAATAGTTCGGTTGATGTTGTTGGTATGAGGCAGAGACTGAGGATGGTCGATTTTGGAGTAGAGGGGTGAGCTGGGTGAGTTTTCGTAGATATCGTTATCGGATGAAGAAGATGATGATGATGAGCTTGTGCTTGAGTTGGATGATGGCGAGTGAGTTGAGAGTGTGGCTGATCGATGTTGGGTGTCTGAGAGGGTGATGAGTAAATCTGGGGTGTGTTTTCGGATGGTTTTCTGTGATTTCATTTGGTTCTTGGTGGTTGTTCTTGTTGACCGTTCTCTGCGGAGTCTGCAGTCAGTGGTTCCTGTTGACTGTCCTGATGACGTAATCTCCACCCAAGCCACACCTCACTACACATTTCCCTACCAACCGACAACAGAAGACATTCCCACTCCCATTCTCTTTTTATTTCTGTCCACCCTTCCAACTTCCCTACATCTGGAATACCAGCAGAAATTTTTTTTCTTCATGATTATTCTCTATTCAACTATCAGTCTCCTTACTGTACAAATATCTTCCCCAATTTTTCCAGCTGGTTCAGCTTTTATTAACCTGTCTTATCTTCATGCTTATTTTCATAGTACCTGTATTAGCTATGCCTCTACCAAGCAGCTCAGTCACCCACAACAAGGCTGTCCTAGTTTCTTCTTATTGAAACTGTCTAGTCTACAAGTTGGAATACAAACATCAAGTCAGAGTCCACACCAGGAAAATTGGATGATCACTAGATGACAGGTGACATGAGTGCAAGTACAAAGATCTACATACCCATGATGTGACCATTGGGTGTTGAGTACAGATCCCTGAAAAGCACAAAGGGGCCATTGTACTTAGCTGGTAGTACAACCAGAGCAGAGCCAAAGTTACAGCCAAAGTTGCTTGATGTCACCTGACATCAAGTGATGATTAATTTTTCCTGGTGCCATCTCATCTTCCCCAATCTTAATACCGGGCTCCTGAGTAATATTCTCATTCAGTCACATTTTACATTTCTCTGATCCACTCATCAGACTCACTAGGATGTAATGATAGCATACATGCTTTTTTTGATTGTGGGCCTGATCCTCTTAGGTGGCAACAGGACACAAGAAAACATAAGCTTGTATAAGAAATACTCAATTTAGCCATAGTTAGAGAGATAATTATTCACAATTAATAACCTTCCTACATACAAGGGTGGGCAGGTATATTATTGGGGGTTATCCAGGGGATTTTGGATAATGTAACTTTTTTTCAGTCGTCCAAAATTATGTGTTTCAGTAAATTAACTTATCTTCCATGTAAAGTATAATAAAGTAACTTTAGTTTAGTTATCTAATTTTTCCATTGGATAAAGTAACTAATTGCTTCCAGGAATGTAACTAAAAAAGTTACTTTATCACAGTTCCCAGGATTTTTCTAGATTTACACACATTTTTTTGGTATACTACATGGCCGGTTTTGACCAATCTACTACCAAATTAAGTCATAAGATGGTTGATAAGTTGATCTCAAAACACCCAAAAAGATAATTTATCTCACAAAAAATTGATCTACTGAGGGTGTGTCAGTTTTAGTTACAGTAAATGATAAAGCAACTTTTTTTTAGTTATCCATTTTTTGAATTGGATAAAGTAACTTGAATCAGGTTAGCAGTAACTAGTAGGTAAAGTAACTTAAAAATTTATGTTACAGTCATAGTTATCCATTTGGATAATGTAACTGCCCACCACTGAATTATTATGTAGATAATAGGTCTTCAGAAAATGCTGTTTAAGAGTAAAATCACTGCCAGCAATATTAGCTGGGTTTAACTGGGATATACTCAACCCAGTTAAACTTGGTATCTGCTTACAGTCAATGGGTTTTCCATTGGCCGTTAGCAGAATTGAAAGAACACCAACCATTTGCTAGATCTAACAACCCTCTACCACCTGTGACAGGAACCAAAAATCACATTTCACACATCCTTCAACTGCAACTTCCAAGGGTTCATCAGAACTCAGTAACTCACACAGCCCTACTTCTGTTTGTCACCAGGGATTTCTATCCTCAAAATGTGGGTACTATCTTCTGGGTTTAACACCCCTAATATAGCAACTCTGCTGGAGATGCCCTAACTCTACAGCCTTTGCCGGCTGAAATCAAGGACACGGCACTATGCTTTTTCAGCAAAAAGCGCAGCGTAGTATAGTGGCCCAGTGTTGCTACTAAATTAGAAAAGTGAGGGAGTATTGGAGAAGAGCAAAAAAGGAAAGGAAACACCAAGATTTCAACACTTTCCAGGATGACTCTTTAGTCTTCTTTCCCAAAGCCATTTTGAATGGGTTTCCCATTTGTGTTGAAAACCCCTCAGGTGGTACCCAAAACTTCTTAGTATTTGTAACTCCCCTCTGGACCATCATCAGACCTGCTACCAAGATCATACTCAAATGGGAGATGTTTTCAATGCCAGAATTAATTGAGCCGTTTGAGTTCTCAATTAGCTGTCTTCTTTTGATTAACAGGGGCAACATTTGTTGGCCATGTTGATTTACTTTATGAAACGTGCGATAATTACCTTGAGATTGGTTCTTATCAAACCAAAAGACAACTGCACAAGACGCCGAGATATCTTTTTACATCCCCCTATTTCTAAGATACGGACAGATAGTTTTTGCGGGGTGATGAAACTTGGTCCGAATCGTTCGGCCCAGAAAAAGTGGCACAAATCAAACCCTTTTCGCGTGGCAAAGGGCTTACACGACCGGCATCTGGGAAGGAATCAGAGCATTGTTCGCCCCGACCTACGCGACCGACTTAGAAAGTTTGTATGTCAGTTTTGATTTTCGTCCTCATCTTGGTAGCCCCACACGGAGCCAGAAAAGTCAAAAGATTGAGCCGCTTGAAGGGCCTGTCAGAAAAGATTCAAGTCCTCCTGATGGGGCAATCCTTGTCAGTCGCGTCCAGACAAAGAGACACAAAAGACGTCACGTTGAATTTGTCACGTCCCTCGCGGATGTGCTGAGAGCGCCGCGGAAGCCGGAGCCATCAAATCTGCGGAACCTCCGGCCTTTCAATCACTGCTATCTTGGACATCATTCGGAGCCGGGAAAGGACACGATGTTCCAAGCACCAATTGCACTTCCAGTCGGATTTGGCAGCAAAGCCGCGTACATTTTACCTCAGAAATCCGAAATAGGAACCATGGATGAGGGAACGCGAACTTGTAAAAACGACGGCGGCGTGGAAACAAAAGATGAGAGAAAACAAAAGATGATGTGGTGACTGTGGACAGCGAAGGAAAGCAAAAGAGTGGCCGTTTTCTTGAGGGCTGGAAGACCTCCAAAGAATCAAAACACAAGCAAAACGCTGTCACAAGCCAGCAGAAAATCGTCAATTTCTTGTTGGTCATCTACCTCTTATACATACACCCAACCTTCATTATCAAACCTCTCTCTTTAACATAATAACTGTTATCAAAACCCAAACATTCATTTAATTTGATTCAAGAATGGACCACCATGATAATCCCATGTTGTCCGAGTTTGACTACTTACTGTGAGTCTTTTTTTCTTCTAGAGCTCCTAAATCCCACTCCATACCCGCTGACTCAAATCTGATTTATCTCTGAGCTTTAGAGCCATGCCACCCTCAACGGTGGTTGCTTCCAGTTTGGATTCGACCCCCAGACCTGATTCTACCTCTCCTTCATTCCCGCTGGACTTTTGGGGAATTCCCAACAACAACGCGCCATCTATCGTTTCTGCACCTCTGGATCCAATATCAACTCTGCCTGGATTGGGGATAGATTATGTGAACACGGGCTCCCAAACGGGGCTCAGTCAGAATAACTTGGCCATCTTCGACAGCCTATTCCAATCCCAGGAGAACGGGCTCGAGAAGGCTAACCCGCCAAGAGCAGAGTCTTCATGCCATACGACCACTGCCTCATCGCGTCCGCGGTTTGCACCCCCGAAAGGTCCCCGAAAACAGCATCGGTCCGGCTTCCGCCAGCTGCCCGGAGCCAACGGTGTTGTCAAGCGAGGCAGACCGTCAAAGAGCGAATACAAACTTGCGGGTGTGGAAGTTGACATGTATGCCCTCAGAGGTGTCACTCTCGAGGGGCCTGTCAAGTCTTTAGCCGAAGTCAAGAGCGGCGAAGTCTTACCCAAACGAGCTCGAAGAACTAGCCGGCGAGTAAGCCAGAAATCGAAGCGCTCCGTCTCGGGAGCTGCCAAAGCAGAGGGGGCGCCCCTACCATCAATCGAAGCGATCCCGGAAGAGCCTGTATACGAACAGGCCCTGACGGTACCAAGCCAGAGCTACAAAGGCAGTCAAGATATGCTATTTTCGTCCACGCAAGGAACGTCACTTTACGGCTACCCATATGGTGAACAGAACACCACGGTGCAGAACGTAGCTCCAGAAGACTTCTTGGCAGCTTTCCAAGCCGTGAACGATGAAATTTCTTCACAACTCTACCGTGGTAGCCATGGACTATCCCAGACGAGTACTGGCGCTTCCCAATGGGACCCGACCTCGATAGCCGAACCTGGATTTCAGCCCGTCTCTGGCTTCCTAGATTCACCTAACCTCCAGCCATTAGCTGATTTTCCGGCTCTCAACCCGCCGGAACCTTCATTCCAAGATAGTTTCAATCCGGATCCGAACTCGAGTTTCCCTGCCTTGAGTTTGCCATGGGATGGTAACGGAAATCAGTTATATCCTAACCCCACCTTCCCGCTGGATGGTAGTAATCCCTCTTACCCAGAATCGCAGAATCTCCCAGAAACCTCGTATTACACACCCGTTTATGACGAATCCGCTTACCCTTCGGTCTTCCAAAACTTTCCCTATTAATCGCTGGATCGTTGGCCAAGAGCCATTAAGTTCAAACTCAGTATCATCGCATCGCATCGCATCGAATCAAGTTGTCCGTCATTTTTAGCAAGCACATTCATGGCATCTTTAGCCCATGCATGTATAATACATCTTGTCTTGATAGTCTTTATTCTCGCCACAGCTTGAATTTTTTTTCTTGTACATAATCGTAATTTTTGTTTATAAATAATTTTCTTAATAATCCATTCGTTGAAATAAAAGCACTAGTGCTCCTCTCTTTATAAACCCTCAAGAATCTGTTGTTTTTTGATAACATGCCCGACAATAGAACATGCTTCAGAACCTTCCACAGTATTGGTGAATTTGTTGGGTCTGGAAGAAGATGGACAATGACAGTAAATGAGGAGTTAGAGGAAAGTGAATTATCATAAATTAAGACTCAATGGGTCCTTTGTTATTTTTATATCACTGGTCAACCAGCAAATTTACTACTAGTCCCTCTTCTACTTCTTTGCTTTTACATACAGTAGATCACCACGGCTGTTGCTCACATTGGAAAAAATAGCCCTTTTGGTCCCAAAACTATGAGAGCATAAGGGAAAGGGTTTTTTTTGAATGATGCAGTTGAATTACATGGTTTCAGGAGATATTGAAAATATATTTAAGCCTGGTCCAACAACAAAAGCTTACAAGATTATACCCAATGATGTACGATCAAGTCCCAGAAATTTCCCTGGACCTTTTTTAGGAAGTTGGTGGTGCTATGACTCCATTCTCAACAAACCCAATTGAAATTGTAATTCTACTTAAGACCTAATAGATGATGCACAAGTGTTTTTCCATGCATGTGATGTGAAAATCATTCTTATAAAATGTCAAGAAAGCCACAGGCAAAAATTTTGGTATGGCATCTCCACTCTGCCAACAAAATTGACTGATTTGAGGGTATCCTAGTTATGATGGTATACATTTAACCAATTTAACTGGTTTGAATCCTAACTAGTGAAATTTAAATTCAAGGTAGCCCTTGGATTTATATTGTATTGGTTGAGATGTAACCAAGTTTAACTTGGTTGACTGTATCTCAGTTTGATTGGGATACCCTCAACATATAGCCCATTGTGAAGGAAGTACACACTGTTTGTAACTTAAATTCATAAATTTAAATTTGATTTTTATTAAACAATCATACATGTGACCTTTCTCTTGTCCAAATAACATCTGCTTTGAAGCTTGGACTGACTTGTGACCTGTTATACAGCTTTACACCCCTTGTATAAAGAAATGAAGCAAATGAGTAAATGTCTCAAAAAAGCCATTTAAACCTCTCCACTCCACTAGAACTTGTTTTGAACATGATTACCACAATGCAAGAAAACTCTAAAAAAATACTGGAACAAGATGTGCAAACTTGTAGAGATAAATGTATTGTGTTTGAACCCAGGTTCAGGCTGGAGTTTATCAAAATAATTTCTCTTCAACAAATTTACCAATGAAAACTACAAAAAAAAATTGTGGCACCTTCATGTGGATACCTCCCTAAAGTGCAAAGGGCTGTTTGTACTTTGAGCAGGCACCCACATGATGGTGCCACCTTTTTTTTGTGAAGGAAGCTGCTTCAATCCCTGTGAAGACCATCAAAGCTTTGATCTTTATCTGGGGACAAAAAAAAAAGATTCAAATACTTCTGAAACATCAAACATTAAAAAATGGGGAAGATGAATTTTACAAGGTGCACACCCTGTAATGGTGAACACATTGCCGGGGTCAATGTATATTTTTACAAGGGGTTGGGATATTTTCCCACCCCGCAAAGCACTGCTTCGTAAAACATGCCCTGTATTTCTGTACCTGCCGTCACAAACATTGAGTTTTACGGGGCATTGTTTACATGGTGCTCCAAACCACAATGCAAATTGCAATATGCAAATTTGCAAACACTCTGCTTACATGACCTCGCAAATGCATGGAACCAGGACGCAAATTTCAGTTCCTGACAACTACCATGAGAAATTTACTATGTAAGTTCATGCAACTCAAAATTTCCTCTCTCATTCACTACTCCATCCACTAACACACCGATTACCAACAATCCAGAACATATACCCAAACCCCTTAGCCCCAGCAGCATGCCGACACCTCGGGACTCATCCAAGAACCTCGAGGAAAGTGAATACCAAGCTGAATCACCTGAAGACACCCAAGCAGGAAACCAAGCGCAATGGTCCCTACCCAACTCTCCCGACGATTTCAATACTTTTATTGATCACGGGTGCGCACTGGATCCTGAGGAATACCCCATACACCCTAATGGCCAGACCACCTTCGTCAAACACGCCGATTTGACCGTCAAGAACTTCGGGACGGTTGGTTTTACCAAAACAACCGGGGTTGAGATGCGATCAAAGCGTACGTGTCTATTGCCTTGAGGTACTAGTCTGCGACATTGAGAATTGAGTGGGTTGGCTCACCCCCCACCGGCCGAGGTGGAATCACCAAGTACCTGGAAAGGTAACGTTTTTGTAGCTCGTTTTCTCTACTGAAATGTTCACCAAGGATTGCTGAATCCAATGCTCTTTTAGTAATCCTCGGTGTAAAGGGGCAGCCGGCTGCTGCTCTGGAACCGTCAGCTGGACGGTGTGTGTTGGAACTGCTTGTCGCTTCAATTTTAACCTCACGACCGGATGGGGACTCCTAAGGCATCGAGGCACACACAACCATCCTTGGCCAGAAGCCAAGAAGCTCGACAAGTTAGCCAAAGAGGCACTAAAAACACAGATAGCTAAGAGTCCCACGGTGGGTGCTTTTAAGTTGAAGGCAAGTTCCTTCGTTTGGTTTTTCTCTTTTCCCCACCCTCCTTTGTCTGACATTCTTTGTCTCTATTACAGATGGGTGAGAACACATCTAGCAATCAGCCGGTCCCCAGTGTGACTAAGCTTCATGAGTCTTTTGTGAATGCTGATCGCCTGCGATACTATCGACACACAATGTTACGCGAACTCAACATTGCACTGGAGAAATTAGGGGGTGGAATTGGTGATAAATTCATCACAGACATGTTCCAATGGAACAAGTAAGCAAACAACTCATTTTTTCAATTAAATAGAGGTGATGAATATGCTAAAACATGTGAATTTGACTTGTTAGGTGAGGCCTCCTTGTTATATCCTCTTGCTTTCTCGACAAGCAAGAGCATTTCACATTCCAGTCGCCTTGGATGGCCCAACAGCTACTCACAAGAGACGAAAACAACCAGATTTACCCATAAGCAATGTGACGTACTGTTTCTTTGAAACAGGCTACCTACTTACGATGTCGATGTTCTGTGATACAATGGCTTGGTAGATCCCAGTCCAAATCTCTTGGATCCGAGGTCTAAGTGTTTCGTACTACAAAATCCACTTCAAGACCCTCTTCAATCACGATCTAGCTCCCTCCAAACAACAAGTGCTGGCACGTCAGGTAGTTGATTTCTCCTTGGCACAGCGTGATGGATTTATAGAAGCTTTTATGGAGGTATTCGGTGTAAGTGATCGGGATTCAGTCTTCAAGGCCCTAAAGGGCTGCCATCAACACTTCAGGGCACAAGTCACACGGGTTAGAGGAAATCGATCGATTATTCCAGCAGATCGCAAGAACGACTTCAAGGAAAGATGTGCTTCATTACTAGTTGATGAGAGAGCAACCGATGGGCCCAGTCATGAAGAGAAGATTTATGAGCTCTGAAGGATGTTCCCTCAAGCGCGGCGCTGGTTAGACTGGTGGACGATGTTGGATGTCCAGGCGATGTTGTTTCCTTCTCGAAGGCCTTGGTTAGAGTACTCGCCGGGAGGAGAAGACCCACTTCCCGATACGACTAATGCAGCGGAAAGCTTACATAGGGTCTACTACATGATTAGGTACGTCCAACTTTCTATTATACTGCTCAGTCTTCGAGATTTGTTGGACATTGACCATCCATAACTTGTAGTGAGGGAAAGAAATGCCTCCTTGTAGGCATGGTCGAACCATTCTCATTCATCAAGGTCTTAGAGGACGACTACAACACAATCATGAGAGGTGTGCCGGTCGAATATGGTTCACAGACCAAAATGCAGGTCCCAGTCTCTCAATCTATGGGTTGGGCTAAGCCCAAAAAATGCAACTACATCAATGATGGTCGTTCACCCGACACAACCAACGCCCTCCTGACAGAAAATCCCGCCAAGAGGGTGAAGAAGAGCCTAGGCCGCCCAAAATTCTCCCAAAACGTGGACCAGAAACCATACACAACTTACCAGTCGTATACAGCATCTAGTGAGGCCCATTTGAGCAATCAATGCTGGATGTCGGCCGCCATGGAGTCTCTCTTCGCGATCTACAGCCCCCTATGGCATCAAAACTCCAAGGGTAAGGGTGCTACAATCTTCGAACACTTGGCTAGACATTTCTCATCACGTACAACATGTTCCCTTACTGGAGCCGGTCGATTGCGAACAATCCTAACAAACGGGAAGTCAAAGCTATTCAAATTTGCGAACGAAAAGCTTTCCGCCCAATTTGACCCCGGCGCTTTTGCTTCCTGCGATTTCTTCATGGAATTGCTCTTGGATCCAAAAAGGAACTCGGCTGGAACCTTGAAGGGTTTGTTTGAACTCCAAGAAGATCGAGAGTTCACATGTGAATTGGACCCGCGCAATCCAATTGATCCCAAACAAAAATCATCGAACCGATCAATTACAGTCATTACCATCCGCCCTTCAATGTTTGAGTCGAATGAGGTCGTAATGGGAGACATTACCTCCCTTTTAGCCAAGTGGACAACCACCGGAATCACTGGGAGGAGCGGCTTGAGCTGTAGATGCCCAATCTTGATGGCTCGATCCCCCAAAGCGAAAACCAAGAGAAAACACAAGAAAGACAAGTCCAAGGTGCAGGATTGCAATGCTTCAGACGTCGAGCTGGCGGACGACGCAAACACCGAGCTCCATCACGTCATGGTCAAACAATCTCAACTCAACTTTAAGGTCGATACGGCACCATTACATCTCTACTTTTTTGTGGATGTTGCGGTGGCCTCCCCTGATGCCAAAAAACATTGGCTATTGGGACTGATGAATTGGCCTTTTCAGATTATCGTCAAAGGTGTAACTTACACCTTATTCTCTCGTGGTTTTTGGAATGGCTGTCATTACTGGTGCAAGGTAATGAGGACTGGTGAGGGAGGGATTACCGGTATTTGGTTACACGATGGGAACGCTCAACTCGTGAACAAGGATGTAACGAGCCTGGGTGGCCTCCAACCGCATACAACATTCCTGCTTTACTCTCGGAGTTGGTCGTCGACGGAAGAGATATATGTTACTAGAAGCATTGAGAAGATTCATCGGATAACCCTCAAGCTCAAGGTGACCTTCCTTTTGCTCGTTTGGGGAACCTACTCAGCTGGACTCCAGCTGCTATGTCGACCAATCAGGCCAAGGAGGAGGTGGAAGAAAAAAAGGAAGTTGTAAAGGTTGATGAAATAAAGGAAGGCAATTCGGTGGCTCAATCCAACTTGGATGCTGGATCTAACTGGGAGGATTCACAATCTAATGTAGCCTTACCCATGGAAGAGGAACTGCCTATCGATGAGGCAGACTTCCTTTGATCTAACCTCAACAACGCTGGTGAAGCCAATGTAGCTGTTGACAAGCCTCACCCAGCACCGAGATTGCGATTACACCTCAAAATTCCTCCTCAAGCCCAAAAATTTACAAGAGGAAGCCACCAAGCATCGCATGAAGAAGGAATCTACAAATACACCGGCTCCCCTTGGCGAGAGGAGGAAAAGCACTCTTTTAAGTAAGCGGTCTTAGGACTGTTCTGGTTTGTTTTTTTCCTACGGTTTCAATTTTGTAAAAGATACCTTGTAAGTAGTCCAAGCACATGGTAAATTTCACCCTGTGAACGTGCAAGTAGAATTTCACATGGTCTACAATGCATTGTTAACAAGGTCCTTGTAAATTTCGATATGCACTGCTTCAATATTGAATTTTACAGGGTTTAATTTGCAAGGCATATGATGCCTTGTGAATTTCGGGTTTTTGGTGTAAGTATTCAGTTTTGCCACCTGAATTTTTTACAAGGTGTGTGTGTCTTGTAAAACAGCATTTTGAGCATCTGAGGTGGATATTTACAGGGGCTCAATTTGCAAGGCACATTTGTTGGAACATGCGGTGTAAAATTACACATCACCTGGGGGGATGTGTAATTTTACGCAGCCATGGATTTTACGGGGTGTGCACCTTGTAAAAATGACTTTGTAAAATTTGACATCCCCTTAAAAAATAACAACTGTCCTCTGAAGTGACCCATGATACCAACCAATTCAAACATTATCTTTCCCAGAAGAGATCCAATCAAGACACTTTACCCACAGCCAAATTAGATATATACAGCTCCATTGAGAGCCCACAGTTGAAATCAACTTGCCATATTTTTGCATTCTCAATAGGTGGAAAGACCAGAACTCTTGCAAACATGGAAAAGATATAATGATTACAATGACTTAAATTGGATTGGAGTTGGCATTTCCAATTGGGTGTAGAGCACTTGGCAATTTATGTGGGAGGCTCAAGTGTGAAACTCTTGAAGCCTTTGTTTGTGGTGAGGATTTGATCTACCATGACATTGACAAGCACCTTGATGAACTTGACAATAGACAACATGAACCAGTGGCACTGGCACCACAAAAAAAGGGGTGTCCCTTGCCGAAAATGGACATCTTCAAGAAGTTATGTGTTCAACTTGGTTTAGGCTGCACACAATTCTAATTTCCCTACACACATGCATGAAGCACCACAACAGAAAGGGGTAGTGGGGTAGTTTGTATAGCCACAAAGGTAAGACTCACCCCAGCTTCAATGGAGACTCAGAAGAACTTACCAATTTATCAGATGGTTTGGATTGACCTGGACATGTCTTGAACCTCTTCAAACTTGAGGCGGGTTTAAACAGCTTTTTCCTGTTTGCCCCCGACCCGCTCCGCTCCGACTTCTCCGCGGGTCGGGTTTGGATGCTGGATTGTGGCCCGAGGCCGGCCCATTCAGATGGAGATGCTCTTGGCACAGTCCAACTGAACGCCAACCAAAGCCTCGTCGACCACTTCGATTCATTCCACTATCCGAAATCAAAACTTGGCCGTCAATTGTTCTCCACTTCGTTCTACGCAGGTCGACTAGCGGACTCCAAAACATCCAGCCTCGAAATTACCAATGGGGGCCTTTCTTTCGATCCCCCTGCTTGGGGCAGTCAGTGGGATGATTTCTACCATCGGGTGCGTTTTGGTCTGCTTGTTCTATTTTTTGTTTTTATTTTGAAAGATTAAAAAAGTACTCGAACTGACTCCTAATCTATTGTTTGAATGGTTCTCTAGGCTCAGTTGTCTCAGTGGACTGGTGTTCTTTTGCACCTCTCAAGCAGCCTCAGCCTTCTGCAAATCCTGTAACTTCTCGTCATCCATCGCCACTCGGATTGCATACTGTTTGATTCTCATCCTTAATAGCTTGTTTGCATGGATTATGCTCACTCCATTCGCCATCAAAAAACTCGAAAGTTGGAGTTATGATTACATTAAAATGAGGTTTGTTGATCTCAACTCACCTCTGATTAATCGGTTCACTAATGTTCTTCTCTTTGATCATCAGTTGCCTGGAAGATACTTGTTATGGCGTATTAGCCGTCCACAGGATTTGTTTTGCTCTCACTCTTTTCCACGTTATCCTTGCACTCCTACTGCTAAGAGTCCGAAATACTCGACAGAAAATGGCAGTGATACAAAATGGATGGTGGGGACCTAAAGTTCTGATTTGGATCTTACTAGTCTTTTCCACTTTCTTTATTCCCAACGGATTTTTCATGTTTTATTCGCGTTATATCGCCTGGCTTGGTTCGATGGTCTTCATTTTCTTTGGCCTCGTCTTACTCGTCGATTTCGCTTATGTGTTTGGTGACTACGTCATTCTGGAGATCGAGAAATATGCCGACATGGTCGATTGGCGCTCTAAGCTTTGGGGTTACACTTTGGTCACCGTCACGCTTTCGATGCACATCCTAACTATTGCAATCAGTATCGTCGACCTGACTTTCTTTGGCGTTTCTGGCTGTGGACTCAACCGGTTCTTCATCATCTTCAATTTGATCCTCTGCTTCATCGTCACCTGTATCTCACTTCATCCGGCCGTTCGAGAGGTAAATCCTAGCTCTGGAGTCATTCAGTCGGGGGTCGTTGTTATATACTGCACCCAGCTCGTCACCTCAGCTGTTGCAAATCATGATGACGGGGATAGTCGCTGCAATCCATTAACGAAACTACAAGAAGGTACTGAAACATCCATGGTCGTTCTTGGGGCGATTATGACTCTACTGGCAGTAGCGTACACGACTTTCCGGGCTGGTACTCGGTCCTTCGAGTTTACTGGAATGATGAACGAGTCGGCTGATACTGGATATGTCGCACTTCAAGACGCCGATCCCGAGCGACCTACCCCGGCCCCGATCACATCTCAGCCTAAGAAGAAAGACCCGCTGAGGATTCAAGCTATCCAAGCCGCAGTGAACGAAGGCTCCTTACCTGCAAGCGCCTTGGAGCAAGAATTGAGACAGGATCAAGATGATGATGATGATCATGATCGCGAAGATTTTGGTTCTCAGGAAAAAGACGACGAGACGATCAAAGTCAGATACCACTACTCATCGTTCCATTTTATCTTCGTTCTTGCAACGATGTATGTAGCGATGCTATTAACTCATTGGTAAGTGACATATCGATTTGTTTCAAATTTCTCAGTCTCTCATGGTATTGGTGTTCTAATATTCCTGTTTGGTTTCGTGTGTACAGGAACATTGTTACTCGCTCTGGACATGAGTCTAGCGACAACGCAACACCGGTGAAAATCGGACACAGTACGGTAACGATGTGGATGCGAATCATCAGTAGTTGGGTTTGCATGATCATTTACGCCTGGACTTTAGTCGCCCCAGTCCTTTTCCCCGATCGATTCTCCGGGATCTAGGAATTCATCGGGGCTCGCTGTCTTCTCTTTTTATTTGTTTTCTTTGCCCTTTGCTTCCTTTTATATCGTCCTGCTTGATTTTGTACGGGATGCATGTTTATTTTTGCATGTTGTAATTTTATTCCCAATCATCCACACAAGCACTTTCAAAATCTTATTCGATCTCATTCATTCTTTTTTGAAATACCATGATGAAAGTTATGGTACATAGCGAGGAAAACTGGTTTGTGATCGAGCTGCCCGAAGTGTGCAGCGACCGGGGGTCGACCCACGCACCTCTCCCCCACGGTATATAAACCCAATTGAGGCGAGGGTACAATACACACACCGTCTGGCCTCAAACTCGAACGTCCCCCTCGCCTTTTACTAGGGAGACCCGGGGGTCAGATGGACATGTGTGAAACCAATCTTTCTCGGCCTGCAAGGGTTCATGCTGCGGCAACTTTTTGCCATTATCATCTTTCGTCCATCACCGATGGATGATCCCTGCCACATACCAGCAGATCACACTCTCTTGATGATTAATGACAGTCAACTCCCTATCAACCCATGCCCCTTGGTGGACCCATTTTACTATGGGTGAAGAGTGAAAGTCCCTATTAACCCTTGAAATCATGGATAAATGGTGACACCCTATTTACCCATGAATTCCATGTCTTAATGATGATCACAGCCCTCTTAGCCCATGGTATACCTGGCATAAGAGAGACTTTTCCCATTTTTTAGCAGACTGCTTGATCACATGCCACTTCACATGGCCACAGTCACTTCAACAAAATCCTGAAATCTTTCCTTATTTTTGAATTCATTGATCAAGCTGCCTCCATTGTCAAGCCACTCAATCCTCTTTGTCACTACTAAGGTTCCCAGTCTTCATTTTAGAATGGAAATCTGTTTTCTTTCCTTCAGCCGCATCCTTCCTTGCCTTAAACCTTGCTTCAAGGACATCAAGCAGTATCTTTGCAAATGAATTTTTAAACAAAAGGGTTTCAGATGCTCTGGAGGTGTTTGAGAGACAAAAAACAAGATGTTTCCATTCCAAAACACACATTTAGGTGTTGGCTTTGGGTCCATTGTTTGTAATATATTTTGAAGAAATTCAAGAAGTGATCAAGACAACAATTTGTTTATGCTTCAATTTAGATGTACATTTGTACATATTTATTTAAATTTGTGGACAGAACTCATCTTAGCAAGGAAGGTAAAGCACAAAAGTTTGAGAAAAGATGGAAGATAATTTGAACAAAAAAAATCAATCTCAATGTAAAAATGGGTTGAGAAAGGTTGAGAAGCCTGTGAAAATTTCCCTATTAACCCATGAAGATCCAGTTTTTTTTTTGTAGAAATGGTATGGGTTACTGGGCTAGAGAGACTTATGGGTTAAACCCAGTTTTCCCAGCCCACCAATTTTTCCATGGGTTAAGAGAATCATGGGTTAACAAGTATATGGGGTAATAGGGAGCCGACTGTACTACAGTTGCGTGCAACATTCCGCTGTACATGGCTGCCTGCAAATCCAAACTGGTGGGTGTGGGGGAAAACGCTGCCCCAAATAGGGCACCAAAGTTCACTCCAAGTACATTTTTGGATTGCTTGGGGTGTGTAGAGTCCAAATCTAAAGGGCCAAAACGGCTGAGCGAAATTTTATTTTTTCATTTTTTATGCTTGACAATTTGGACCCATGGGCTGTAAGCAACCTAGAAGTCAATACATATGGGTTTACTAAGCCACATAAGACCATAATCATGGATTTCGAGTGGCAAGAAATGCATTTTTTTATTTTTTTCCGGCCAAAAATTTTGGACCTCGCCCATAGTTATGTACAGCAGAATGCCGCGTGCAACTGTACGGCCACCAAATGTACAAACAACGTAATGTGAAAAAGAACTGGCTGAGTGTCTACAAAGGTTGATAATTATGGTTATGGTGTTCAAATATCAATTTGAAAAAATTGCACAAGTTCTTAAGTGCAAGATTTGGCAGGGACATGTCGAGAAACTTAAACTTAAAATTTATGATTCTTGACATGTCCCTGCCAAATCTTGCATTTAAGAACTTATGCAATTTTTTCCAAAATGGTATTTGAACACCATAGGTGTCCTGAGAAGATTAACAGTTTTATTGCTAAAGACAGAACCAGAACTAAGGAAAAGAAACAATCAACACAAAAGAAAAGGAGAAAAAAAAGAGAATAAGAAAGACAATGAAAAAGATTTACCACTGAGTTTGAGATATAATGAAAAGAGACAACAGGCTAGAAGAAAGAAGAAGGAGAACAAAGAGGAGAAGAACTGAAAAGAAAGAAAGTTAGAGTTGATAGTGAGATGATGTTTTTGGTTTTTACTTCTCACCAAATTGACTGAGACCGTCAGTGGGTTGATCCAAGTGACCAAAGATTCTAGTTGAAGAAGATAGTAGTCAACATCGTTGTAATTGAGGACAGAGAGTTTTCGTGATGATTGGTGGAGGGAGTGAGAGAGAGAGTCAAGGAAGGAATGCAAGAGAGAATAGGAAAGGGATGAGAAAAAAGAATCATCAGGAACAAAGGGATGAGGAGACTAGAAGATGACTTGATTGGGGGTCAAGAGAGAAAAAGGGTTTGGGTTTATCAGCCCCCCTGAGTTGACAGGCGGTCGAAATTCAACATGTTCAAATATCAATTTGAAAAATATTGCATAAGTTATTGAATGCAAGATTTGGCAGGGACATGTCAAGAAACTTAACTTTAAAATTTATGATTCTTGACAGCAACGGTGTAACAGATACGATACATGTATCGTATCTGTATCTCCAATACACAGTTTTCCAAAACTGTGTATCATATCTGATAACAGATACATCTGAAATACATGTATTTTGATACGATACCGTGTGTATTTGCCCCAATACACTATGTATTGTATTGTATTGGGAGTGAAGATACACAATCTTGGGAAGATGTGTATTGTATCTGAAAGCAGATACACGAAAAATACATGTATCGTATCAGTTACACTGTTGTCAATGACAGGTCCCTGGCAAATCTTGCATTTAAGAACTTATGTAATCTTTTCCCAAATGATATTTGAACACCATAAATAAGATTTTATGAAAATAAGGATGGACAGTTGAAATTAGTATGTAAAAACAGATTTGGGGTGAGAGGGGTGAAATTAAGGCTCTTATTGGAGGACTTCCCGTGGCCATCTGCAGGGGCTGCAGATCTTAATTTACATGTTGAAAGGCCAAATTTTTAGTATTTTTACTGCAAATAAGCTCTGGAATCTGGCTAGATCTGACTCTGCCAAGGGGCTGTAGATCAATGGGAAGCTCCACTGTATAGAGTCACACTGCAGTTTTAGCAGCTGGTACCAATCTTGTTTCATGCCATTGCTGTAAGCTTCCAAGTTTGGTCTCTCTCATTCATTCTTAAAGGTCATTCCTCCCTGGCCATAAGACTCAATTCTTGAACTCTTTCTGAGGAACATTCAAATAAACTCAATGGATGTTTAATCAATTCTCAATATTTATTAATTGTTAATGGTATTAGTCAATTATCAATGGTAATAGTATGAGTAAATTATCAACGCTATTGGTCTACATATGATCAATTATCAATAGTGCTGGTCAATTATCAATGGTACTGGTCAATTCTCAATGGATCATCCATATCATCAATTGAGTTACTGATTTAATTGATCAATTATTGATGGAATTTATTTGTGAAAAGTACCCTTTGTACCCTGATAGGTCACTTGACATTAAGTGATCATTCACTTTTGTGGTGGGTGCATCAAGTTTTGGCCTGACTTGCACCTTCTTTGGACAGTGACAAGAAGGGATTGGGAGAGTGCCACACAAGCTTTGGGATCATGCTCATGCTCCATGATGACTATGTTAAATCTCAAGATCAGATTCTATGTGCAAGGCATCAAGGAAATCAAAAGCAGTTTGGTCACTATAATGAGATCCAATTCACCAAACAGGAATGGATGAAGATCAATGAATTGAATCAGGGGTTGGAAGTGAGATATTTCTGAGATTGAATAAACAAAATTCACAATCCAAATGATGCCAGCTATTCATTCAGGCTCAGCCTTTCAACCTTCTCACTAAGGTAATGGAGGATGATGGTCTAACAGTTGGTTTTGCCTACCAAAATTATTTCCAAATCATCTAAGAGGGAGGCAGCTGTGAATTGAAGAAACACTTTTCATCCAATGTATCTGAGAATTGAGGAAAAAAATTTTATCCAATGTATCATAAAATGATAAAGAAGCTCCAGTTTTATCAAGATGAGGGACTGAAATGTGAAAAACTACTCATGGAAACAATGCTTCATCCAAATTTGCAATTGAAATTAATCCAGCACTGCTGGCCAGATCATTACTTGAAGGATATTTCACAAATCAAGAACCAATATTGAAACAGAAAAAACAACAGTACAGAGATCTTGGAGAACAATTTTAAGAAGACGATTGAATGGCATAATTTCTTTGAAATGGTCCATGCACCACCAACTACCAATGAAAGAAAAGAGTTGGAAGTCTACATCCAGAACATGGACCAACTTTTATTCCCAAGTGTGAAGGATCTAAATAGGATTTTGATATGGTTGAAGGTATGGATTATTTTGATTGATGATGCACTGTTCTGTTACTTTGATCATAAATTGACTTGATTTTCTTGACTTCCAGGGTCATTAACAGACTTGCCCAGTGTGAGATGAGCAGATAACCTTTAGACACCATGTGGTGTGTTGAGTGTCAGCTAGGGTAGGATTAGGGGCGGGAGCAGTTATGTTGAACCTGAGAATAAAAGAATATGAGGGAGAAAACAGAATGAGAAGTGTATTTCATCAGAAGAATAAGAAGTGGAGAAACAGATGAGAAAGAAAAGACAGCAATATTAACCTTTAGACACCGTGTGGTTTATTGAGTGTCAGCTAGGGTATGATTAGGGGCAGGGGCAGTTAGGTCAAACCTGAGAATTAAAGAATAAGAGGGAGAAAACAGAATGAGGAAAAAGAAGAGAAACTGAAACAACAGAGAACACAAACTAGACTAGGTTCAAGACTTTCACACATAGTTCCCTGACATCTCACACTTTTCTTTTTCTCACACCAAGTACTCTCATCATTTGCAAGGGCCAGCTGCAGATTTCCAATCTAGACTTAGTGCCTGAGGAAGCTTAAAACCACACACAGTTGAACAGTGTGTTAGATGCCACATGTGGCTGAAAGAGGGGGTATTGAATTAACTGGACAGATTGTAAAAGCACATGTTGTTGTCACTTCATATGCCAATTTCTCTACACAGAAAGTCAATGATAATCTTTCAAAAAAGAAGTAGCCTAAGGGAGTTGGAAGAGCAACTCCTGGAGATTTGATGAAGGACTCCCACAACCAAGCTGGCTTCCAATCTGGGAGTCATTCGTCCAATACAACCAAAGGAAGTGGGAGTTGTTCTCCTAAAAAGACAAAAAAAACAGGAGTTGGACTCCCAAATCTGCAATAGACTCAGCCAATTTGGGAGTCGTCCTCACTGACCGGAGATGAGGCTTTTGTACCTCATCAGCCAGAAGGAAATCCTTCCGGTTGATTTTGAGCCAAAAGGAAATCCTTCCGGTTGATGAGGTTTTTTGAGCGGGAAGGGAATCCTTCCAATTGATGAGGTTTCTGTACCTCATCAGCTGGAAGGAAATCCTTCCAGTTAATGAGGTACAAGTCATCAACCGGAAGGATTTACTTCTGGTTGATGAGGTCATTGTCCCCAAAAATCCTTCCAATCAATGAGATACAACAACCTCATCAACCGGAAGGTTTTCCTTCTGGTTGATGAGGTTGTTGATTCTCATGATTGGAAGGATTTCCTTCCTGCTGATGACCGAGGTAAAAAAAAACTCATCAGCTTGAAGGAAATCCTTCCGGTTGATGAGGTTTTTGTACCTCATCAGCTGGAACAGAAACCTCATCAATCAGCAGGATTCCCTTCTGGCTGATGAGGTATAAAAACCTCATCAACCAAAAGGATTTTCTCCCAGCTGATGACATACAAATGCTCACTGACCGGAAGGAAATTCTTCCGGTCAGTGAGGACAAATCCCAAATTGGCCAAGTCTATGGCGGATTTGGGAGTCCAACTCCTGGTTTTATTTTATTTTTATTTTTAGGAGAACAACTCCACCTTCCTTTGGTGGGATTGGACAAACGACTCCCAGATTGGATGTCGACTTGGTCATGGGAGTCTTTTGTCCAATCTCTAAGAGTTGTTTTTCCAACTCCCTATTTTTTCATGCATCACATATCTTTCTATCTTTGCATTGCTAAAACAAAAAAATTAAGGCCATGTTTGGCACCAACATAATCTGGGCAGTACATGTGAAATTTTGCCTGACCTTGGATCAGGTCTTCCAAAACTTGATCAGATGTCACAACAATCCAAATTATATTGCACAAATGCATTGTTGCCAGTGCCAAACAAGGTCCAATTTTTTGTTCGAAAAAATACAGAAAAATGATTCCATCTCTGATTTTATTATTATTATTTGAAGACAGAAATTTCCAGCAGCTATTTTTTTTGTTCAAGTAATTCCATTCAATTTCTTCACTACTTTAGTAACACCACTATGCTAAATATTGAGCTACACATCTACCATCTATGCTAACATTCAGTGTAACTCCACCATCTATGCTAACATTAAGTGCAACTCCACCATCTATGCTAAGGTTAAGTGTAACTCCACCAGCTATGATAACATTTAGAGTAGTGGGTGGATCAGAGCTGCCCAAAAAGTTAAGCTATCCTGTAGCGTAATTCATTCACCAGCTACCACCAATTTCTGGCAGTGTTAGCCTTTTTCTCCAGCGCCAAGCTGATACTACACTACCAGCTAGCAAAAAATGTAGTGTTACATAGTTGGCCAAAATGTGCCGTTTATGTTCACTTTGTGTTAGCATAGCTTAAAAAGCTAACACTACGTTACACTATCACTTTTTGCAACGTAGCTGACCCACTGTTGCACCAAAATCTCAATTAAAAAAATCCATCTTTTTTTCCTACTGCCAGTGCTACTGTGGTAGCGGAGGAATTTCCATTGCCATCTGCACCCACCACCACCTTTGGAACCGTATGGCTGAAAGTTACTTTCCATCTTACATAGAAAAGTTGAAAAAAAATAACACTTGCATAGAATTTGGCGGGCCTATCCTAAAAGATTCAGTGACTTGTCACATCAATCATCAAAGAAGTACACACTCCTCGAAATTCTTTTGCATAAAGGTTTGAAGATGGTCAAAGATGCTGTACAACCAGCAATTCTCTGTTCAGTCTTAGAGCATCTCCACCGCGGCTGCTAAACCGCGCGACTATACCAAGTTTAGCAACGCGACTCCAACTTAGCAGCGCCACCGGGGCTGCTAAATGGCCTCGGAATTTAGCAAATCGGCGCCGAGCTGCTATAGCATTACTACATGTAAAATGCTATAGCAGCTCATCAATTGAAGTTTCACAAGACTATCCTGTGAAACTAACACACCTCCGATCCCCTGGTCACACACTACTCCCCCTGTCACACCTCGAGCGACCAAGCTTCGTAGCTCGCGGTGCAAGCCGACCTCGAGGCCAGCTGCTAAAGCTGTGGCGCAGTCGCCGAGCGCAGAACTTTTAGTAGCTCGGATGACTACGCGCGGTGGAGATGGTCTTACAAATAGATTCTCATTCTTCAACATCAAGTAACTTGATAAGTCAAAGTTTTTACATTTATCGATCCTTGTATTTCTACCAGAGAGGGAGAAAAAGGAAAAAGAAACCAGAGATGCGCAAGTTTGAAAAAATTGACGATACATACATCCATTCATCCCGCCTCCCTATCCCACCCAAAAAAAAAGAAAAACGGATCGGAACACAATGATCACAGTAATACGAGAGAAAAGTGGAAGAAAAGCAAGTATGGAAAAAGAAATATGCTTGTGTGTGGGCATCGTGTGTGGGTCATATGCGTACGTAAAATCATGCGAGAGATAGATAAATAAAAACCGTACCTCGAAAGAAACCGAGGAGAGGGAAGAGCGGATCAAGTATAACTCTATCTAATAACAGTATCCTGAATGAGGAAGGACCATCTATATGATTAGGTCAAAAAACAAAAACGGAGGTGGGGATGGGGGCAGGGGAAGATGATGTGTACTGAGTGATTTCCGAAAGAAAAAAAAGCGAGCCGGAAAATAAAAAATAAAAAAAAGACTTAACAAGCAGCACAATAACCACCACCACCTAGTCCACATCCCCAACAAGATAAAGGTTGAAAGTTCAAGAAAGATTTCAGGAGGAGATTAAAGATGCTGCCGAATCCTTCTCCCAAGACGAATCCAGTGGCAACGATGATTAGCCAGATTCGACTTGAATCGTAACTTGATTCACTCGTCGTCGTTCCTTGCAGTTTAATACTTCGTCGTTGTTCTACTTTCCACGCTATCACTCCGCCAATAAATCGGGCGATAGAGAATGACGGCGTGTTGATCATCCCCAATGCAAACGCAATTCTGTTTATTTTCAACCAATCAGTTAAGTTCATCGACTATTTTTTTGGTTAATTTTAAGAGGTCAAGATTGCTCACCCTGACGGCAAGAACCAAGAAGAACGATGATTTTTGAATTTGGTGATGAAAGCGAAATGAGTTTCGCTGCGTTTAAGCAGTAACTTGAACCCTCCGATGATTAAGAATACAAATCCTGAAATCACCATCATCACTTTGCTTCCTTCAGGTAGCTCTCCCTTATTCAACAAGCGGGCTAAACTCAGCCTGGAACACTCATTCCAACAGAGCAGAGAAGTGTATCAGCGATCCTTTCCTGCTTGAAAAAAAAGCTCTCTTACGAGCTTAAATATAATTTACCATACTGCTGCTGTAGGTGTTGGGAAGGTGGTGCTTGGCAGGGTATATGTTCTACTATACAGAATGTAAGCTCCACTCGATACGAACACCGAAACAAATGACCCGATCATCTATCGGCGAAAAATGGAATCATAATGACTCAGTGATTGGGCGATGCATTCCTCATCCTTAACAAGAGGAGTGCATCTAACCTGACCGTAAAACATACTGGCCGGATCGACTCCATGCAACTGTGCCGTTTTGAAATCCTGCATAAGTTCGCCTGATTGCATCGCACCAGCTTCACTAATTCCACCAGCTATCAGATTGGCTACCAGATTCTGGGGTTGAAGAACCCCAAATACTAGCTGCGAGATCTTGGCAATCGAAGATACCGGATTTAAATCTGTTTCGCCAAGTGCCCTAACTCTGGATTAATTCAGACGAAAAGAGTGCGAGGCAAAATGAATCAAACATGAAACTGGTTTGCCTAGATTTGAAGTTTGAATATCTGAATGGCCAGTGCGATAACTAACCCTAACAAACTGAAGATTGAGGCCAATATCAGCGCGACAACTGTCGCCCACCACTTGATCTCCTTGAATAAAACGCTCATAATGACCACGCAGACGAGGCAGGAAAGCGAGAAGCCGATTGCCGCCTTCTTAAAGCTGATCAAAATTGTGGTGTCCTTGGCCCCGGGTTCGTGAGCCTGATCGGGTTCTGTTGCCAGCGGAGAGTAAGGAGGCCTACTTGAGCGAATGTTGAGTAGACTGATAGTGAACTCCAAGAGACTGAATAGCGATTCGACAATCATGATTGCTAATGCCGGCCATACAATCCAGCCTGAATCAAATAGGAGAACTGCACTGTTATGATTTCTGTACCAGCACTGGACGAGCAGGTCAAAGAAAAAAAAAACAGACTCTTCAGAGACTCGAGATTTGTCCAACCCAAATTGACGGCCAACGGTGCCAGAATCATCCATCCAAACAGCATCCCAAGCATCATGCTGTAACCTGTATGAAATCCCATGATTATTCCTTGGCCTACAAACGCAAATGAAGGCGTGAACCTGAAGAATGAATTTAATCAAAACACTATATGTAGGGAGGGGATGCATAACATTAAGGATTTCGAGGGCTCTTGAAGGGGATGATAATATGGGTACTAACCACCATGACCAATCATGAGCTAACGGTCCAAAAACGTCGAAGATGGGTAAAGCGTATAGTACGGGGACCGCCAAGGATATTATCTGAAGATACGTGATGTGCACGTGTTAAGAAAGAGAGAATCAATTTTCTATCAAGCGCCAAATTCAAGTAGTGCTGATTGGCTCGATTGATGGTGCAGATTGAAAGAGGGTGGTGCAGATGTAGAAGCCTACGCACACAGACGTACGCTGAAAAGGATCGAAACCGTAAAGGTGGATATTAGTAACTTCCATTGTTCTGGATGGAATTGGCCTAAGGGTTCGGGTGGGCGCTCGAGCTGATCGAAGGACTGGCTTGTTGGAGATTGTGAAAGCATAGGTTTTTGATGCAACAAAGCGAGTATTTGAGCGGTGGCGGTACCAGAAGGAAATGCCAGTTTTTCTTTGATAATCACTTGTTCTCTGAGAGGGATCGCCAAGAAGACACTGAAATTGGAAAAGAGAAAATTGAAAATCCCGACTGTCAGTGGTGTGAAAGACAAAAAAGCTTGAATGATCAAAGTGATTGTTTACCCAAAGAAAGCGATGGCAAAGCACCAAGTTATCAATGCCATAGGAGAAAAGGTAATAGGTGACAGCCCATCAGACTCTAGGTTAAGTTGAGCAAGGGCGGGGATGATTCCGATTAGACCAGCAGTCAGTGGCATTGCACAGACTGCGGTGGAGGTGGTTTGTAATAGTACCTGCGATTCTGGGTTAATTTCAGCTCGGCAAATTCGGGGTGGAATTTGGATCTACATGATTCTTTTTTTTCACGATCAACTAAAAGAGAACTGACATTTTCGGTCACCGTCAGAGGGCTGGAATTGAGGAAGTTAGGCAGGAGTTTGAAGGCAGCATATCCGAGAAGACTGGATTGTAGAGACATCATTGAGATCCAGCCTGTGGGGAGGAAAAGTGTCAGGGAGCTGAGTTAGCGGAGTGCGAGGTGGAGAATGGATAACAGACCAGTCTGTAGTCCAAAGTACATGTTAGTGAAAGCGAGTAAGCTGCCGATCAGGATACCGACAAAGGTAGAACGAAAGGTGAAAGAGTGAGAGCTTGGTGAAGAGTGATCCTGATTGAGGTCTTCGGAATGGCTTGAGTTTGAGGATGAAGAGCGATAGCTGAGTTGGAGTGGGTTGGATAGTTTGTTCTTGGTCGATCGGCTTGAATGGTCAGTTGAGGATGGCGCAGACATGGTGGAGTGGTTCTTGGGGGGATTGGTGGGTAGGGTGGTCAAGAGGAACACTGAGCCTGTCAAGTGAGCCAGAAACGGAAAAGGGGTCAACTCCGATCGAGATTATGTAAATAGATAAATACAGAATAAAGTTTTGCTGTTCCGATTTGACCGTTTGACCGTTTGACCGTTTGACTGACTGACCATTTGGCCGTTTGAAGTCTGAGTCAGCCAGATTAATCTGAGTTTTCATTGAGATCACAGCACCCATCCCGATTTCACATGTTCGACTCAGTCCAAGAAATATTTACTCCGTAGAAAACCAGCGCCACTTCTTCAGCCAACGGAGTAAGCAACACCCACATCACCACTCGGAAATACACCTCCAATAAACTCATCATCTGGTCTGACTGCGACTCACATTGCTTGCGGAGCTTCCGAGACGATGCATAGATATCTATCACTCCTGCCAAACTCAACTTGTACATAAATAAATTCAATCACTGCTGTTCATGGCATCATCATAGGGTAAGAGATTGTGTGTATATCGTGAGTAAATCTGCCACCGGCATATGCACCCGAGTATCTATCGCTGCTATGTTTTTGCGTCTGGTTGGATATCTTTGGGGTGAAAGTAAAATGTATGTATTGATACGAGGATAACAAATCCGGCTGGTTTCAGATTACCCTACACATTCAATGTTTGAATAGGTAATCTTGCAAGCTAAGCCGATGGTTTGGGATCACTTGCCATCTGGGCTTAGTTGTTTAAAACTGGCTGTTCTCAAGCGATTGACCGCCATCCCAACCAACAACTTGTTGACTCTAGCCAATGCTCCCGCATCAATCCTTGCCGCCTCAGCTAGACGTTCCAAGCCATCTTCATTCTGCCAAAGAGCCTCATAGAGGCTCATGAGTTCTTGTACCGTTAAGCTTTGGGCTTGATGATCAACCAATCCGACATGTGCCAAGAATCCAGCAATCGAACGGGTCTGACTGGTCGTTGAGAGTTGAATCAGACCACTCAGGTCAAGTTGATGATCCGGATCAGTCGACTCCGGGCCATGTTGAATCGAGTGGGTCGTTTTGGCAATAATCTTGGGCGGAGATGAGTGTGGCAGAAATGATTTGGTCGATACTTTCCGATTCCGTAGACCCTGAAAGCCATTTTCTGGAGATGTAAAAATGTCAGACTGAGACTGAACAACCAACCCTCTATCTCTCCAGATCACCAAAGCGTGTTACCCACCCAGCTCTTTTTCGATGTCGAAGGTAAATGATCCAGCCACTTTCTTCGCCCGATCGGTCATATCACTGGGTAGAAGTCATTCAGATGTGATATTGCTTTAGTAGATAATCCATCCAGGCTATGACAAGCTAGGAAAACACTTACAACGCTTGGTAGCTTTCCATCATAATACAACAGTCCGCCACGTGACAATAATCACCTATCGAAAAGAACATGTCAGACCGTTTCATGTAACCCTTGAGCCGTTTGAATGGCTTTAAACTTACCGCATCCTCCCACAACCATGATTGTAGAAATGCCATGATCTTTACAGAGAGATTGAACCTAAGGTAAGGTAAGATGGTCAAGACGATTGACGTATTTGTACCAGCGGAGTGAATTACCTTGAAGATGTAGGGGGTGATGGGCTCAGACTCTTTTTGTACCAAAAGGCGCATCTTGTCATCTCCTACGAATTTAAAAACTCTGTCAACTTCAAGAAAAAAAAATTGGTAAAACTTCAATGAAAAAGCCCAACTGATTAAGAAGTTGACTGTAATCGAAGTAATTCAATGATCAGTAGAGTTTTAGACTCCATGTTAAGGAGAGGAAAGGTCTGACTGACCTGCACATCCATCTTCGTCCAAGAGGATAGTCCCAGGCTGGCCACCGAGAAGCTCGATGGCTTCAACGCAGGAGGCTGCCATACTCGTGCTCCCACTAGCATCACTAGTTGAAAAACAATCGGTGTCTTTACCGTTGGGTAAATTTCGGATGAAAGGGGATATGTGACATGAGTGGACCACTCTGCCATCCTCCGAAGACACTGGGATTGTTGCAACGGGAGTGACCACCAAACTCAGGCCGGAAGTTGGTGTATGATTTGAAGGACCATTGGAGATCGCCTCGAGTAGGGTTGATTTACCCTGTAAACGATAACGTCAGAGAAACTTGTTCAATTTAAAAATTTGAATTACATGGGATTGGATCAAAAGCTAAACGGACGGGCTGCTCACATGAAATCCGCCACCAACAATGATGGTGATTCCTTTGGGAATTGCCATTCCAGCCACCTTTCCCTTATTGGGCAGCTCAAACACGCGCTCCAGGGTCGGAGGGCTTTTGAAAGGAACCAAGCCCGGTGTAGAGCTGGGCATCGGTAGGGCGGATGCGCCGGACTGTCTTGGAAGGATAGATCCATTACCGATGAACGCGGTTAAACCTGTTTCATAAATGAACTTAAACGCGGGTTAAAAGAAAATTGGGAGTGTAATCGAGTTGAAGACAGGCGAAAAGGCGCACCGGCATCAGTGACGAGGTTTCGTAGAGCCTCCTGATCTTCTACAGTCTCCACCCATTCTGCCGCTTCAGACTCGATCTCCTTGACCCAGACCAAGCCACGATCGACGTAATTGGCAAGCTGTTCACACAGCATCTTGGCGGCAAGCTCGCCCAAGATACTTCGGCCCCTGGCCGGCAAATTTATCGACATCCTCAGGGTTAAATCGCCATTTTGACCATTGATTCTGCACGAGCTACGTTCGAGGACCTGTTCGCCCGGAATGTCGATAGAAAAATCACCACCCTTTGCACTGTGCCATCCGCCACCACCCGGTCGAGATGAACTGGCTGGTGGTAATCGTATCAGACGGGCAAAACGTCGGGTCAACCAATCGGCAAGGGCAACACGTCTTATTGGTGATGCGCGCAAGTATTCAGGCCATCCATGTTGGTCATCGGAGAGATCGATTTTCAAGCGTGTTGGTGGAGCAAATGGATCCGATTGAACCCTCGTCACATTTAATCCAAACCTATCGAACTTCCACGATCCCTCGGTGTCACGGTAAGCAGGATACGGTCTGAACAATAATTGTGATTTTATCAATAAAAATAAATTAGCACCATTGATGGTTGGTAGCACTCAGACTCCCCCCAGATAAAATTGTAAACAAATGGATACCGATTATCTCGTTCCAATAATATTTTTCTTAGCGCAGCCCCATTCCGGGCACCTGAATCAAGCTTCAATCGTTTGACATCGGGGGACTGGGGGACGAACGACTGTCGATTTCCGAACGATCCACCACCCCTTCCGCCTCCACCATAACGCGCTTTGTAATATGCACCACGACCTGACAGTCCAAATACGACTTATCTTATCAGTCTTTCAGAAAGGCTTCATTCAAATGGTCAATGAGATAGACTTCTTAACTCACCCGACATCATGGAAATTTGCTGGTCTTGCTCTATTCACAAGTCGAAAGTGCAGCTCGGTTGTCACCTTCGACTGCGCACCAGAGCGGAGTTTCAAACATTGGCGGCAACCCATGCTGACAAGTGGCCGCGGGATTTTTCATTTTTTTGGCGGGGCGGGGGCTGGCGGGGGGTATCTTTTTTTTTGCGGCGGCGCGGGTACTAGCTTATCACAAGCCCCTCGATCGAAGGGCCGGTGAGCGAGCTTAACAAAGCCTCTCGTGAGAGGCCCCCGGAGGGTCTCTGTCTCACAGAGAGGCTTATGTGTAAAACCACATTCCAAGCCTGAGCACCCGAGGCGGCAGAGTCTGTATTGACTTATCCAGGTTTCCCCAAGGCCTCCGAAGGCGCCGGGCGCCCATATGTGCCGGCCTGATAGAATGGACCTGTGCGCACATTTCTATCAACTTTTTATGTGAAGATTCCATCTCTAGGCCGATTGCCTGCAAATCAAAAAAATTCTTCCATCCTGCCGGATCAGGCCGGATCGACAAAAATAAAAAATTATGCAGTTATCTTATCATCGTATAGAATACTGTAGCAGACTGCAGCTGTACAAATTATACATTAAGTGTCCCCAGGATGGATCGGTGGGGAGGAATACAGATAAGGTGCATGCCGAGCTCAAAAAAAAGGTTGGATTGAAATGAGAATGGTGTCGGAGTGGTTGGGTCTAGCTACCTTGTAGGTAGCCAGATTGAAGGGGAGATCAAGGCAATTCGAATGGTCCCCAGGGCATGGCTAGAAGCACTGAGGAGTTCACATGAATTTGGGTATCTGGTGGAAACCCACTATTTCCGGATTATGCGCCAAGGTAGTCACACCAAAACATTGGTTTTAGATGCAAGTCCCTCCCTGGGGTCGGCACAATGCGACAGAGGCTTTGCCTCTTGATGCGCAGCAGGGTTGGGACTTGGGTTAAGTTCGGGGCTGGCGGGGCGCCACTCGCGAAGCAAGCCTCCGAAGGAGGGGCTTGGGACTAATGTCCCAGGTTTGGCTTGAGGCTGTTTTGAAGTCATGTTTCAAATCAAATGCTCAGTCCTGCCCAACTAGGCGGCTTGAAAAGATGCCACAAAAAGGCCCTGATAGGCCTCAATGCTGTGATTCCAATGGTGCCCTCACCTTCAATGGGCAGCCAATACTTCTATCCCTTCCTTGCCATCAAAGGAAGGGAGATTCAGCAATTGCTGTGGGAAGCACCCCACATGAAAAGCTGTAGTTTCCTTGTACAGGATTTCCAGGACAGAAAATTCCCAACTTTCAATCAAATATTCAAAGGTGATGGTGGGAAGTGGGGGATCTACTTTGGACCAGCAGGTAGGTGACATTGAGGCCTTTTCAATGGTCCAAAAGGCTGACCAAAAATTTTGGGGAAAGATTGCCTGAAGGGGAAGGCAAGTTTCCCCCTGCCAAACTTGGTTCAGCTCTCACACCAAACTTGAGAAATTAGTCCCAAGCCCCTCCTTCGGAGGCTCCCTTTGCGAGTGGCACCCACACCAGCCCTCCGATTGAGGGGCTTGTGATAAGCTAGGCGCGGGTACATATTTCACAACCCAGGCCTCATAGAGGTATTCACGCCAAAAAAGCATATAAGTGGTTTTCAAATACATAAAAACATAAGTTGCACAATTTGCAGGGACCTGTCAAATTGAGTTTTATGTATGATGACAGGTCCCTGCCAAACATGGCATTTTATGTTGTCATGAATTTAAATTATTTTTTAGTTTATGTAGCTTTGAAACTCATAATTGTAGGAAGCTACCCACAACTGTGAGTTGCTACGCTACCCATAGTGGGTGGTGTAGCATTGAATAACCACTGAAAGATAATGTTCTTACCATAGCTGGAAGTGATTTAAACGCTATTGCCACACGTTTTCAAACCAAAAAAGGTGTTTCCACTCTGCGTTACAGCCCATCTTGGGAAGTAAAAAACCACTAAAATGGGCTGCAACACAGCGTAGTGGCGCCTACAGCTGCTTAAAAAGTCACCAATGCTACAGTGTCAACAACCAATTGGGGCTGCTATGCTGCGCTATTTTTGGCAAATAGCATAGCAACCCAGAACTGCTACCCCCCATTGGTGAGTTTTGGTCCTGAATACATTATTCCTCACCCTCCTCAACAGCTTGAAAATGCAAGTCAAGGGCAGTCTTTTATGCTACACTATTTTTGGCAAATAGTGTGGCAACCCAGACCTGCTACCACCCATTGGTAAGTTTTGGTCTTGAATCCATTATTCCTTACCCTCCTCAACAGCTTGAAAATGCAAGTCAAGGGCAGTATTTTCCACCACTGGGATCCAGAAAAGGTTCTTTCTAGGGTTGTTATAACCTTCAATTTGGCTTTTCAAGGTTTTGTCTTTGTTGTGGGACTATGATTCATCACCATTAGTTTGGGTGTTGGTGGGCTTGCTGGATTGGATGTTTGTGGGCTTTCTGGGTTGGGTGTTTGTGGGCTTGTCAATCTAGCTGTTTGTGGGCTTGTTGATCTGGCTAGCATCTTGAGATGATTGGTTGGGTATTTGAGGACTTGGACTCAATTATGATTGACATTGAGATTGACTTGGATTTGCACAAGGTGGATGTGATTTCTATGGTTTTCCTCTTCCTCTTCCTTGAGACATCTTGAAATGTTTTGGCTGGATTGATAGGCAGAGATTAGTCAGACTCAATGTGATTTGATATCCCAATGGAGGACTTCCCATAGGATCTACAGCCCCTGTATATTCTTAATTTGAGCCTGTAAAGCTAAAATTTGGCAGGGAAGATTTGATTTAGCCCTGTAATTGGAAGAATTCCCTTTGCCATCTGCAGCCCCTGCAGATCTTAATTTAGCAGCAGAAAAGCTAAATTTTCAGCTTTTTAACTGAAAATAAGCTTTGGCATCTGGATATACAGGGGGGCTGTATATCTAAGGGCAGTCATCAGTGGAAGACTTCCCTTTGCCCTCTGCAGCCCCTGAAGATCTTAATTTAGCAGCGGAAAAGCTAAGTTTTTAGCTTTTTAACTGCAAATAAGCTTTGACATCTGTCTCTACAGGGGGGCTGTAGATTGAAGGGAAGGAAGTCCTCCAATATTGATCATGATATATCTGGGAATGTAAGCTGAAATTTATGACAACCTTCCCAAACAAGATTTGGAAGACCATTGTAACAACGGTGGGCAGAGGTGTTCTCCAAATGTAGAACTCTGACTGTAATATAACCTTTGCAGTTATTTTATCTTCCAGTTACAGATATCTATAATCCAGTTACAATATCTGTTGTGCAAAAAGCCCTTATTTTTTACTAGTTACGTTCCCAGCTTGTTTCAGAAAAACCAGGGTTACGTTACATTTCCCCCAAATTTGGATAACTTAAGTGTAACTTTCTGGGAGAGGTGTTAAGTTTTGATCGTTGATTTCAACAAGCAAGATTTATTTTGCTCAATATGAAAACAATCAAGTTTCAACAGTTCCCTCCACAGCAAGCCAGGTCAAAATTGCTTGAGGGTGAGGATTGAACTCTCAACCTCAACTTTGGAACCCTCCAGGAGGGATTGATTAACCATTAAGCTATATGCAATATGTATTTTGCCTGTTTTTTTCTGAACAGTAAATCACCCTAAAAAAGTTATGTTACCAGAATTTTTTTTTCAAGTTACGTTACTTGAAATTACAACATTTTTTAGTTACGTTACAAAAATAAAAAAAATTGGATAACTTCAAAAGAGTTATGTTCTCCAATTACCCTTCTGTAACCCAAAATAACGTATCTGCCCACCGTTGAGTGTAAACTCTGGGAGTTTCACATTAAAAATTTGCCCATTTATGATGTATAATGTGGCATCCAAACGGGGTCTTATATTATCTAGTGGAACCAGCCTGAGAGTCATGCACTAAATAAGTAAGTGGGGCTTGATAAATAGTCATACAAAATCTCAATTCACTCAAATCTTCTTCTTCATCTTCAGAATCTTGTGACCTAAATTTCCTCAGTCACATCTCAAATGGACTTACATTTTTACTCAAACATATTTTCCCAAAATGAAAGCCTGGCAGCAGTGGTAAAAACTCCCTGTCCCTAGAACTCTAGGTCTTGGCAGTTAGCCCCTCTGCTGAGAAGCTTTGGGGAAAGGTTAGAATTAAGCTTAAAAACAGCTATTGAAATAGGGGCTTCAAAAAAAGACTCCCCGTTTTTAACCAATGACCCCCACGACCGGGTTGACATCGATTTTGGGAGTTGTCAGTCAGATTCTGGCCGCGGGCCTGGGAGTGGTCCTCCCAATCCCAAAAAATACAGGAGTTGTTCTCCCAAATCCGCTGATAGACTGGGCGGATTTGGGAGTCGCCCTCATTGACCGGACAGAAATCCTTACGGTCAATGAGGCTGTTGTATCTCGTTGACTGGAAGGTTTTCCTTCCAATCGATGAGGTACAATACCTCATTGACCAGAAGGATTTCCTTCCTGTCAATTATTGAACAAGTGAAAAGAAAGGTTGTGTACTGTGGGAATCACACCCACAACCTCAGCATTCATGAGTGATGCTCTAACCTTTGAGATAAGTACACATTGCCCAATGTTGAATATATTTGGTGATGTATGCTTGTGAGATGATGTTGATCATGATGTATTGCCTCCAATGCTGTTTGGAAGTCTCACATGGATGTGTTAGCAATGTGGAACAAGCAGTGCCTAGTTTGAAACTTCAACATCAATGAGGCTGTTGTACCTCATTGACCAGAAGGATTTCCTTCCAGTCAGTGAGGTATAACTCCTCATTGACTGGAAGGAAAGCCTTCTGGTCAACAAGGTACAACAGCCTCATTGAACAGAAGGAAAACCTTCCGATCAATAAGGTACAACAGCCTCATTGACCGCAAGGAAACCCTTCTGGTCAATGAGGAATTGTACCTCATCAATCGGAAGGACAACCTTCCGGTCAACGAGGTACAACAGCCTCATTGACTGAGAGGATTTCCTCCCAGTCAATGAGGATTTGTACCTCATGGATCGAAAGGAAAACCTTCCGGTCAACAAGGTACAACAGCCTCATTGACCAGAGGGGTTTCCTTTCGTTCAATGAGGGCAACTTCAAATCGGCCCAGTCTATCGCTGGATTTGGGAGAACAACTCCTGTTTTTATTATTATTATTTGTATTTTTTTTTTTTTTGGATTGGGAGGACAATTCTGTTGCAATGAACTAGGCCGGACAAACAGAATGTGGTGGAAGGATGAGTTCATTGCAAAGAAAAAGAAAAGGAACCAGGCTCGCGGCTGGAATTCGGCCAACAACTCCCAAAATCGATGTCGACCCGGTCGTGGGAGTCATTGTTTTTCGAAGCCCCTTGAAATATCCACTGTGACTGGGTGACACTTTAGAGGCACTGGTGGAAATAATCCAAAATATCTGTTATGAACATGACCCGGGACTCACACAAAAATAATGCCACTGTCAAGAAACACTTGGAAAAAAAAATATTGAGGTGTAGTAGCTGTGGACAGCTTACTTTGAGTCTTCAAATCAAGCAGAAGGAAAGGTAAGGCTCTCCATACTCTTTTCTATCACAGATTACACACTAACAAGCCAATTTGCTATGTGTTTATTTCTAGACTGAAGGGCCAAAGGTCTTCTTCATCTTCAAATGGTGTGTCAAGGTCCAAAAAGAAGGGAAACAATAATTAACACAACTTGAAGCTCCACCAAGATGGCAACTTGGCTCAATTATACTGCTCTGATTATGATAGAAACCAATCACAGCCAAAGATCAACCTGTCACCAATCAGGAGAAGGAAAGGGAGTCTGGAGTCATGGAAAAGCTTATTCAATCTGCAATGTTTGACAACCAGACCTTGAATCAGATAATTTTAGTGTGGCTCATCTTCTCTTCCCTCCCCTGGATGAGAATCAAAAATCAACTTCAAGTTCTGGCCATTGCATTCAACTGTGTTCACAAGGGAGTTTTCAGAAAAGAGATGGCTCCACCAGGACTTGAACCCAGTTTGGGCTAACTCTAGGTGCCTGCTTTACCACTAAGCTACAAATCCCAAGCTGCTATATTCATAATCCAGCATCCTCCTGGAATCTGGATGCTCTTAGGCTCCAAAATCTGCTGGTGGGCTCATTTTCCTGCAGGTACACATGGCTCATTAGAGACTGAGACTGTAAATCTGTCAGAAAAGAAATGGCTCCACCAGGACATGAACCCGGGTTGGCATAACTCTAGGTGCCTGATTTAGCACTAAACTACAAAGCCTGAGCTACCAGATTCATAATCCAACCAGAGTCAGACTCTACTCTTGTACTTGGGCCACAGATGAGGCCCATCAGTAAATTTGAAGTCCAGGGTACTGGTCACTCACTTTCCTCTTGTCTCCCATCATCTCACCATCTTTTACATCTCAAAATCATCTTTCCAATCCAAAATATACCTGATCCAACAAGATCTGGATGACCAAATGCAACCAACAAGCACTCCTTGGTGTTGCAGCAGCTTACATTGATGAGATTTGGCTCTTCAGGGACCTGTTGTTTAAATACATATTTGGGACACACAAGGGAAAATACTTTGCTCTAACTTTTTCCAACATTGTGGCAAGTCATTACTTTAGAGCAAGATAAGTCGTTTCTTTCATCTCATCTTGTTTTTGAACACATGCTCATGTTTCCATTGTATTAAATTATCATTAAATTAAATCCCAGACAACTGACTCAGGCTCAAATAACCAGATAATGACTGCTGAAGGTAGATCACATTGTTTGCAAGGAAACCGGTACTAACTAACAACCACATACATTTTTTTTTGCCACAAGATTGCCTATCTCAAAGCACTCAATGTGGGGACGGAAGGATTGACTAGGGACAAACAAGGTGCACTTGGATTCATTCCCAAACTGGGAAAAATAGCCAAGGACTTTGAGGTTGAGGAGCCCACCCATACAGCTGTAAAAGTACTTGAAAATTGTTTGAACAAGCAGTCATTGCTGCTACTTTCTGGAAATTGAAATACATAAATATGTTGGTGTGTTGCTGTCTGAATTCAAGTGATGTGTATCTTCTTAGAGGATACACTGTGTTAGGCTCGGTGACAACACATGTTCATGTACAGTCACTAGCCAAAAGTTTTTGGCACAATATTTTTAATTGCAGAAGTGCAGGGCAGAAACCTCAACTCATTGGATTGGCTACAGCCTACAGGAGTGTAAAGTAGGTTCCCAAGTATGAATATGAAATCAAAAAAAATGGAAAAGTAAAAAAATGTGAGTGAAGATCATTTGAATTATTGCATTCTTAACAAAATCTTTCAATAGTGTCTGATTTTTTTTTTTAAATTGGTGGATGGCCCACTCCTCAAGAAAATAATTTAAAATGGTTTCAAAAAAAAATCATTTTTAATATGAAAAACATTGTGCCAAAAACCTTTGGCTAGTGAGTGTACCGTACCGTATCTTTTTTTTAACAGAAACAGGCTACGTTCGCTCTTCTGAAGCCTCTTGAGAAAATGGTGCGCATTCCAATTCACTCTACAGGAACCCGGCTCCCTTGCCGAAGGAATTCATAACTTGTGAAGATTGTTAAATGGCCTTTCCAATGTGTGTTTCAAGGGGGTCGGTAGGGTTCGGTTGACTGATCGATTATATAATTGCTGACGTCAAGGTCTTAGCAAAGATAATGTGACCCGATGACGCTTTTCTTGAATTCTATGTACTGGGTTGGGAACCAAGTAATCCTATTGACTGGGTCTGCGTGTTCAGATTGAGTGACATGGCTGATAACAGATTACAGGTATGCCGGCATGATCCTGTGCCCGGCCTATGTACGCGTAAATACTTTTCATTTCAGTCAACCGGCCTCAGCAGGTTTCTCGGATGACAACTGTTCCAAAAGTCGCTGAAAATCAAATGTATGAATATCTCTTTCTTGCTCTACTTACTTACTTCTGATTCAGACATGTCTTGATCTAGTCCCTTCAGATTCGCAGGGCTCCCGACATATAAGAACCTGTGCACCTCCAATTTCCTAAACAGCCAACAAGAATCTTTTTCTCTGATTTTTTCCTCGCAACTTGATGATGATATTTTCCACATTGGCACTCGTTCTAGTGAGCTAGTTTTTTTTTAGACCCAAGAAAAAATACCAAAAATACCAATTGCTTGGGATAGTAGGATTGATCGTGTATATACATTATTAAAAGGCACTTTTTGCAGTATTGCAGATCTCAGCTTATGGAGCACAACCCCAGCTTTCTGGCCGAGCTGTTCAAACGGGACAACAACCCGAATTGGTACCAGAAAACAACTTGGGAAGATCCTCCAAGTTCAATGGTTTTATAAATCCTGGTTTGAAATTGAAGCATCGTCGATCAGAAAGCACACAACTTCACATAAAGCGTTCAGTGAGTAAATTTCTTGATCAATTCGGGTTTCATTTAGATATTTCTTGCTAACCACGGTTAACCTTTTAGCTTGAAGGCCAGCAATGTGCGATTTTCTTAGTAGAACTTGATAGGAAAAGCAACGTCGAAACCTGGCCACAATGCAATCACCCTTACCACCAAGAATGTCTGAACAATTTGCGGAAACACAACCCTGGGTGCGCCACTTGTCCATATAGTCGGAAACCGGACGGACCGGAGCACTCGAGGGGGCCGCCGGTTAAGTATTCGACTTTTGTCGGAAATTACTGGGACGTTCCCGACATCGAGTAAGAAGTAAGATGTTTGGGCACAAGCAGAGATAAGTTGATAACTCGAATCGGCTGTGAATTGAATAGCCCGGTTCACATAGGGCCATTTTAAGCATGTTGCTAAAATCAGTGATGCTCGTGAGATTTTGTTTTAACATAAATTGACATCGATTTCCCGCAAATTTATGGGAAATCGATTTAAGCCCATTGCTCGACTTCTTTTTTTTAACTAGGGTCGAGCACCTACGTGAACCGGCCTATTTTGTTTGTCGGGTGGCTCGTTCGCTTTTCAAAGACGCATACATGATGATAACGTGTCATCTTTTTATAATTTATCAGCTAATAATCTTGTTGCCTTGATGGAAATCTGTTTGTCTCTTTTTGCTCCTTACGAGCACAAATATCTTGTTTACCAATCACACTTCCTTTTCTCTTTTGCTCATCTTCTTAATATTGAATTTTCATATCATCGCACCCTAAATTCCAAAGAAATAGATAAGAGTCAAACTCTGTGTTGAAGAGATATGGTCTGCAAAGAGAAGAAGATGGGTGGAGTCGGTTGGGGATAGGACAGTAGAAGAGTCCAAACAAGGAAGCGAAAACTGTAAAAGTATGAGAGCAACTAAGAGTATTTTACTTCTAGTTAGATAGTCGCATGACAATGGTGAAGAGAGAAAACATTTATTGCCAGTGGCGAGTGAAAGAAAGTAAGGAATTGATCTGTACCTAAGAGCAGAATGAACAGTGCCTTATTCGCTGAGTAGAAAGAAGGATGTGAATAGAGATGAAATTCTATGGGGATATGATGTCGAGGAAAGTGATATGAGAAGGAAATGGACGCGGAGAATACTGCTTTTGTTTTAATCTGTGACATAGTTTAGTATTGGATTTGTTAGCTTGAGTCAACGTTTGTTTGACCTTACTCAGCTGATTTAATAGCACTGTTCATGTTAAGGCATCGTCCCGGGGTTCGGGACGGGGGTTGAGGGTCATCCCGAGGAGCGAACCCCGAGTCATTCGGGGTTAGCCGTGAAACCCCGGGGCTTTGAAGGGCAAAAAAAAAATATCGAAATATTGACACACAGCTGAAAAATGCAGAGAAAAAACCCTGACCCTCCTAATTCCACCACTCCAGCTCCCGATCAGAACCAGGAAGTCATCGATATATCTGATATTGACGAAACCCAGAATAATAAATCTACGAATAAACAAAGCTGGGTTTGGAATCACCTGAAAGATTCTACCGATGGCCCGTTTGGTGTATGTCAAGTTCTCGGAAAGAACGGTTGAATCTGCGGACAAAATTACAGCAGGACCCAGGAAACCCCCTACAAATGACAGTAACCAAAAAACCTGGATTTTTGAAAAATTCATACATCGGGGGGCACCAGGGAATGGGTTTTTTGGGCTGATTCATACATTTTCGTGTGTATGCTTGAGGCAAAATCCCCCCGGGGACCCCAAATACCCCGGTGAAAAGCGGGGTTCTGCGGGTTTTAGCAGCTTTACACTGAATTTCAGCGGATATTCATACATTTATGCCATGTTTGGTGAGTACCCTTGGAGACTTCAAAGCCTATTCATACAAATTTTGTGCCTACCATTTTGCAAAAAATCCGAAAAATTCATACATTTAGGTTACCCACCTCATTTGGGGGTTTCCTGGGTCCTATTACAGCATTGTATCAAGCAGCTCCCAAGAGCAAAGGAATTCA
The DNA here is from genome assembly GCA_001624995.1 of Puccinia horiana. Taxonomy (NCBI): domain Eukaryota; kingdom Fungi; phylum Basidiomycota; class Pucciniomycetes; order Pucciniales; family Pucciniaceae; genus Puccinia; species Puccinia horiana. Next base: position 861,235 of record LWDY01000014.1, read on the forward strand.
GATCGAAATCAATTGATATCTGAAAGAGGATATTGAAACCGAAGGTGTCAAAGTCCTACCTTATTGGGTGACTCAACAGAAGACATTCCCAAACCTAGCCCTTATGGCCCGTCAATATCTCTCAATTCCAGAAACCAGTGCTTCATCTGAACAGGTATTTTCTAAACGTTGTCACATTGTCTCATGGCAGCAATCTGCTCTCAAACCTAAAACAATCGAGCAGTTATTACGCTTGAAAGATTGGTTTCAAGCCTTCAATGGTCCTTTTTTAATCTCTTTTTTTCATTTTTAATCACAAAATGCACTAAAAATGATGAATACACAGCTAGAAAGATATATAAAAAGCAATGAAGAGTCAAGCAATCACATCATTTGTCGCTCTTTGATGCCACCCCTCAAATCCCCGGCGCTTCGGGGTTTTCCAAACCCTGAACCCCGGGGCTTGGGTTCGAGCTCAACCACCAAGCCCCAGGGTTTGGGACGATGTCTTAGTTCACACAAGCTAAACATCAACAACTTTTATCACTCCCCCATGTGCCAAATCCCAGCCAAAACGTTGTTGATGTTTAGTTACAAAAATGTTAAAAATCTCTTACCTGAACAGTGCTAATGTCTTACATGAGCAGTTCTCTAGTGCGCTGTATCAACACTGTCTGTAAATGGTCTGTTAACGAGGAACCCGTCCTGTCTAAATGAGATCGTATTGTGTCTCAGTTTTATCGATTCAATCTTTTGTCTAGAGCATTGCTTTGGTGCTTACTCAGATCCACTGGGACTAATGCGTTGGGCCAAGGGTCTTGGTTCAACAATGTGTGATGGTCTGATTTGGAAATAGTGATAGATTGTGACTGGCGGTCACCCACAACCTTGAGGCTCAGACGTGTGTCAGACTGACATGCTTCTGAGCCTTCTCCGAGTCTCCTAGCCAAAAGTGTGGTGGGTAGGTGTGTGCACCCCCCCTTTTTTGCCAATATGTGCGTGCACTGGTGCACGGGTGTGGGATGAGCGCACATCCAGGGGTGGTGCCGTCAACCTTAATTGTGAGCATGTCATGCTTTCATTCACAATGATAGGAGAGTGTACTCACGAGTTCGTGGATGTGTCAATTCTAGTAAGCAGATTTGTTTCTGTCTGATAGGAGGAGCTGGAGCTGCTTTGCCAGAGTGAGGGATGAATGGAATCTGATGAGCTTGGTTTTCCACTTGGTGGAGTGGAGCTATTTATGCTCACAAGTCTTCCTCTGAGTCATTGCTGATGACAATTGGGTCCATTGGTCTGTTGCCGATACTTGTTTTGCCTGTTTTAATTATATACAAAAGAGGAACAATTAGTTCCGTTCTTGTCTAGATTATCTGTTTGCTGCCTGTGTCAGAGATATATAATTGGGCTGTGGCTTACGTAGTCTTGCATTGAAGCCTGTGGCTTCGACTCTCTGCCTTTTGGTGTGTGGTGCATCTGTGGTTGAATTCTCACAGGCTGGGGTGCTTCGATCCGCTAGGTTTGAAGCAAAAGAATTTGCTTCGGACACACCAATGGCACCGAGGGATCTTCTGATGGAGGTTCTGCCTGTTGGCTTAGTGAGGAAGTTGGCATAGTTGCAATTAGTTTGAATGTGTTGGAGGTGATTAGCTCGCGGACAAAGTGTAGCCGAATGTCCATGTGCTTAGTTCTAAAGCTGCTCTGCAACATTTGCTCCGGGCTAGGTCTATGGCACCTCAAATATCTACTCCAGAAACTATTTGATGCGGAGTGTAGTTGAGCCTGATTTCAGAGATAAGATTGGCCATCCAAGCAAGTTGTCTGCCTAGATCAGAGAGAGCCTTGTATTTGGCTTCAGTTGATGAAAGAGATACTGTGGATTGTCTTGTAGCTTTCCATGAGAGGAGTTGATTGCTTGTGAGTACTGCATAGCCCGTGGACAATTGTCTGGTGTCTGGGCAATTGCCCCAGTTGGCATCCATGTTGGTTGAGATGAGGAGATGACTGGATTTCTTGAAGATTAGTCCAATGTGTTTTGTTCTGGATAGATAACAGAATACTTGTTGAGCAGCTTGGAAGTGTTTGATGCCGGGGCTGTCAAGGTGTTGAGAGAGAACGCTTACAGCGTACAATATGTCTGGTCGAGTGAGCACGCTCAAGTAATTGAGTGAGCCAATGAGTGCACGGTATTTGATGCCAAGGTTGTAAAGTTCTGCCTTCTCTTCCTCTGATGCTTTACCTAGATGCTCTTTGGGATTCATCGGACATGAGGTGGGTTTTGCTTCATCCAGGCCAAATTCAACAAGCTTTCTTTCTATGTATTGTGTTTGATGGACGTGGAGATGTTGGTGACGGCATTCAATTTTCATTCCTAGAAGGAATTGTGCTTGACCGAGATACTTGATGTCAAATTCTTATCGAATTTCTTTCCGGAAGACTTCTGGTTTCTTGCTGATGATCACCAAGTCATCAACATGCACATATATCCATGTTGGTTCTCCAGATGATCGATGGGAAACACATGTTTTGAATCCAATCTTGACTAAGAAGCTGCTTAGGCCTTTGTACCATACAAGAGATGCTTTCTTTAAGCCGTAAATGGCCTTTTTTAGTTCAAAGATTGTGTTGGGATGACATAAATACCCAGCGGGCGGAAGAAGTGTAATGGTGTCCTCAAGTGGACAGGTTAGAAAGGTGCTGCGGACATCAAGTTGGTGGATTTCTAAGTCATTCTTGATGGCAAAGGATAGTAAGAGACAAAGCGAGGTGGCCTTGCCAGTTGGAGCATATTTCAGCTCAAAGTTTACGCCAAAGGTCTGTTGAAAGCCTTGTGCGCATATCCGTGCTTTGAACTCGATTACTTGATTGCCTGGGCCCAATTTGTGTCTGTACGCCCAGGTGGACACAATTGGATTGTCAGATGGTTGACGCTGATGCTTGATCCAAACTTCATGTTTGCCCATGTTGGTTATTTCTTTTAATTCAGCTTCTCTCCAACAATTGCTGCCAGGACTTTTCATTGAAAAGTCTGTTCCTCCTTTCCCTTTTGAGGCCTTAGATGTTTTTTACTTTCCTTGTTCTCTCAAGGCAAGGAGGACTTATCTTATTTACTCTCATCTAATGTTCCTCTTTTATTATTCTCATTTTGTTCACTTGTATCTGCTTACTTTCCTGAGCTTCTTGGTTTCTTTAGTAATAAATGTTTTTTCTTTTTATTTCTTTAGGACTCATTTGGAACCTGTGTCAATCAAATTTCTTTGGTTCCAAACCAAAGAAAAACCTGTCATTTTCTTTGGTTTGGAACCGTATGGACTGCTGAGCTGGCTCTCAAAGCGGACTAGTCCTTCAAAAAGAAATGGAGACAAAGTCTCCATAGTTCAACAGTATGCAGCTGGCTCCAAATCTGACAACCCATCAGGTTGTGGGTTCAATCCCCTCTGCCCTCATCCCCAAATGGGAGTTAGGGGGTTTGGTTTAGGGATTATGGATTATGTATTACAGATTATGCAGCTCATCCATCTCAGATGCCAGCTCAGTCAGCTCAAATTCCAGCTCATCCAGCTCAAATTCCAGCTCATCCAGATCAATTTACTATAGAGCTGTATGGCAGGAGGTGTGGCATCCAAATGCCATACTGTGGGGCCCATGCAAACCAAGGCGTACAAGCCAGGGGGTCATGGGTTTCTTCCAAAGTTAGGGGTGGTGAGCTGGGTGAGCTGGACATGAGCTGAACTCATCCAGCTTGCAGTCCCTTTGGTTCTAAACCAGAGATGCTGCTGGTTTCTTCTTTGGGTCTAAACCAAAGATGCTGCAGGTTTCTTCTTTGGTTCTAAACCAAAGATGCTGCCGGTTTCTTCTTTGGTTTGGAATCAAAGAATTCAGTTGACAAATCTCATGATCTTATTGTCAACCGGATCAGGAGATAGGCATTATATGAAGCTTGGGGTGCTGAATATTCCGTATTGCTGTCCAGCATTTAAGCTTGCAGTTGACTGTGAAGGATTGTTAGAATACAAAAAAGTTGTTTGAACAAGACAAAAAAAATCATTTATGGGTTGAAGCGGTTCTATGAGTAAGGTTCCGCTGGCGGGATAATTTTGTGGCTTAGCACTCTTATCAGCCATTACTGAATAGGAAGAGCAAAAAATGGAGAGACAGGGACAAATTGAACTCCGCAGAGGACTATATATGGATGTCTTAGTTGGAAGGCGGTTGGAAGCAAATTTGTAAAGGCAATCACAGATATGTTGATTCTGGTTGCACCAGACTATTGGATGGTCGCAACAGAATCAAGGGGCAGGAAAGAGAACACTGTACGTGTTTTCATGTAGAACTTCATTAAGAGGTCAAATAGCACAGTTAAATGGGTTGGCAGGAGGAGTCTGACAGGGGGACTGGTGAGTAGCCATGAAAAGGCACTTTTGGCTATAGCAAAAGTTGAGAATACAGCCTTAACCATCAGTATAATCAAGGATAATGTGTGAGTATGGTATCCAGAGACTCAAGGAGCAGGTCATAATAGTTGTAGAGGAATCAGACTGTGTGATAGCTGAATAGCCCATCAGCAAAAATTATCGCAACAGGGACAGTTGATTTTTGTGTATTTCCACTTATTATAATCAATGAGATGCGGGAGGTGTGGGACAATGCACAAAGAATTAGAAGCTCAGCTATACCTTTCGGCAAAGTTGTAGCGGGAGGTAGGCACTGCATGAGACGAAGCCGAAACTGGCGGTAAGTTGACTAATAGCCCATTGCGCTGTGTCCATTGAAGGGGATACCTGATGGGTGTTGGTCCGTTTTAAGAACTAGGAATGTGGAATGTGGCCATACGGTGCATTTGTCAAGTATTTGAAATCAATGGTTGCTGAAAATGGCATAAACATTGGTGTAGAGGGTTTAGCGGAAAGGACATTTCAAGCCAAACTTTGCATGCAAGATGAGAATAATGAAAATGATCAAGGTGACTATTTGGCAAACCCTGTGCAAATCTGCTGTTTCTGGTCTGACGTGCCAACTGAGGTGTGCATTCATGACACCCAAAAAAAAAAACAAAAAAGGAATACAGTGACACAGTAAAAGAGAGTCAGAGGGGATGACACTTTATTCCTTCAAGCGTATATGTGTGTATGGTGAGGCCCAGGGGAGAGGTATAAAATGGCCAGTGTTTTGTCGTCCAACGGTATGATCCTCAGGCCCCAGTTTTGAAAAGGTGTCATCGCTGTGAATCTGAGGCCTCCACTATTTTAATGGTGAGGTATGAGGTGTTCAAGTGCAATTTCCAATGTGGAGGTCGACACAAGTAGGATTAAAAAAATGTGCGCAATGCAGCATCTCCAACTAGGCTTCTTACACTTAACCACAACCTCACTACCCTTGGTATAAACAAATTTGATTGGTTCCTCATTTCTCTACTTTTTTAGGCTTCTCTTATGACCATAAGCCCAGCTCAATACTTCACCCAAACTACTACCTCTTCTTGACTGGTCCTTTTTGTCTTCACGCTTTAGGATGGCAAAGAACAATAAGACAGCAGCTGCTGATTTGTGAATGCTTGACGTATTTTAGGTACAGAAATATAAGAGCAAACTGAGTTGGGGTTGTATTACAGCTGATGGTTTGTCTATTTATAGACGACAGGGGTGAATAGAGGGTGAGGGCTACTCACTAGAGGAATGGGTGGCCGGTTACGGTTGGGTTACATCTGGTGGAACTTGAGAGAAATAATGTACAAGATGGATAAGCTACTAGAGTGCGTGACAGAGTAGATAGGACTTGCCAAGAGCAGCATACAATAGGCTTCAAACGGCAAGTAATCAGAAGAGCAGGACCAAGAGTGGTCATTAGAGAAGCCAAGAGTGGCATGAGGCAGGAACAGGATATTGGGAGAGAGAAAAGGAGATCTAGAAGTGTGGGCCGGATAAGGGGGTAAGGACGAGTCACCACATGGTCCCAAAACCAGTCCACCAACCACTCTCCATACGCTTTTTGACACACTGCAGGCACTTATGCATTGATTTAGAAAAGGTAGAAGCTCTCAGCAAGCAGTCCACCTCTTATGCAGAAGTCCCGCAAAGCTTGGTGGAACACCTCACTTTGTGATTGGATGGTCTAGCTGAATGATTAGAACAAATGGAGAAGGCCTTAGATTCCGATCAGTTCATAGTCTCGAGATAAAAACCAAAACGATAGCTCCACCCCATCAACAAGAGAAGATGTTTCATCAGCAACTACACCAACTTCAAAGCAAACAGCAGCTCAATCCAATGCTTCGACAAAAACAAACTGTATTGTGCCACACCCACTACCTCCAATTCCTTCCAACAGTTACATAAATCAATTTAAGCGAGGTCATACTATCATTAGAACACATCCAGGGACAGAGAAACCTTTTCTGAACCTATCTCCAATGCAGATTGTCACCAATGTGAACCAAGCTCTCAGTTCCATTAATGCTAAGATTGACAAGAGTCCAGTCCAAGTTCAAGCAGTCACTTGGATTCCTACGGGCAACATCAAATTCATTACCAAAAATTGACCAATCACAAAGTGGTTACTAAAAAATAAACACACTTGGAGCCATTTGGGTGATCCTAATTTCAAGACGCCAATGGCCACTTTTACAGTGATGATCCACTCGGTTCCTACCGAATTCAACACAAACAATGCAGACCATTTGAAATTGAAGATTTTATGCACTTGAAATGACATCCCTTCCAACATGATAGAAAAAGCCCGCTGGATTGGCCAACCTCTGAAGAACAGCAAACAGCACAGTACTCTCTTAATCAATGTGAAAAGCAACTTGCTCGCAATATTGAACCAGGCAGTTTAATCATCAATAGCATCCCACTCAAAGAAGCTAAATACACACCTTTCCCACCTCAATGTTTCACCTATCTAGAGTTTGGTCATCCTGATTTTTATTGTAAGACATCTCCCCTATGTGCCAGATGCAGAGGCAAACACAACTCAAAAGACTGTCATATCGATAAACCAAGCGGCGCCTGTTTCCAATGCATTAAAACAGACCAAACCAAGAAGAACTTCACTAGTCTCACTGACACAAAATATATTCATTCTCCGTTTAGTATTCAATGACCTGTAGAGAAAATTGAAGTTGATAAAAATAGGGGCTTGGTTATGCAACTCCCGGAAATTGGAGTTGCGACTCCCAAGACCGCCGTGACATCAGGTTTGGAAGTTGCAGCTCCAAATCAATTTTTAATTTGGGAGCCACCTCCCTAATTCAGCTGAATATAAATTTTAAAAAAAATATTAATTTTGGGAGTTGCACCCCCGAATCTGCAGTCGGAATTGGGAGTCAGCAGGGGAATTCCACGCACTGAACAGCCTGTTTGACCGCTCAGACAGGCAGTTCAGCCTCTTTTTTGGTCAAACCGGCCAGCCTGTTTGAACTGTCAGACGGGCCGTTCTGTTTGTTTGACCGGTCAAACAGGTTGAAATGCCTGCTTGACCAGTCAGACAGGCTGAACAACCTGTTCGACCGGCCTGCCTGACCCGTCGAACAGGCTGAACGGCCTGTCTGACCCATTGAACCGGCTGAACGGCCTGTCTGACCCGTTGAACAGGCTGAATGGCCCAACTGACCGGTCGAAAAGACTGCAAGGCCTGCCTGACCGGCCAAACAGGCCGTTAAGCTTGTTTGGCTGGTCAAACAGGCTGAATGACCTGTTTGACTGGTTGAAAAGGCCGTTCAGCCTGTCTGACCGGTTGAACAAGCTGTTCAGCCTGTCTGACCAGTTGGACAGGCCATACTTCATCCTGTCTGACTGGTGAAACAGGCGCACCAGCTTCAACAAAAAAGCGGGTTTTGTGCCTGCTACAAAAGCGTAAAAGTGCACTTTTGACTGCTTTTTTAGGGTTTTCTTTCTTTTATCATAAATATGACTGTTATCCTTGTCTTTTTTTTGATTGTTATTGATTTTTCATAAATTGAATAAGAATGTGGTTTGCAATTTGTTCACTATATTCATACTTTTGGGGAATTTTTTGACAAATATAGTTACAAACAAATGTCCTCATGAATATTTTAAAGCATTAGGGAGGCGTGAGGGATTGGAACAATATTGGTGGGGGTTTTGATATTAAAGTAGGAAAATAGAAAAGAAAAAAAATACATTCAATTTGGTTATTTCAAACTCTGAAAATTTCAGAGAATTACACGGCCAGCACTCAGAAGGCTCTGTAAATTTTTCAGCTCTTTTGCTCTGTCCAAAGATGAGCTGTGATTTTTTTTTTCATTTTTGGTGTTTTTTCGCCTTTTTAGAGTTGCGACTCCCACATTAAAAATTGGTTTGGAGCTGCGACTCCCAAACCTGACGTCGCGGCGGTCTTGGGAGTCGCAACTCCAATTTCCGGGAGTCGCATAACCAAGCCCCTAAAAATAAATAAGATTTTTATTTTACAGATTGTTTTATCCCAACTGTAGGCTTTCGGCGGTTTATCTTTCTTCTTCTTATCTCTTCTTCATCATACATTCTCCGAACCTTTCCTTTCTCAAGAATTAGCAGTGTTCCTTTGAAAAATTTATTGAGGTTCATAGTGTTTCTTTTATAATTAGGTATGTACCTATTGTAGATGGGGATGACTTATACAGGATTGTACTACTTTTAAAACACTAGATTACAGTGTGACATGTGAAATCCAAAACCCTTTATAAAAAAAAATAATCTCCAACTAACCCTGACACTGAAATGTTGAGGGTCCCAGTGGGTGTGGGGGTCAGGTTAGCCCCACTGCCCGAGGTCGGCGCGATTGCCTCAACTCTTGGGTTTGAAATTATCATGTACATATTTACATACCGGAGGGATTTGTGGGTCTGGCTGGACCTTGATTCTTTTCTTGTCTGCGAGTGGCCATCGGGTGAATTCAAAGATACGAGACATAAGGAGAAAAGAGAGTGAGAGGCTGTGTACGAATTGGTAAACTCGACTGGTAAAAGAACGTTTTGTCCCTATTGCATACGACCGGCTACAGCGTATTTACATATACTTCGCACAACCCCTCAACATCTTTCAGCATCATTCTCGTAGACCGCGGCCCATTCAATACGGTGTCTCTCATTAACCATCTAAAACAAGGGGAAATGTTCCAAACGGATTTTGAAATCTTTTTCCTGCTTCCGTGGTGTATTCTATGAGATTGAGTGAATCTGGCGACAAGAAACACGTCGCTGGTTACTTTAGTCAGCACGGCGGACTCGATCTCCAATTCAATGGATTGCTACATAACCTGACGACAAGAAACACTCTCGGGGGTTCCCTCCCAGTGGGTTTCCAGACACGTCTTCAGACTACATAGAAGAGAAGAAGACAGGTTTTCTGTTCAAACGTGTTGTAAGCGGACAGGTCAACACATCATCTGTACAGTTTCTGCTTATAAGAGGCCATCAATTGCTAGGTGTAAATGTCTGCCATTCCTCAGTTAGCTCATCGCAATCGTGTTGAAGATGAGAGGTTACTTTACATGATCCTGGCTCCTGCTTCTCCCGAACATCGCCATTTCCTCAATGGCTTCATCATTTGGGAATCCTTATGACAGTGACGATTCTGTTACTGGAATTGAATTGAATTTGGACCCAGAACAAATCAAGCATCTCTTCGGCAGTCCCTTGGTCGATTTCACTCCTCCCCATCCGCTGAACACCAACTAACAACTCCGATTTTCTCTCATCCACAACCGTACCCATACGATTACCTTAATCCGCCCTCGTCCTCGGCCTCATATCATTATCCCCTTTTAACTACCAGCGACGCGGTCATTCCCAGGACCGTTACTTTTAATCACCCTCCTTCTCTTGGCCAAGGTACCAACCGACACTCCGAAGATAAAACATTGGACACTAAACACGAAGGTGGAACATCAACCAGTCAACCTCAACGATCAGACACTCGGAATAGGGAAGAAGCACAAAAAAATTTCAAATTTTGTAGGTGATCATTGGCGGGGCAAATTCCAGAAGTTTGGTTTTGGCATCTCTGATGCAAGGGGGATCGATGTATTCGATACAGCAAGTGGGTCAAAGTTTTCGAAATTTGTACGACGCACCACCCATTTAGCTACTTATCGCATCCTGGAAGAAATGTTGAATTCGACGCCGGTTGATCAAGCAACCGCGAACGATTTCCAATCAGTCCTGGCTTGGATGAAGGATTTTTGGGTAACAAGTTCCCGACACGAAGTGGATCTTCAACCTGGGCCTTCTTCCCGATACTGGAGTAACGGACACAAATCTGCGCACCTGTGGAAGATTCCCCATATGTTCCTTAACCACAAATTCAACACCGGAAGTCACAGCACAACTCTGTATTGGCAAGCTTCGGGGGAAATCTTGCGCTATTGGAAGGAGAACCTAGGAGAACTTTCCTCGTTAATAATTAGTTTTGAGTAGATCTACATTAAATTTTTCTTTCTGTCATTTTATTCTTCTTTTCCAAGTAGAAGTCATGTTTCTTTTTTTTTCTTGAAAAGCTAGAATCAAAATTCTTCTCACTTTTTGGAGGAACTCAGGGTACCTAGTCCCGTTAGAGATGTCCTTTGCTCATGTGATTAACCCGTCTCTTGACAAAAAGTGTTTTTTGGTCAATGAAACACAAATGGTCCGAGCTCAAACCAATCACACTAGGAAAATCGGTTCAATCAAGTAATGGAAAAAAGGGGTTTTTTTAGTTTGTTAATCCATAGAGTAGGTAGGGTCAAAAAAGCAGCAATAAATGGGCAACCAATAAACAACACAAAGGTTTTTGGAAAATAATTTGAGAAAGCCAGACACGGCGCGGATGAGCTTAAAGGAGACTGACATGGGAGATTGACAATGGCCAAGGAGAGAGTGGGGAAGTTCTTCACCTGATGTGAGAGAAAGGTAGAAGTGAGATTTGAAGAAAGAAGCAAGAAAAAAATCAAGTATTTGAAGCTACAAAAACAGTGAAATCTAATCTAGATACAAAAAAGGTTGAAACCCTAAACATCCTCCTCACATTCCCGCTTGACGTTCTCTGACCATGTTGGAGTTGCACAGTATCTTCACCCCCCCCCCTGCTCATCAGGAATAAAGATCCCACAGGCTGACCTTGGCTATGGCAACATGTGTGGGCTTAGGAGCTAGTGGTTTTGTTAGAACTTTGGCTAAGTTCTGGTCTGTCCTTACATACTCAGCTTCAAAATTCTTGGCCAGTTCAATGAGTTGTTGCAGCCTGTGATGGCAAACATTGAGATGCCTAGTCCAGTGTTGATAGACTGAATTATTGAGGAGAGCCAGTGCTCCTTGATTGATTTTGGAGTGATGTGAACAAGAGGATCAATTTCTTCCAGGAGCTGTTCAACCCACCAAACATCTTGTCCAGTTTCTGAGCAGGCGCAACACTCTGCCTCAGTGGTTGACAGGGCAGGGGTGTTGTTGTCATTGTGCTTTTGACAGCACCAGTCAACTAAACCTCTGTGAAGGACAATACTACCTGCGAATGAGTTGGCAGCAGTGGTGGTGGCATAGACAACAAGTTGGTGAGTGCTGGAGTTGATTTTACCCAGTGTGAGGCCGTAATTTTTGGTATGTTGCACATATGGTAAGTATGGAGCAAGACTTCTTGATCATAGTGTAGCGTCGCAACCCAGCGCTGATCCTAGCAAATGGCTGTAGCTCAGAGGATTGACCTTGAATACAGCACATTTTTACAGATGAATTGATTGTTTTTTATCACAAAAAGAAGCATTTCCCTCAATATTTTTTGCTTTTTTTTGCTTGGAATTAAATCAATTTTGTAAATTTTCATTGCATCAGTTTCAGAAAAAAAGGAGAGCATTGCCATGAGCAAGGTTTCATTGACCAAAATCTAGGGGAATTAACCAAAGCTGGCTTTGTGTTGAGCCAGACCAAGGATGTGTTGACTGTCCAAGTTTGCTTCAAGCAACCCTGGTGCAGGAATGCCACCACCAATACAAGATAATCTGGGGTTTTCTTCACTCAACTGTTGTGTCAATGCTTAACATGCGTAAGCTGCTCTCAATTTGATTTTAGCTGAACTGTTATGTCAATTACCAGCAGTTAGCTATAGTTGACTTTTTCTGGCGGTGCTTGCTGAATTGTGACTTGGTTTTTTTGGACTTTTATTCTTCCATCGGAGCAGTGACCTGGGACAGCGTGTTTTACGGTTGGGATTGGCAGGGACAGCTATACCTAAAAGGGTGGAGCGTTGATGCCTAAGCCACGAGAGAGAAGACCTTCCCCACCGGGGAACCGCGGACTGCTAATCAAGCGTGTGGGTTGCAGGGTTGCAGGGGCCAGCTCTCAATGGTTACTCCTGAAGGGTTCGGGACAGTTGAAGGGCTACAGACACAATTACACTTGGCCGCTGTATGAGGATTCATTCCGAATGACATATAATATGACCAACTGTTGGAATGGTGAGCTGTTAATCCTCCCGACCGCATCTTTCATATCCAACCAATTTTAAAGCCCCAGAGATTCTACAGACCAGTTTCAAAGTCAACTACTCCCAACCCGAAAGCTATTAATGGAAAATCCGAGAGCAGAAGTGAGCTTTCCAAGACGGGTCGAATCGTTATGATCAAGTGAAGACAGCACCTTTGCTGATGATGCACTGTTCCTCAGATTCGGGATGTCGTGAGATCAATCACGGAACCACAGGATGCAGAAACCGTCCTGGGGAATATTGACAAGTAAGTTCAAATTGATACAGTGGCCCAGGAAATTATTGGACTAATGTCAAATGGACCTTTGTCTCCACCAATACCAGATATTTCACCGAGGATGCGTTTATTCTCCACCCTTTTGTCAATCAACCTGAGTTTGCCCGAGGGAGAGATAATTTGAAAGCCATTTACTATACCTTGTAAGTTAAACAACTGATCAACAAGAGTCAGCTCAGTGCCCCATTAATTTTTCTGGCTTTTTTATCGCATTAGCCGCAAGGGTACCCTAGACAATAAAATCCAGTTCCACGCGGTTATGTTCAGCGAGGACTTGACTCAGTGCACCTTAGGTATGTAACATCGGCTTGCAAGCATTTTACCACAGGTTCAGGACGCCATTATAAACTCACCGCCATCTGAAAATTTGCGTGCAGAACTCACGGAGCATGTCAAAAATCGCTTACTGCTACCGATCTCAGGGACAACTGAATCTATTCGCTTCCTGGTGCGAGTAGACTTACGCCTAGATGCTGATGGTAAATACCGAATATGGCGGTAGGTTAATAACACAGCGCTTGAATGAGCTCCCTCAGACTAAAAGATTTGTGACTTTTCAATATAGACAACACGACAACTTCGTCAGTGACATCACAATGTCGGGCTTCAGGCTGTTTCCGGGAGCTGGATTCATCAGTGATTTTATCAAGTCTTCCGGGGCTTTGTTTTCCATAGCCTTCGGGCGCTACTTTGCCCAGGGCCTGATAGCATGGAAGGAAATTGGAATTGTGCGATACTTTTGAATCGCACTTTACACTTACATAGGCGATAACATGGGCCGGTCAATATACCCTTATGTTTTAATACTCTAATCGGCCTCAAACGCTAGTCTGTACACACGCTAAAACTGTTACCTTTTTTCCTCGATGAGTACACTTTCTGTCCGGGGTTAATCCATTCATGTAAACTCATCCCTAGCAATGCCATTCCTTTGCATCGATAGACGGGGGAGCAAGTTGGGGATGCGGCCTTCACACTTTTGGCAGTGAGTTTTGAACAAGTGAACGGTCCAATGAACCACTGCTTACAGCTTACTTGAAAAACCCTATCTCGGTGTCAAGAAGCTGGTATAATAGGGAAACATTAAGCAAATAGATAGAAGGCCTAAGTTGAAGAGTGGAAGAAATGTTAGAGTTGGGTTACACGTTTGTGACAGGGGAAAATGTTATAGTTGACACATTCACTTGCACCAGAGGCCACACTTGGTCCCAAATTGACAAGAACTCTCTCATCAAGTCAATCAAAAATTGGCGGTCCTCTCACTGAATCAGATCACAACAAGATTACAATGCAGTTATACCGCAAATATCCGAACTTAGCAAAGTCCCTCGATCGGAGGGTGGCGCAGGCGCCGTCGCGGAGCGACCTCCGAAGGAGGGACTTGTGCCTTATGTGTGAAATCTTGCCCTAGCAGAATTTGGGTTTTGGTGGTGACAAACCTCAGGCGCTTGTTACTCCAATACCCATCGTACAACCCGGAATCTTTTTTGTCCAGTGGTGGACATTGATGTTGCGAACATTACTTCCAAAATTTGGGCCCTGTTTATCAAGCCAATTTTTCTTAATCCTTCTTTCGAAACACTGTTCTTCAACTTTTTACAATGCCATGTACGCAAAAGAAAATAACTGTAAATACATAGCTGTCAAACATGTTGGAAGAAGGTTTGCAAGTGTTTTTTTTCTCCCTAACGGTAGTGTCGTAGTTAGGAGTAACATGGGTTACAAGACCTATCCTAACTACATGACTCCGTCTACTCGACGCCCTTCACAACATCTAAAGTGTATATAAACTCATTGTAAACTACCTTGTATTTCTCTTTCTCTTATGCAATTCTACTATTCATCATCTTCATAAACTTTGCCACATTAGGTTATGAGTCTTCTCGTTTGAGAGTGGCAAGAACTAAGATTAGTCTTTTTTCCGCGTATGTCACTTATTCTCATTATAATTTTCATATTACCACTTTAAAGGATGCTATTCGCCGAGGCTTTAGTAGCGCTTCTGGTTCCGTACCTATGCTTCCTGGCCGGGTGCCATTTGGTTATCTTTGTCCTTTATAACGTCTTCTATCATCCACATCCAATATCCCTCACCCAGTCGTCAATCAGTTTACTTCTCTGACATCATTTTCTTCTATCCCTTCCGACCCCTTGCTATCCTTGTTTTTCTATTTCCCCCTTCTATCTTCTTACTCCATCCTACCAGTACCCTTCCTGTCTACAAAATGCCAGCCCTTTGTCGATCCCCAGTAGCCACCCCAATGTCCCTTGAAAACTCCTCTCCAGATCCAACTCCAAGACACAGTCGCTCTGTCGACCGGATGCCTCGGCCTGAAGAAACCAGGCCAAACGTTACGGACAGGATCCGTCGTCCCCGCCAAACTAACTTGGTCAACAAAGAGGACGATGCCTTCATTTGTGGACAACAGGATATCAACGCCATCGTGACTGGGGCTGTTGCACTTATGGCCAATACAGGCAAACAGAAACCGGATGGATCAAATTTCCGTGAATGGTCATCAGCTTTAGGCGACAAAGAAATTTCCAATGCACCTTGTGACAGGGAATGAATGGAACCGTTGGCGCAAAGGATTCTATTAGGCACAGTCAATGGATCTCTTTCTAACGAATTATTTTGTCTCCCTAACATTTTTAGTATGATGAATTCACTAAAGGCTCGCTTTACTTTGGTCAGCAAGGCCAGAATGTTGGACAGATACAAGGTTCTTCACCACATTCCTGTTGATATGGAATGTGGCCACCCAGTATTGAGCCATCTTAGACGAATTCCACGACATGAATGTCTTCTTTGGAGAGGATGATCTACTTCCTATTGTCATCTATCAGGCCATCACACATGGTACCCCTTTATGTGCCGAATTTGATTGCAGGATTGACTCTGAATTAGTGTTGAATGATCACAAGCCTCTTTCGTTCAAAAAAACTTGGAAAACTCTCTCGGCTGCTATCTTACAGGTACAGAAGAATCCAGCACTCCTACCGCGATGGCAACTACCCCAGCCATTATTCCACCTGCTCCAGAACAAGAATCCTCCATTGTCAGCAACCCCGATAATGTTTACGTGACCGCAGCTGCTTTGGCACCCCGGCGTAAGTGTTACCGATGTGGTTCTATGACTCATGAGATAGCTCAATGCTCAGCTCCAGACATGTCAAGACAGCGCCCATATGATCAGACCCATGATCAGTTTCATGCTTACTACCCTGCTATCGTTCCGCCTGGTGTCAATGCCTACCCCAATCAGCGGGTCCCCTTCAATCTGAACATGATCCCAGTCAACCCAATACGAATGGACAGCTATAGGCCCAACTACAATCAACACCCTTCTGCCAGAACTGTTGGTATTCCCACTGATCCTCATCCAACTTTCATGAATGTCGACTACACGTCAGTCGAAGCTGGTGATTACAATCCCCAAGAGGCTATCCTAGACACAGGTGCTTCTCACCATCTGACTGGTGACAAGTCAGTCTTGTTTAATTTTACTGTGCTTACTTCGCCCATCCCTTTAAAGGTAGCTACTGATGGTCAACTTTGTTACGTTTCAGAAAAGGGCAACCTCCATTTTATTGGGCCCAATGGAACGATGGTGATTCTACATGATGTGCTTTACTGTTCATTTTCCAATGTTACTCTCATTTCCCCCGCTGCCCCACGCATTCAAGGTTTTTCTTTTTCTTTCGACTGTAAGGACGATAGCTTTGTTTTATTTTCTTCCTCATTGTTCTGGTTCCGATCTCCTCTTAATTGTGCCACTAGGAAGTGGCCTTTCCTACTTCCCCACCGTAAACCTACTGTTGTACCTCCCTCCTTATTTGTATCGCAAGCCAATCAGACGGACCATTCTGATATCTTTACTGTGCCCATCCCAGAGTCCAGACCCATGAACTGGTCAGTGCCCAGTTTGACTGCTGCAGAGAAACTGTTATTGTTTCACCATAAGCTCTTGGGTCATGCTAGTCTTAGAACAATCAAGAAAATGATACAACTAAAAGTTGGTCAAGGTTTGCCAGAATCTCCACCTCCCGGCCAACTCCATTGCCCTTCGTGCTGGATTGCAAAAAGTGTTTGCAGGCCCACTCTGATTTCTGAGGATCGGGGGTCTTTGCGCCTTTCCACAGTTCATGTCGATCTCATTGGACCGTTTGAAGTTGATTACTTTGGTGGGGGGTGTTTTGTACTTAGTTTCCGGGACTCCAGCACAGGTTATAGTGAGGTCAAAGTTCTTGGCAAGAAGTCTGATTCTGCTTGGATGATCATGGAAATCATCCTGCGCCTGGAGACTGCCACAGGAGATAAGGTGAAGACGTTGTGTTCGGATAATGGAGGGGAGTTCAGCTCAAAGGTTCTCGCTGACTTTCTCAAAATCAAAGGCATAGCAGCCGAACGAGCAGTCCCTTATCACCACTACCAGACTGGGGTCATTGAATGGTTCAACCGTACTATTCAAGAAACTGGGAGGACTCTTCTCGTTGACAGTGGTCTGGACAAGAGATTTTGGGGTTTGGCTTTTCAATACGCTAACACGATTCTCAACAGAATTCCCAACAAGGCCAGTGGATTGGTCACACCCCATGAGGCCATGTTTGGCACCAAACCGGTATACGACCGTTTGCGCCCCTTCGGCAGTACTGCTTTTGTCCATATTATGCCTGAGAATTGTCAGAAACTTGATGCGCGCGCCATTGAGGCCCGTTTGGTTTCTTATTTTCCAAACAGTAAAGGTTGGTGTTTCTGGGTCCCATACAGTGGTCGCTTTATCAACTCAGCGGTCTGTAAATTCCTAGACCTCGAGGATCTCATTCTCATTCCAGTTCTACAACCAGATCCCAAGCCGGCTGCTTCATCACATCCCCAGGGCACTGCTCGAAAGAAATCTGATGTCTCTTTCATAGTCAATTGTCTCCAGTTGGGAGAATTTTTGGACGAATGCACAGTTCTTGAACAAGAAACTTCAATAGCGGCTCTGCTGGGTTCAATCGGTGACTTCGCTGTCCCTAGCACATACAAGCAAGCAGTCAAGGATGAACATTCAGCCTCGTGGATCTCTGCCATTCAAGAGGAACTATCCAACTTGGACTCCCTCAATGTTTGGGACATCAAACTGGTTCTGGCAAACACCAAGGTCCTCAGGGCAAGGTGGGTATTTACTAAAAAGTTCAATGCCAGTGGAGAATTACAGCGATTCAAGGCTAGATATGTAGCCAAAGGTTACTCGCAAGTAGAAGGGGAACACTTTGATTGATAAAACTTTTGCCCCCACGGCAACATTTATCTCCATGCGTCTGATCTCGATTGAATAAAGCTCTTTATGGTACCTAACAAGCAGCCCGATGCTGGTGGCAACACTTGTCCAGTATTCTTTCATTTTTGGGTTACGAGTCTTCCCAATACGACACCAGCATTTATTTCCTGCACAACAAGGAATCCAGTAGCGTCATATGGATCCATGTCGATGACGGGATCATTACTTCCAACTCTGAAGCAACTCTTCGACACCTCAAAGATTGTCTTAAGTCCTCCATACAAATCAAATGGACTCCTAGTATTGACAACATTGTAGGCCTGAGTATTGGACGTACCACAAGGGGCTTTGTTCTAAGTCAACCTTCCCTGACATCCAAGATCCTCCAGGAGCAATGGGATGGTGTCACTCTAGCCAAAACCCCTCTACTGACAGACACTCTCCCTCTGACTAACTGTGGTGATCCTATTGAGAGCACCAAATATCTCCACGTTATTGGATGCCTTATGTACTTATTCAACATCTCATCAACTATCAGGCAGCCACAAAAGGCCAGACACTTAATATTTTTCTACTCTCTCTTGCTATGTTGATTCAAATTGGGGGGGGGGGGGGGGTGAATTTGTATGATCCACCAACGGTTTTATCATGTTCGCTTTCGGCTGTCCCATATCCTGGACCTCCAAAATATTAGCTACTGTAGCCAGCTCCACAGCACATGCCGGATATATGGCATTAGGTTTTGGTGTTCGCGAAAGCCTATGGGTTCGAAATCTTCTGTGCGATGTTCTGGGAAATGAGTTTTTGGTCCTGATCTTTTGCAACAATCAAGCCGCTATCAAAGTGGCAACAAGCATACTCGACACACCAATTGGGACTTCTACAGGAAGCAGGTCGATATCCGATGGGTTCCCACCAAGGACCAATTTGCCAATGTCTTTACCAAGAACCTTACTCCTCTACTACATGATGTCCAACGCAAAGTAATACAAGGGTGTACACCGTCGAGTGGGGGGGTGTCGTAGGTAGGAGTAACATAGGTTACAAGACCTATCCTAACTACATGACTCCGTCTACTTGACACCCTTCACAACATCTAAAGTGTATATAAACCCATTGTAAACTACCTTGTATTTCTCTTTCTCTCTTATGCAACTCTACTATTCATCATCTTCATAAACTTTGCCACATTAGGTAGGCGCTCCCAAGGTCATTAGCTGTCAAACACGAGGTCACCAGCTGTCAAACAATTCTGACCAAAGCAAGATTGTTCTTACATCTGTGAGACAATTCATTTAGGTGGGTTGTCTCCATTTTTCCAACTTTGATGTTTCCTTTCCCATTTTTGGGATGGTTATGGACACAAGAGATGTACCAAAACGGATGTGGAAGTACCGCAGAATCATGGCTACACAGCCATATTTTTTATTATAATTTCATATGTCTGGGGGACAAGCAGTACAGAGCTAAAGAAAAAAAACATCTTTTTTGCCATTTTTCCGCGACCTGCTTGGGCAAGGTGTGGGACTTAAGTCATAAGTCCCCTCTACGAGGAGGCCGCTGAGGGGACTTAGTTAAGTTCGGCAAATATCTATCTTGCAGCAACTAGAATCTCACTAGTAGAACACATGGCGCGTGCAGGCCTTTCAATTTACCGGCCAAATGAAATATTGAAAATTGAACTAGTTGTAGTCACAAAATTGTATCTTTCTCTAGTATAGCTCATGAGACATTCAACCAACAAAAAGCCTTGCAAACCATCTCACAAGAATTGTGTGCTCAAGCGACCCCCTCAACCTTTGAAATTCAATGAATTTTTGTTTATCTTTGGAAATTTAATCCCTCATGGAATGGCCACTCCTTGTTCAGCCAGAGGGATTATCTTTCAACCATTGAAACAAAGGCCAATTTTGACATAATCTCTTCCTCAACTACTGTCATACCGTTTGGTATCAGCTTCAACTGATTCAAAGCATAATCACTTGTCTTGTTTGATCACTCTCATTTATCAATGCCTTATCTTCTCTGATTATTCTCTCTTCTTTTCTCTTTTCTCTTTTCTTCTCTCTTCATTACTTTCTCTCATCATCTCATCTCATCTCATCTCATCTCATCTCATCTCATCTCATCTCATCTCATCTCATCTCATCTCATCTCATCTCATCTCATCTCATCTCATCTCATCTCATCTCATCTCATCTCTGCTCTCTTCTCTCTTCTCAAACTTATATTTCAAAAGACCTTTAACTAATTGTTTTAGTAATCTTAACTGTTTTCAGAACTTGATAGTAGTTTGGAAATACAAATCGTATAAGACTCATCTGACAACCAAGGTAGATCCCAAATTTTGTGTCTAAAGTCCACTTAGCCTGATGAACTCAATCTCAAGATTAATAGGGAAGGATGGGGGTCATGTTACCCTGAATCATCAGAGCCTGGTTTGTCTTGTCAAGACAATTCATAGAATACACGTTTAGCTTCTTCAATTGAACAGAAAAAAAGTCAAGTAATTAATCAAATCAAGTGCGGAAGACTGATTGAAGAAGATGAAAAAAAGCAGGAATCTTCCAGTTTAGTCGACAGGATTTTTTTTTTTTTGAAAACTATCTCAAAAAATCAGGTAAGCGGGATATCTTTTGTATTCTTTTTCCGACTGGCGCGGAAGGCGTTGATGCGAGCTTTCATCCTGATTACACGTTGATCGGCTTCCAATTGTTCCCTCTCTTCACTACTCGAATCAAATTGGAAAGGAATTGAATTAATGATCATGTTTCGGGAGTGATTACGCAAGACAGATAAGAAAAAAAAAGACGGACTTTTGGATTCTATCCATGATCTCTTCTTTTTCTTCTCGGATCTTTTTCTCGATCGGATCTTCCTCTTCCTGCTCTTCTTCTTTCAAACCTTCTTGATCATCTACTATTCCTGGATCTTGTGATGAGGATGTTTCGGTAGGTTGGCCTGATTCGTATATCACAGGTTCAGCTATCACGGAGGCTTTTGCGAATAGGGTGGCCGATGTATCTTCGTTTTCTCCAAGAGCGGCTTGGAACGCGCTCCATTCCGGGTCTTCTTCTTCTATTTCTTCCTTCCCGTCTTCTAGCTCCTCAATCTCTTCTGATTGATTCTCAGGCTTTGGCGCCTGGGAAGCATCATCAAAAAAATCGGCTGGTAGTGATGACTTGGGTAGAGGTTGGCCAGTCGGATCATCTTCAGAGACAGGCCCATCAAATCTAACTTTCTTTTCTTGTGAGCGACCCCCATCCGTTCTGCTATCTGCAGAGATTGAGTCTGGTTTCCTCTTGGTGGATAGTGTGGATTTTTCAGGACGTTCATTCAAACTATTCTGGTAGTTTTGGTAGTTGAGTCGATGAGGTTTAGATGTTAGATGGGAAGGCCAAAGGGCTTCACTTTTAACCTACTTGGATCCAGATTGGGAGGGATCGAGGATCAGCTTTTCGGAGATGAAAAAGCCAAACTATTTTAGGTGAAATGTTTACGCACAGTCAAGCAGTTGCATATTGTGCAAGTCAGTCGGCCTGCACTATCATACTTTGCGAATTGGTGCTGGATTCGCTTTTCCAGCTGACGGTCTTTCATCAACGATCTGAGTGACTTTGACGACATTTTCGAGAGATGGATTGGAGATGGTTCGTGGTGGTTGTTGTGTCAAAGTGGTGTTCGTATTTGCTGGCGGGATGGCTGTCACAGAGACAGCCAGCCTGTGACATGCTGGGATCCCAGTGGTGACAGTGTGGGCTGGAAAACCTGTGAAAGGTCAATTCGACGCACAACCACACTGACACGATGAACAAGTTGAGTCTCATCTGACCTTCTCTCATTCCATCCTCAGTCTCACTGACATACACTTCGAAAAGCATCAAGGCGACCAAGGCAATCAACGAGAAAGAGCTCAAACTCGGCATCAAAGCTTCTTGGCACGACGATGTGAGTTGAAGAAAGCTCAATGTGCATCGCAGAAAACAATCTTACTAACACAAAAGAAGATTGATTTTTAAAGTACAAGGACAGCGCATATATCTACATTGGGGGGCTCGATACCGGACTAACGGAGGGAGACATCATCACGATATTTTCGCAGTATGGAGAACCGGTGGATATCAACTTGCCGAAAGAGAAAGCCGTGACAGGAGGGGATCAGACGAAAGGCGGGCCGTTGACACAGAAGAAACCAAAGTCACGGGGGTTTTGTTTCCTGATGTATGAGAACCAACTCTCGACCAACCTGGCGGTAGATAATCTGAACGGGGCCGTCGTTCTCGGTCGGACCATCCGAGTGGATCATTGTAAGAACTACAAGCAACTCGAGCGTAACCAGGAGGGCAAGGTAGTCGAGCGTGATGCCGATCTGGGCGAGCGTTTCAACGCCCGTCCTGAGCTCCATATCCAGCAGCATGATCTATCAGATAATAACGAGAGCGATCGGGCGGATTCGATCGACCCTGAAGATCCAATGGCCGCTTATCTCTTGGAAGAACGTCGGAAACGTCGTAAAGAAAAAGGCGTTAACGATCCTCACAAATCTAAGAAAGGTTCAAAAAAACATAAACGGAAGGATTCAGAAACAGAGGAAGAGCGTGCAGCTCGAAAGAATGCCAAGAAGATCAAAAAATTATCGAAGGATATCGGACCATCAAAATCGCATGACGATCAACCCAGTTCGTAAACCTTTGGAGCATTCACTGACCTTTAAAACAAATCACACTGATACATCTTATTTATTCTCCCTCTCACTCTACAAAGGATACCAAGCCCGAGATATCGAGAAGGACAGCAGCCCCAGAAGAGGACACTACGACCGGCTTGAGATCCGAGATCGCAGGGATAATAGAAGTCCCAGAAGAGGGGAGTACGACCGGGGCGATACCCGAGATCGCAGAAATGATACAAGTCCTAGGTCTGATCACGACCGCTACAAGGCACGAGACAACAGGGGCTATCGACGCTCTGATCGGGAGCGATAAGAGGCACTTTGCTCTTACCAGCTGATCATTAGTTGGGCCTCTATTTCAATCCAACGCGGTTGCAACTCTATAATTAGCTGTCTTTAACAGTAATTGCTTGCCTTTAGCGGGGTTGCTGTCACTGCCATCCAACTGAAGAAAAACAAGGACTGCCTCAGTACAAAAGATCTTTTTCGAGGCGAGTGATTGATAGGTGAAACCCTCATATGCAATAACTACTGCATTGAACAAAAAAAACATAGGAATTGTAATAATCTACGTGCCCTCTGGGAATGAAAGAAAAGACAAAAACCAACTAGGTTGGGTGGGGAGTTGTGATATTTGAAAGGACCCGATGAAGGTCATGCAGCTAACACAAGAAATGTTGCAGCCATTCATTCTTTTTGCAAAAACAAGAAAGAAAAAAAGAATCAAGAGAGAAGTAGACAATTTGAAACAAGTTGGATGGTTGCGCGTAGAGGAGGGATAGGGTATAGGATGTTGATACAAATCCACCAAACCAGAAAGAGCCTGATCAATGGTGAAACAATCTCAAGCCGGTTTTGCAGTAGACCATCTTGGCCTCATCGGCAGCCTTAAAGACAGCCGAGTCCATGACGCTACCGCCGGGAGCGGCGACGTACTTGACTCCACTTTTGGCCGCTCGACGGACGTTATCGGTGAAGGGGAAGAAGGCGTCGCTTCCGAGAGCAACTCCGTCGAGTTTGTTCATCCATTCCTTCCGTTCAGACTTGCTCAGTCGGGCTGGGATTTCCTCAAACATCTGCTCCCATTCCTTACGCTCTGTACTGGGCTCTTCCTCCTCATTATCCTCCCAGACCTCTTCTGTCAAATAAAGATCGATCGCATTTGCTTTGTCGGCTCGTTTTGTACTCGGCTTGAATTTCATCCCAAGTACCTTTGGATGGTGCCTCAACCACCAAAGATCGGCCTTCGCTCCCGCCAAACGGGTACAATGGATTCGGGACTGTTGGCCGGCTCCAAGACCAATGATTCCTCCCCTGAACGCATAGGCCACCGAATTCGACTGGGTGTATTTCAACGAGAGCGTCGCTACGATCAAGTCCGTGATAGCCGATGGTGGCAGGTCTTTAGCCTCAGTTACAATATCTTTGAATAAATCGGGTGTGATCTTGACGTCATTTCGCCGTTGTTCTAGGGTGATTCCGTGAACTTGTCGTCGCTCAATTAATTCAGGCTGGAAGCTTGGATCCATCTGTCCATCAAGTTCAGGGTGAGTAAGCTTCTTCAAGGTAGGGTCCACTGTAGTAAACACAAAACTGGCTCACTTGAAGGACGCAATACTTGCCGCCCTTTTTCTTCCTAAGGATCTCTAGTGCCTCGGGCTCATAGCCAGGGGCAACAACCCCATCGGAAACCTCCCGGGAGATAATCTTGGCTGTCAAGACGTCGCAGGTCTGGGACAGGGCTAAGAAGTCCCCGAAGGAAGACATACGATCGGCACCACGTGCTCGAGCGTAAGCTTTAGCCAGGGGACTCATGTCTTGAATCCCATCGACACCAAAGACTTGGATCTCGACATCCGTCAGCGGTTCACTCGTACCGACAGCCACACCAGCTGGGGAGACATGCTTGAAGGACGCCGCCGCAGGAATTGGGGGTTGGAAGGCTTCCGAAAGTTCTCGAACCAACGCAAATGAATTGAGAGCGTCGAGCAAGTTGATGTATCCGAGTGAACCCGATAGGACTGAGAACGGCAATCTTCCCTCAGTCACGTAAGCCTGAGCTGGAGCTTGATGGGGGTTGGCGCCGTAGCGCAAGGAGAGCTGTTGGGCACATTGGCGCAGTTCATTCTTGATTTCGAGCGGAGCGGTAGCAATCGAGTCTGCGGAGTTGTACTTAGTGCGAAAATAAGAAGAGATCGTGGCGTCATAGGTGGCTGTCATTGAAAACGCCTAGGAGATCGGGTAGGACGAAAATCAGCAAATCTGCGCGATCGGACTTAAGTATGATGAGATCGGCACCTTGACAGCAAGAGATTTCCTGAAGCTTTCTTTCACGCCGTTGATGCCATTGGGCTGACACTGCTGCAAGAAGGTGGAGTAATCGTTGGGGTCGCAAAGGATGGTGACCCTAAATAACGAGTTCAAGAAAGTCTTGTGAGTGAGCATATCGGGTGATGGGGGAGAAGAATAATAGATCTTACCGCTCGTGATTTTTAGCAGCTGCTCTCAAGAGAGTGACGCCACCGATGTCAACTTCCTCGACGGCTTCTTCAATTGTCGGGGGAGGAGTCTTGGAGATGCATTGACTAAATGGGTAAAGATTGCAGACGACGACACTAATCGGATGAATAGATTGGGCAGCTAGATCGGCTAGATCGTTGGGTGTCTGTCTCGATAAGATACCTGTTGAAGCGCAAGATACAAATATTAACAATCGGATTGATATGCAGAATTTTATTTCATATTCCAGTTGTTGAGAAGAAATGAAAAAAGGCTTACCACCATGAACAGCAGGATGGAGAGTCTTGACTCGGCCACCCAGCATCTCGGGTGCACCGGTGATTTCAGAAACATCGCTAGAGGGATCCAGAGGGTAAGTTTTTTTTTCGGGAGGAATGGAACGAGCGGTTGAGAAGCTGAGAATGACCTGATTGGAAGACCAGCGTCACGGACAGCCTTTGCGGTACCTCCACTTCCAATCAATTTGAGCCCGGCCTGATGGAGTCCCTGTGCAATCTCGATCAAGCCGGTCTTGTTTGATACCGAGAGTAAGGCTGTGTGGATCGAAGCAGTGGTAAGAAACTGAGTGCGGATGAGGGTACAGAGAGAGACGTACCAATTGGTTTGACTCCGTTGGATGGGCAGCTCATGGTTGGTGATAACTTTCGTGGGCTTGGAAAGTTTCTTGAGGTTGGTTGACGGCGGAAGTGGTTCCAAAAAAAAGGCAAATGCATATATCTTGGTTCCGACTCAGCGCGTATTGCACAGCAGCGCAGCAGGATGCGCACTGTGGATGTATGCGCATACAGTAGCGGTAACCGACTGCGCAGCCTGCTTCAGAATTGAACCGTCAAAAAAAAAAAGATAGCAAAAATGACGAAGGACGACTTGGGAGAAGTGGGTGTGTGGGATTGGGAAACCAGTCTTCTCTTCTACTGTGGCTTGTGGATGAACACTGACACTTCTATTCTCATATAGTTAATCGATTTCCTTCATGACCGCAACCCAGAAGTCCGTCGACTGGCCGTTCATGGCCTGCTGCCCTATACTGCTGCCAGTCATCCGTCACGCTCACTCCTAAATGCCAATGAGAATTCTTCTAAACAGCTCAAGCCGGGAAGCATCAAGCCTGCCATCATCGCGGACTTGAAGCAGCTATCTGAAGACCAACATGTGCGTACTTATCTTGTCAAAAACTTATCGTACTTACTGGGACATATACTGATTATTACCATCTGTCTTTTATTCTACAGATCACCGCACATGATGCCTTTTCAGCATTGATCAACTTGTCTGATTCACCACAGGTCGCAGAAAAAATCAACGATCCCGACTTCCTCTCCGTAATCTTTTTCACAATAATCGTCAGTGGCATATCCTCGGGAGAATATATTCGATTCACTCACATTCTGCTACTCCTCAGGACCATGACTCGCTATTGGCAGATTTAGCATGCATGCTATTATCCAACCTGACAAAGGTTGATTCGGCCGTCAATCTGAGTCTCACTTCGGCTATTCCACCCCATTCCCCTCATCCAACCATCACCCAAGATCAATCATTCAACGCTCGACTGAAGAAATCTCCCACCCCACTCATGGACCTTCTTGTCGAGCTATTCGCGCGTGGAGATCGGAAGCAAATCAACCCGCATGCCAACTTCGACTTTTTAGCCTCTGTTTGGGCTAACCTTTCAGCCGTAAGGGCCCCCGTCCAATATCTCTCGAGGACTCATCTTCTAACTCTTGCAGTTGGTCTTCTTAGTCCCCCAAGGGTCGAGATTACTTAGTTGGCGTTGGTCCTTGCCCGACTATCACAAGTGAAGCACCTCTCTTCCAGCTAGCCCCATTCACTGAACATCCTAGTCTGATTCGCCGAGGTGGAGTGATTAGTGCCATCAAGTGAGTGCTACCCTTTTTGAGACAATCAATAATCAAACTCTCCAACCTCATCAATCATCATCTTCGTCTACAGAAACTGCTGTTTTGCGACTGAGGTACACGAACAACTGCTTTCGCCTACAGGATTCAACCTCCTGCCAGCAATCCTCCTGCCGTTGATGGGCCCAGAATCATTTGACGATCCGGAAGAACAAGAGGAGTTCCCGGTGGAATGTCAGTTACTCGGTCCAGAAAAACGCCGAGAATGTGATCCCAATCTCCGATTGATCCTTGTTGAGTCACTCATCCTCTTGGCCACGTATCCCCTCCAACGTGAAATCATGCGGAAGCAGAACGTATATCGGATCACCCAGATCCTACATTTGGCAGAAACATCCGAAAATGTTTGTCATTTCATTTTCTTCCTTTATTCCTCGCTCTGCCTCGTCCATTGAGAATAGTCAAAAGGCTCATATTCAATAGCATCATAAACCATATTTCTGTATTTATTGATTTTTTCTTTGGTTGGTTGGAAAACTTGGGTGGGTGAAATATTAGGTCCAAGAAAGTATCGAACGCCTGGTAAATCTTCTGATGAGAGACGAAACAGAGAAAGTGGAGAAAATTCAACAGATAGATGACGAAGACGAGTTAGTCGAAGTATGAAATTCTGATTATCCGCATTGTTGGGGCTGGGTTGGTTTTGTTGAGGAAAAAAAAACAAGGAAGTGATTGAATTTCCAAGTTGGATTGGTGCGCGGATGAAGAGACGTTTGTTCTTGAGCCCACCACTCCGGCCACATTGTTCTCAAGCGATCTTATCCTTCGCGCATGGCATTGTGATAATTTTTGATTCGCAATATGTGTCCGATGAGCCACCGAAGCATCCTTTTCAGAATGAGATTAGGGTCCAGTGCAAAATCAATACCATTGGTCTTTTTCTTCATCCTATTCTTTGCAGTCACGTTAGCTCTTGAGATCCCTTCGGACCTATGGCTCTCATCCGCCAAGCCTTAGGCAGACTGATCTTATCTTGAATCTCAGTAAATTATGCTTGATTTTCTACTATCATTACCGTGGAATTCCAAAAGAAGGATCAAAAACAAGGTGGACTTGAGTGATACATTTCTTTCTCTGTTTGGGAAGTAGCTAGGTTATTGTTCAACAAAAACACAGTCCAATTCTGGTTTAACTTATCTTCCTCTCCCTTTTTGTCTTTTTGTGGAAGGATATAATCTGTGTTATGAAGCCTCATTGAAAATTTTTATTGATAGACAAGATTCTCTGCCCCCAGTTTTGGATAGCCTGGAAAAAAGTGGTTTACATGACATGGACCAACACCAATCTGGTCATATTGCAACCTAATGGTCTGATGCTGGCCCATTAGGTTGCATGTATTGAGCCCAAGGAAAGGCTACAGGGGTTGTTTGGCTTCCCCAAGCTTATTCTTTTATTTATATACTAGATAAATCAAACCATTTGACTTTCTTGCAGATGTAAAATGGATAAATCAATCATCTGGTGTTGCCAATTCCTGGAGGTATATTACGCGGGGCTGTAAAAGATTTAAATTTGAAATGGATTTTTTTTCTGACTTGATGATGTCATCATGTTGCCACATCAGCAACAGTGTGTTGTAACCCAGTTAGGGTACAGTAGTGGAACTCACCTACACCCCTGTTACACACTCAGAAAACCATCACCAGGGATGTTTTCATGGCATTTACATGCAATTGCCATCAAGACAATGTAAATAAATAGCCTTTCTATCTAAATAAATGAAATTAGAATAATCTTCTGCAAACCTCATTATCTGGTTCCTATCCAGTGGTGGTCCAGCTGGATTGGATCAGGAGCCATTTTCTAGCATTACCCACCCATCCCCTCCAATACCATCACACCACAAAAAATGAATGATCACTTAATGTTGTGGTATTCTTTCTTGTGAAAATTCTGGTGAAAACTGAATGTTTTTTCTGCTACACATATAAGTAGTTATTTTTGCTCATTTATCACTCAAGAACTGGATTCTATGTCTCAAATCATCCCTAGTCACCACTTACCAATCACTTGTGGCTCAACTGGATCAGAAGTTACAGTCAAATTAGCATGCTCCACTTGGCCAACCTAAGTACTCAACATACAACCATTACATAATCTACTCAATCACCAGCACAGCAAACACACACACAGGGACAGCCAAAAAAAACACATCCCCACTGTATATTCTTATCTCCTCACATGGATGGTACCACTCTTATTTTGAATGACACCATCTTTAATTGGATGACATCATCCCTCTTTGCATGACACCACTTTCTGAAAGTTGCCCCACAGTTTCCAATATTCTGACACCATTCTGAGGGTTTGGTCCTGTATTTCCATTTTCTGACACCACTTTTAGCCAGTATTAGTATGATTTCTGTTTGGTCAGGTGTAAACAGTGTAATTCCTCTGAAGCTAAAATCCCACACCTTTTTTTATATAAGGAGGCCCTCCTCACCAGATCTTCTTTCTAGATATTCACTAAATACTCAGAATTCCTATGGTTAGTCCCCTTATAACACTATGTTACTGGTGACTCCTCGATATCATTAGTCACTCCTCTATATCATTAGTCTTTCCTCTGTATCATTAGTCACTCCTCTATATCATTGGTCACTCGTCTATATCATTATTCACTCCTCTATATCATTAGTCACTCAATATTGAGGCTTAAAATTATATCTTACCCTTACATACTCTATACCTACCCTTATATCAACAATCACAACTCCTCTTTATCTCATAACCACCCTTGGATCAATCGCTGGTTCAGTCATAGTACTTAAAGGCTCCTTATTCAACTGGGCTATTCTCAAAGTTTACTTACACTATGGACATTTTGTTTTAGTATCATGGCTCTGCAACAAAATATTGCAACAGCCCAGCAGGCCATTTGGCTTTGCAGAAGATTGTTGTGACACAACGCAACAGAATTTTCAGACAGCCTAATGTCTTGAATGTTATTTAACACCTCTTATCACTTCATAAACCCTCTTCAAGAGGGCCTCTGTTCAATTCCTGGTAGAAGTGCTTGCTCCCACAACTCTTTCATCCATAATATCCTCACAACCCCTCTGAGAACCAAGAAAGCTAGGACCAGTCACCTCTCCCTCAACCAGAGTGTGAAGTTGCAACAAAACTCTTTGTCGTAAATCCTTATTAATAGCCATTAGTGCCTAACTAATAAATGTAAAGATCAGAGAAGAATCACAGAAATAAAATAAATTAATGGAAAAGAAAGAATGAAAGATAAATGAAAACAATAAGAAACACCAAAATATAAGAATAACATTCAATGAATATGATCTGTCAATGGAGACAGCTCAGCAGCTTAGAGCATCTCCACCCGAGGTGCTATCCCAGGTTGCTATCCAATTTTTAGCAACCCAAGCTGAAAATCAGCGCCCACCCGGGGTGCTAAACAGGGTGCTACTATAGCTCCAAAGCTAAAAAAATCCAGACAGTTGCCAGATCTAGCAACCTTCTGGCACCCGTGACAGCTCATGACAGACATGCAACCCAGGACATAAACCACATTTCCCGGTGAACCCTGTCTGACACCTCACATGTCTCATGACATGGCTCTGGATATAGCAACCTCGGCTGGGTACCAGTCCACGTTGGGTTTCTATCACACAAAACAGATGAGCTATATCTGGGTTTTAGCACCCCGGTTATAGCTCCTCGGGTGGAGATGCTCTTAAACCAATTCAAATTTGATGGTGTTAACTGAAATTGTGTGTTACAGATCCAAGCAATGAACAGGGAAAAGCAAACATCAAGTGATCCAAAACCACAAATGGTGTCAAAACACATAAAAAACTGGTGAACATACAAGAGCATAGTGTTGATGCAGCAGTATAAATATCAGTGGGAAGGTTAACTTTGGAGCCATAATTATCAGCTGATCCAAATCAAATATAACTTGAAATTTAAGCCTGAGGAATCAATCTTGTAGTGCCCTCAAAGTGTTTAGATCTTAGAGGGTAAGAAAGTTGTATAGATGCAGCTCTAAGTATAAAGATAGATTGTGTTTAAATTGTGAATGATGGAAGTGGTTGTAATGGGTCAGATAAACAATTAAAGTCAAAATTAAATTATCAGCAAAAAGACAGAGACAAGTCTAAAAAAGGTAAAGTGTCAATTAACTGTGAGGAAAACATGACACTGATCAAAAGTACAAATAAGAGTGGGCTGGAGGGGTGAACTGAGGACAAATGGAGCTTTTTTCAGAGCAGAAATGAATGGTCCTAACTTGGGTTTGATGCCAGAAATCTGAGGTTGAAATGCATCAGGTTAGACAATGAGTGATGAAATTGACTTTTGGAGGATTCATGGTAGGTTTATGAGGGGGTTATTGATTACCCGAATGACATGAGTGGAGGGAGTCACAAACTTAGAATTGGTCTCAAAATATTTTTAAAGCTTGATATCTCAACAGGGGGGGGCAAAGCCCCCTTGAACTCTAGTGAAATGGAAATACAAGGTAGCTGACTTGGATTTATATTTCATGGGTTCAGATGAAAACAAGTTTAAATGGGCTGAGTGTATCCCAGTTAAACTCAGATACCATCAACCCACCTAATAATTCTGGAAGTGACACCTCCAACACCATCAAAAAAAATAAAATCCTCTGGAATGATGGAATTGCAACCTTTCCGGCTCTGTCAGATGGCCAATCAGCAATTTCAGGGGGCTCATAATCAAGCCCACATATTTTTAGTTTGCTGGTGCAGATTGGGGATATCAGAAAGCAAGGTTTTCTGGGATTCCCTGGTGATCATTGATTGGGTGTCTTGATTCTGGGGTGGAGCTGTCACAGTTAATTGAGTTGCACCAGACACAGGATTCAGAGAGATTGGGGTTGAACAAACACTAGTAAGAGTTGCTGTCATCCCTGGAGTCATTTGGGGAGCACAATGAGTCAGGGAACAATTTGGGATGTCATTATTTCCTGCTTTGCTTGTCTGATGGTGCCAATGAACAGAGTTATCACTTGACCAAATACAATATTTCTTTTGAGATATGGGTAAATACCTGTATCTCTTTTTTTTTTTTGGCTGGCACTCAAGATGGTGTATCTTGAATATTTTCAAGAGATTCAGGACGTCGAACTCAAAATATGTTGTATGAAATATTCTGTCAAGCAAGATACTGTTTCTTCCAAGTATCTTCAGCTTTGCAACAACCCGCAAGATACTGTTTAAGTAACTGCTCTCGCACTGAATGGGCCCAAAATATTTTTCTCCAATTTCATTGGGCCCAATTAATTCTGACATTTTCCTGTTGATTTTTTTTAATAAATTGGATGACTTCCCTCGGCCATCTGCAGGGGCTGCAGATCTTAATCTACAAGTCAAAAAGCTATCATTCTAGCATTTTGACTGCAAATAAACTGTGGCATCTGACCAGATCTGGCTCTGAAGGGGGGCTGTAGATTGGTGGGAAGTCCTCCATTAATAAATACATCTCTCCCTCCTCTTTGATCTAGGTGCACATGTCTCTTCTCTTTTATCTTCATTTTTCTACATGCCAACCTTTTATTAGTTTTTCAATCCTCAAGGTTATCACTAAAAAAAACTTAACCCTTCTTCCTTTGTGCTTCTGCGGTCTTTCATTTTCCGTCTCCTTCTAGGTAATTAATACATATAGGCGACAAATGTCGGTGATGGGTTGCGTCCGGTTTTTTATTCATCGGATGCAAGTACATAGAAATTGGATTCCATATTCATCATTGAAAATGGGCCAAAAATTTACGATAACTTAACATTACCTTCTCAATACATAAATGATTCACTGTTTAATCATTGAGTGATGTCTTTCAAGGCCTAAAAGCAAAACCATTACATGTAAAAATGTGGGACATGGTCATCTCCTCCTGGTAGCAGGTCCGGGCGTTTGAATGACAAACAATAAACATGTCATGGAGAAATTGATATAATGCAAAGAAATTTTTTAAAAAAATGGATAAAGTATAAGTGTTGGAATAAAAATTTAGATAAAATACACGGTGGAACTTTGAACAGTATAAACAGGATCTGACTATTAGACTTGAATTTTGGCTTCTTCTTCCCCTAGAGGAAGAGCCACCTGTACAGTGGAAGGCAACTCCTGACTCTCAAATGAGGGACCGCATATATCACTGATTTGATGGACCGTGTGGTTGGATGAGTAGTTGAATTCGATTCCCACTGGATCTTGGCGGATGGCATCAATCATCGAAGCTGATTGGCTCACAATTGCCTGTCCGCAGGGGTTGCAATACGCCTCCTGGAGATGATAAAAATGGTTCAAAACAATGCTTTTCGTCAGAAGTGTAATGTGGTTGTCATCAGAATAGAAGTTTCCTGCACCTGTGAGACAGAAATGAAAGCCCGGTCTGCCCGAGTAAATTTGCCAGCGATCAAAGATATTACCTCGCCAATTGTGATCTTTTCTCCACTTTGAGACTCAACATTTCCCAACACTACCGGGAGACAATAGTTCAAATTGTCTTTATACTGAGTGCAGAACATGTCCCTGAAAGATTGAAAGAGAGAGATAAAAGTAATAAATGATGCTCTCAGTTTAAATGTGTTTCAATCTATGATATCTTCGATTTCTAAGTTTTGAACTCGATGGTTCAGCTTGCTTACCTGGTTGCCGTGTAGTGTGTCACTACTGAATATAGAGATACTGCGGCTATTGATCCCTCCTTCAAATCGTTTTGGCACCCCGTTAGGATCATCTGACTGGCAGCAGCTAGAGCTTCCTCGCTGCACGGCTTAGATGAGCATGCACCAGAGACCCAACTCTAAAAGATTGTCGAAAATAAGATGTCTATCAGCTAAAGGATGAAGGCGAGCTCTTCAATGTTGAACGCACGTTGATTGGAGAGACAAGTGAATCTCTGGCGTCGAAAATTGATACGAGTTCAAGAATGTTGAAGCAACTGGCCAAGCCACCCGACAATAAGCCAGCGGCTGCAAGCTGACAGGAAGTGGATAGCTTCAAAGAGCCGGCAAGAGAGTCTTTGACGCCAACGTTGATCGGATCTCTTTGAGACTGGCTGACTCCCGTGCTCCATGAGGGGTGAGCGATGGCAGCCTGATAGCCGACCAAGCAGACGAGTATGGTGATCAGGCGGGATGAAAAAACCATTTCTGATGAAAATAACCAGTGGAATGTAATACAAAATACTTCAAGTATGGATAATAAGTTTTCAAAAACTAAGTAAGGATAATTGTTTTACCAATGTATGAAACTGATGGGTTAGACGAAATTCACGGGATTGGTTGAGTGGGTAATCAAACCACAGGCTAGTCGTCCCATTTAACCACAAATTGAGCTGACAGATCCAACACAACTGAACGGCAAGGCGGTTGAGCAGGGATGCCATCACTAGGAACGTACAATTGCCACGACTCGAACAAGAAAAAGGCCTACTGGGTCAGAGTCCTTGGATTCAGCTTGGTAGCAACAGATATCTTGGCACCTAGGCAGGATCAAATAAGTAGACAAGCAGCTATCGCAGCTTCCAGCTAGGAAACATCTTAAATATGTACGTCGATTGTGCCTCAACCGAGAGATTGAAATCCTTTTTGTAAGTTAGCTGCTGGGCGATGGAGATGCTGTAACACTGACCCGCAACCGGTCCAAAATCCAGGTGGTCAATGTCCTGAGAAACAGATAAGCTCTAACTTAACTAAGTCCCTCATTGGTGTTTTGTAAAATTCAAAAAGCGCTTTGCCGCAGAGAATACATAAACTGTACAAAACAATATAATACATGTGAGAAATTGCCTGGGGGCAAGCAGATATGAAATTTACAGGTTTAAAAAAAAAAAAAGCAAAATCAGGCTTATGGAGTCATGATTCCACTTCTCTCCTAGCTGATCTCCTCAGGGGAAGAGCCATGTCCTGACGCCCATCCTACCCTATACCTACTTTGACCGGAGTTGCAATCCTAGCCCCTGTTGAGACACCTAAAAGCTCCCCAGCACCCCTTCTTGATCAAGGTTTAGATTTATCTACGACTTTTCAGTCACTTGTTGCCCATTTGCGGCCCTCCTGGAGTCAATGTCAATGTCAGGCCAATACCCCTGATGGAATTCTAAAACTTTTGGCATTCTGAAATTTTGTTTAAAGCCTTTTCCTCATAAAATTCCAGTGCAGAATGTTTTGCAACCCTAATTTTCCCATTTGGGGATCTTGATTTGAAGGGCTTTGATTTCTCAAATTTACTATGACGGTTTTTAATGAGTGTGCATTCATGTATTATGCAAACAGTTTCTTGTCAGGTTGAGTTTGTTTGACCCAAGTAGGAGGAATACA
This sequence comes from Puccinia horiana, assembly GCA_001624995.1. Lineage (NCBI taxonomy): Eukaryota > Fungi > Basidiomycota > Pucciniomycetes > Pucciniales > Pucciniaceae > Puccinia > Puccinia horiana. The sequence continues at coordinate 896,618 of LWDY01000014.1, forward strand.
GTGCACTTGAGTGATATTCATTTGTGGCTCCTCCACGACTATTGCCTTGCTTGTATCAGTCCTAATGGCAAGTTCCTTCAATGGGTTTCTCACAAAAGTTCCAAGATGAGCGAAATGATTTTTTCCTGTTGCTGAGAACTTGGAAATGTGTTCAAACAACTTTATAAAATTTTCCTCCTTGCCTTGGTCCCAGCCAGCTAGTATTGGGAGAGACACCCCCAATAGCCTCAGGCTTCAATCAATCACCTGAGTATTCATTCCAGCCATCTAATCATCATGAAAATAGAAGGCAAAAAATGTGATGTTGCCACCAGGAACTGGCTGTATTACCTTGCACCAATGGTGCACACCGCTCCGGTAGCCCCTCCCCACAAGAGTATAGAGTACACCGCCAAAATCCAGCTTCCATGGCCACAAGGTTGACCCAAAAAAATGGTACCTTTCTTCTTCTTCAAGAATTGCAGCAGCCTTGAGGAAAAAATGCAAGTTTGGTGGAGTTTTATTTCCTTGGAACACCCGATGGCCAACCTTAGACAGGCTTCTTAGAACTTAAGGTCAGATTTTGAGTGGCCACAGCCACTTGTGACTTGCCCTTCTTGGTGTTACTTGGTTTTTGGTTGAGCACATAAATGTGAGCCTGTGTCTCTAGAGTGAAAACAGGAAATAAACACAGAGTGAAGCTACACAGTTAAGACTCTTGAAAAAATGAAAACATAGTTTCTGGAAGGAAGTATAAGCTTTTATGAGAGGGTAATAGTTTTAGTAATACTTTAAAAGGCCAAAAGATGGGAAATAAGCAGAGTAAAAGACTCTACACCTCATCCTCAAATGAAACTGAGGAAGGTATTGGTGGATGACTCAAAAACTAACCCAATTTTTAAACCAAAGGAAACTGTTCTAGGTTCTTTAAAGGGAAACCTATGTGGTTTGTTTATTGAAGAAGAAACTTCCAAAATCAATTAGGAAGAATAAGATAGGTGAAATTGAAGGGTGATCAGGATATAAGAGTGAGAACAGAAATCCTGATGAATAGTCAAAGATGACTCACTTTACTATTGGGAGTTGCAAAAAAAAAACTCCAAGATATTGGATGTACGACTCTCACAACCAATTCAACATCCAATCTGTGAGTCATTCCTCCAATACCTACACAGGGATGGGAGTTTTCCATCTAAAAGGAAAAAGGGGAGTTTTTTCTACCAAATCCACTGTTAGACTTGGCAGATTTGGGTGTTGTCCTCAGTGACCAGAAGGATTTTCTTCTGATCAGTGGGTCAGTTTTACCTCATTAATTGGGAGATTTCATTCTGGTTGATGAGTTACAACAACCTCATCAACCGGAAGGATTTCCTTCTTGTACCTCATTGACCAGAAGGAAATCATTCCAATTGATGAGGTACAAGAACCTCATCCACTGGAAGGAGTTCCATCTGACTGATGTGGTTTTTTTACCTCATCAACTGGAAGGAAATCCTTCTGGTCAATGAGGTTGTTGTACCTCATTGATTGGAAGTATTTCCTTCTGGTTGATGAGGTGCAACAATATCATCAACAAGAAAGAAATCCTTCCAATTGATGAGGTACAATGAACTCATCAACCAGAAGGGTTTCCTTCCGGCTGATGTTATTTTTGTACCTCATTGACCTGAAGGAGATCTTTCCAATCAATGAGAAACAAAAACCACATCAACCAGAAGGAGTCCCCCCCGGCTGGTGTGGTTTTTGAACCTCATTAACCAGAAGGACATCTGTCCAATTGATGAGGTACTACAACTTCATTGAACATGAGAAGGATTGACTTCCAGTCGATGAGGTACAAAAACCACATGAGATGGATGAGGTTGATGTACCTCATCAATCAGAAGGATTTCCTTCCAGTTAATGTGGTTTTTGTACCTCATCAAACAGAAGGAAATCCTTCTGGTCAATGAGTCTGCTGTACCTCATCAATTACAAGAATTTCTTTCTGGTCAATGAGGTAAAAAAACCTCATCATCCAGAAGGAAATCCTTTTAATCAATGAGGTACAACAAACACATCAACCAGAAGGAAATCCTTCTGGTTGATGAGGTTGTTGTAACTCATTGACTAGAAGGAAATACTTCCAATTGATGAGGTACAACTGCCTCACTGACTGGGAGGAAATCCTTTTGGTCAGTGAGGATAAATCCCAAATCTTCAAAGTCTTATGGCATATTTGGGAGAATGACTCCCCTTTCTCTTTATTTTTTTCCATTTAGATGGAAAACTCCCATCCCTGAGGTGGGATTGGAGGATTGACTCCCAGATTGGACTTTGACGTGGTCCTGGGAGTTGTCCATCCAATCTCTGGCAGGTATTTTTCCAACTCCCTTACTATTGTCCTGACACCAAGAGGCAGGAGGATGAGAGTACTGAAGGACCTGTCACACAGCGTCTTGTACAAGAGATGGGTGGGCACTATTTGAAGGAAGGAAATGAAAAGAGAGGACTGAATGTTCAAAGATTTTTTTTGTTTTTGAAGAAGAGGGACTTAGAGTAGAACACTGAAAGGGTTCACAATGAGAAGGCGGAATCAAGTTATGCTAAAAACTATAATCTTATTTTGATGAAGAAAAATGGAAAGCATGAAAGCAGACAGCTTATATAGTAAATACAAGTGAGGCTACAAAGGTATGACATAGGTTGGAACAAGATGTGAGATCATAGGGTCAAAGCAGAAGAAATGAAGAGAGAGGTCAAGCAACACCAAGGCGAGTACATGATGGGAGGACCAAGCAAGGGTAAGTGTGATGGGTGTGAGAGTGAGTGAATTGAAGTTTGAAGTTTGAGGACTGTGTGTGTTGAAGTTCAAAGTTCAAGAAGGAATGTGTGAATCTGAAAAAGGAAGTTAAGCACATGAAGAGTAATGCCAAAGTAAAGGAAGACCCGTAAGAGGTTTATTGGTCTTGCTTTTGTTCGCATAACTGGAAAGCAATGTGCTATTGAATCTTCAAAGTTTTAGAAAGTAACTTTGAAGAGAGCACTGAAGATTGCTGAGGGTGCATAGGTGATGTCATATGCAACCCAAGGATTAACCAAAAGCTTGAAGGTTGCTGAGGTCGTAAAGCATCCTTAGAAAATGCAAGGAAGATCCAACTGCAAGATCCTGAGTGCTGAGTGTGAAGCTGAGTCTGTCGTATGACAGGACCTTTGAGTTTTAGTTTTGAATTGAAAATCTTGATGATTCGAAGTTCTAGGTCTTGAGTGGTTCTGAGCTGATGATGTGGAAGTCCAGGATCTGACTATTAGACATGAATTTTGGCTTCTTCTTCCCCTAGAGGAAGAGCCACCTGTACAGTGGAAGGCAACTCCTGACTCTCAAATGAGGGACCACATATATCACTGATTTGATGGACCGTGTGGTTGGATTTGATTCCCACTGGATCTTGGCGGATGGCATCAATCATCGAAGCTGATTGGCTCACAATTGCCTGTCCACAGGGGTTGCAATACGCCTCCTGGAGATGATAAAAATGGTTCAAAACAATGCTTTTTGTCAGAAGTGTAATGTGGTTGTCATCAGAATAGAAGTTTCCTGTACCTGTGAGACAGAAATGAAAGCCCGGTTTGCCCAAGTAAATTTGCCAGCAATCAAAGATATTACCTCACCAATTGTGATCTTTTCTCCACTGAGTCAGAGTTAGAACTGGGGGTGCAAATTCAATATATTCAATTTCACACTTCAAATCTTGAAAGTTACCAATTTCACACTTCAAATTTTGAAAGTTACCAAGTTTAAATTTAAAGATACAATTTAGTAGGGGGAGAGTGAAATTTACAAGGTACAAGCACTTGTAAAAGTATACATTTGCGTTCAAATGTCCAATTTTACAAGGAGTTACCCAACTTTGGCCCCTTGCAAACCGGGAACTTGTGAGCAAGGCCCTGTAAATTTAAATGAGCATGAGTCATTGTTTAATTTTACAAGGCCTTGCGAACAATGTCCCTTCAGCCATTGAGTAAAAACACAACCTAGACTTTCAATATTGAAATTAACACGGACTTCATCCCTGACTGAGTAAACTTAAGTAATTGGAGGACTACTTCCCACGGCCATCTGCAGGGGCTGCAGATCTTAGTTTACAAGTCAAAAAGCTAAATTTTTAGCATTTTGACTGCAAATAAACTCTGGCATCTGGCTAGATCTAACTCTGCAGGGGGGCTGTAGATCAAAGGGAAGTCCTCCATTATACCATGTAAAGCTCAACGAGTGTCCCACACATGTTGAAATTCACAATCTGTTGCTATTTAAAGCATTGCAAGGTGGCCACCCAATAGTTCACCTTATTCTTTGCTTTGCGACAGCTACAGTTTTGATCCTTCTGTTGCTATCCTATCTTCACTACAGTTCATCTTTTACCGTTTGCTTTGCTACAGTCTTAATTCTTCTGTTGCTATCCCATCTTCACACTTGATTTTCCCATTTCCCCCAAGTTTTATTGTCATCAATCAATTTCAACTAAGTTTTACGTTATCTAAAAAGAAAAACATGAAGAACTCCATGGACGACTCTGAAAACCAGCTTAATGTTGATTCTCAGCTCAATGCTCACTCTGAAAACCAGTTGGATGGTCCAGAATCCAATGATCCAGTCCATCCACCCGCCGGTGCAGCCAATAATTGGGGAATACCAAACATGCATGCACTCAAATCTTTCCAAACCTTCATAGATCACTAATGTACTCTGGAACGAGAAGAATATCCATTATATACAAATGGCCAGACCACCAGGTGTTGAAATCCGAAACTTTGGCAGTGTCGGCTTTACCAAAAACAACTGGGACGTAGACGCAAGCAAAAGGGACTTGGAAAATAGTACGTGTGTACTGTCTTGGTGCCCTTCAATGTGATATTCCCACTTGCAATTGGGTTGGATCCCCCCCAACAGGTATAATACCATTGCTCATATAGCTGAGCAGGTCCAATCCCAGGACAGCTCAATGATCAAATGGCTACAAGTGGTTATTGCTTGGTCCAGGTGCAAAGAAACTGAGTTTGTTTTTGTTTTGTTAGTTTAGGCCCTTGTTTGGCACAGTAATAAGAATTGGTGTAATATTCAACATTTAATTCTGTTGAAGTTGTTCAGATTTCAGCTCAAGAGGATTTAGGAGAGGTGATGGGGGACAATCTTGAGAGACTTAGATTGGACCAAGGAGCAAGAATAAAGGATGTGAAAATATTTTAAGGCTCAAATTTGATGCTTTTATTACTCCAGGCACACAAACCTGGTTAAGTAGACTACTACACGTAAGGCTAAGAAGTGGTTGAGCTGAACAAACAAGCATGCATATGCATGGACTGAGACAGGCAACAGAAGTTGGACAGGAAATGAACAAGCAGTGAAGTTGGACACAACACAGAAAGAGGAGCAACTGGAGTTGGACACAACAGGGACAAAGGCAACTAGGCTGGACATGACACATGACATGACTGTAGTTTAACATCTAACTAAGATGGACACAAATAATGATAAGCATCTCAATTGAGATGGACAAGACAGGGAATAGGTATCACACATTGTGATGGAAAGAGATGGGGAGAGAATGTGAGCAGAGAGTTAGACCAAAATTCTGACAGAAGTCTCCTGATTGTGATCTTTCAAATTGAATCCAGTCATTTAACCTTACTCAGGCATCTTGATCAGCAATCATGATAACTTTCTTCTTTCATTCATTTCTCTTGATTGACTCAGACCTTTCTCAAGCATCTTGATCAACAATCATGACAACATTCTTATTTCATTCATGTCTCTTGACCATTATTCCTCACTATTGTTTTCTTGTCAGTATTTATTTTTTCTGATTGTTTTCTCATGACTGTTGATCTTCTTTTTCACATTTCTCTTCACTGTTTAGATCTTTGTTGCTGTTCATTTCTATTTTACTACAAAAGATGTTTTCTTTGACCAACTATGTCAGCTCTTCTCTTATCACTTTAATCTCTTCAAAAAGGTGATTATAAGAGAATCTGACACAGTAAGTTTCAATTCTAATGTTATCTTCTTTTTATCTCATTTATTAACACTCTTACTTCTCAGTCTCCATTCAGGTTTGTGTTATTAAGGTGGTCTGTTTACTAGTACGACAACTAAGTCGTTGTCTTTATCATCATCTCTCAGGTGTGAAATTGTTCTTCTTTAAAGTGATTACATTTGAAGTAATCTCTTCAAAACGATGATAGAGAATCTGACATATCTCCATTCAGGTGTGTGTTATTAAAGTGGTCTGTTTACTAGTATGGCAACTAAGTCTTTGTCTTTATTATCATCTCTCAGGTGTGTGTTATTAAGGTGGTCTGTTTACTAGTACAACAACTAAGCTGTTGTCTTTATTATCATCTCTCAGCCGTATTGATACATCACAAGCTAAGTTTATTTACAAATTCAATAGAAACCAAACTGTTGGCACAAATATAACAAAACTGGCACAGAAAGAAAGAGTGGTACCTGCTTCATCATTTGTAACATAAGAATGTGGATGTAGGGCTGTCATTAGCATCTCAATATTAATATCACACTTGAAATAGATATAAAGGGCAATACAGTTGCGCAAGGCATAACCCGGCACTGCTTTTTGGCCGTGTCCGAAAGGTCGGGGCCAAAAATGTAGGGGGAAAAAAAAAATCTACCGGGCCAAACTCTAAGCCCATATGATATTAGGCTCTACACACCCGTGCGAGTCCAAAAATGCAATAAAAATAAGCATTCATGTACTTCGCCCCCCGGGGGAAGGCCCCGCGCAGCAAAAAAAAATTGCGGGCGGGGTAGTGCCAGGTTATGCCTTGCGCAACTGTATTGCTATTATGATTCTAGAGATAGTACAATACATGGATTATTATCTTTTGAATGATGGATCAGGTTTCTTTCATTCTATACCAGTTTTGTTGCATTTGTATGGAAATTTTAGTTTTTATTGATTTAAATGTTCAATATTATGCCAATCTTTATGACTGTGCCAAACAGGGCCTTATGATAAAGTGTGCATGATATGGTGCATGGTATAGGCTTTTCATGAGAGTGAGATGATTCAAGTAGTTGAGGTGATGTTATTATTGTTGTGGATTAGGTTTTCCCACTATTAGGATATATATAAAGATTATGCTTCTCTCAAAGTCTCCTCCCTGGAATGGCGGCAAACATCTTTTCCCTATCTTTCTTTACCACTGGCACCATTCCAGAGCTTTATAATTGTCAAGTCTCCGAGAAAGCTCCCCCGAACCAACCATTCTTACCCTTTCTTACCCCAGTGGCAGGGATTATTAAATAAATAAACCTCTCTTTAGCCTTTCTTCTTACAAATTAAGGAGAGACCAAGCGGAATCAACTGAGCAAATAATCATACTCATTCTCAATCACCAACTACTGCGTAACTCAGTTATATAGCTCACTGCACCGCATGGGTTTCAAGAAATTCTTGAGCACTCTCAATGAGATTCTCTAGTTCGGTACGCACTCAAGTTGACAGGAGTTTCTTGGCACCCCAATCGACCGGTATATGTACCACAGAATTACAATTTCTATCAGTGATCCCGTCCGCACCTGCATGAGGGTACATCGCCCAACAATAGGCCCCTTTGGGGTTATTGATTAGCGTGAGCGGTGCTCTATGCAGTTTGTTGAGCCAATCCCGGCTTGCAGCTTGACGCTTTCGTTTTAGAGTGTTTGTGGAGCTTTCGTGCATGTTAAGGATGCCCCAGTAAACCGACCGGCGGACTCGGGTACGGCTATGTAACCGGTAATGTGGCTGGAACTTGTTTGACGAGAATAAAAAAAAATCAGGTTGTTAAAATACGGGGAGGAATGCTGACTCTTCGATCCGATTCCCCGCAGAACCTTTGATCAGTGTCTGTAACCGTCTGTGACCAGCCAGTACATATGAATTCACGAGCTGCACAGCAAGTTGAAGAATCCCTGCCCTTCTTCCTCCACCGGTCAAACATGTGCTAAAAAATTGTTATGAACGATTTCTGTGACATTACTTCAGCCTCATGCATGTGGGAACGATCCCAAGGCCAATAACATCTTCTGGATACGACCTCACTGCACCCGATTTATTGGGCTATCTTGTGGCTTCCATTCTGTTTTACTCTCGTCGTGATCATTTCAAACAGATTGCTCTTACGAGTCAATTGGTGTGGGTTCTTCTGAGCAAAAACCCCCTCAATGACAATGGGGTTTGCAGGCTCTACTGCAAATCATTATGTCTCTCAAAGATTTTCATAGAGGTGAATGAATAGTTGATCTACATACCCAATCCCAAGGGGCAAAAGAAGAAAGATGTCATGGGCCAGCTGTGTCCTCGACTCGGAGAAAGATTCGATACTTCCAAAAGAGAATCGCTGTCCAAACACAAACTGGGACCGAATCCAAGGACAGATTTCTCTGGATGTGGATCAGGAGAGTGGTGTTCACAGCTTCGGGAACCAGAAGAACCAAGATCTGGGCGCCAATAGGCTCCATGTGTTGGTTTACGATTTCAGTTGAATTGGCGCGATAGCACCTGCGGCTTCTTCAAAGCAGTCTTCCTGGTTCCACTGTTCCATCCCCAGCTGGCAGCCGCTCCTCCAGGCTCCTCCCCGCGTCTGCTTCCCCGATCTCGCGGAAGCTTCACGGAGAATTCAGATGGAATGACGCACGAAAGTTCACTTTCACCTTCAACTCACATGATTAATATTTGCCGAAATGGTGATCATCATGACATCGGGACGGGCACTCGAACTGTCAATTCAACTTGTCCATCTCTCTTAAATTGTCCATATTGATCTGCACATTCACACATGTACGCACTTCACCACAAATGGCCACCCGCCTCCAGGGCTGATGACAGTCCGGAACGCTGGCTCGGTTCTGGTTTAAAAAGAGAAAGTGACAATAGTTATCAGATATAGTGCACACGGCACCACAGGTTATGCACTTATAAGAACTCTGCCGTTTTTATGCGTGTTTTGGATGACTTTTTGGAGCTGACTTAACACAATACTCGCCTGCGGAGAGCGCCCTGCTCTTTCCAGGAAAGGGTTTGTTGAAGCTACTGGTCATAAGGCCTTGGAGATTTGTGAAAAAAAAAAAATCTTCGTACGATCTGTTTTTGGCTCTTACAACAGCGGCTCAGAAATCGATTCTGGACCCGCAAATAGGAGCGATCCTCCTCCAGAATCGCGTATCTTCGGCGACCCCCATTCTGGAGACCATCCAGAATGCATTCTCGAGACCATCCAGAATGCATTCTCGCAGAGAACCCACCTTTTTCAGAAACAGGGGAACCCGGGTTCCTGAAAACCTTTTCTACAGAAACCCTTTTTTTTAAGTTTCGGAGAAACCTTTTCTACAAAAACAAGGCTGCGGGCAATGGTACGGACCCTTAGGAGTAAACGTTACAGTCCATGTATTCAGGAAAGAAAGAAAAAGAAATTTCAAGAAAGAGCTATGTTACCTCCTGAAAAACTTTGTGAGTGAACGGATGGTGCTTTTGGCAGTGACTTTTGACTCTCCTAAAGACTAACCCTTGTTTGTAGGAGAGTATTCAAAATATGAAGATGAACCACATGGATCGACTGTTGATCTGATCAGAGAATCTTTCCAAAAAACAAAAAGATTGAATTTTGTCAACATCCGGGCGAAAAACCTGTCCTTCATAGTTCTTGACATTGATGATCCGTCACAAGCCAAGTAAGCAATCTTTTAATTGTGCCGCGTCTATGTTTATCCTCCCCGTAAAAAAACAAACACCAAAATCATCCTATAGATTGTGAAAGTACAACATTTACCGGGAAGTGTATGTACCCGAAGAAACATACAAGAGATAAGAAGGAGGCAGAAGTCACGAGGGATCTGGTGTGCACAATACCAAGTCATCTTGAAAAAAAATCAAGGGACCAGCGTTATAATGGTTACCATGAAGTGGTGCCATGATGTTTTGTAACGTTTCCAAGAAAACTAAAAAAAATGTACACACATCATCCACCATGTGCCACGTCTTCACTTATCAGCTCTCTCTGGCCGCAGTCCGCTCCACAATCTTTAGGAATTAAGTCGGGAGGCTGTTCGAGGAGTGTGTGCTTTCAAAGTAAAATACAATGTATCTGAAGAATTTGGAGTGGATCAAGTCTCCCGATTCTTCGTGAATCTCGGAGAGAGGCGGCGGACTTGGTGAGACTGCACGACGAGGGAAGGCTGTGAAATCGTGATCAGAATGTCATCGAGTTGTCTCAAGACTGCAGTGTAAAATGAAGCATGTACAAAACTTGTCGGCTGGAGGGGGGATGGGGCCACAGCTAAGCGTATGTAACAACAAAAGTTGAAGAATCGAGTGACCTTGTGCAACTCTCTTCTGGTTAGCTTGGCTTCTCTTCAGACTTTTCAAGCGGTCGTCAAGTGATCTGACATAAAAAAAAAGGAACGGCAATAAAGCCCCTATTATAATCTGTGCAGATTTCGTCAGACGCGAAGAGGAAAAAAAACACAAGAAGCAGCCTCTGCCTCGTCGATGGTTGGAGAGATATGAAATTGCTTAGTGAATCGTCATCATTCTAGCAACAGTCGTATGTGAGAAATAATCTCTCCAGCTTTATAACCGAGCCTTTTTTAAACGCATTTGTGTTCTTCTGGTTTTCAAAGAACGATCAACCGAACTTATCGTCTTCCAAGGGGTGCCTTAACAACAACATACAAAGTAAGCAATCGGCAGAAGAACGCCAGATGAAGATCTGATTGCAACGGTTCTGACCTGTTTAAACAAAAGAACTTACAAACATTTTTGTGGTGTACGTAGGCCAGATACATATACGTTTCGATTTTCCGGCCTTGGACAGCCCGAGCAACAGTTAAGAAAATCCCGGAGAAACACCCGGCAGAAAACGTGATGGGATACATAGGATATGAATCTAAATCAATAAACAAACTGAGATTTGTATAGTTTGGTCACCGCACAGTTTGATGCAAGTCTGTGGCTCTTCTCATGACAAACCCAGATCGACCGGTTGAGTTTGGCCGATATGCTATGCTTGTAGCGGCTGACAGATCACTCGACGACGACGAGAAGGGTTGACAGATTTCAAAGTTGTGAAGAGTAAAGAGGGGGTGGTGATACGACGGGGGGGCCTTTTACATAATTCTACGAAAAGCTTGGTAATCGGTTAAAGTTTTTATTTTATTTTGTATTCACAAATTTGCAGCAGAGGGGACTTGCAGGTGTAACCAAGCGAACACGCCCACAGCCGCCCAAAGAAGGCGACGACGACGACGACGACGACGACGATGGGTGGAGGGGTAGAGAGATTGGACAGGATCAAGTGCGTGGCCAGAGATCTGACTGGCCCTGAATCGGCACCCCGGCCTCAAGGCTCACCGGCTCGCGCAGGCCTGTTCTTCTACATGAAACGGTTTGCTTCTAATCGCGAACGGTTGCAGACTCAAGCGCAGCTAGCTGACCAGTTGAAAAAAGGTCTACCTGACGGGAACAAGATTGGGTGAGCACACTGGAGATAAAGAATGAGATTAGGTGTTATTCTCGAGCCTCCCGCCTTCGTTACCCCCACTATTAAAACCCGGATCCTTGATGTTCTATTTTAGCCGACTTGATCAAAAAAAACCATTAAAAAAACCCCGCACAGCTGACAGTGAAAAATTTGAGACTGATGTCATGATCGGTGTAAGTAATGGGCTGAAGATGGCAGTTAAAAAAATAGTAAAAAGAAAGCAAGTTATCCCTCTGTGTTGATAGAAATGCAAATTGTATTTTGGCATACATACAGAGTGGTATGGAGTTTAAAGAGCACCTTTTAGGAAGACCTTCGATCTGTGGAACTGGGATATACCACCCCGGGCAGCAGGATAGTGATGATGAGATGATATTGGTGCCATGGGCTCCACTGGGCCAGGGCTTTCAGATCAAACTTGGGGCCATCATGAAAAGACTTGACTCTGGTCATCAATGGGGGCATCAGTTCAGTTAGTTTTATTTTATTTTGTGAGATGTAATAAAAAGGGGATGTCAGGCTGACGAAGAATTGTTACAATTTGAATCAGTTGACATGACCTGTGAAAGATAATACAATCTGTTACAAGTGTTTGCTGGTGCTATGTTTGTGTTAAGTTGCTTGCTGGTTGACCTAAAGAGCAGTTGTTTCACTTTCACAGAGCGAGTTGATTTTGATTTCAAGCCTAACCGCCAGGTCACATGAATAGGACCACTACCAGCCAGCAGCCCGCAACTGATCGATCTCAACTCACCTAATCAACTCCAGTCTACTCAATCGGCTACTCAGACTCAGACCATTCTCTCTTTATTATCCCTCCCCTTCGGACTGCCTCGTTTCCATTTTATTTTATTTTGTCATCTTCAACCATCTCACTCTCTCAACTCATCTGAACTTGACTCATTTTCATTCTGTCTGTCTTGTCCTTGTCTTGTCTTTGTCTTGTACTCTGCAAGAGCTCGGCTCTGTCTCTGTCTGTCCTTTTTTTTACATACACACACATCATACCAGCCAATAACACTCATCTTATATAAAAAACCCCCAATCGTCATCCTCCCCACTCGTTCACTCCCACTCTCAAAAACTCTTCTCCCACTTTCACACACCTCAACACTCGACTCAGCTTATCTGCTTTCTCCTCGTTGGCCCTCCCCCATCCGAACAATCGACTCAAGCCATCAAGTCAGTCTTTCCTTCAACATCTCTTCTCCACTTCATCCATTCCCATCCTATCCACTTAGATCATCATCATCCTCATCCACCGCCTTGATCATCAATAGAATCTCTATTCCATCATCACTCCATCAGCTCCACTGCTTAAAGCTCTTGCCATCCGCGCACCTTCCTCTTCGTATTATTCCTGGAGGCTCCGAGTTGACTGCGTCATATTCGAGCCAGTCTTCTTGGACTTGCGTGTGTCTAGACGTTTGAAAAAACCTTTTACTCAATAGCAACAATCTTGATAGTAATCCCAATAATAATAATAATAATACCACCACTAGTTCGACCACTACCACACTCAGCTAGCCTGTGGTTACATAGACCGTGAAGTAATCCTCAGCTTCTCTCTCCCGATCAATCCACCTTTCCTTTCTGTTCTGTTCCTCTAGTCGATTGTGCACACGCTCATTAACGCTCATCCATTCCCCCTGGGCCTTTTCTCTTGCCGCCCCTTTTTTCACTGATCTTTCCTCTGTCTTCTCCTTTGATCTTTCGTCCTTTCATCCAACCTGGTGCTTTGATCTCAAATCTTATTCCCTCTCCCCTCCCCCTGTTCAGACTGCTCCATAGATCTATCTTACCCGTCCCAATCGGTAGTCTTCTCACTCGCAGTTCTCCTGGCTTACCCTTTGCTTTATTGCCCTCGACCACTCGCTTTCCCAGGCTTTCGGTATTCAGGCTGCGCCCTGTGCAATCACCTCATCCGCTATTAAACGCCCAACGCCCAACGCCCCTCAACCTCTCCGCTCCAGCCATTCACTCTCTCCCGATCAGTAATTGATCTCGGGTGAGCCTTCGATTCGGCCATTCCCTTGTTTCCAACTCAAGACTTTCATTTTACTCTGTTATCCATTACTAATATTTATCCTAATCAACTTCTCCTCAGTATCGACACTCTTGATCACCTTACCTTCATTTGTCCCAGCCCCCCACTTCAAATCGCTAATCCCCGGCTTGATATTTTTATCTTTCGAAGGATCTTGCTCATTCCACCACAGCGCCTGTCTCACCTCGCGCTTAATTAACTTACCCCCGATCAACACCACTCGTTAGCCCCGACGCAGTATGCCTGTACCCTTTCGCATACAGCTAACAGTCATTTTCTTTCCGCAGAATGGCTCCTCGTCGCACAAATAGTCGCGGTGCTCACGTACGGTCGACCTCTCTTGCCGATGAGAATGCGCCGGTTAACTCTCTCGTTGGACCACAACGCTCGAAGGCTGCCCTTCTCTCCAAAGCTTCTCGTACTGGTACCCAGGGTGTTGCATCGTCTAGCTCCAAGGACTCTACTCACAAGTCTTCCTCATCGGTCGGCGGACTCATCCCCGGTCGCAGGGTGTTAGGTGACGTCAGCAACGCAGTAAAGGTCTGTTTTTGTTTGAGCTTTTTTTCAGACGCACCATTAACACCACTTGAAACTTGTTCAACAGGCTGTTATCTCTGCCAAAGCCGACCAAGATGCCAAAGACCACAAGCCAATTGTCAAACCCACGAAGGTGCGCAAGGTCGGCAGTCAAGCCTCGTTGGACCCGTCTGAGCCCTCTGTTCATTCGCGCACCGGCCTCGATGGACCTGCCGCCACCTACGGCGGGAATGCTGGAAAGAAGCTTGCGGCAACACTCAAGAATCGGTCGTCTGCTCAGAGTCTCAATTCCACCGGCGTCAATACCAAGCGGAAAACCAGCCACAAGCCATCTAGTTCATCTTCTAACCCGTGGGCCGCCGTTGCACCCAAAGTCCTACGCGAGGAGCGAAATGAAGTCGAAGTGATTGTCGACTACGATGACGACATTAAATTAGAAGACTTAAAAGAAGCGTCTCAAGATTTCGCGGAGTCCAATCACGACGAAATCTCTTCAAGAGATGAGCAGATGGTTCTTGACCCCAAAGAAGAGATCGCGAATTTTGAAGACGAAGGCTATTCTAAACCCGCAACGAAGTCAGTTACGAGACTTGAAGCCGAAGACCTCACCAGCGCTTCCGAGCAAGATATTCATGATGAAGACCTAATGTCTGAAGAGCCGCACGGTCATCCTAACCCTATGTACTCGGACGAAAATGAACTCAGTTTATGCAGAAATAATGTTGAAGACGATTGTGACTCTCACGGATCTGACAACTGGTTGTTGCTCCCAGCTGAAGAAGAACAGGAATGCAAACAAGTCATTCAAGCAATCCGACGTGATTTTCAGGAGGAATTGGACTTTTGGGACGCTACTATGGTAGCTGAGTACAGCGAGGAGATCTTCAAGTACATGGAAGAGCTAGAGGTTAGTATCATTACTACCTACACATACCAAACTGTTTACTCACCTTTCCAATCTTCACTAGGAATCCACCCTGCCCAACCCGAGGTACATGGAGGCACAAACCGAGATCCAGTGGGACATGCGGACCACCCTAATCGACTGGCTGTTACAAGTACACATGCGCTACCACATGCTACCCGAGACCCTTTGGATAGCCGTCAATCTGATCGATAGATTTCTGTCGAAGCGCGTCGTGAGCCTTGTCAAGTTCCAACTAGTTGGTGTTACTGCCATGTTTGTTGCTGCCAAATACGAGGAAATCATGGCGCCCAGTGTCGAGGAGTTTGTCTACATGACTGAAAATGGCTACACCCGTGATGACATCCTCAAGGGCGAAAAGATTCTCCTGGCGGTTAGTACATTCCCAGCCAGATCTGTCTCCCACCAAGCACTTACCAAAGTTGTTTGTTTTTTCAAAGGCCCTTGACTACAGAATCTCGCCCTACTGCTCCCCTTACTCGTGGCTTCGTCGAATTTCCAAGGCAGACGATTATGATATCCAGACGCGCACGCTATCCAAATTCCTCATGGAGCTTACCTTACTTGACCACCGATTCCTACGGGCTAAATCTAGCATGATTGCTGCTATCGGCATGTACACCGCTCGCCGAATGCTCGGTTCAGACTGGGTTTGTCGAATTCCGCTTCCCATGGGAAGTGAGCCGTACACTGACCACTGTATCTCCCATGCGCAGAGCGATGCCTTTGTCTTTTACTCTGGCTACACGGAAGCCCAACTGATTACTCCGATGACCTTCCTCATCGAGTTTTTATCGACTGATGGCTTTGAAGATCGATTCGTGTACAAGAAATACGCTAACCGAAAGTTCCTCAAAGCTAGCATCTTCGCCCGCGGCCAAGCTCTGAAAAGGGTCCGAGAGGAGTCCGGTAGCCCAGAAGCCTGATTGCCTCTTGTCACCTTGTTCGAACGCGTGAACACATGCGGACTAAAATTGGGATCACGCACTTGTACTTTTTAATTCTTTTCCCCTTAATGTATTTCGCCTACGATCCTGTGTACGTTCACGACGGGAATGACGCGAGTGGACCAATAGACCTCGACGCCGCTAGATTCTTGTGACACCGTTCAGTTTTTTGTTTTTTCTCATTCAAAAAAATGTCACCTTAGTCAACCTCTTTTGTGTTGTGTCGCAAGTTAATTTCTTTGTGCGCTCGATTCCACTTGTTTCTTCTCAAGATCCCTTTCTTTTCGCGCTGGCCCTCTCCATCCAATTCACACTTTCATTTTTTTTGTTTTGTCTCCATCACCCATGTAATCATGGTTCACACATCCATCAAAACTACAATACTCCATTCAATCTCTTTTCTCCGCTCCCCCCTTGCTTCTTGGAGCCCTCGTTCTGCAGATAAAAAAGTCATTTTCTTTGTAACAAGTTCACCCCGTGTTTTGATTCCTCCATCACTTCCCAGTTCAATTTTTTCGGTGTTTAATTCCTAGTCAGACTCTTGTCTGTGACTGAATAACCCCTCCCTTTTCTCCTCAGCCTTCCCGTTTTAGTTCCATCCATCTCTCCTCCCTTTCACCTGGAGAATACCCCTCCCTCTCAGTACAGATAGATCTCAATTCCACGGACGGATCTTCTCACTACCTAGCATCTTGATGAATCCTTGAGTTCCCTTTCGAAACTCCCCTCCAAGAACGTTTCCTTCCTCGCAAAAAAATTCTTGGATAACCAAGCAAAGATTGCAAAAGCACAAAAAAAACCCTAAAAACTTTTGTGAAGAAAGTGTTTCTATTCTATCAACTTCATATTTAGATGTCTCCAAATCCCATTTTTTTTGTCGGCTGTCATCTCTCCTGTTCCTTTTTTTTTTCTCGTGGTCGCCTTTATCATCCCCCGTGGCTGTCACCGCCACTACGTGTCTATAAAACTGGTGGCTTATCCTGTAGTTTTTTTCTCTTGCTCTTTGATCTATTCGATCAATTTCCCCTTCCCCTCCTCCAAGGTCGTCATTTCATTTGAAGTGATTGTTTTTTTGTTTGACGTTTTTTTGGTGAAACTGGTGCAATTATCAATCACATGTCATCAAGTATCCTGTTTGGAGTTTTGGCTTGTGGCACCTTTCTGTGAGACTCTCCATATCCACTGGGGCTTTCATTTCCCGTGAACAAATAGTCCATTTCAATAGTGGATTGATCATCTTTGAATCCTTGACGATGACTTCGAGTTTACACCAGGATGGCTAAGATTCTCCAGTGAGATTTCCCTAGAGACTACTTGCGATTCAGGTCAGGTGCGATGCAAGAACTTACCGATGTGGTTCGTGTGCTAGGAAATACCCCCTGAACGTCCAACCTGCAAGGACCCATCCATGATTTTGGGCTTCAGAAGGAATAATTTTCCTGTTCCAAATATCTTGCTAATGGTTTTTCCAGTTGTAAAATTTGCTGTGGGCGGCTCTGTCCAAAGTAATTAAACGTTAGGAATCCTGACGATCAGTTGTCTTCGAGCTTAATAAAGAAGTCCTGCGCGCCTTCTCCGTCGAGACTTGTATCTCGCTCAAAAAACGAGTTTATCTTTTTTTGTGCTTGACAGGGTTGGTTCAATTTTTTTTTGCCCCAACATTTTCAAACTTGAATAATATAATTGATTACCCATTGATCAGAGAAACGTCAATTGGTTCTACATATTTAATTAGTTTCTAGCCCTTTTGATCACAACTACCAAAGCGAAACTTGCAGGCTACATACAATATCTGATTCCAGCATTATTTACTTTTATGTATAACTAGTCCACAGGACACAATTCTGGGTACTGTTGTTGTGATTTTGATGGCAAGTTAAAGATCTTTTTTATCTGGATGAATGAACGTAACTACCTCCAGCTTGATTCTCCAATCCTGACATCATTGATATTCTGCATCATCAACCAAATTATTGACTGGTCCCTCCATGTTGGTTCTTTGGATGCTTTCTCTTCTAATTCTTTGTTGGATGGAATGCTAGGCATAATGGGATCAAGGGGGAGGTTTTCAATTGAGTTGATCCTGATATTTCTTATGATTTAGGCCCTGTTTGGCACAGTCATAAAGATTGGTATTATGTTGAACATTTGAATCAATAAAAACCAGACTGTCAATACAAATGTCACAAAATTGGTATAGAATGAAAGAATGCTACCTGCTCCATTATTGACAAGATAAGAATCAATGAATTGAGCCATCTCTAGCACCATAATAGCAATCATTACCCTTTGTATCTGTTTCACGTGTAACATTAATATTGAGATGCTAATGACATGCCCATTCTGATATCATAAATGATGAAGCGGGTAGCACCCTTTCTTTCTATACCAATTTTATCATATTTGTTTCAACAGGTTGGTTTTTATTGAATCAAATGTTCAATATTACACCAATTTTTATGACTGTGTCAAACGGGGATTTATTTATTGGAGTACAAGCTGGATTGTTATAAATACTTACTCATCTTAAAAATCAATTGAGTTCATTACTTTTAAACACAAAAATTGCCATAAACAAAAATAGATGTGGACTACAGGAATTGAACCCCTGACCCCAAAATTCTTCAGTGATGCTTTAACCACTAAGTTAAGTGCGCTAATGCTTGCTGGGCTCATTTCATCTACACATTATCTTATTTATCAGAGTAGCTGGATTGTTATACATACTCATCTTAAAAATCAATTCAGTTCATTACTTTTAAACACAGAAATTGTCATAAACCAACATAGATGTGCACTACAGGAATTGAACCCCTGACCCCAAAATCCATCAGTGATGCTTTAACCACTAAGCTTAGTGTGCTGATGCTTGCTGGGCTTATTTCATCTACACATTATCCACTGTTATGCTTGTATTTCCTGGGATGATAAGTCTTATCTACATTGCTTATCACTATATCAGGGTCAAGTCTTACAAAGAGTGGGTGTCAGACTGCTTAAAGTAGAATGTGATATAACACTCCCCAAAATAAACCATCAAGAAAGAAAAAAAAAGAAGAGAGAGAAAATAAGAATGTCCACTGGATTGAAGATTCAATTAAGAAAGAACAAGTGAATTATATAATTAAGGCCTTGTTCAGCACCAATATATTTGCTCGATATAATTTAATTTGTTGTGACATCTGATCAAGTTTTGGCAGACCTGATCAGATGTCACAAAGAATGTCAGGCAAAAAACACATATATCACACAATATATATCGGTGCCGAACGGGGCCTAAGATATATTGTCAGTCTTAGAGTTACTGCCGGGTATCCAAAAGACTGCAGAACAATTCAGTTTAACACTAATCCCGTAAGCCCACCCACCTCCTTTCAAATAATAAACTTTATCCATCATCTAAACATAATCTTTCACCCAATCGCACACCAATCCCTTGGTGGAGGTCCTCATATCACCACCTTGTGGGAATTGGACCTAGGGCAATGCATGACCTCACCTTTGCCTCTTTATATACTCTTTGAATCTTTTGTTTTCCATTTCACCACTACCTATCCTTTTGTATATTGAACCTCTCATTTGACTTCTTGCCTGCACCGCACTGGCACTCTCTACCCAAACTGTCTTGGATCTCCCCCCTTCCTTATGTGTACCATCCCTATACTTCACTCGTTGTCTACATATTCTTATTTCTTTAATCCTACACCCCTGCTCTATCCCCCTGACCAGCATGATTAGAACCACTCATTTCAATGCGGTCTTCCTGCTACCAAATGCGTCTCCCACAGCTTTGGCTGTCCCACACTGCAACATAAACAGTCATTGGTCTTTTTGATGGATTTCCACTCACAGTCCGAACACACACTCCCTTTGCCCGATACACAAAAGTACATATTCTTTTTTGATCAAAGTAGGACATCTGCAACGCACACCTCCACTAAGTTAGTTCATTCATCCGTATTGTCATCACCCTCATCTCCCTAGCTATCCAGTGATCCTTAAAACCTAAAAACCCATGTAGTCATATATCAATAACAAACCAAATTTTTTGACTACTCATCCCTTCTGTAAACACCACCTCTCCATATCCTATCTTGCTCGAAGTGCCCACATTGTAAACAACACAGTGATATTTCCTTCTTGACTATGAGCGCAGAAAAGCTGAAAGTAAACTCTAGTATTATAATTATTATAGGGGCTTCGAAAAATGACTTCCAAAATTTCCATCAATGACTCCCATGGGAGTCGTCAGTGGAATTTTGATTTTTTTTTGGGTGTTGTTGGCAAAATTTGTCAAAAAATGAGCAAACAAAAAAAAATATGACTTTGGAATGGACAGTCCAAATGGGCTAAAGTTTCAAATAGGCAAATAGGGTCCCCCATAAACACTCTGAAAAAATTTGGACCCCATTGCACGCACAGAAACCATTTGTGTGGCATAGCCCATTTTCCCAATTTTCCTACTTAAATTCATCAAAAAAATATATATAGATCTTCAATGAGTGATCCAGGCCATCCAAACTTCATCAGTAACCAATATTGAAGCTTATGAAAAATAATCAGTTCAATATCAATCCTCAAAAGCCTTTGGGAATTTTTCTTTGTTTTTTTTCACTTAGCCGGACCAAAAAATGAGTCTTTCTTCAGAATTTGGGCAAACTCAAATGAGAACCTGTGTATTTCCCACCAAATAAGATCAGAAATCTAAAAAGGAAGAGAAACAGGTAAAGAATAAATCACAACTCTTTAAAGAAAAAGGAAAAGGTCAAAAAGAAAACAAGCGCCAAAAAAAACAAAGAAATCAGAAAAGACCAACAAATAAGAACTAGTAATTTCTATTCTTTTAAGGCCCAGCTTCAGCCTTCAGATCTTCATTTAGTTGAAAACAGGAGGAATACTTTTCCTCCCAGGCCAAAGCTTCAGGCACTGCATTGATCTGCCATTGCCTTAAGACCTGGGGGGCAGGAAAAAGGTCAGGATCCTTGACCTGGACTACAACAAAGTGTGAATGAGAAGAAAGGAAAGCAATGAAGATGGGGGGATTGCTGTTGGGAGGGGAGAAGCAAGGGAAGAAAGTTTGGGAATAAGAAGTTGAAAAGAAAAATACTGGCGTGTTGAAAGCATTGGCCATAAGGTCACCTGTTGTTGGCATTGACATCCAATTTGATTTACCACAGGGGCCAGAAGATTTGACTTTGATTCTCTTTAAGACAGGATCAAGTTTGTCGATGAAAGAGTTGTCAATATACCATTGTGCTCGGTTGGTGAGATCCTTGCAGAGTTCCTCTCAAATTTCCAAGTGTTTGTGTTGGCCTTGACAAAGACAAAAGGAAGCAACCCAGAACCCGCAGTGACCATCAGCCTCGACATTTAGGACTTTTTCAACGTATGGCTGGATAATTTCAGGAAGAAGAGGGATGAAAAGAGGATTTTTCAGTGGTGTTTTACCAGCAGCTTGAATGGGATGAATCTTCTTCTTTAATGGATTTTCTTCTGATTTACTGGGTTCTTCTTTCTTGACTGTAGTTGATCAAGTGATTTTGTGAGCCCTGCTCCTCACAGGCTCACACAAACATGTCACACGATTACATAAGCCTGTTCTCTCTTGTATTTAGTCTCATCCTTTCCCTTTACCTAGACATCAGAGATCTTTCTCTCCTGTCTAGGTAAGTACCATATCTCCCTTCATTCTCTTCTCATTTCCTTTTATCACTATCATTCATTTGTAGATACTAATGAGAGATCTTTTTCTCCTGTCTAGAACCGCAATTCATCTTACGTTGGTACTAGAACTTCACTCAGGAGCTATTGAGCTCCTTTGCTAGTGCCTATCCGACAGACAGTGAATAGTCCAAACGGGACTCTTACAGATTTTCTTTGTATTCTTTTCTTCTTCTTTCCTTCCTCCTTGTCTTCTTTTTTCCTCTTCTTATCCAAGATTTCAAACGACAACAGATCCCTTTTGGTTGACTTCAATTTTTTCAAATCTCCAGCCGGTCTTCCACGCCCGTTTTGAGTGATTTCTTGGGCATTTTGACGTCCACAACAGTTGCAGATCCTTCCAGAAATCAAGAAATAGCTTGAAGATGGTTGGATCTTTGTGTGGGATTCATTTTGAGGAGTGATTTCCGGACTTGTTCAACTTGATCTTCATCATCAGCGTCAGGATCTATGTTCGTGGTTTTTTGATCCTAAAATGCCAAAGAAGGGTTGTCAGTATGAGGAATATGATCAAGAGAAATAATTGATGAGGATTGATGGGTTTTGGGTCGAGTTTGGTGGTTGGCAGCCTAAGAACACAAAAAAAAATTGGCGACGACTCCTGTTTTGAAATTTCTGGGTTGCAAATTACATGGACGACTCCCAAAAAAAAAAAAAGAAAATCAGGATTACATATAACAAAACTTGAAATAAAGAGAGGAAAACCTCTCAGTAAGGCTATGAGAGGGTAAGGAAGAGACTGATCAAGTCCAATAGGAGGAAGGAGGCGACAACTCCCATTTTGTTTTTTTCCGGCCGCGTTTTTGGACAGACGACTCCCAAATCCCCCCCCCCCCAAAAAAAGAAAAAAAAAATAGCGACGACTCCTGTTTTGAAATTTCCGGGTTAACAATCCAAGTATAATAAAGCTACACTTTTGATTCATCTGTTACCTCCGGGATGAGCAACTTATGCTAGATTGAGGGGGGGCTTAGGTTCTAGGCCCCTTTCCCCTTTACTTGTTTTTGGCTGGCCCGAGTCTTCTATTCTTCTTAGAGGACTCCAAGCCATCCGGGTATGGGTGTAGGGCCCTAGCCGCCAGCACAGCGTTGGGCCCGGAGCACAAATCTCTCTCCTCAAAAGGGGAGGCGCCCCGGGAGGGCAGGAGATTTCTGGGACGGTGGGCGGGGAAATTTTTTTGAAATCTGATAGATTTCGGCCTGCGGGAGTGGTAAGGTTTAGAGTAGAATTCTTGGCACTGTTTTTACTGTGGTTGGAAACTCGCCCGGGATTCAACTCTGTCCGCAGCCGAGGTCTCGGATGTGGCTTACCCACTCTGCGCTCCGCAGGCCTCCCTGCGGATGCTACTCTATGGACTTCTGTCCCCTCTCCCCTTCGTCCCTCCGGGAACAAGGCAAGAAAACCAACTTCGAGGGTTCCCCCTAAGCTGACCCCCTGAACACCCGTTGAGTGCTCTACCCCCGCAATGCATCAAACAAAGATATGGGGGTGGGGTGTCGAATTACATAATCTCGAATGCTCTCATTCTTATAACTTCTTCCCTTCCCCTTAACTCGCAATTTCCATACAACCCTTAACGTAAGCTTCTCCCTTCAATTTATGTTTCATCCCTTAATATTTTTCTGTATTAACTTTTTTTTCCTTTTTCCAGGGTCTTGTTCCCTAAAGCTCTTTGGATGCATGGACCCTTTTTGCGTTCCTCGGCCCATCATCATCATCCCCTAACGCGGTCGCTTACCCCCTTCTTTCACCATTCTTTTTGTTTCAACGACCCCCACTCTCACTAACGCCCCTTCCTTTCAACTCCTTCAGTCGATCGTTAACTCCGTCTATGGCTCAGCTGGACTTCGCGGCATCGAACCCGGCCTCTGGCGTGCCCAGCTCATTCGTGCTACCCTCCGCGCAGCTCAACTCATCCAGGCCATCTGGACAAAGCTTGGCGGTAAGGCTGGCGTCATTCTCGACGACCAAGGTGAAGATGGCAGGGGGGTCAGCCTTATCACACTTCTCTCTCTCTCCATACTAAATCGCCATCCCTGATTCTTCAAGCGTCACCCCCCTAAACAAAAAACTTGCTTCTCTTGTCCAGCATTATGAGGTATGGCTGTGGCCCTGCGAGTCAGTTAACTTGGTTCAGAGGCATCGATCTGATTTTTTTGGCTGTTTTTTTTAACAGGTTTCCGATTTGCTTCTTACCCCACGGTTGAGGGAGGAAGGAGGATCGACCGCTGCCAAGTAAAGGACGAGGCCGGAGGAAGGAGATTTCTCCCTTCCTCCATTCTTCCGGTACCAAGTACCTGTCGAGGGATGACGGGCACGCCTTTTTCGGCGATTCACGGCGTGCAGAGCCGGCACACCAAAAAAAGGATGCAACCGACGTGCACGCCAAAACAGCAGGGTGTGCTCGACCAGCACGGCCGCACGCCCATTTCCTCTCGGCCTTCGAGACCCTACAGTCTCGCCAGTCACAGAAACTGTAGGGTCTCAATGACTGGGAGGGTTCCTTTCGGCCAAAGAGACTCTCCAGTCTCGGTGACTGGGAGGAAATCCTCCCAGTCATCGAGACCTACAGTCTAAATGACTGGTTCCTTCCAGTCATTAAGACTGTAGGGTCTCGATGACTGGGAGGGTTCCTGTTGGCCATCGAGACTCTATGTACAGTCTCGGTAGACCCTACAGTCTCGGTGACTTGGAGGAAATCCTCCCAGTTACCGAGACTGTAGAGTCCTCCCAGGTTCCTCTCCGCCATCGAGACTCTACAGTCTCGATGGCTCGGAGGATTTCCTCCGAGTCATCGAGTCTCAATGACTCGGAGGATTTCCTCCGAGTCATCGAGTCTCAATGACTCGGATGATTTCCTCCGAGTCATCGAGTCTCGATGACTCGGAGGAATCCTCCCAGTCACCGAGTCCCGATGCCTGGCAGGTGCTGCTCCTTTTGTCCGGTTTGACCTGTGCTTGGTACCGTTCGGTCGACTGGAGGAAGGAGGTTTCCCTCCTTCCTTCGATCTGTACTTGAAGTTGGTATCGGTCGAAGGGAGGAAAGAGGTGAAAGGGGTTTTTGGTGGTGCTCAGCCAAATGCATAATGTGGTTGAGCATCTGCCTTAGTCTAGTGCACTGGGAAATGGACTAAGGCAGAATTGTGCACCTACCTAAGGCTAAGGGTACACCACTAAGCAGTGTTAGTAGGGTCACAGTAAGGTTTCAGGTGGAACTGAAGCTTGCTGCATGTCAACTGGCAGCAGTTGAAGCAAATTTTTTTGCAGTGCATACAGGTGAAATCCTAAGAAGCAATTAAAATGATTAGAAAGAAGAAATCGTTTGTGATGTATTTACTATCTAAAATTGACATAAGAAAAAATTTCACCATATAAGACATAGGCAATGATCTGAACACATGATGAAATAAAATGAAAGATCGGAACTTGTCATTGATGTAGCAATTAAATTTCTTTCAGTGGTTGCGTGATAATTTTCATTAGTTCAGCTGAGACCAAATCATTAGTAGTTCTGATCGTGATACGTGCCATCCGTGATTTTTGAATTTGGTGAATTTTTTAACATTCTTCTCTCTCTTTGGTATATCTATTCATGCATCTTTTAATCTCTCACCTTCTGAGAAGTTTAAGTTACTTTGTTATCCTAAACCTATTGTCAACCCTTCAGTGGTCAGAAAACATGCATTGGCCCGCTACAAAGCAGTTTTTTTTCTTTCTTCTTCTCCCCTTGCATTTTGACTCTTTTTTTTCCATTTCTGACAAATGTAACACTTTTTTTTGTCTTGTTGTTGGGCTTGGTTTTAGGATCCTGGATGTGCTGATAATGAATAGAGTGAAAGAACTCCCTGATTGGTTGTTTGAAATAAAAAAAATGACAGATTCATCAATTGTTTTTTTTTACTGTTTGATTCTATCATGTAACTGTTCCTATGAACAACCAGATCATCATCTGTTTTCTCTCAATTTCTTTCTCCCAGGTCTCCCCTTTCCCCTCTTTTCTGTTATTCTCAAAGACCTTTCCACGGGGATATCTCCAAGTGAGTTTTCAAAGTTATTAGTCAGTTGTTTCAAAGTCTGAGATGATAATTTAGGGTCTATCAACTTCCACGCTCTGGTCAGGATTTGCAACAATGCGGTCAGTTTTACATTGACATCGAACATCACACAACATGTTTATAAACAACTACCCATTGGAGGTGAGTCTGAGGGGAATATCAAGTCAATGGGACCTGTACTTTGAGGCATGCCTTACCTGCGTATTCAATGTGTTGGGGTGCGGCACCACCAGTCAACCAATGTCAATAAGCCAAAACCCAGGAGAGCACCCCAGCGTCTATGGTTGGCTTGGGGGGGGGGGGGGGGACAGTAACCCAACTCCAGTTTTATGTAAATTGAGGACAATTCTCAAGGGGCATAAGAATGAACCAAACATGGATGGTCATTCAAAACAGGCCCAAACATTGAAGTGACATCTCCTGTTAATTTTTGGCAATTTGAAACATCAGGGTTTCTGGTTGTTTTTAACTGAAGTATTGGGCCAACTCTTAAGCTAATATACTATGGCTAACCTAATGTCAAGTTGCACACCAACTTAATCATAAGGGTTAAGTTGGTTTGAGGCTCAAACCTTAGAGGAGGGGGTGGCAAAGCCGCCTTGGACTCTAGTTATATGGACGACTACCAAAAAAAAAAAAAAAACCCACACTACATATGTAAAAAATGGAAATAAAGAGAAAAAAAATAGCAGTAGGGCACTGAGAGGGTGTGGAAAGGACTGACAGAGTCAGATTGCTGTTGAGAGGCGAAGACTCCCATTTGGACTTTTTTGGCGACATTTTTAGACTGACGACTCCCAATCCTGGCAAAAAAAAAAAAAAAAATAGCAATGACTCCCATTTTGAAATTTCGGGGTCAATAATTTTACAGACGACTCCAAAAAAAAAAAAAAAAAAAAAAAAAACCGAAAAATGGCATGCTACATATGTAAAAAGTGGAAATAAAAAGGAAAAAAACTTACAGTAAGGAAGGGACTGACCAAGTCAGATTGTTGAATCAAGTCGACAAATCCCATTTCTAATTTTTTGGCACTATTTTTCGATGGACAACTCCCATTTTTTTCGATTTTTTCCACCAACAACTCCCAAACTCAACCCAAAACTCCCCAGGGTTGAAAAAAATAGAGAAAAGAGGGGGGAAAATATGAAAAAACATACCTTGATGTGCCATTGGAGGTGGAACTCCTCTGGCTCGACCAATCTACCATT
This sequence comes from Puccinia horiana, assembly GCA_001624995.1. Lineage (NCBI taxonomy): Eukaryota > Fungi > Basidiomycota > Pucciniomycetes > Pucciniales > Pucciniaceae > Puccinia > Puccinia horiana. Next base: position 923,554 of record LWDY01000014.1, read on the forward strand.
TTTGGCCAGCTGAGCAAGGTATCCCAGTACAAATGTGATGATTTCCGTTGCATTTGGCGTTCGTGGGGAGTTTGGCACCTTAAAGAAAGTTGTTCTGCGCGCTCCGGAGGGCATAGTGAGTGATCCCTCCGTGGCAGTTGTGGAATATCTGGCCAATGCTTCTGAGTGAGTTGATTTTTGTTGATGGTAGTGGGCAGAAATTTCGTGAGCTTGATCTTCCAACACATTTGATATGACCTTGATGACGGCTGCAAAAGAGTATTGGGGGCCAAGGAGTTGTTTTTTGATGTATGAGTGGCCTGATTCCATTCTAGAAGTTGTCCTGTTGTCGAAGTGAGGGATATTCTTTGACCAAGCATTTGCGTACTTTTCACAAACTGGAAGCCAAGTTGTCATCATGTACTTTTGAAAATCTGGACGCTATTCAGAAGCAAACCATTTGAAAGAAGAGCAGAATTCAGATTGGATGGGGAGGCGGATAAGATTGTTCCAGTGTTGAATCATCTTTGCAGCATTTTTCGTGAGGTTCTTTGAGATGTGCCAAGTACAAAGCATATGATAGGAGTTGGGGAAAGCCGCCAAGATAGAAATGATGAGTGCCTGTTCACGATCGGTTACTAGAACTTCTGGCAGAGGAATTTTGTTGGATTTAAAGACAGGAAGGAGCAATTTGAGAGCCCATTGATAATATTCCTCGGTTTCTTTGGCTAGGAAACAAAAATCCAAGCTGAAAGATATGTCTGCTCCAGTGACGCCGGCGATGTGAAGAAGGGGCATTTTGTATTTGTTTGTTTTGTACGTGCAGTCGAGGAGAAGAATGTAGTGATAGGAGGAAAGGAGTTTGACGTAGAGAGAATGAATGCAAAAGAGTCCCTTGAGAGTGCCATTGTCATCAACCTTGGTAAAAGTAGAAAAATTGGACTTTGCTAGAGTTTTGTTGAGGTGGACAATGGGGCTGCATCCGTCTAGAAGTTGATGATGAGCTTTACTTCGTGCAGAGTAGATTGTGGCTAGGATGGTTTCATCGGGATGAGTCTTTTTGAGTGCTTCAAGGATTGCCTGGGGCTTCAGTCCAGCTTTGCTAAGGTTCTTCATATCTTCAAAGAGAGATTTCGAGAGTTTACGATTGGCGGTGTGCGCAGCGGGATGATTGTGATTGGGATTGGAGACAGAGAACTTCCAGTGATTGAGCTTCTTCTGGAAGTGAGCTGAAGCGGCCAAAGGACAATTGATCAACCAAGAGACTTTTGGAGCTGGTCTAGTGTTGCCTTTAAGTTTGTTTTGTGCTGGGGTTCCCCCTCTAGAAAAAACAGAAAAAAAAGCGGAAAATCAGTGAAAAGGTGCAAAAAAAGCGGTAAAAGAGAGGGAGAAGAGTGATGAAAAGAAGATAAAAAAGGGTGATGAGGGTGATGAGAGAAAAATGAGGAGGAAAGAAGTGCACACCTGAGATGTTGCAAAGAAAAAACGAAAAGCGGAAAATCAGTAAGATCAACATAATAATGAGGAAATAATTTGAGAAGAAGATTGAAATTACCTGTCACATTTAAAATGAATAATCTTTCCAGCAATTGTCCTCTTCATCACAATGGCATAGCCATGTAGCTGAGCAAATTCTTTGATTGAAGTCTTCAGAAGTTCAGGATCCTTGTATATTCCAGGCGGAGGGGCTGGGATTATTCCTTCTTCATCATTATCTTCATCTTCTTTTTTCTCATCTTCATTCTTATCTTGGTTTTCATTTTTTTTTCTTCTTCTATTTCTTTCTCATTTTCTTGTTGTTCTTTTTCATTTTCTTGTTGTTCTTGTTGATCTTCTTTTTCTTTCTCATCTAGTAGTTGGAGACACTTTTCTATTATCTCATTTTGGTCTTTTTCATTTTTTTCATTTTCATTGTTTTCATTGTTTTCATTTTCACTAGACTCCAAGGTGGCTACGCCACCCCCTTGTCTGATTTTTGAAACTTGAGTTTATCATTTGGTGACAATCACCAAAGGTACCAAAACTCACAGCTAATCATGTTTGAGGCCGGTGCCAGCACCGACTGTTTGCCTCATCTTATTCCTAATCATTAAGCTTAAAACAAAACTCACATCTATAGCCATCCTGGGTCATTCCAACAACAGAAATATTCATCAAGATTTGGACAGGACTACACATCCATCCCTTGCCATAACTCAACCTCCCTCCTTCTTCCCACAATTTTTCAGGAGTTTAGACTGATTTGGTTTTGCTACATATTCTGAGTTGAGATTTTTATTTTGCCTTGAGAGCCATTATGGAGGAATCAAAGAAGGTTGGCTACAACATGGCTTCATCTCTCATGTTTTTTTTGTCAATATTTAAGCCAATTTGATCATTGTATGGATGTCATAGGGACTCACCTGCCTGTTTGGATGACAATCTCAAGTAGGGCAGGACACTACTTCTTAGAGAAGTTCAAGACCCCTGATCTGTTCTGGAAACATGGTGAATGGCACATTTGAAATTGAAATGGAATTCAAAAATTTTGGACATGTTGGGTTTTCTGGTTGCAAAAGAATTTAATGGGCTAACATCTTCCCATTCAAGTCCAGTTGCAGTTATTGTTAGAATATTATTCATCTGTGCTTTACTTGAACATACTATGTTTGCAATCGTGAGGATCCCAGTGTGGATTGCACCAAAATCTGTAGACAACACCTCAAAAGCCATTCAAAGAATAACAGAATCTCAAACCCCATGGGGTGCAAACATCAGATTGCCTTTTGTTTAGAATTTCTTGGTTGCCATTGGGGGGCCACACTATTTTGAAAATGGTAGTAATTAAGAGCAACTCCTGAATTGTATTGCTGGATGTCAGTACACCTGCCCAACAAGTGTTTGTCATGATTGTCTCCTGTTGTGTGTTAATGAAAATTAAAGCCTTCAAGGAAACATCTCACCTTAGTACAATTCCTTTGCAGATTTCTGTATCCTACAAGGAAAAAAATCAACAAGTCAAGTTACGCGGAAGCGAGAGGGAAAAGGTGGGTGGATGACTTACCTGGTAGTCTGGTATCACACACTGGCAAGGTGAATGCGCAATCACCGTTGAGTCGGTTGATGGTTTCACTACAGAACAAATAGGAAACTGATATATAAGCCTTATCATGAAGAAAGAGAAAGCTAGAAGGTTTCAACTTACACAATTGTCGTCCAGTTGGATGGATGGGGTGAGCCGGCAGCCTTCATTTGAGCTTGCAATTTCTCTTGAAAGCTCTAGGGAGCCAAGATCAGATACTTGGTCTCAAATCCATACTTCTGAGATAACAGCTTGGTGTTGGGTATCTTGTCATCTTACACTGTGGAACTACTCTTGGGGAGAATAGAGCTTGAGAGGGATAGGTGCTTGAAGGGCTGCCTCTCTGTTTAATAGCTGGTAGAGTAAATTGAACAAGAATAAGAGTATGGACTCTTAAAGAAAGATGCGGCTGATGAAGATTCTAGATTCAGGGGAGGGAAAGGTGAAAACCCAGACTGGTTACTGGTGTTATCAAGGGAGGAGGAAGTGAAAACTCAGACTGGCTACTGGTGTAATCAAAGAGTAAAGAGGTGAAGACCCAGACTGGCTACTGGTGTAATCAAAGGTAATGAGATTTCTACTAAACTAATATTCTAATAAGACTGTGACCAAGGCTAATCAATGCTCCTGAATGATTCTAATTGACAAGGTGTAAGTAATAATGACCAGGGCTAGTAATCTATCTACTAATTGCTAGGGAACAAGGTAAAGAATAATTGACCAGAGGACTGATGGTGAACAAATGAGGGGGGAAAGCAAAGCTGCTTATAAAAGGAAAGAAACAACTGGGCAGAGGCCACCATATGTGGGCAATGTATGACAAAAGAGGAAAAAGGCTGAAACCAAGGGGATGTAAAAAGTGGCTGTTGAGTATGCCATGGAAGTGAAACAAAGGATTGTGGGGTATACCATGGAAATGGTGGGGAAGGAAACACATCTATGCAGAATGCCACAAGGAGGCAACTGTAAATGCGGTATAGGATACTGATTGAGGTGGAACAAGTTTGGAGAGGAATATAAGAGTGAGGGGGGTATGATACTTTCCATTGGTGAAACTTGTGGTTGTTGTATGTCCTGGGTATTGGGTGTTGATGAGCTGCCATGTGTCTTGTGATTGTCCTGTGATTTGTATTTAATGTGTGATTGCTTGTTGATGAAATATATCCAAGTTTTGATTGTTATGTGACAGGTGTGAAGAATGACTACAGTCCATGGTGTTGTGTGATAGCTGAGATGAGTGGATAAAGTCCTTGTTGATGTGTGACAGGTGGAATAGAGGTGTGCTGGATATGTGTTTAGGATTGGCTTACCACACCACTCTGACAATTTGCATCAAGCTACACCAAAAACAAGCATCTCAGTCTCCAGTTCACATCGGATATCCTATGAAATATCCATTACAGTTTGTCTTTGTTGCAGTATGATAAGGCCTCAGGTCCTGAAAACACTCCATTAAGCCTGTCTCCACTACACATAGCCTGGGAGGATTCCAAGAACGATATGAGTTCGAGTCCTCTCCACAAAAGTGTTTAGGAGTCTAACTTACATTTCCACAACAGCAAACATTTTCTGTTGCAAAATCACCAAGGGAAAGAAAGAAGAAAAACACAAGTGTCAAAATTTCGAACTTTGTGAGAGGATGGTTAAAAAGGACTCACCAAGGATTTGAATAACTTGGAGATCATCGTCAATTGGGCCAGCTTCTTGGCATTTGTTGGAGTTTGGACTTGTTAGAGTTAGGAGAAAGATGGATTGCATTCTTGCCGACATTACAGACTCCCAAGTCAGAGCTTATTGGCAAGCTGAGAACCGAGTTGATGTTCATCAAAATCACTTTGTTCAGCTGGCATTGTAACCGACCTATGTCCCTGCCCAGTTTGGCGTACTGGATCATGATTTAAACAGAGTGATGTCAGTTTGAGACGGACCAGAACAAAAAGCAATGGTGGGCCGCTACGCTAATTACAATATTTGCCCACTAACTGTTAGGGTAGTGTTCCATTTTTTCTCATTAAATTCTGTAGCTTTAGAGAAAGCTAACATAATCTACGCTAAATGTTAGTGTAGTGATTATTTTTCCCTTCAAAATTTTTGTAATTCTAGTGAAATTAACCAACACTACACTAACTTGTAGCATAACTGTTTTTGTGCTAACATTTTTTTCTCTATTTGTTAGTGTAGCTCAATCTTGCTACATTATGCTACACCAAACTTTCAAATCTAGCAAGACTCAAAAAAAAAAAAAAAAAAGAAAAGAAAAAGAAAAGAGGAAAAAAAACATTTACAGGTAAAATTTGCATCATATCACGAAATGATTTGTTCTTTGATAGCTATGATAAATCTTTTCATGTCTCCGTCTGAGATTGTTCTTTTCATTATCATAGTTAAAGTCTAAAGTGTAAGAATATCAAATGAATAAGGAAAACAAAAGAAAAAAATATGTGTGGTTGATCAGGTTGATCAACATTGATTTGAGATGTCAAGTCTGATGGTCAAATGTAAAGTGTTTTTTTCTTGTACTATATATCTCAAGTGAAACTTTAAGTGTTCTGAGGTCAAATATGGTCCACTGTGATCAATTGCAAGAAAGCTTACATAATCTGAGTTGAAATATGGAATGATGGTTTTGCCACTATGCTAACAGTTAGTGTAACTTGAAAGACCACTACACTAATGGTTAGTGTAGCTTGTGTGCAAACTAACGGCACTATCCATCATCTAACAGGTGATTTGGTTAGTGTTAGCTAATTTCTTTCATCTGCGCTAACAGCTATTTAATTTTCTCTGAAATATTCTGTAATGTTAGATAGGCAACGATTGATCTAACAGTTAGTTTTGGTTAGGGTAGCTTATAAATCTAACACTACGCTACACTAACGCTCCTGTTAGTGTAGCTGGCCCACTGTTGCAAAAAGCCAAAAAGAAAAAAAAGCTCACAGGCGGCAAATTTGTCGGTGGACAAGGTCTCCTTATGGTGTTGATGGCGAAGGGTAGCAGCAACAGCCTCACCTTCCAGGATAGCTGTGGCAGCCTCTTCTGAGGCGACAGTGGCGATGGGGGAAAAGAACAACATTGCGCTGGTGGTCGCAAACACGATGGCCATTAGCCGGCAATAGTGAGACCCATTGATTTGACTGCGTCGATCAGGGTACTAAAAAAATACTCAACATCATTCTTCTGCGATAGCAATTCCATAATGGTTTCTGTTGGCCGACTACAGCATCCCAACATGCAGAGAGCTAAGATGGGCTTACAAGTCAATGACTGCCAACGAGGAAGCCTCTGTTTGTTTTGGGGGGAGGGGGTGGGGAGAACCGGGTTAGTAAGGTGGGTAGACAATAAGATGAACTGTCAGCTAACCTCGGACCATGCTAATAGCACCTTGGAAGGCTTCAAAGAGTGAATTCCTGTAAAATTACATTGTTGAACGGAGTAGAGCACGAGCCAATCAAGCTTTGTAACCGGTACACATGGCTAAATATATAAGAGATTCATGAATTAATTGTTGTTGTTTTTTTGCGCCAATCAATCCATTGGGGAAGGAAGGTTATTTTACCTGACCAGCTAAACAATGTTGCCCGATTCAGCATGAACTTTTCTTGCATCTTCCTTAATGTGATCAATCAGAGGCCGGACAGGATGGGAAGGAGTCAGCGCCTCAAGAGTTGAATGAGGAAAATAAATAAGCAAAATGAGGAGATCTGTTTACATTTAAGGCCATATTCTAATTTCTGTCTGCCTGGGTAGTTCGGTTTAAGGGAGTGATGAAGGTAAATGGAAATGGTGAAGGGAAAGGGAAGTGCAGAGCACGAAGGTAAAGAGAGAGTATGAAGCAAGGTCGACACACCAAATGATGGCTAAGGTGCCACAGAACACCTTAGTGGCCCATCATGTGGACGTTGCAGTGGAAAGGAAGGGTCCAAGTGCCCTGTAGGTGACGGAAGGCTGAAACGGCAAGTGGTAGTAGCATTTGATCAGCCAGTACAAGTATCCTCAGCAACACATGGAAATATTGTGAAGAATTAAGGTACGAGTTCAAACAGGAAAAGTATGGACCAGGAATGGGTAGAGGGGTGAAACTTACAGGAAGGGTCCATGGCAAAACGGATGAACACAAAGAGGATGATAAAATGGTATAAAGAGAGGATCGCATTCGCTGGGATTGGACACCCCACCCCCATATCTGTGTGTGATGCACTGCGGGGGTAGAGCACCACCCCGGTGTTCAGGTGGAAACCCTTGAAATTGTGTTTCACAAAAGTGTAGCTTTATTATACTTGGATTTTTTTGTGTTGAGGTTGAGCTGGAAGGGCTGGAGGAGATTGGGATTTCATTTTGGGGATGGGATGGGGTTGGTTGTAAGTGGGTAGTTGAGGGGACACGTCAGTGTTTTTTGACGTATGACTCGCAAACTCTGAACTGGGTTTGGAGTTTGTGAATCGACACCCCTGTGGGTGTCGTGTTTTATGGTTCTGACTCCTGTGGGGATGATTAAAATTATTAAAAAAAAAACTCAAGGTTTTGTAGGGACAACTCCCAGGCCTGCGGCCGGAATTCGACTGACGACTCCCAAAATCCATGTGGACCCAGTCGTGGGAGTTGTTGGGAGTTGTTTTTCAAAGCCCCTAATTATATAAAATAATTATGGTTCCAGAAGAAGACAATTCATGTGAACTTATGTGGGTTCCTTCAGTGGAACCAAACCCAAATTCCTGCTCCTTTGGGTACTTGAACTTATCTCTGGAAGTACCACAAGAAATATGAATATTAGTGTATTTGTGGACTGTGCACCAATTGTAGCAACCAAATACCTCTGTTTTTCATAATCTGGAGTGCTACCAGGTACAAACAAGGTTTGGATTATTATTAAGAACCTTGTATAAAAAGATGAGAGAAATAATTCTACAAGAATTCAAATAGGATTCTAGAACATTCTAGAATTGTAGAATTAAAAATGGGACTTCAAAAAACGACTCCCAAAAATTGGACGAACGACTCCCATGGGAGTCGTTGGTCAAATTTCAATTTTTTTTTGGGAGTCGTCGCGAAAATTTCACAAAAATTGAGTCAAAATAAAAAAATTATAACTTTTGAATGGCTGGTCCAAAAGGCCTAAAAATTTCAAATACACAAATAGAGCCCCCCATGAGTCCTCGGATAGAATTTCAACCCCATTTATGTGGTGTGGCCCAATTTCCAAATTTCCTACTTTGATTAATACAAAAAAGATTATATATTTAGAATGAATGATCCAAGGGGTCCAGAAATTTTACAGTAATAATTCATGATACCATTTAAGCTTTTTAAAAAACAGCGGCTCCATATCATTTTTCAAAAGCCTTTGGGAATTTAATTTTTTTGTCCATGTAAGTGGGAAAAAAATAAAAATTCCCCAAGACATTTGGAAAATGATATTGAGCCACAATTTTTTCACAAGATTCAATGATCTCATGAATAATTTCTGTAAAATTTTTGGACCATTTGGATCCTCTGTTTCAAATTTATCATCCTCTTTGTATTGGTTAAAGTAGGAAATTTGGAAATTGGGCTACACCACGCAAATGGTTTCTGCGGGTGCAATGAGATTGAGTTTTTTTCATAGGAATAATGGGGGGCTCTATTTTTGTATTTGAAATTTTTAGGTCATTTGGACCAGCCATTCAAAAGTTATAATTTTTTTTCTTTGCTTAATTTTTGCTAAATTTTCATGAAATTTTCATGATGACTCCCAAAAAAAAAATCGAAATTTGACCAACAGCTCCCATGGGAGTTGTTCGTCAAATTTTTGGGAGTGGTTTTTCAAAGTCCCTTAAAAATACCTCCTGAGGCATCATTGCCTGTGTAAATAAATATCTCATGAGGTATTGTTGCTAGTAAAATTATATTCTTAGAAGAGCAATACAATACATCATGCAGCCAAGGGTACATAGAATGTACTTGGCTTGAAGATCTATGCAGGGAAAAAAGAACACAATCAAAATTTCAACTAGGACCTTCCTGTAACATGAAGAGAGGTCTCCAAAGAATATAACAGGGTGGCCATGTCCAGCAATGCTGGGTCTGCTACACCAGCTGTAGCAGTAGTGTGGCACAGCACAGCGTAATTTGGCTAACAGATACAGGTTTTCTGTTTACTTTTAGTAGAGTTTATGCTATTGCTACATGCCCAAGCCTCCACAAGGAGGCCATTACGCTGTGTGACAGCCATTTTTAGCAGAGAAACCCACCAAGAATGGTGCAACACAGCATAGAAGCACTGAAAAGGCCACAAACACTACAGTGTTTGACTGCTATGCTGCACTTTTTTCCAAAAAAGTGCAGCATAGAGTAGAAGCCCAGTTTTGTATCCAACCATGGATCCTCAGCATGTTCACCCACTCAAGTTTCAGTAAGTAAGAGTGAATAAGCTCCTCCTCCTACTAGAGTAGTGTTTTCCAAATCCTTACCCTGAGTACCACTGCAGTAACAGTAAAGCTCACTTAATTATCCCCATGACTGCCAACATAATTGGCTAGTTTGATGGTATCCCAGTTAAACTGGGATACACTCAACCACACTGAGCTTGGTTGGATTCCAACTGAAAGAATTGAAATCCAAGATAGGGGCCTTGGATTTATATTTCATCAGCTGGCATCCAACCAAGTTTAACTTGGTTGAGTGTATCTTAGTTTACCCGGGCTACCACCAACCTAGGCAATTATACTGGCAGTGCATTAAGCCTGTCCATTCTCCTTATAAAGCAGTTGCTGAAAGGTTACCACCTTTGACAGTAGCCAATCAGCTCAAGTGCTTGCCAGCTGATCTATAGTAATGGTTATTTCTACCAATAATAATACAATAATTGTTATTAATAGTAACAGTATACATTGTTACATGGAATCTTATTAATAAGTATTGCTAGAGTAACAAAAAATTATTAATAATTACTGTTGAAATCTTCTATGAATCCTTTCTTGAATAACTAGTCCTTATACATAGAACTTGTTATTCTTGTCAAAATCAAAGCTTAACCCTCAGGAGTGGAGTTTTAAACTCTCTAGTTTGAGAATAATGTATAAAGAGGGTGGCAATTAAATTAATACCTGCCTTTAAGAGCCTTTCAGCACAGTGATAGTGCTTTGCTTTTTGGACCACTAGAGGCCAAGGCGGCTTTGCCGCTGCAAAGAAACAATTTTGGATCAATGAATCAAGAATAAACCAAGCCTGTTTACAAATTAATGGCACAATCAATTGGAAATCATTCCAACTTGCGTCACTTTCTTAATTTTGTTAAATTTTGTCATTTTTTTGATTTATTATTGTTGCTATAGTTTGTCTGGACACATATTCAAATAACAAAGAAAAAAACAGAGTTTACATCAATCCATATGTAGATATATATAATAATAATACTAAAACTAACGTATATATTGATATAATAAAAAAAAAAGTCATAATATATTTTGAATTTAGTTATAAGTAGTCGACTCCAAACACATACCCAATCCAACAAAAACCAAGGTACCAATACAGATAAGAAGCTATGATCACTCACATTTGAAAAACAGTCAAAAATTCCCATCCCTCCCTCAAATATTAACAAACAAATAAAAAAACAAAAGTCAAGGACTGACAGAGATAGTCAGTGAATTTAGTGTATCAAGAACATTAAGCAAAACAGATCAGAGCCAGCAGATAAAAAACCAGTTTGTGTGTGTGTGAATGGAATGCATACATACATACATAAATATATATACGAGTGAGATTAGGAGATTATTCAGGGAAGAAAACAAACAGACATCAGTGTGTGGGGAGAAAGATCGATCAAAACACAATGAGAGGTTCATACAGGCAGCCGTTGGGCCAATCCAAAGACAAGCACACAAAAGATTTTTTTTGTTTTTTCAAGATCAACTCGTTTGGAATGCCAGAGAAGCAATTTTTGGAGGGTATATACAATTTAAGTGCACATTCGCCCGATCAGTAAATCTATCCAGATCATCAAGCACGTACAACGTCCACATTGACACATCCATCGCAAGGTTTCCTAAGCCAATGCTGCATGTATGTGAGCTCGGACAGGAGACGACGCCAGAATCACCCAGCCGGGTTCGATGCTAAAAGGAAGTCATCCGGGGAGGATGATGATTGTTGTTGGGTCTGGGAGGAAGTCCCTTTTGATTGGTAGGGTGATTAGAAAACTGATGGTCAAGAAGCTTCTTGACAGGAGTAAAGTAGACTTGGTAGAATTCATCAAGTTCCCGGTCTTCTCCCTGTTCTTTCCTTGGTTGTGTCTCTTGATGATCCCTGTGAGGACGCAGCTAACAAGAGTGAGAGATGACATGTTCAGCATTCCCTGTGAACTTCCTCTGTGTAAGACTTGATGTATTTACCAGTGCTGAGAGCTTCTGGTCTGGGTGTTCCATGCAGATTGACAAACAATATACATGCATTGCATAATGGCCTTCCTTCAGAGTCTCTTCTCCACAAAGGTGTTTCCTAAGAAAAAAAGTAATCATAAGGAGGCTCAGTGTTTCAACAATGAGGATCCGAGTTCATGGAATACACATACTGTGGTTTGACAATTCAAGTATTGGGTAGCATTACTATTAGATTGTCCATTTGAGCTTGAGGAGGCGTTGTTGTTGCTATTCCAGTGTTGCCAGATGAATATGGCAATTGCTTGGTATACTTGCGAGCCTCACCAACCGAGCTAGTGCAATTACTCCTCCCACCACCAAAACTGATCTTAGTTGGGGCCTCGCCTGCAATGAGTTCTTTGCTCATCTTGTTGTGTGCATTGGCAGGATTGATTTGGAGTGCAAGGCCACATCTACTGGAAGCTTTGCTCAAGCTACTGGTACTTCTGGGACTGGAAACCAATCAATTGACTTCCAGCTTCTTGGCCAACTCAACTGGGCTCAGTTGGGCAGCTGTCGGTGCCACACTGCCTTGAAGCCACTGGGTATGCAAGTTGTGGGCCACTGGTTTACTGTCAAAATGATCAAACTGAGTCAAGATCTCATATGGGTTAATCTGATCCACAATCAAAGGACAATAAGCTTCAAGGAAAAGGCTTGAAAGTGTTGTCAGTCCTTTGGAAAAACAGGTCATCTGATGAGTTCGAGTTTGAAGTGAGTCAAGAGGACTGGAAGTGGTTGGTGAACTCAGGGTCATTAGGATTGCTATGGGATAAAGCCAAGCTTAGTAGATTAAAGAAGTCTTGTTGAATAGTAGACCCGTGACCCGTCAGATGTCAATGCATTCAATTGTTGTTATCGGTACCAATCAAAAAAAAAGCTTGTGAGTTTAATCTTGGGGTCCGACATGGAGGTGTAAAAATGTGCCCGCCAATTGCCACTTGCCTTTTCAAAGCCAGAAGCATCCCGGCCGATTCAATATGTATCGAATCTGCCCCCCTTGAGAGTAAGTTGCTGTGTTGGGACTGACAATGGACTTGGCTGTGGACTAACTTAGATTGTCCAAGCAAGTGAGTGTCCTTTCTCTGGACTCTCCAGCACACTTGGGATGACAAGCCTAGATTTTATCAAAGCTTGTTTTTTGTACCACCCTGGAGATATACCCAAATTCAGAATCTGGATTGAACTGGTTGGCTTGATCCTGAGTGAGACCAGGTATTGATGTTAATGCGGAAGTTTGAGAAGGTGTCGGGAACCAGTTCATTTCCGGTAACTCCCTATGAGTTTAGTCGTAATCACCTGGATGCCCGGGAGCTGAGTATAAGTGGATAGACCCACGGAACATTTTTGTGTCATGGGTGGATGGTATTCAGATGGCTGTATAAGTGAATGAAGTTGCCTGGACAGTTGACACATTGTGTCAGGAGGTTGACCGCTCAATTGGTGCAAGGTGTTTGGAAGTCCGTGTTCTGTACGGCAAAAAACAATGTTGAAGTGTACTGGGATGGAGATTTGTAACCAGGCTTCCTGTTGGCTTGAGGGTTTGTTGTGGTTCACGAATGGTCCGAATGTAAGCTGGGAAGTAGTAGTGGTTGGTGAATGGTTACAATGACATTGAGCTATTCGGATGAAGTGTTGGTCAGGGTTATGGTTAGTGTGGATCCTGTATTTTCGTGGGTACAGCAAAGGTAATGTACAATAATTCTGAGGGTGTGGTTATATAATGAAGGTAACAATTGTCTTTTGCGTGGTGTTAACGTGATCGGTCAAGAGTCAAAGGATTGATGGGGTATAAGTAGAGGTTTGTCAGCGTTGGACCTCCACCAAGCCAAATCCAAAGTCTGATCTTGCAGATGGAAGTTTGGCTCAACACCTCTCCGCTGCTGCAGTTGCGCAGTTTGAGGGGTGACAATCGGTGGCCCCCTTTGAATAATTTGTCCTTGCGGCACACTGGGGTCATCTGCGACTATTTTTTAGCCCTGCTAGACGGGAAGGAATAGTGGGCGGAAAGGGGTGTTTTGGTGCTGGATATATGAAAGACTGGGTTTGATTTTTCTGGTGGCTATTTGGTGTAGGGGAAAACTTAGATCTTTGTTTTTGTGATTGGCAGTCTTTAATGAACTCAGATTTAGCCAAAGCTACATACACATAGCTGATATATAGGAAGGACATAGGACTGAGAAACAAAAGAAAACTATTATTTTAGAAAAGATATGGGATAGGAATTTACTGATGTTGATCAAGTGTTTTTTCTTCTCACCATTTAGGATTCAGAGTGTGAATGAACAAGGCCAAGTTTGATAAGGGAATGAGGTTGATTTCAAGAAGGGGTGCAGGAAAGTGTTCAGGGAATTGGTCAAGAGAGAAGATTGAGGCAAAGTTAATGATAGTAGTTGATGAAGGTCAAGTCAAGGTCAATTGAGGACTTGATGAGAAAAGGGAAGAATAAGGTGTTGAGCTAGATCTCTAGCCCCTTTCTCAATGCTACATACCTGTAACAGACATGTCACACATTGGGTCCTATACCTGGGAGAATGCGGGTGACTGAATGGATTCCTCATCCATTCTGCTCACTATCACTTCATTCCCAGGTATAGTCCCCTTTCTTTCTGTTTTACTTTTTCCTCTCACTTCATTTCCTAATGTACTGACTTATGCAATACACCATCCATTCTGCTCACTATGTATCACTTCACTCCCAGTCTCTGTTTAGCTCATCATAAGGGAAATGAAAATAATTGGAAGCGAGTTTGAGAATGTTGAGAAGGATCAGCAAGCAAAGGTAATAGACTGTCACAACAAAGCTTACACCTTTCATCACGACTTCAAAAAAATTGCAGTACATTGTGGGGTTTTCTTTTCTTAAAGCCTGTTAAAATTTTCTAGGTGGCCTGAAAATCCAGCTTTCTTCTCCAGCAAACAGGCAGACATTGCGCCTAAGCCTCTCTGCGGGGAGTCCTTTGGGGGGCTTTGTGAAGCTAGGTCGAGTTGTGAGTCCCCTTTTGAAGTGCATTGTCCGCTACATTACTTTGCACACCTTACCTTTACATATATTTTATTCCTCGACCCTTATGTTGCCATCTCATTAATACACCTCATCAATGTTACGAGTGAACATTCGCTTGATGGACAGACTGAATAGACTCTGGTGAACTTGAAGCAGACGCAGAACAGGCAGATAACGTTGTATGCTCACATTGTGCTGCTCCCCATGAAGCCTATGGGAGGTGATTGGGGGAGAGAGAGAGAATGTAGCGATTAAGCAAGCGAGTTGGATGGTCCGCGTGAGATGGCTGGTCAGGTCGAGTGGCTTGCCCGAGCTAGAAAGATCTTTTCCTGCAGAGGATCTCTCCCAGTAGTATGCAGTTGGAAACGAAATGTCCAGCCCGAAAGGACCACAATAAACCGGGCGGAAGTCGCGTCGGCGCGTCTCTCCGGATGATTTCGATCTCGACCGGGATACTGACGGTATTGGTCGATGATGGCGAAATGTGAACGGAGGAATCAGTCGTACCTGTTTTCAGAGTGGGCTTGCTGCTGGGCCAAAATGACCAGCCTCTCCGGGCAACGTACCTGTGAACAGATAAAAGGAAGCCATCTTGGGCTCTTTCTCATCCCACATTCTCATTCTCGATATCCATTCCTTCCTACCACTGGCAGAACGCTCCTTCCCGCTGAAAACTCATACCACTGAGACCACCACTTCCTTTCTATAAACTATCAGGATCTAACATCAAGTCAATTCTGCCATCTCCGTTAATTTAAATTTCGCCCTGAATGCACTTATCTTGTTCTATCTCATCATCTTCCCCAACTCGTAAGCGGTCTGATCTTGTCAGTAGCTAGGCTTAGCTGCATTCGTTGTCAACAAGCACCTTCTGATTTTTCTCCTTCCTAACTTGCTGCAGTTCTCCACTTCAACTCATTTAATTGCCCGGCAGCCTTTTTGGACAAGATGAATTCAAACAAACAATCCACCGGCTACTCTGTTCGGATGCTCACCCCTCCCGAACAGCATGAGTGTCGGGAAAGAGATCTTCGTACTCGAGCAGAGAGTCCTCAAAACTCCGGCAGCAACCACGCTCAAGTTTCTCGGCTGTCTTCTCGTGCCGCAGAAGAGAAGAGGCTACGCATTTTGAGTGTCACCCAGCCAGGAAAAAACCAGATTTCGAACGGTGCTTCTACTGAAAGGGATGGGCGCCTTGCCCATGCCATCCAGCACCGCGGTGAATTATCTAACCTTCAGATTTACCGTGGTCAAGCTTCCAATCATGCCCAATCCCAGCGGAGTCGTTCCTTGAACCTGCAAGCGCCCCTGCTTGCGCCAACCCAATCATCACAAACCGTCACCCGGCCGGATAAACGGCCAGCGCTTCGTGTGCAGACTGAACCAATCCCCCGTCGGTTGTGGAAGAAGAAAACAAAACCAGTCTATCTTCCATGTCACTCTCGGGCACCACCAGCCCCATTTCTAACTGGACCAGCAAGGATCCTGTCTTCCATCTCTCGCTTAAATCCCGGAGATTCGATGAAAAGTTTTAAGCGAAAAGTTCATCGTTCTATCCTGGTTGAGAACACGATTAAGGATCCTAAGCTCGAGAAGCCTTCCCGCTTACCACTCTCACTCCATTCGCCAAACATCCAGAAGACTACCAGAAAGTATCGAATCAGATCACATGATGAAGACAATCAAGTTCTGGAAGGATTCCTGAAGAATAATGGTGTCTATCTGGAGGATTGTGATCTTGATGCAGACCACGCCGCTGATCAAGAAAATCAAACATCACACAATCCGACGCTAAAAAATACCCTCTTAAAAAGAATTCCTTACACCTTGCAGTTTCGAAATCCCATCCGCTCTTCCTCAGTTGGCTCAAGTCAAAGCTCTTCCTCATCCAATACTCACAACAGCTCTTCCTCATCCAACACAACTAATATCAATTAATCTCAACCTTTCAAATCTTTCAAATGATGTCCAATTTGTGCCCGGATTCATCGACTACTTTTAATTTGTTTCCCTCATCTGACCATTTCTACTACAGTATGGTATTGTTCTGTAGCTTGTTTTCTTACTTGACCTGAATTTCCTTTCTTCTCGTCTCTTCCCATCGCTTGACCATCTTGATTCTTTTCTATCTATCGCAATCGGCTCTCCAGTAACTCAATCCGTGCTTCCCTATCCATGATCTTATCTCCCTTGATTAGCTGTTTTTCGTTTTTCGTTTTTTTTTTCTTTCGTTTTTCTGTTTTTCGACTATCTATTATTCATCAATTAATTATCGTGGCACTATCTTCAAGGATTTTGTTTCTTTTAATCTCTCATTCATTTCTGTTTTTTGTTCTGTTTCCTGATCCCTTGATGTTTAATTCTGTAATTCCTCTGCAATTTTTTCTCTACCCTCAGGCTCTAGGCCCTCCGTCTTCAGTTCTTTTCCTCTTGGTGCCATAAGGGATTAAGCGGTAAGCTGGTTGGACCGGCTACCGAAAGTAGGTTAAGTCTGAGTTGTTGTCGGAAGTGTCTGAGTAATCACAAATCGAAAATCATTGATTCAATAACACATTTAATATAAACGTGGAAAACAACAGAGGAATTCAACAAGAAAAAAGAATCGAAAATCATTGATTCAATAACACATTTAATGTGAACGTGGAAAACAACAGAGGAATTCAGCAAGAAGAAAGGAAAAAAGGGTAAGAAAAGAGGACGCGTGGAGGCCATAAGCTGCTGGAGAAGTTTTCCAATAATAATGGATGTGTATGCATCAAAGATAGAAAAGATAAGCATAATGACGGAAAGATCAATCAATGATTATCAAATATTTATCTTGAATATTTATTTATGTAGAGCTCGAAGTTGAATTGGGATGAGAGGGACACTGTCTTTCTTTCTTCCCTTCATTTTTTTTGATCCGATTCAGGCTCCGACTGGTAGCCGGCGGGTGAACAGGCTAGCCTTGCTATGTAGATCCGGAAAGGAAAGAAAAAGACGAGTAGCCAACTTGCGATTTTCTAAGCGAAGGGGCGCGTTTCCAGATTACGTAGTCGGTTTTCCGATGTGAATGGAGTCAGTCGTTACAAGAGCCGAACCCGTTCAAGGAATGTGCTGGATGGTGGTGAGGAGAAATCGAAGATCAAATAACATTAATCAGTTCTTCAGCTTGAAGAGGGGATATAACGCTAGGGTCGAACAAAATGCTCAACTGAATGAGCCAGCCTGTGAGGCCCCAAAGCTTGTGGCTGGTGGTAGATGGGTGTTCAGGGGAAGACCTGTTGACAGCACTCCTTGCGGCGATGATCTCGGGCTGGACGTTCCATTCCAGATAAGGCCTGCTTGGGTCGTTGCGGAAGTACGAGTGAGTCTGTCTGTTGGGATCCAACAAGGCTGCGAGGCTGGTTTGGAACACCAGTTCCACCTCCGCCACTTGGCGCTTTCCGTGAAGGTCTTCTGGTCCGGGTGATCGCAGGGGCTCGGTGGTGAGTCGCGTCATCAGCCGGGGGATCATCGGTGCAGGGGACATCGATGAGAGTGATTCGAGTTCAAGTGAATGGACAAACACCTTCAGCGTCAATACGGTGTACACGGATCAACACACATCGAAGCTACTGTGAGCGATTCAAAAGTCGTTCTTTTTCGAAAAAGAAGACTGAGTAGAAAAGCAGACATACAACAAAAGGCCAGGCGAGGGTTGATCCGGAGTTGCTGAGCAGAGGTTCAAGTGAGCCCAGGTACTCCATTTGCTGGGGAACCAAGCCGACGTCCTCATGTGCTTCTCTGAGGACGGTCCCAAGCAGGGACTGATCAATTTCCGGATCCTGATGTCCACCGGGGAAACTAGAAATTTGAATTTTTTAAATTGGGGTTTATAAATTGACAATAACGATTATTGATTGAGAGGATGTTTCTTTCATCTACTCACCTAATTTCAGCCGGATGGGTCCGCATACCCTGAGAACGCACCGTCAAGATCAGCCCAGGACGAAGCTCGGCGGTGTTACACAAACCGAGCAGGACGGAGGCATGTCGAGTTGGCGGGAGCGGAGGCACGAATGAGGGCGATCTTGGCTTCCGGCTGGACGAGGATAAGGCCAGTCGAATATTGGCAAGGTCTACGCCGGTTAGAGGGGCCAGCCGGCCGGGGCCGACGGAGGAACCAGCAATAACGGATGATAGCGAGCGGAACGGCTTCCCAGACATCTGTTGACGACGACGTATGCGTTGGCCAAGCTCCCTCTGGCTGAGCCTGCAGAACCCATGAAAAGCTTGTCTGTCCGATTCCCCACAAGTGGCCGTCAAACGGAGCAGAGAATTATCAGCAGTCTGCATCTACGAAACAGCAACAGCGACAGCAATCTAAACCGAACGACCAACGGGCGAAAGTGCACTGCGCCCAACGGAGAACTATACAACTCGAGAGGCGACAAGAAATGGTTTCGTACAATGAACGATGGGAGATTGAGGCTAAAATGACTACAGAGGCATGGTGGCCCGAAGCAAGGCCGACAGCGGGGTCCGGGCTAGATAAATATCCCATCTCCCTATACAATCAGTCAGAAACATTTGGGGATTTTAAAAATGGTTACAGTTGGTTACTTGGGTTACTATTTTGTCTTTTTCTTTTGTTACACCAACAATCAATCAAGGAAAGAAATGGGGACCCGGCTACAATAAACTTACAAGTGAGCTCATTTTACTCCAATAGACATACAAGTACTGAGAATACTTAATAAAACAAAACAAAACCCTTACAATAACAAAGATAAACTTCATTTCTTACTTTTTTCTCTATGATGATGAAGGGTAGAACTATTCTGGCTTGTAGTGGACTGATTGAGATTAGAAGGATGATTATTGGTCCGTCGTTTTTTAGGAGAAAGAAGGCCGGCCAAGTTACGGATCTGATCTACATCGGCATCGGTATCGTCCTTCTTGGCCGAGCAGATTCCGAGCTGGCTCTTGTGAAAATTATTCCAGATACCAGGGGTGATCGAAGTGAGTGAGATGGCGCCGGGCAAGCCGGTCGGCGCCCTTCTGCCGCCGGGAGGCGCACCGGGACCCCTCCTAGAATTACCGTGAGTGCCCAGCTGAAGGAGTTGTTGGAAGATCGGCGATTGGCGTAGATGTGGATCGACGTTGAGGGTGGCCATCGAAAACGGGTCATCTGCCGTGATGAAGCCGCCGGCGGGTGGTAAGCCAGTCGTAGAGGATCCTAGGTCTGTCTCTACCGAAAGATGATCTGGGTTGTTGTAAGAGCTTTCGAGTCGGGTACCGTTGGTGGGATAGGATGAGCCCAGTGAAGGCGAACCGCGCGGAAAGCCGGTCCGATTCGACGATCGGTTACGCAAGCCTCGGGTGGTGTGTACTCGATGGCTGTGGCCGACCGCCTCTTCATTAAAGTCTACCAGCTCCTTCTCGTCCTTGAGCTTCTTCCGTCGCTCCTCCAAGCTCTCAAGTAGTTTCTCCTTCGCCTGTGTCCTGGCGTTCGTGAACTCTTCTTCGATCGACTTCACTTCTGCATCGAATGCGGCTCGGGTGGCACTAATCAAATGGTCGTGATAGACTCGAACAGCCACCAGCTCTTGCTCCCGCTTCAAGGACTCCCGGTGAAGTCTTACTAAATAGTTAATATCCGTCGGCGGGTTCGACATAAGCGCATTCTGAGTTTCATTTAGTTCTTGCCATGCTTTGGTATAGATCCTGAAGAAAAAAATCGGTAGGTTCAGCGTGGATGAGTTGTTTTGTTGTAGTAGTAAAATTAATCATGAAAACAGAGGGTTTCATTGCCTTTCATAGGATATCAAGGGTAATTAGAAGTGCTGACGAACCCCTCACGACGTTTTAGATTGTTTTCTCTGATTCTTTCGATCTGAGCGACGAAAGCCTCTTTCCTGCGCTGAGTCTTCCAACGATCCGGATTAGAGAAAGACTGATGGGCTAGAAATAAATAAATAAATTGAATCGGGAAGAGTCAGGAACTTGATCAAAAGAAGACAAACTAGAAACCAGAAGATTTTTATGGAAAAGAGTATCCTACCTGGTTCGAGCTGGTGAGATTGGTCGTGAGTTGACCTTGTTTTCGAAGGAGTTGGTATTGGTTTGTTGGATTGTTTTGGGTTCATCGTCGGTTTGTCTCCTCTGAGTCCTTTGGTTCTTCGATGGGGTTTCTCCTGCTGATGGGATTGGAAGCTCTGCCATGTGGGCTATTCGAGCTGTCACTCCCACTGTCACCGCACTGTCACGACTGGCCTGCCGCAGCACATTAGAGTTCTGTTCAACAGGGCAAAAAATCTCTGCAGAATCAGTTAAGGTTGCGATCCGGTATGCCGATTCCGGATCGGTCCCTCCGCCTCCCGAATCCGACATATCCGGCTCCTGAACCAGGTAGATACCTGCCGGAATTCTGCCAAGCAGCTTGGCACTGGCCAGCAGGTACCCACTACATGTAACTCTTCATGAATACATGAAGGTAAAATGGTAGTAACTGGATGACTTCCTGTCATTCTACAGCCCACCTGCAGAGTCAGATCTAACCAGATGCCAAAGCTTATTTGCAGTCAAAATGCTAAAAATTTCGCTTTTCAGCATGTAAATTAAGATCTGCAGCCCCTGCAAATGGCAACAGGAAGTCCTCCACTTTTCTGTAAACACTGAGATCAAAGCTGATTTGGCAGCTCAAGCTTTAAGTTCACCTTCCAAACAAGTCTTCTCAGCTAGCCAAAACACACATCATATGCACTTGCTCACCAGTGACCCTATCTCTCATATAGCCAACGGTGGGCCAGTTACACTTGTTGGAATTTCAGTCCATTAGCTCTTAGTCTTTCCAGCTGTCCCAGCTGAGTAATTTCCTGTCTGGCTGTTCCAGCCTCACTCACCATACTGTACCAACATTCTTCTTTCCTCCAGCTGTACCAGCAGTGTTATCTTTTTCAATCCACTGTTCCAGCTCTTCTTCAAATCTTTAGTCTTTCAATTATATTTGTATTGCTTATAAAATGGCTTCACAAGCACAAAATTCAAGCCATTTGGATAGCCTGGGTGGCACAGAAAACAACCTCTTAATCTAAAATTATTTTGATCACCAAGTTACTCAGACTCAGGTGCATTTGTCCCCCTTAAAATTACACACACAAATATATCACATTCTAGAATGTAATTTCCTTCTTGCCGTAAGCAAAACAGGTCATGTCACCCATAATGACTAGAGTTACATGTTGGCATAATTCCAGCTTGTACGCAAGCAGCAAAAATCAAAATAATAAGGAGCATTTTGAAAAAAAAATTTGGACACAAGCTACATGAGGCAGTTTAGTTGGAACTTGCTGGGGTCCTCCCACAGGTTCCTTACTCTTCAATAAATCAGCCCTGATTGGAATCACTTTTGATTTCAGCAAGCAATTTTTCTTAGATTCCAATGTGTCATTTGGTGTAACCTCATTACAATTTTATTTTTCTTAATCCTTCAACCTTACTAATAACCTTGAATTCAGATCATCCTTGTTCTGGTTTTGAGCTTATTGCATCTCAATATTTTTTAAAAAATACCCTGCTGGTAACCTCCCCAATCAATTACTGCTGTCTCATTTGTCTGCTTGATCAAGCTCAAAATCAAACTAGTTGCCCTCCTTTAAGGGTTTGAAATAGTTTTAGTCTTCAAAGGTTTTTCTGGTATATATGTATATACATATATGAAAATTGATGGCAACTACCCTTAGAGTGTGAATATTCATATCATTTCCATCTTGATGGAGTATAATTTCTGAGAGGCTGGCAAATTGCCTCTGAATTGACTGTTAAAGCAAATTTTGTACCAATAAAATTATCAATATTGAAAGTAGCAACAGCCTGTCTTGTGTCAAGTTACTGCCACTGCAAGAAAAAGTCACCCAACAAGCTGGTATTTCACCAGCTCTTCAGAAGCTCTTCCCAACAGGCAGCTTTTCTACCAGCTTTTTGGGATTGCTCCCAATGAGATTTTTGTATACGTTATTCTAGAGTAACCAAATCAGGAATCTGATGAACATCCCAAGTGGTACTCCAATTATATAACTTACAAAGTTTGAGTAGTCACCAAGGGTACCCAAAGGCATCCAGGAGGTGCACAGATTTGTCAACTTCCAACCACCTGGAATACTAAGAAACATCTGATTGTGCTGTGAACGTCTTTGGATCTGGCTGTGGTACTTGATCCTGATTCCAAGCCACATCATTAAGCTTGAATGCCAATCATATCATTTTCAATGACAAAGAGCGGGATAGTAGAGGCTGTACCAAACCACCAAGAAGTTTATCCTGATGGTTGGCCTGGTACAGGATGTGCCAGAACAACAATAATTCTATCCTTCTTGTTGGCCTGGAACAGGCTGTGCCAGACCAACCAGCAGGCCATACTTCTTGTTGGTCTGGTACAGACTGTACCAGACTAACAAGCAGGTTATCCAGCTTGTCAAGCTGGTACAGTCTTTACCAGAAAAGCAAGCAGGATGACAGGTAACATCTATTGTGGCCATCACTTTGGCTTTGCTGAAAGGACTGACCCATGTCCAAAATGGCATTGAGAAATGGAATAAACATGTTTCTTTCTATATTACTTTGTCTGGTCCCCCTCCCCACACCTCCAATCAAGAATAAAACTGTCACTTTCTATCCACTTCCAACAGAGCCTTGATCTTGGAAATATGTGAAAAAATTCTGGAAGAAATGAAGTAATCTTTTGTTTTGTCCAGCTTGATTTTTTCCTGTTTAAAATTTAATGATTCTCATTTTTTTTAAATTTATTCTTTTAGAGAAATCACTACAGTCTACAGATGGGTTCATGGTTTTTGATTCAGGCCCTGTTTGGCACCGTCATAAAAATGGGTGTAATATTGAACACTTAATTCTATAAATACAAAACTTTTGGCACAAATGTAATAAAATTAGTTTAGAATGAAAAAAGGCTTCCTGCTCCTTTATTGACAAGATAAAAGTGCATACATTGGACTCTCTCTAGGGCCATGATAGCATTATTACACTTTATATCTGTTTCAAGTGTAATAGTCATATTGTGATGCTAATGACAGCCTCACATGCCCATTCTGATGTTACAAATGATGAATCAGGTAGCACTCTTCATTTCTATACCAATTTTGTTATATTTGTGCCAACAGTTTGGCCGTTATTGAATTAAATGTTCAATATTACACCCATTTTTATGACTGTGCCAAACAGGGCCTCAATAATCTTGCAAGAAGTCTTAAATAATGGAAATGTATTTTGTTTCTCAGCAGACTCCCCCATGCACACCAAGGTTACAAACCCTCCAAATCCATGTCAAATCTGTCACTTATGGATGGATGGAATTGCCAAGAGGAAATCACCAACCTACATCCAAAAGTTTTTAATGATAAAACGTGATGGTTCTGTGGGAAAGGAAAATAAATTGGACAGTCTTTTGACAAAGAGTGACAAGTGAGTTATGATCTGGGGATTCAGGAGGGGGAGAAGTGTGGTGTTTAAACCTTTTAAAAAAGAATGATGAGTGAGTTGTCTGCATGAGATTCAGGAGGGGAGAAGCGTGGTGGTCAAATCTAAGTAAGATGATAGCAGAAGGAAAGATGATGATTAGATTTCAATAGGTAATGACAAATGGAGAAGCAAGATGGAACAGAAAGAAAAAAGAAAAATACAAGAGAAAAAATCTTTTGATAAAGGACGACAAGTGAGTTGTAAAAGAGTTTGAATGAGATTTTGATTGACTAAAAAGCTGAGACACTGAGGAGAAACAATGAGTGAGGGATTTGAGAACAAGAGATAAGAAAAGAAAGAAAAGAGAATGAACCAACAGGAGACACAAGAGAGGTAGATGAGAATAGAGCTAGAAGGAATACTGGAAAGAAGAACAACGGAAGACAGGAATGAAGGAAAACATTAGTGTTGAGGGTTAAGACAGGTCTTACCAGACAGACAGAATAGGATTCGAGGAATGAGATGAAGAATGAGAAGAGAAAGAAAGAAAGAGTTAGAGAGTGAAGAATGAAGATGGAGTGGTGAGTTCGATGATATTGAGATTGAGTTTAGATTGATTTGATTTGATTTGATTTGAGTTAAGATTAAGTTGAAGTTTGAGAGAGAGAAAGAAAGGGAGGAAGATCCAGAGTGGAAGCGAGAAGATCAGAGTTGAAGTGAGAGGTCAAATCAGGAGCGCGTGACACTGCTGTGATTCTTACAAGTTGTCAGCTTGGGATTCAAGAGGGGAGCAGTATGATGGTTGAACCTAAGTGAGATGATGGTATAAGGAAACAGGATGATTAAATTTTGATAGGTAATGATAAGTGGTGAAATAAGATGAAACAGAAAGAAAAAAGAAATAGATAAGAGCAAGAAACTTTTGAAAAAGAATGATGAGTGAGCTGTCAGATTGGGATTCAGGAGGGGAGCAGCATGTTTGTTGAACCCCCAAGTGAGATGATAGTAGAAGGAAACAGAATGAAGAAGAAAAGAAAACACATCTGAGAATGAGACTAGAACTAGTTTCACAGCCCCTGTCACAAACATATCCCCAATTACTCTCTGTTTCTAATATACTGCCTCACTTTTACCTTCATAAGTTGTGTTCCCAAAATGTCAACATAGATGTTGACAAATTTTAGCTTCTGTCGGATTCTTTGTGAGCAGGCCTCAGGGCATTTGATTGGTTTGAGTATACTTGAGGTCAATTTATTTTGATTTGAATAAATCTTGAATGAAATGATAATTGAAATTGATATATCTTGCACTGTAATGATAGACAGGATTTGATGCTCTTGGCATTGTGGATGTTTGTTGGTATTGAGAAAGAGTTGAGGTTGAAAGTTAAGTTCTTCAAGGATATTTCTGCACCACAAAAGGTCTTGACAGATTTCCATGAGTGCCATATATTCACCTTCTGCTGAAAAGAGCTCTTTTCACCCAAATCAAAAGTATAGTTGGCAAAGAACTCAAGATTCTTCTTCAAGCTTCTCATTTTGTTTCATTTTTTCTATTCAAATTTCTTTCACCCAAGCAAAAAGGAATCTGGACACCTCTCTTTCAACTTGTTCTGTACAAAAGTGATGACATGGAAGAATATCAGCTCAGACTCAAGACTTACATCAAGAACTTCATCTACCACACCATGCAAGCCACCACGCAATTGGGCCAACAAACTCAAATTTAATCATCTCCTCCACCTTCCTGAATCAATCACTTGATTTGGTCTAGCAAGTCTCTTTTCAACAGAAAAAAAATGGAATCTTTCAATGGTGTCTTACAAAACACATCAGTCCACTCAAACAAGCAGAGCCCAGGAAGAGACATAGCAATCAAGCTTGACAATTGTTATTCCATCCAATTTATCATCTCTGGTGCTTTATTCTTCAATTCCTCGACTAAAAATTACACATAAGCCTATCAAACTGTCCCATATTTCAAAACAAAATTACATCATTCAAAAGGCTTTAGGCTACAACTGGCAGGCATCAAATCCACTTTCACCAACAGATTACCCATTTTCAAAATCAACTGGTGTGATTGATGAAGATCAACTTGAATTCCCTCACCAATTAATTGATTACTGTCAACTGTAGGCCAATGTGATATCATAAAATACAGGGCCCTTTTCTGTATCCTGTTGGTGCTGCATTGCCTGTACCAGGTTGTTAATAGTTATTGTGAATTGATAATTTTTATTGATACAAAGCAATAAAAAAAATTCTGTTTGAAAGAAAATAATTTGTTATTTTTAACAGGCTGGGTATCTTATTTTCAATACTTTAACACCCGTTAAAATGTTTCACAGCCTTTAAAGAGTCAAGAAATAAGAAAATGGGCCAAAAAAGCTGTTATCAACGGGTTTTTTTGGCCCCCTGTATGTTATTTATATTGTAACGGGTGTACTCATTACAATATCAATACAGGTTGGCTTGAGAGCCTTCCCTTTATCTGTATTGAGGCTAGGCCCAATTTGTTGTTGTAGTACAAATCTTCTCTATGCAGACTGCCACCCAATGGATTATAAGTCTTGACCCTGGTAACTTGACAAGCTTTTCAAATGCATATGAGACTTTATCCCAGGACATGCAAGCATATCTTTGGTAACTGGTTAGATAAAAGACACAACCTGAAACAGTGCACTTAGCACTACAGACATTTTTGTGCTGCAACATCCTGCTGCAAGTTCCTGTGGCAGTGTAATGTTGGGACATTGCTGTCACAACAAAATGTTGTGACACCACTGTTGCAACAGCCCAGCAGGCCATCTGGCTGTCATAACATTTTGTAACAACAGGACATCGCAGAGGGATGTTGTGACAAAAAAATGTCCGTAGTGTAGCTTAGTGGCTAAAGCATCACTCATCAAGTTTGAGGTCATAGTTTCAATTCCCACTAGAGACCAGGGCGGCTCCGCTGCCACAAATTTTAGGCCCCAGGCACAAGACTAACATCCAATTAAAATGTAGGGCATGAAGCTTACAGTTGAGCCTGAGTACCCCACCCTTTTACTTTTTTGATAATGTCAGATGCCATTGCCTTCAAGGTTCAGGTAGCTTTCTGGTTACCCAGTTGTTAAATTTAGATACTTTCAGTTGTACTTTATTCTTGCCTCTTATCTCAATTTCTTTCCTCACCTTAAAGATAACCTCAAATTATAAAAGTTTCTTCTTTTTTTTTCCTATCAGGCTTTTGTCCAAGGTTTGCTGAAACTCAAGCTTATATTTTACTTGTTTGCTCAACTTTCAACCTGATCCCCTTGAATTTATATTAAAGCTTCCTCTTATATTTTCCATTCCCCCAATGCCACCTCATTCTGAGGACCTCTCAAATTTTTTTAAACCTTCATATACTCTCCTTTCCAGGCCCCGCTTCTTCCGTCCCACCTCCGCCAACGACAAAGATTTGCGAATAACCGGGATCATTGCTGTTTGAGGGTTCAAGGCTTGATGTCAAGTGGGTCATGCCGCCATTGATCCTGAAAACATTGACCCCTCGTGGTCCCCTGACCAAATAGTTGATGTTCGCCCCGAGAGATGTAAAGCTTAAGCAGTTGTTGTAGGAACGGACTAATGCTTGAAAATTGAGGCTTTCTGATTCAAAGTCAGTTAGGGCTTGAACGTAGATGTATGCTTCGAACGTACCTTCTGAAGTAACTGTAAGAAGCTCCTTCAGGAAGGAAGGATACTTTGGGGCCCCGATATCGAAAAGAGGAATGGTTACCTTGTTTTTTTGGCAGCATTGGGTGAACGACATGCTGGCCTTTGTGCTTTCGGTTTTGCTTGCCTCCCCCGGCGAGTGGAGCGCATCACATGAGATGAAAGCCTTGTTGCATTCTTTCGTCAAGTAGGGGATTGTCCAGTTGACGGAGCGTAAAATTGTATCTTCATTGTTGCTGTTTTGATTCGTCACAGCCTTGCATCGTAGGTTTGACATGATGCTCGCGCGAAATGTGTGGCTACTGTCCCAAGGGTTGTTGGTTTGTGTCGCAAAAGAGCTCGCCGGGTATTGAGTTATGACTGAGGGGTTCTGGCGCAAGGTTTGGCTAATTGGGAGTAAGCTCGGTTGTTTGTGTCGCACATCAGGTCGCGAAATTGAAGTTATGGCTCAGGGGTGCTTGAACGCAGAGTTCTTGTTATGTATGAAAAATATCAAATACTTGTACCAAAACCACGAAATCAAAACATCCAGCAGGGAAAACGAGGCAAAAGGCCCTGCCACTTGCGGCAGTGCTGCCGGTCTACAAGACCCCCACCAGGTTGACTTGGGTCCGCAGCATGGTAATGCACCAAGCGCAGCAGCACTTGGTATGCCTCTGGTGCACCCCAAACCAGCAGTCTATGACTGGCGCTTTGCCCTGGACGCCTCTCAGCTTAGAAGCATCCAGACGACGCTTTGGGAAGTCTGTCCGCTGGACGGTTCTCACCGGAAAGCGCTCGCCGGCTTTAGAATGCTGCAAGCGCCTAGCAGACAGCTCTTGTTGGAAAGCGACCGATAGAGGGGTATCAACTTTTTCACCTAAGGCGTGCAGTGGAAGCTTCGGGAAGCTAACTCAAAAGCATTATGTAGGCGCTTGGAGTAAAGACCGTCCTGTGGCCGCTTTTGGGAAGCGTCCGGCTGCAAGTTTTTTTTTTAACACAAGGCGTCCAACAGACTCTTTTGGGCAAGCTCCCGTTGGATGTAAAACGCTTCAAGATGACGCTTTGGGAGTGTCCTTTGAACACCTTCCCTCAGATAGCGCCCAAGGGAGGGGAAGTTTCTTGGAAGCAGGCGACAAGAGCCAAAACAAGAGAACGAAACGGCTGAACATAGTATGGTGTAGTTCTTCCTACCTTTTTGATGCGGGGGAGAGGTGTGCAGAGGGTTTGAAGAAGCAACACGTTAGTGGATTGGTTCTTTCGGACGGCAGAGGGAACAAGAATACTCGGCGGTAACGCCATACATGTTTCCTCTAGGTGCTTGGTTGGAAGTCTCAATGGGCATGACGATGTTAGCAGTTGCCCTAACAAGAAATCTACATCGCAAATAATCAACCCACAGGGCCAAGTGCTTCAAACAGGCCATTGACGAGAAGTGGATGGTTTGGAGAGCGGCCAGACGACATGATCGGATTGGAATTGAAAAAGTTTTTAAGAGGGTGGCGTCAAAGAATTACCTTGTTTGGCAGCTGGAGGAAGGGAGAGTAGGGTCGAAATTGAAGGCAATGTAAATGTGGACAGATAACTTGTGAGTAGAACAAGTTTGTTTCGGAAGGAGGATGGCAGACGGATAGATGAGGTTTATTTCAGAGTGAACGGAAGGGGCGAGGCGTTCGACGAAGGATGAACTGGCGCGGGCAGAATTGAGCCGTTTCGGCGAGGCAGTTTCTATGGAGATGTGGAGGCTGCCTGGTCAGGGTGACAATGATGATTGGCAACTAAGGGGATGGAAGCCGTGGTTTGGTGGTTTGCGTTTGGATAAGTGCCTCGCGAGATCCCGTTGCAGTCGGAAATGACGCCTTGCGAGATGAAGAGCCTGACAGAACCACGACCCAACGGCCTGCGAAACCAATGCCTTGCCAAAGGCGAACCTAGCACAACCATTTTGGGATTTTCGTAAGTGGGTACGCGGGTAAATATGGTAATCCTTGACGACGGAAGGGAGTGTTTACTGGTGAGGTTGATTCGTCTGAAGGAAGCAACACGCACAGTTAGTGTAATCAAATATTGGTATTTGCTAGTGTACTGACCGGCCCTGACCGGCCCTGGAGTAAATACAAGGCCCATTCCGGAGTAATCCGAATTGTCGTTGACTGGTGAAAAGTATCAATTTTACGGATGTGTATAAGAGAATGGGGGGTGACGACGAGACAGTGATCGGGTGTGGCGTGAAGGTCGAGTTTCAGGTAAGTTGCATGGTGAGTCGAGGTGGCGAATATAAATACGGGAGTATAGCGGTGGGAAAATCCCCGCCCGTGCGTCCATCACTGTTGCCATATGCCCGGGGGAAAGGCGGCTCAGGAAGACCCCCGTATGACGCGGAAGCTGAATAGGGGCCTCGTCCAACTGTGCAAGGGCTTGCGTTCGCGCAGCCCTTAACGTGCAAGGGGAAACCTCGGATTCATCTTTGCTGAATCCTTGGCTTTATTAAACTTGGATAGTGCACAACTGACATTTTGGTTACCAGTCCGTGTATCAGTATTGGAAAAACAATACTTTACAGCACAAAATCAATGCATGTTTTGCTATCGGCCCACTTTTACTACTGTGAATCCTGCAACATCTCACAAGTCATTCAGTTACAGCTGAACAAGCATGAAGTTTTGGGGAAAGGATCATTTTTCATGGTGAAAAATTCTTTCCCATTTCATCTTTTCATTTTTTATCAAACCATTAATTGTTTGTGTTTTTCAGATTCATCAAACTGGTTCACGTCCCAAGATTGAATCAGTTTAATCCCTTTGGGAGCATCACTCCAGATCCCAACCAAGGCCATATATTCTTTTCAATGAATCCAAACTGAAAGGATTTAGGGTGTATACCATACAGCCTTCAAGGTCGGTTTTTCCGAACATTTTTATTGAGAAATGATTTCAAGCAAAAACCTGTACCACAGAGGTTGGTTGTTACTCAAATTTGAAAATTGGTCTTGCCCATTTTCACACAGTTTTTGAAAACAAGTTTCCCCTGTTTTTAAAAACAGTTTTTGTTTTCAAAAAAGTGCAACAAAAAAACAACAGAAACTGTTTTCAAAAACAGGTGACTGCCAGTGCCAGTGCCGTGGTACGCACCCTTTATGAGTTGTATTCAATGAAGGATATTTCTAGGACCACGCAAAGGCAGTACCACAAATTGAAAGTCAGTTTTTCTTTTTTTTTTTTGCCATATCATAACTAAGTTTTTTTAAGGCATGAAGGCTTGCATCAATTTCCAACACAATTTGGGAGCATCTCTCCAGATCCTAACCGGGGCCATATATTCTTTTGAATGAATTTAATCTGATAGGATTTAATGAGTTGTATTCAATGAAGGAAATTTCTAGGACTATGCACAGGCAGTACCTCAAATTGAAAGTCAGTTTTTCTTCTTTGTTTTGCCATATTATAACCAAGTTTTTTTTCTCATAGGACATGAAGGCTTGCATCAATTTCCAATTTCCTATACAATTGTGATAGAGGAGAATGCCTGTTAAAGAAGACCAGACCCTCACGAACTGAATGTCAATGACAAGAAACTGAAGTGATGACAAGACAAGTTGAACATGCAGGCAAAAACAATTTTGTGATCAACATGGCGTCTTTCCATGCTTCATTTCAACATCACACCATATCTGGAACTATCTTGCCTCATCTTTGGAGTGCAAATTTCGCTCAATGAACGGTGGGAGATTTCAGAAACTGGGAAAATAATGAATCTGACATTGATCAACCCAATGTTGAATGACCAGACTGCAGATTTTTATTTAAGAATATTTTTTTCGATTATAACACATGTACACTTGACGACATGTGTATGTTTGTTTTTATTTCCCAAAAAAAAGGGGAACCATGAGAAGAAAAAAAAAAGAATCAAGCAAAAAACAAAGCCGCGGCGGCTTCTGAAAATGCGTCCGATTGACCGCTGGTTTTATTGAAACCATGGGGCGCATTTTCAGAAGCGTCCAATGGCCGTGTTCTTCAACACCGGTCATCTGACGCTCCTGGCTTCTCTCCAAGAAGCCTTTATTGACTGGTTTGCTCCAAAACCAGACCATTTGTAAGCATCTGATGGTATACCAAGCAGTCGCTGAGTTTTTTCAAGAAGCGTCCGATGGATCCAGTCAGGATTGAGTGACTAAAGGGCAGAGGGGAAGTGCTCAAGGTGCGTTTCTCATTTGAAAGCGTCCCCAGATGGGAGTGGTTGCATTGAGGGCAGAATCAAGGGAATTACATGCCTCTCTTACAAGTGATGGGGTTTATGTTTGCTTGATTTGCATTTTGTACCGCGGAGCTAGTTTGCACTCAACAACATGGCTACGATTATCGAGAATGGGATAATCTCGTTTCTTACTCAATGGGGGCAGTTTACTCTCACAAAAATTCGCAAGAGGTCCATATGCTCAGGTACTGAAAAAGAGATGGTTCATTGGGAATGATTGAATTGCTAAATGCTAGCAAGGGTCGCGAGGTAAAGAGAGAGAGCTACAACTTTAGGATGCATCACACTACATGGCACTAGTCAAGCCAGCTTTGGTGATGGTTTTAACACCGACACAGAGTCCCGAGGTACAGAGACCGACATCAGCGCCGAGCTTCGTGTTAAGGTTGGCGCCACCAAACTGAGTGTTGATACCGGCTTTGGTAGCGGAGTTGACGTCAACGGCAAGGCCAGATGTAGTGAGACTTACACCAGTTCCTAGCTTGGTATCGAGGTTAGCTGAGCCCATGGGAGTGTCGATGCCGGCTTTGGCGGCGACGTCAGCGTTCACACCGAGACCTGAAGTGCCGAGACCTACACCAGCGCCGACTTTGGTACTGAGGTTGGCGCTACCGATGAGGGTGTCAATGTCGCCTTTGGCAGCAACATCAGCTTCGACTGCGAGGCCAGACGTGGTAAACCCTACACCGGCTCCGACCTTGGTGGCGAGGTTGGCACCACCAAAAGCAGTGTTGATGCCGGCTTTGGTGGCAACATCGGCGTTGACGGCAAGGCCAGATGTGGAGAGACCTACACTAGCTCCGGCCTTAGCATCGAGGTTGGCGCTACCGAAACGAGTGTCGATACCAGCTTTGGCAGCAGCGTCGGCGTTGACTCCGAGACCAGATGTGGACAGACCTACACCAGCTCCGGCTTTGGCATCGAAATTGGCTGTGCCAAGGGGAGTGTCGACGCCGCCTCTGGCAGCTGCATCGGCGTTGACTGCAAGACCAGATGTGGTAAGACCTACACCGGCTCGGATCTTAGTGTCGAGGTCACCCCCGCCAACAAGGGTTCGAATGCCGGCTTTGGTAGCAACATCGGCATCGACTGCGAGGCCAGACGTGGTGAGACCAAGACCGGCACCGACTTTGCCACCAACGTTGGCCGATCCGAGAGGTCCTGCATCGACCAAAACACCAGCGCCAGCATTGGTTCCAACGTGAAGACCAGAAAGGCCAACGCCAACGCCAGCTCCAACCTTAGTGGCCAAACCAACGGCAACGGGGCCATTAACTTTCACACCAGTGCCTAGGTCACCGCCCACTTTAAGACCTTCGAGTCTGACGTCAGCACCCACGTGAGTGCCGAGGTTAAGGCCGATAGGGCCGTCAATGTCAACATCAGCATCGAGGTTTAAGCCTGAGTGAGGAGTGATAATTGTGGGCGTGTGGGTCCTTCCGAAACCGTAACCGGGGAGGGAACCTGAGTAGAGGAAAATGATAAGCAAAGTGGCAAATGCTTCCATGATCGGTCAAGCTTACCTCCGGGGGTCAAGGCCACGGGGATGGGTGCGAAGGAAGTAGGAGATTGGATAGTACCGGAGGAAGGAGAGCCGTAGTCAAAGGAAGAGGGAGCGTCGTACGAGTCCTCATCTTCGTAGGATTCTGGTGACATGTAGCTGCGATTAACGGACTCCTCGCGGATAGCAAGGCTGTGGGGTAAGAGGGTCTCAGTATGTCATGCACTCCAAAAACCTGGATAGAATGCAATCGCTTACTGGGTTGGGTTGGAAGCAGGGAGTGCAATAACACCTGGCACAAAGCACGTGTGATCAGCAGATGAATCTTAACCAAGCAGCCTAGTCCTGTAAGCTCACCACTACAGACAATGAGAACGAAGGCGATCAAGTTGGATTGCATCTTGGCTGAGTTTAGAAAGTTTATTAAAGGTTTGGGAAAAGATAAGTTAAAGACCGACTAAGGAAGTAAACGAAGAATGAATATGATGTGATAGTGGAATGAAGAAAAGGCCAGAGACCACCCATTCAGCTCCCTCATGTACTGCTGGCTCTGGCACCTAAGCTCGTTCTCAGGATGCAGCAACCTCGCAAGGGAATAGCGATACGCGATACCATCAAGCCTCTTGGAAGAGGGCACGGCCAATCACACACCCGAGGTAATGGAGTCTATCCCATGTCTGGACTAGACTGCCGAAGGAAAGCGAAAAACTTTCAAATTCGTCCGTGTATTTACCCGAGTTTGTCTAAGCCTGCGCGAGGAGACGCGTCGAGAGAAGCTTACTGCTTAACTGGCATTCGCGGCCTGGAGACATGATCGGGTTTTCGAGCGTTTGTTTTTCCTTGTCTCCAGTGAGGACTCTCAATGGTAAAGAGAAATCCATCATCGCTTGTTACAAAATAATACAACTCCATTGAGCTCATTGACGAAATAAACATGGAAATTTTGAACTTCCAAAGAAACACACAAATGGTTGGGTTTCATTAATTATTATCTCTTGATCAGGACAGTACTATCAGATCGCTGAAGTAAGATCAAGCAAGTAGATCGTGTGATCAGAAATTTCACTAAGAATGTTGATCAAAGCCATCACTATTGGCAAACAACAAGCTACATATCTTAATGAGGGAGCAATGGTTTGGGATACAATACGATGATATATTGAACAAGAAAGGGGAAAATTGAGTCTATTCCACTTCCAGACTATGCAAGAATCCCAAGAACTAAGATTGATATTGTCGTCAGAACAGCTGGATCAGACGAAATAAAAGTAGAGATATTCTGGTGAGGATGGTGTGGGTGGGATGGCAGATAGAGTCATGGCGGTGGGCGTTTCACATATTTATGCAAAACCGTTCGGCGAACCTCCCTGTAGGGCAAAGATTCAAGGGACAAGGACCAAAGGAAATTCAAATGTGATCAAGGTGGGATAAAAAATCGGAGGGACTACTAACGAAGACGAATCACGCATCATGAGGTCGATTAACGGGACATTGACATTTTCTTCATCCTCTTCATCCTTTTCATCAACTGGGCGGAAATTCATGAGGGCGATTGCGGCTTGCTGCCTGACGTCTTTCTCTTTATCGTGAATCCGGACGAGAAGCTTGTGCTTCAAATCACTGAATAAATCGTCAATGGATCGATGGCGGAAAAGTGATATTGCGCGATTAGTTAAAGTCTAAAGTGTTTTTTACTTTTGAACGGAAAGATTAAATCAACGAAAGTCGTCATTCTTCCCCTTACTCGATCTCTTCCAAGCTGTTGCGACGTAAGCTATGAGCTGGCAACATCAAAAACGGAAAGATCTGTTTATGGCTTCAAACCCACGACTGAGGTATTTGATCGAGTGTAGCAGGAATCGGTTGGTAGGAGTCTGATCAGCAGTTTCCTTATGAGGATCTGCGAAAAGTAAAATTCAAATACTATGAATGTTGGCTAGCTTTATGAGTGACCCGATGTCTTTAAATCTTCTCCTAAAAAGAGGATTCACCATGTCCCGTCGCAAACGGCAAAAAGCTCCGACAAAATCTGAAGACCCTGTCCGCTTCGACGACACCTTTTTTGGTGGTAACTAGATTAACGAGCACCGTGCAACAGGCTTCGGTGAAATTCTTCTCTCCGATCAACTTGATGGTCTCGTCTGTTTCATCTTCATCCTCAAGTTGTTCACAAACCGCAGCTGATGATAATATCAGACTATGGAGGTTGTTGACACGTTTTCGGTGGCTGGTTAAGGAGGGTTGTGACTCGTGGAACAGTATGATGATAGAATTGGTCAAGCTAGTCAACGTGCTTTCGTGTTTTGAGGGCTTGGCGTTCAGCGTCTGTTTGATCTTCTCTTTCTCTTTCTCGTTCGTTTGTTCAGATGCAGTTTGCTTGGTGGTCCTCTTGCACTGGGGGGATCACACTAAGAGGAATAAACACTCAGCAACATGACTTTCTCCGGTTCAAGCAAGTAAAACTAACCTGCAAGGATGCGTTTTCCAGCAACATGATTATCTGTCGAGAACCTTGCAAAGCTTTTTCCCGTTTCATTTGATCTAAATTTACAGTTGTTGAACGTGGAACAAAGCCAGTCCCCATAAAGTTGTCCATTAAGACATCGCAGATGTGAATAATCTGATCAGGCGATGCAACACCTGATGAGATGATAAATAAAATATTAATAAGCTATCACGACTTATTAATGCGGACCACTTCTGCTGTTAAGACACACACCTGAGGAGAACTATGAAAAGGATATTAGTAAGGAAAAGAAATAACAAGATAAAGATAATGAAACTCACTATGTCAGAACTCCCGTATCACTGTTTGATGAGATAGAAGTGATAGGGAAGAAGCTGACATAGCTGGCTGAGATAGAGGGCATCTTATACTGAAGGATGACGAAGCAAAAATAGAAAATGATGACGATAAAGAAAAAGGGTCAGGCTAAATGCACTCCAATGATTTCCTACGTGCACTCCATTTTGGAGTGGACAAGTGTTCACTCCAAAAAGATTGGAGTGAACACTTTATTATACCACAAATATGATTTTGTTGAGAATAGAAAATTCCCCCAGAGGAAAGTTTAGATTTCTTCAGAAGTCTGATATGAATAGTGTATGTACTTAAAATAACTAGAGTTCAAGGCGGCTATGCCGCCCCCTTGTCAACCTGTTCAAATTCTTAAATTTTGATTCAAATTTGCACAAGTTTCAACCTGAAGTTTGTTACTCAAATCAGAACTTAACCTAATGAAACTACCCTTGCATTATCCATCAGTCAATTAATGAGGCCTTCAAGGAAGTGTCCACTTTCAACTCACTACAATTCATATTTCAAATGAACAATTAAGTTAAAATTCAGTACACTTGACTCAAGCCCTCATCCTTGTCCCTTTTCACCCATGAAAAAGAAAATTCAATGTACCTTAATTGAGCTTACATTTCATTTACTACACAGACTGAATGATTTATCTCTTATTGAACCCTTTGTATTTATTCTTTCTCAGTAGATCATATTTCTGTGCTTGTAGTAGATTTATTCATTATCCTCTAGTAGTGTCTGTCTTATCTGGTAAAGAACTTTTCTGGGTTTGTCCTCTTCTTCTTTCTTATTTGTATTTTTACTTTCATCTCTTTTCTCATCTTGATAGTTTCTTACTTTATCTTGTGTTCAAATCTGGTTCTGCTTTGTTAGCAATAAGATTGGGGCTCAAAAGAGGGAGTGTTTACTCCCTCCCAGTCTTTTCCCCCTCCAAGAACCAACTGGTTATTGGTTATTGGAGGGAGTGTTGACTCCCTCCAACGACCACCTGGTCATCAGAGGGAGTGTTTATTCCCTCCAAGAACCAACTGGTCATCGGAGGAAGTGTTTACTCCCTCCAAGGACCAACTGGTCTTCGGAGAGAGTGTTTACTCCCTCCAAGGACCAACTGGTCTTCGGAGAGAGTGTTTACTCCCTCCATGGACCAACTGGTCTTCGGAGGGAGAGTTTACTCCCTCCAAGGATCCACTGCTCATCGGAGAGAGTGCAGTGGGTCCTTGGAGGTATTAAACACTCCATCCAATGACCGACTGGTCATGAGAGGGAGTAAAAACCCCCTCCATGACCAATCGGTTCTTGGAGGGAGGAAACCCTCCATTTCTTGACTGAGTGGCTGTCAGAGGGGATGTTTACCCCCTCCAATGACCAATCATTCCTTGGAGGGAGTAAACACTCCCGTTGATGACCAACCGGTCTAGAGCAAGTGTTTACTCCTTCAAGGACTGATTGGTCATCGGAGGGGGTAAACATCCCCTCTGACAGCCACTCAGTCAAGAAATGGAGGGTTTCCTCCCTCCAAGAACCGATTGGTCATGGAGGGGGTTTTTACTCCCTCTCATGACCAGTCAGTCATTGGAGGGAATATTTACTCCCTCTCATGACGGTCATTGGAGTGTTCTCCAATGACCGACCCGTCATGGGAAGGCGTAAACACTCCCTCAATGACCAATTGGTCCTTGGAGGGAGTGTTTACTCCCTGTCACAACTGGTCGGTCAGCAGAGGGAGTGTTCAGTCCCTCTATGTAGCATAACTGGGTCTGTCATGGAGGGAGTATTCACTCCCTCTCATGACGGTAATCCACCCGGTTGGTCATTTGAAGAGGGTGTTTACTCCCTCCAAGGACCAAACTGCGATCCTGATCAGGTGTGGTACAAGCTGTACCCCAACAAGATCCTCATAGCCTTGGGTACAGGCTGTACCCAAACCGACAAGACCGTCAATGGTATGGGTACAGACCGTAACCAAGCCAACAAGGAGAGCCTCAGTCCGGTCTGGGTACGCGCAATGAGGCTCTCCTCTTGCCTATAAAGAGAGCCCATTAAACAAGCAATTCCCCCAGGCAAGCCCCATATCTGTTGCGTGATGCGCAGGGGGGCTTGACTTGGGCTTTTTTTTGGGTCTCACCAGGCCAAGGGGCAATTCACGCACTTGAAAAGCATGAAAGTGTGTCTTTATTATATATAGATTTGGTGATGAGAAAATATAAAGAAAGAAATAACAGAATTTGATAAAAAGTATGTGAAAATAAAAGAAATAAATAAATCCATGAAAAGTATGTAATATAATATTAACACACTTGTCCACTCCAAAGTCCCACATATGCTTGGAGTACACAGACCGTGCAAATCCTGTGCACACCAATTCCAAAAAAAATTTCAATTTGTTGGAGTGCACATTTTGCGCACTCCAATGACTTTGGAGTGCACATTTTGAACACTCCAATGACTTTGGAGTGCACACCCAGAATACACCCAAAAAATGGAGTGACTTATAGGCGGGCACTCCAATACCTCAATAGTTTTGGAGTGAAGGGAGTGCACACCCTGAAACCCACTGCAAGTTACACCCAAAAAACACCAGGAAATCCCAACACCCCCTCATGGAAAGCTCACATTCTAAATTGATCACCTCATCTCCCACACTTTTTATGATCAGATAGAGATAGACATACATATAACAACATGTTGTCAGCTTCCCCCCGCCCCCCCCCCCCTGACAAACAATGTTGTAGTATCCCTCAAGGCACTCAACCTTGGAGTACAAAAAGGAAAAAAAATGGAGTGCATTCAGCTTTTTTGGGGGGTATTTGGAGTGCGCACTTTGTACACTCCAAGATAATTTTTCCCTCTGGTGTGCACATCTTATGTACTCCAAATTAACTGGAATGCATCAGGTGTCCACTCCAAAAACATTGGAGTGGACACCTGCCCACTCCAAAAACATTGGAGTGGACACCTGCCCACTC
The DNA here is from genome assembly GCA_001624995.1 of Puccinia horiana. Lineage (NCBI taxonomy): Eukaryota > Fungi > Basidiomycota > Pucciniomycetes > Pucciniales > Pucciniaceae > Puccinia > Puccinia horiana. The sequence goes on from LWDY01000014.1 coordinate 962,651, forward strand.
CAAAAACATTGGAGTGGACACCTGCCCACTCCAAAAACATTGGAGTGGACACCTGCCCACTCCAAAAACATTGGAGTGGACACCTGCCCACTCCAAAAACATTGGAGTGGACACCTGCCCACCCCAAAAATGTCCAATTTTTGGAGTGGGCAGGTGTCCACTCCAATATTTTTGGAGTGGACAAGTGTCCACTCCAATATTTTTGGAGTGGACAAGTGTCCACTCCAATATTTTTGGAGTGGACAAGTGTCCACTCCAATATTTTTGGAGTGGACAAGTGTCCACTCCAATATTTTTGGAGTGGACAAGTGTCCACTCCAATATTTTTGGAGTGGACAAGTGTCCACTCCAATATTTTTGGAGTGGACAAGTGTCCACTCCAACTTTTTTGGAAAGGGAAAGTGTCCACTCCAAAACTTTGGAGTGCATGTAGTAAAATTTTGGAGTGCATTTAGCCTGACCCAAGAAAAATAACCACAATGATTCAATTATGCCTGAGTGCTGAGCTTGAAATTTTAAGTTGAGAGTTTTGACATGTCCGAGCCATCTCAATTTATGATTCTATTTGAATGTGCATGATTAGCACTTCAACAGCAAAGACAATGGTGGGAAGTTACGTGCTCCAAATGGAGAAATCTGAACGTAACATCAGGGTGGTAATTGGGCCGGGTGTCCAGTGGGCGGCCCAAATCCGCCCGGGTTTGGGCTGGACACGGACACTCCTTTTAGGGAAATTTTGGAAGTCAGCCCGGCCTGTTAAGGTAACTAGACGGCACGGGCTGGCCGCGGGTGCCTGGGTATCTATGGCACTCACCTGGAGCCTTGAATTTCTAGCCGGTTTATTCTATTTCTCATTGGCAACACCCTGACAACCGACAACATACCATTGATACCATGGATTTCAAGGATCAGTCGATTTGGCTCTGTGAAACTCTTCAAGAATCCCACGTACCAAACAAGCAATAGGTTGAATGAAATTGAAAAAAAATTAAAAAAAAGACCCTTTATAACAAGCCCGTGGGCCACTGTCGGGCTGCCTGAATGCCTGTTGGACAGCCCGTGTCCGTCTGATTGCGGCCATGGGTTTGGGCCGGACAACAAAATTGGGGTGTTTTGCCCGGCCTGGCCTGTCCGTGAGTGTGGTGGGCTGTGCTGGGTTGGCCCATGGGCGGCCCGAGCCTGCCCGACTACCACTATGACCGTAGCATAACTTTTAAAGTTACGATATCTTCCAGTTACAGATATCTGTAGTCAAGTTATGTTGTCTGTTGTGCAAAAAGCCCTGAATTTTTACTAGTTATGTTGTCTGTTGTGCAAAAAGCCCTGAATTTTTACTAGTTATGTTCCCAGCTTGCTTCAGCAAAACCAGGGTTGCATTACTTTTTTTCCAAATTTGGATAACTTATTTGTAACTTTCTGGGAAGGGTGGTCAATTTTAATTGCTGTGTTCAATAAGAGCAAGATTAATTGTTCTCAATTTGAAATGATCAAATTTGACTGGTCCCCTCCACAGCAAGCAAGGTCAAAATTGCTTCAATGTGAGGATTGAACTCTCAACCTCAACTTTGGCACCCCCAGGAGGGATTGATTAACCACTAACACAGCCCGCAAGGAGGTGAAGAAATAAATATTTTGTCATGCTGACAAAATTCAATGTGTGACTGCGCCAGTAGCAGTAGTTACTGCGGACCAAACCGCACAACAAAATTGAAGTTTCATCACCTGCTTGCGGGCTGTGTAACACTGCAGAGTTTTGGCTGTCGCAACAAGGGGCTGTGATATCCTGTCGCAGTGCAATGTTGTGACACTGCTGTTGCAACAGCCAGATGGCCCGCTGGGCTGTTGCAACATTTTGCTGTGACAGGACATCACAGCGGGATGTTGCGACACCAAATTGTCCGTAGTGTAAGCTATATGCAATATGATTTTGGATTTTTTTTCTGACTACTACCTTACCCCCAAAAAAAAAAGGAATGTTACCCATTTTGAAAAAAAATGTTACTTGAAATTACAAGGTTTTTTAGTTACGTTACAAAAATAAAAAAACTGGAAAACTTTAAGAAAGTTATGTTCTCCAATAACCCTGCTGTAATGTAACGTAACACATCTGCCCACGGTTGGCAGAGACTTGCAAAAATAAATTTAAAACTTGACCAACCAGATGAGTTTTTTTTCTTGTCTCTCCTTGGTTCAACACCCATCTGCCACATCCTTCCAAGAGGTCACAAAGGTTTCCAATGTTTGTCCCACCACATAGGTCGGCAATGCAGACTGTGATAATGTCTACAGTGCCCGCCACAAATTCTCAACTACACCTTTTGGGGGGTGTTCCAAATTTTGGGGTTGAAAGAAAAGAAAAAAAAGTCACACATAGGCCCGGGTAATATGGGAGAAAAAAGGTGCATTTTCATCCATAATCAACTGTATTTACATGTTATGCTTGTTTCAAGTATGAAAAATGGGATCATAAGTCCATAACAAGAGAATATAAGTTCATATTATGGGATTATTTGGCCATAATTTGGGCTTATACCTCCATAATATGGGGTGATAAGTCCATGATATGGCTTACTAGGGTATGGGTTCCAAAACCCGGACTTGGGAAAAAGTAAGCTTTTTTGGCACATGTCACAAACATCCAAATGATATTTTTGGAATTGGCTCAGCCTGTAAAGCCCAAAAATGTGTGTTTGGCGCTTCATGCACACACCCAGCCCCCAAACATTCACCCTGCCTTCATTTATTTTTTTTGCAGGGCGGGTGTAGTCAAGATTTCATGGTGTGCACTGTAGGATAAGGTGTGATGGTACGAGGTTGAACTTGGTAAGCTCTGAAATCCTTTGTATGTTCTGCAGACGCTAAGTGATCTGTTAATTCAAATCAAAATATATGGCACTGGTAATTGCTTGGGGTGATTTTACCTTGCTTCTAATAGCATGCAACTCCTCAGCAACAATTTTTTTTTTCCACTGAAGGTATCTGAACTTGTCATGGACTAATAAGATGAAAACGTAAATCTATTGAGCTTCCCAAACATAGGAGATACTGAGATTTTGTACATTTGGCAAAATTGCAGTCAGGAGGTCAGGCATGTACTTTGATAGAATTGCAAGCATTTGTGTGTAAAATCATCAAATCAGGTTGGTTCAATTTTTGTTCAAACCACTTCAGATGCTGGAAAAACAGGTTGAGATGAGTTACAGATTTGCTCCAGAGGTAAGTGAAGTCTCAGATAATAATGATCCCAGGGCAATTTTGATAAATCTATTTCAGGCAGCTTTCAAGTTGAGATAGACATATTCAACAGCAATCTTATCAAGTATGTACGGGTTGTACAAATGATTCAATCAGGCAAACTAGCTACTGGGCCAGAAGCCAAAGTATTGGCTGTTGAAGATGGCTCAGCCGTGGCAGCCAATGATGACAAAGTCTCAAGCTAACTTAATGGAGTCCCTTGTCTTCGGAGGGGAACTGAAAGGAACCCTCCAAAGGAGGGACTTAATCCTAAACTCACCTTGCTTTCCTGAGGCCACTAATGTTTTATAAGGCAATTAATTTGAATTAGCCATGACTTCTCTCTCAAACTGATTGCAAAAAAATCTGTCTTGACAGAAATCACTGCCCAATTTTTCCCCTTCCCCTCATATAGCCATTATCACAAATTTCTTGGATCAGATGTCCACTTTTGCATCAATATCTATATTTTTGTCTGCAAAATCAAAATCCTGTAACAAATACAGCTTGTTCCACTGATACAGATAGTGATCAATTGGAAGAATTTCTCATGAATCATTGTTACAGAAAGCAAATTGTGGGATGAGAATGGGAGGATAGGATGCATGTGACCAGACCTGTTGAAAGAGGAGATCAAAGCGCATCTTTTCTTCTGCAATATGTTGAGCTAGAGATTCAACCCAAAAGCACTATGGAGTGATCTTTGAAAAAAACACTGAAATCTCTAAGGGCCTGTACCACAGGGCACCTGTTTTTGGAAACAGTTCTTGCTGTTTTTTTTGTGCTTTTTTATAAATAGAAAATCTTTTTGGCAACAGGGTGAGGCCTGTTTCCAAAAACCATGGGAAAGTCACTCAAAACGATTTTCAAATTCAAGCAAAAACCAACACCTGTGGTACAGGTTTTTGCATAAAAACAATTCTGAGGAAAAAAGTCCAGAAAAACCAACCTCAGAGGTTGTATGGTACCAGAAACAGTGGGTCAGCTACGCTACATATATCGTTAGCGTAGCGTAGTGTTAGCTTTTTAAGCTACAGTAACACACCACTAATGTTAGTGGCACAATTCAGCCAACTAACACTAACTCTTTTTCAAAAAAAAATTTGTTAGTTGGTAGCGTAGCGTTAGCTGGGGGCCAGGAAAAAAAACTAACACTACATGAAATTTGTGTTAGTGGTGGAAAAAGCTAAGCTACACTTCTGAAAATATTTTGTTAGTTGGTAGCGTAGTGTTAGCTGAGGACAGGGAAAAACAACTAACACTACCAGAAATCTGTGTTAGCAGTTTAGCATAGCTGGTGGTTGTGTAGCTCTTTCTCAGCATTGCTGTTACTAAAATAGTGAAAAATAAAAACCAATTACATTTTAAGAAAAAAGTCTAGGGTAGAAATGACAGTCTCAAAAGGCAAAATTGAAAACAGAATCAATTTTTCAAATAATTGATGTGTAAGTACTTTTTCTCAACAGTTCCAAAAAGAGATTTGTATGAAAATGATTGAAACTAAAATGTCCAAGGGTATTGTTACTTAGCATAGTGGTTAGAGGGTGAGTAGTTGAAAGCAAAAAAAAAATATTGTTGAATCAGTAGTGTTGCTTGGATTTTTGACGCCTTTCTGTGTTCCTAGATTCAAAAATAAAAACTTTCTTTTTACTTTTGCTGGCATCTTTCATTCACCACTTTCTTTGCTAAATTTCTGTTACTGATTTGGCAGGTAGTCCACCATACGTTTTTCAAGGTCCAGCAATCAAACCATCCCACAGTAACAGTAATTCATCAAGAAAGGGTTAAGTGAAGAACAAGCAAAGTTCAAAGGAAAAAGTAGTGATTGTCATTAAATCAGTAAATTGTAAATAACAGAGAGAAAAAAATACTATACTGGTTGTTTTTGACAGCAAAAGTGGTGTCAGAGACACTAAGTGCCTTTTGGTTAACTGAGCTGGAGTCTCCAAGTTACCAACATCTTTTAAGTATAGCAGGACCCAAAATTCACCTTGGCTGAGGTCAACTGTGGTCCAAATACTATCTTTGGCAGTTTTCAATAGATTTTCAAACGCATGGGCTCAATGGAAAGGGAAAAAATGAAGGAAGAAAAATATGGAATATGCATCCAAAATATCCCACGGCATGGCCTTCAAAAATATGGATCAAAATTGACATATCTTGGTGCAAAGTTTCAAAAATGCAGAATTTGAATCACTCTTTTTTCAGGCCTTGATGTGGTGTATTTGAAATGAAAATGAAACCATTTTCTTCTTTGAATTCTTCCCTTTCCAATGAGTCCATCACTGTGTCAATATTCCAATGAGTTTTTTTCTGAACTGTTAGTTGTGTTGTTGGTTGATTTGTTAGGTCAATTGTTAATTGTATGGTTAGTTGAAACTTGATTTATGTTAGCTGAGGTGTTATTTAATGTTAGTCTCAGACTAGCTATGCTAAATATTTGTTGAAAAAGCGCTACACTAATCATTTGGGAAAATCCTGTTAGCGGGACAATCGCTACACTACAGATTTGGGGAAACCTTGTTAGCGGGAGAAAAGCTAAGCTACTCCTTAGTGTAGCGTGTGAATAATCACAACTAATGCTACAGAATTTATTTGGAAAAAAATCCCCGCTACACTACCTGTTAGCATAGCAGGATGGGATTTCAACTAACGCTAACCAATTCCTGGTGGGAAAAATACACCACTACGCTAACAGTTATTGGCCATGTAGCATAGCAACCCACCATTGGTACCAGCCCTAGTTGCCTCAGGCAAGCAAGGCAACTTTGGGCATAAGTCCCTCCTTAATTGCTGTTCAGTCCCCCCTCCAAAGACGAGGGACTTCATTAGGTTAGATGACAAAGGGCTGTTTGGCCTGGCACAAGTTGAACTTCAAGATACAGATCCATGTGAAAAATATCTGCCCATGTGTAACTTATGAAGTCCCTTGTCTTCGGAGGGACTTATTTATGTTGAAACTCTCAATGTCTCTGTCTTGAATCATGTGAAGTCTCATTTAGATCTCAAGTTTGTTCTCGCAACACAAGATCTCTCAAACCCTAAACTCAGGTTGTAACTGGGCCAGGTTAGCCAGCGGGCCGCCCCAACCCTGAGCAGGCTTGGGCCGGGTCAGGGAAATCTGGATGAAGAATTGGCCCGGCCCAACCCAGCCCACATACCAGCCGGGCAGGTAGTCTGTAAATGGGCCAACCTGTTTGACCCGCTTTACTGCAGCCTTGCAGGTCCAAGGGCTCATCACTCTGCTTACAGTATTGACAAACCCTCTGAAATGATTCCAAAAAAAGTCATATAAATATGTAGCTGATGATGAATATGAAGGTTCATCATCAAGCTCTGACATTCAAACTCAAGATATTAGGGGGTTTCAAAATTCAAATTCACCTCTCCAGGCTCACACAGGTTCCAGGTCAAAAATTACCCGCAAAAAAGAAAAACCTGCACTCTGAACTTTGATTGCCCCCAAATCTCCCTGAACTTGCTGTGACTTGATGCAGGGGTAAGTAAGAAATCAAAATATTGTATTTTCCAGTTTTGCACCTGCAAATTGGGGGACCCACAAGCTGACCACCTCAATTTGGGCACTAAAGAAACAAATAATACACTTCCACACTCACACCTCAAAAACCCTCCAAACCCTCCTATATCTAATCCTCACCTTAACTTTTTCAATCTAATCATCATCCAACAAATGCCAACTGTAATACGGCTGCCTTCCTGGCAGAGAGACGGTACCACTAATTGCCCACACAGCATTGAAGTTCTTCTTGACTGGCCAGAAACCAATGACAACTACCAACACTGGCATTATGCCAGCCCAAAGAGGATCCTCTGTGCAGAAATTCTTGCACAGTTGAGATTGAACAACATACACCACCATGATGCTAGTGGTAAGTAACACCAAAACCATTGGCTTGGTGACATCCACTGATCAAATGGAATCCCTCATCTCACAGGAATATTAGGGGGTTTCAAAATCGCCCCAGGACCTCGCGCAGGTCCAAAAAATCAGGAAATACAGTTTATGTTTCCCCCGCCAAAAAATGACCTGCGCTTCATCAATTTTGAGCGCCCCAAGTTCCCGAATTGGCTCCTGGATTCCAGGAAATGAGGCTGAGGTTTAATCCCAATTCCTCAGGGGCCCGGCACAAGTGACTTAGCAAAAAATCATCTAAGTCATTCATACGGCTGTTACATGTTTCATGAGACTGCTCAAAACAGCTGCCCCATAAGAATCCTGGAAGTCTATTCTGATATGATTGGAATAATTTCTAGTCCAAAGATCCTTCAAATCAGCTGTCATTGTCCCCGTCGCCATCACGAAATGGTCCACTCGCCCGAAAGAAAGCTATTCATAGCCACACTGCAGGACACCATTGATAAAGACATCATGAACCAGGCCGTCAATATGTTCTTGGACAATGTGGAGAGAGAATTGAGGTCGTCCAACGAGGAGACCAATGAAGATTTTTATGGAACCAAGATGATCACAATGGACATCAAAGATAAAGCGCGAGTGCTTGTGGCCATTCAGCTCCAACGATATCTCAAGCTGCGTGCCAAAATTGAGAAGGCACCCCCCATCAGCGATTTTTTGTTGAATTGCCTTGAAGAAAAAAGATTTAAGCAACAATTTTGAATGCATTGAAATTCTTTTTTGAAGCTATGTGATCTGGTCGCGCGTGACCCTGTTTTTCATAATAACTTCAACCATCCGCAACATCCAGTCGTTGAACAGATGATGGTCACCCTGAAGAGACTCGGCTGCTTTGGTAATAGTGCCTCTGTTGGAATGCTACCAATGTTCTTTGGAATCAGAGAAGGCACCATTGAAATCTATACAAACCGCTGCCTAATGGCCATCTTAGGCTTTCAAGCCCAATTAATCAACTGGCCGTGAAGAGCTTCAAGAACAGATCCGAGAGGTGGGATTTGGAGGGTGCGTTGGTGTAATCGATGGAACTCTCATTATCCTTCAAAACTGCCCTCAACAGGATGGTCCAGACTACTACAATCAAAAAGGCTTGTACGGGATTACCACTCTTCTGATCTGTGACCAAAAGAAGATCATTCACTATGCCTACACTGGATGGCCTGGTTACTCTCATGACCAAATCACCCAACAATTTTTTCTGCAATGGCCAATATCTTTTAGCAGACTCAGCCTTCTCCCCTACTACCAATGTGGTACCAGCATTCAAAAGGCAAAAGAACCGTGTCCTAGCCGATGAAGAAATGGAATTCAATCAGAACCTTTCAAGTGTAAGCGTGGTGACTGAAAATTGCATTGTCCTCTTGAAGAACTGATTCCAAAGTTTAAAAGGGTTAAACTTACATGTAGCTGGGGAAAAGGATTTGACACGGATAAATGCTTGGATCTTGGTATGTTAATCATATGATCAAGTTTCCAATTTATTGTCATTTATGTTGACATGGTCCTTTTTTTAGGCTTGTGTGCTCCTCCATAACTTTTTAATTTATGGTGAAGATTTAGATTTTGAAGAGAAACAAAATGCAGATGATCACAATGAATTGAGATATTCATCAGAAGATCAGGACCCTTTAAATTCTGGTACCAGCGCCGGAAAACAAAAAAAGACAGGAAGTCATGGCTCTTGCTTTGGCCTTCAGAGAGGAAGAGTGAATTTGTATATAGTTTTTAAGTAGATGATCTAAATTTCTTGGTAAGGAAACATGGCTGAACCAAAGGCACTACTACTCTCTAAAGTTGTTTGGACAAATGGATCAGTGATAGGTAAATTGAGATCTTCTGCAATGAGGCCTAGTGCAGTCTCCAGAATTAGAACCTTCCTCAAAAAATATTCAGGTGAGAGAGGTTGAGTGAGCTGTGTGGTGAGTTCAATGGTTGAGATACTGAGGAAAATACCACAAAGAGTCCAGTATATACCCTCAAATCCTTGAATGCCATAGCTTGGCCAGTAAAAAAATCCAAAATTAACCAGCTTGTAGTGTGATGACCTAAACAAACCACTAACTACCTGGGTTTCTCATATTCAAACAATCCAATATCACAACACACACTCTTGGCCTTTCGAGATCCTAGGGAGTTCCAATTTTGAAAGGCCATGTTGAAAAAAAACAATGGTGCTGCCTTATTCATGACCGACCAAAGATGATTGGTGAGTGCTTCCACTCGCCTTCAAAAAAACCCTGTCAGCTTTTTAATTTTTTTTTAATCGGTTGGGCATGCAAGAATTGAGAAACTTACATGTGGATCTTTTCAAAATCTATGTATTGTGGCCAGCCTTGTGCCAGGCCGCATGGGATTATTTTAACCTCGGCACGATGCATGTGGCAGTAATCTGCTGTCAATGGGAACTAGCAATTTGCAATCTCAGTACACAAAGATAAGTCACCGTTAATAACAGCACTGGTGGTTAACAGACTTACAGGCAGATGGGTTGGTTGGCTCCCATCTCCAACGGACCTGACGATTGCGTTTAAGCATGCAGCCAAGGGTGAACAACTTTGACAATGGGCTTTCAGGTAATGGCTCATTGCAGAAGGCACACAGGTCTAATGATACTTGTTCAGCATATGTACCATTCAATATACTTGTTGAAACCCACTCACTGAGGGGGATTGGGGGTCCTCTAAGCTCTGGTGGACCGGGTAAGTCTGGCAAGGGGACAGAAAATCGATCCACATCATGCAAGATTGAGTCCTTCATGTCACCTTCCTGCAGTGAAATCCCATGAGCCACAAGAGCGATCTTCATATCGTTCAGCACGTTGATGGTTTGGTTATGGGATGTTGGACTACTTGAGTTGTTTTTTATTGATATCTCTTTGACACCCAACAAATGAGTGTTTGAACACTTTGTTAAGAGAGGGTAACCAACGGTGAGATGACGGGCGAGTTTTCCACAGCGCTTGATCTAAGGCCACCTGCGATAATTGACGGTGAGACGACGGGTAATTTTTGGACAGCTGGGATAATTGGAGGATGTGGCAACTGACCCGATGCAGTTTTACCAGTCGGAGATGTTGATATAGTGGTCCCATTGATGGATGCTGGGAGAGATTCAGTCTTTTTCTTGGACTTCTTCCACTTCTTGATTGCACTTACCGGTCCTTTGTATCAAAATTTGCACCTAAGGTTATCAAGTAGTCCCATTCTTCAAATGATTGGATAAACAAACTGGAGTGGGTGTTAGTGACCAAAAAAGTTTTTGCATCACCGTTTGGCTTGGTCTCAGATCAGATGTGGCACGCGTCCCAGAGATGAGGCAGTCATTTGTATTTTGCTGTTGTGTTTCAGGCCAAGTGACAAGTCACTCATTGACAGAAGACACAAGACAGATTGGATTGGCAAAACTAAAATAAAAAAAAAAGACAAGAGGAATCAAATGACACATAAATTTGATTTTGCAAAATGAATCAGAACAACAGGCTGAGGAAGCTCATAGAAAGAACCAACTGCTCCAATTGGTACACCTTCTCCCCACCTCTTGCCTACACATCATCCTCGCTCTCATCTTTGTTGTCCGCTTCAATGTTACTGCTGGAAGGTAGAGCTAATGCCTGGTTGCTGGATTCTGGGCCTCGCGAGAACTGTTTGCCCAAGAACTTGTTGATCTCTCCTTGAGAGTGACCAAGACTCTGAAGTTCTCGCAAGAAGCCAATTCGAGTGCAAACCTCCTCCATTTTGGCTTGTCAAAGCTTCACTTGGGCTTCCATCTCAATAACTTTGATTCGTCGCTTTTTGATTGACAATTCCAATCGCTGTTTCTTTTTCTCGGCCACCAGCTTCAATGCCTCTCGTCACTCTTGTGCCTCAAAAATTTTTACAAGATTGTCATACAAATCTGTAAGTATCTTTTCTAAGCTTAATGACTCATTGCCTGTTCAGAGGACAACTCAGATTAGATTTAGGCCCAAAGAAAGAGTCGATTGTTTTTCTGACCTTTTGACGATGATTTCCTCTTTGAAGTTTTAGGCTGCACGACCTGAGTCGCAGAATCATCACCTTCTGCCAGACTATTGCTTGGATCGTTGGTGGTATTGAGGAGCAGGCCTAGTTGAAGCTGCATCTGGCGCAGGGTAGTTGTTTTCATTTGATCCAAGAAGATTTGGAACCAGTTGATGGATGCTCTCAGTAGTTTTAGGCGGGTTTGCACAAATACGCGAGCCCATGATGGGGTGTAGTTCATCCCAGTACCTGCATATTTTGGCCAGTGCAGCTACAAGACAAATGGTCAGTACTTGATTTGTATTTTCCGGTGAGGCAACATACCAGGTAGTGTAGTAACTCCTTCCTCAATGTCTTTATCTTGAAGGCCCGCGCCCGATCCACGAAGGAAGTCGCTGGCTTTGGAGTATGACAATTGTAGGTCCTGGATCTTAGTTTGAATTCCTTTGTTGTCATGATGGGTTATGCCCTCTTTTTCCATTTCAGCCAAGATTTTGTTTGCAAGGTTTGCTTTGGTTGCGCCACCCTTGTTATTTCCCCACAATCATTGGTAGTTTCCTTCAATGGCGAGCCAGTCAAGGATGATGTGTATGCTGGAATTTCCGTTTCGGCCGTCTTTATCCCAGGATACCGGCGCTTTTTTTTGCTTTGTCTGTGTGTTTTGGGCTGGATTGGCTGACAGAGGTGGTGCCAAAGACGCTATAGCCGCTGGTTGGGTGCTTTTTGGAGGCATGGTTGGTTGGTAGGTGGGTACTGAGTTTTTATCTACGGTTTGCCAAATGGGGGTTGGGCTAAAACCTTTTTGGACAAGGTTTCAGCCAGTTCCTGGGGGCGTTTGGGGAGAAGGCACTCAGGGCCGCAGGTTTTCAAAATCAGGAAATATGTTTCCTGATTTTTTGGACCTACACAAGGTCCTGGGGCAATTTTGAAACCCCCTTTTGCTCAAGACTGCCATACTGCAGCGATTGTACCTTACTATTTGCAACTTCAAACGTCAAGCCGCTTATGAGGTCATCCAAAATTAGACACCATCACAGGCTCAATCCAACAATCCAAAATCAGACACCCTGCACTGCAAAAAAATCTGCTTCAACTTCCAGCAGTTGACATGCGGTAGCTTTGATTTTACTCTGGTCTTACTCTTTTTTTACTCAAACTTTAATCAAACCTTACTTTGGTGCACAGTGACTGTGCATGATGCACAGTCACTGTGGATCTCAAGCAAATGTTGAGTAAAGTTTGAATAAGAGTTGAGTAAAATCAGAGTAAGCTGCATGTCAACTGCTGGCAGTTGAAGCAGATTTTTTTGCAGTGAAGCTTTTTCCGAGGCGATTGCTATGGATATTGTAAAGGTGCAGGCTCTTCCATAAACTGATGTTGCCACTCGATGGAATTCTACATATTTGATAATTTACTCGTCGCTTCCCTAAGAATGAGCATTTGAGCATCTCTAAATGCATGATGCAAATTACCTCCGGCGAGCGGATCAAGCTCAAGACAATGCATGATTTTCTTGAAATATTTCATGAAGGTAAGTCTGTTCAGGTTTGTTTGACACCTTTATTGCATCAATATTAATTATGTTTTTTTTTTTCAATTTTCACTCAGCCACTTGAGAACTTGGTGGCACCAATTATCCAACCGCACACCTTGTATAAAAATATATGAAGCAGATTAAGAAACAGCTCACCACATCAAAGAAAAGTTCAAATCAGCACATTGTTGCAATTGCCAAGCCGATGCAAACAAAATTTGATATATATTGGACCCAAATGAAGTTTTTTGCAGAAATCAACCTTGTGTTTGATACTCAATTCAAGATGGAGCTCTTCCATTTCTTAATTTCCCAAGAGCTTGGCTCAGAGCAAGCAGCAGTCGCCATCGCGAAAATCAAAACCAATCTGTATTCATGGTTCAGAGAGTACACCACCAATTGCCCAACATTCCCCTCTGATTCCCACCAACCCAATAAAAATTTACAGTGTCTCTCTAAAGAGACAAAAGCTGTTGATACCGACTCCAAAAATTTTATAGAAAGCAAAAAAGTTGTCAGCTTCTGTGGCACCAACTGCTGAACTCAACCTCTATCTTCAAGAACCAACAGTTGATATTGTCCAAGGCCCACGTCAAAATACTTGACTGGTGGAAGGTGAAAAGCACCCAATTTCCATCTCTTTCCAACCTATCTAAAACAATATTGATGTTTCCAATGACCTCAATTGCCTCTGAATCTGCATTCTCCACCAGCAGCCAAGCGATGGATGACTTTCGCAGCAAACTCAAGGAAGACACCCTTGAAGCCCTTGTTTGTGGGCAGGACTGGATACTCAGAGACTACTGAGAGTTGTAGTCTCTCTGCCACTTATCATCATGTTCTCATTTTTTTCATTTCATTACACTTACAAGAAACTTAAAGTAAAAATGAAATAAAAAAAATTATATTGTTTGTAAGGATTAGATTTTGGCTTCGCAGCCACGGGTGAACCGTAACTCTTCTCCTGGGTTTGGGTTGGGCCATGGAACAATGATTTGTGACCCGCCCCGACTCAGCCCATCATAAAGGTGGGATGGGTCCTGCCTCTGTTTTTTGACCCAAACTGGGCCCAGTTACAACCTGAGTTTTCAGTGTTCCTACAGACAGCTATGCTGTGTTACGCCGCGCTACAGCCCCTTGTAGCTGGTTTTTACCGCTAACAACTACGGTCAAAACCCTTGGCTGTTGGCAATTTTTCCTACGCCATGCTACACCACCTGCTGCGGGTAGTGTAGCAACCCAGTGTTTTTAATACTACTAAGCTGATGATGATAGTGTTGATGATCTCTTCAATAAACAATCTATTGACAAGACACTTCAATCAATACTTCACTCTTGACAATACTACCTTTCTCTCTTGGCCTTATCTTTTTTCATTTTCTCAGGTCAGGGGTGTATTTTCTCAACTCAATAAAATTGATTTCCAGTATTTTTTATTGTGTTCTGTTCTTTTTGCTTTCATTATGTTTTCTTCTTCATTTCTATTTTAAGCCCACAACTTGATCACAGTATATATTCCATTTATTTCAGCCTAGTATAAGAAATGGAAGCCCAATAGTTCTCCTCCTTCTTCATCCATATCATCATGTCTGCCGAATCCTGAGAGACTCCTCTTATTCTCATGAGCCCTCTTTTCAAATTTTAAAGACGATTTTTCTTTTCTTCAATATAAAACCTTCTCTTGGGCCATTCAGTCATAGCTACTTTAAGTTTGATGCTACCTTACACTAGTTACTGATGACCACTCTATGCTGAATTTTTTCAAAGAAGAATATGTATCTTTTTCAATTCAAAACTCATACACTATCAAGCATACTTGTAAATGATTTGTGAAATCATCTGTGCACCCTAGAATTATTTGCACACCCTGGAGTCATCTGCGCACTCTGGTCCTTTTTTTCCCTCTGGTCATTCTCTTTCTCACTTTGCAATAACCCACCACCATCCAAAGTTGTACTTCATTTGTGCACATTTACTTGTTTCCAATCAATTCTGGCCCTCACTGCGAGTTGTAGTATGCTCAGGATTGGTTCTGGCCCTCATTCCTACACCGCGGCTGAATCACAACATTGTGATAATGTTTTCACAACGTTTGCCAGAACCTTTCCCTATTCAATAGGGAGGTCCTAACCAAATGACCCATCTGGCCCAAAAACCAAGCCAGTACATTTTTCAAAACGTCCAGAAAACACATAATGTAGACCCAAAACGTTTTGATTTCTCCAAGCGGTCGGTCAAAACGTTTGGCAAGCTTGCTATTGCCAGGCCAAAGATTGGCCATGGAGTCAAACACACAACCTGCAAGGGTTCTCCCCAACACTGGTGCTACCCAAGTAGACCAGAGGGACATTTATTGGTAGAACTGAGGTTTTGTAATACTTATACACAAATTTTGATATAAACATTTTTATCTCCAGGAAGATGTTTTCTTGATCTCTCAAGGGAAAGCATAAGCCTGGAGAGTGTTATTGTGATACTTCAAGAAAAAAATCCAGTCAAAAAGGAGTTTCAAAACTCCATTAGTTTTGAGAAACATTCTTTTTGATTGGAAATGGTCTGATGAACTTTTTTTATTGTAAATCATATGTTAACATAAAGGGTCTTCAACACGCGACCCCCTGGGATTGAAGGTGCGACCTACTCTACGTCCTCAGGATGGTCGGGGTGGGTCGCACCTTCAATCCCCCCGTCAAAATGGGGTGTCGCAGGTCAAATTATTGACCCTCCACCAAGGAGGAGCCTCGGCAAAGGGTACAGGCCGGACCTACCAGCCAAGGAGGTTTCCTCCTCGGCGGGAAGGTAATGTCAGTACCTCCCACCAAGGAGGAAACCTCCTTGGCGGGTAGGTACGGGCTGTACCATCCGTCGGGGAGGATTTCTCCTTGGCCGACCGGTACAGTCTGTACCAGCCGACCGAGGAGAAATCCTCCCCGGAAGAAGGTACAGACAGTACCTGCCCGCCGAGGAGCAACCCTCCTCGGTGGCAACATACTATCTGTACCATCCATTGGGGAGGATTCCTCTGTAGAGATTTTCAAGGTCTTATTGTTTCTCGTTGAAGCCAGTAAATAAAGCTAGTGGAAGTAACAACTTAAACAAAAAGAAAGATAAGAAAAAATAAGAATTAGAAACAATGAATCAGAAAAAATAGAATTGAAATTTGAATTTACCTGCTTTGAATTCAATTCTAGCTGAACGAGTAACAATACTTAGAAAATCAAGGAGTTGAATGAAAACGATAACAAGCCTGAGGAAAAGAAAAGTAAAAGAAATGAGAGTAAGAAACGGTTAGAAATCAGATAAGAAATTCGGGACAATGATTGCGAGCAAGTGATTGATTTACCTCCACTTGAATCGATTCGTCGCTCCTCCTGAAGTTAATTGATTGTTCTCGTGGACGATCGAATTGAATACAGACAGAAACTGTTTCGACAGTTGATTGAGGAATGAAGTGAATGTTGAGCGATGAAAATGAGTGGAAGTTCGAAAGAAAAAACTCTGAGCTTAATTTTCTTTCAATTTGAATTTGAGACTTCAAATGTTGTCAAGTCACTGCGCAGCAATGTGGTACGCAATTGCCGCGCCAGGATTACTTGTCGACATCCTCCTCGGTCGGCTGGTACAGACTGTAACGGTCGGCCAAGGAGAAATTCTCCTCGACGGATGGTACAGCCCGTACCTACCCGCCAAGGAGGTTTCCTCCTTGGTGGGAGGTACTGACAGTACCTTCGCGCCGAGGAGGAAACCTCCTTAGCGGGTAGGTACGGCCTGTACCCTTCGCCGAGGCTCCTCCTCGGCGGAGGGTCGATAATATGACCTGCGACCCCCCATTTTGACGGTGGGATTGAAGGTGCGACCCACCCCGACCATCCTGAGGACGTAGGGTAGGTCGCATCTTCAATCCCAGGGGGTCGCGTGTCGAAGACCCAATGTAAAATGTTTATAGATACATTTTTAACAAAGATCAGGTTATTCAAATGTCTTATTGATAAAAAATGTTTCAAGACCAGGAATGTTTCAGGTACACACAGTATCACACAAAAGAAAACTTAAATCTGGCGGGAAAATGGGTATATGGAGACTCAACCCTCAAAAGTTTAAGCTTTGAATTGGAATTTTGGTTTTGGGCCAAAAATGGCAAAAACGTCGTCAACTCGGTAGCAAACAACTTCTGCAACCAAACCATAGTATAATTGAATCAATCAAGCTGCATTTCTGAAAACATGTAGCTAGAATTTATTAATGATCACGGTAGTTGCTGAAGTCCATCGGTCAAAATCGGTTACATATGACAACTTTATCATATAAAGCGCTCAACTTGTTCAACTTTTTGCGCAGGTGTGAGATGGTACACACCTTTCCCTACTCAATAGGGAGGTCTTAAATAGATTGAGCACCAGCCAACTCAAAGGCCTCGCTCTCTTTAACCAGACATGGCACGTCTGTTAATTGGCAGGTTATCAACAGCACACAGTGGAACCATGTTGATAAGCATCATGTTTTTTTGGGTGTAAAGATTGAATTGCTGAATGCTTGGAAGATTCACGCATTAAATGATACTACTAAGACGCGATGCATCACGATACAAGATTTAGTTAGCAATGGCAAAAGGACCGGTCAAACCGACTTTAGTGTTAGTTTTGATTCCGACACTTGGTCCAGCAGTGCTGAGGCCGACACCGGCTCCGAGCTTCGTAGCAAGGTTGGCACCACCAAGACGAGAGTTGAGTCCGGCTTTGACAGCGGCGTCGGTGTTAACTGCAAGGCCGGGTGTGGAAAGACCAACAACAGCTCCGACGTTGGTACCAAGGTTCGCTGCGCCGAGGAGAGTCAACAAACCGGCTTTGACCGCAGCATCAGCGTTCACGCTAAGACCTGAGAGGCCGAGGCCAACACCTGCGCCGACCTTCGTGTCGAGGTTAGCGGCACCAATGGGAGTGTTCAGGCCAGCCTTGGCAGCGGCGTCGGCGTTGACTGCGAGCCCCGAAGTAGACAGACCAACACCAGCTCCGACTTTGCCGTCGTGGTTAGCTGCGCCAAGGGGAGTGTCGAGGCCGGCTTTAGCAGCAACGTTGGCGTTGAAGGCAAGGCCAGATGTGCCAAGACCCACACCGGTTCCGACGTGAGTAGCGAAGTTAGCTGCGCCAAGAGGAGTCGACAGACCGGCTTTCGCCGCGGCGTCAGCATTGACTGCGAGGCCAGAGAGGCCGAGGCCGACACCAGCGCCGACCTTAGTGTCGAGGTTGGCGCCACCAAGAGGAGTGTTGAGGCCAGCTTTTAAACCAGCATCGGCGTTGACTGCGAGACCTGAAGGGCTGAGACCAACACCGGCTCCGAGTTTAGTACCAACATTCGCCGAACCGAGGGGTCCTTGAAGCTTGACACCAGCGCCAACATTTGTTCCAATACCAAGACCAAGAGGATCGCCAATGCCAACACCAGCACCAACCTTGGTGTCCAAACCAATGGGAAGAGGGCCATTGACTTTCAGACCGGTGCCAACGTCAGCGCCGACTGAGAGGCATTTAAGTCCAACATCGGCACCAACATGGGTGCCAAAATTAGCAGCAATAGGGCCTTCAATGCCTACATCAGCGCCAATGCTAATGCCAGCGTGAGGAAAGGAGGGCATGTGGAAACCTCCAAAACCGGAGAAATAACCTAGGTAAAGACATCTGATGAGCAAAGGGTCACGGACTTTATCAACGGCGAACCTTACCTGCAGGGGCCATGACCACGGGAGTAGGCATGTAGGAAGAGGGAGATTGGATGGTAGCGTGGGGGGAAGAACGGATGTAGACTGGAGCATGGACTGGGGCAAAGGCAGGGCCGTACGAGTCCTCGTTGTCGTAGGTCTCTGGTGACGAGTAGCCATCAGGACGGAATGACTCCTCACGAGTGGCCAAGCTAGTGGACAGATGGGTCTCAGTATGTCATGCACTCCAAAAACCTGAATAGGATGCAATCGCTTACTGGGTCGGGTTGGAAGCAGGGAGTGCAATAACACCTGGCACAAAGCACGTGTGATCAGCAGATGAATCTTGACCAAGCAGCCTAGTCCTATAAACTCGCCACTGCAAACAATGAGAACGAAGGCGATCAAGTTGGATTGCATCTTGGCTGAGTTTAGAAAGTTTATTAAAGGTTTGGGAAAAGATAAGTTAAAGACCGACTAAAGAGTGTTTGTCCGGAAGCAAGTAGGAAGCTTGGAGAGGTAGTAGTGAAGGTAAACGAAGAATGAATATAATTTGATAGTGGGATGAGGATAGAGCTATGGACTACCCATTCAGCTCCCTTATATAGTGCTGACTCTGGCACTTGCGCTCGTTCTCAGGATGCAGCAACCTATCGCAAAGGAATAGCGATACGCGATACCATCAAGCCTTTGGAAAGAGGGCACGCTCAATCACACACCCGAGCTAATGGAGTCTTGTCCCATGCCTGGACTAGACTGCCGAAGGAAAGCGAAAAACTTTCAAACTCGTCCGTGTATTTACCCGAGTTTGCCTAAGCCTCCGCGAGGAGACGCGTCGAGAGAAGCTTAGGGTCCGTTTAGGAGAGCCTAAAGTACGGACGCAACAAATTTTCATCGATAATCGTCAAAAGAAAGTTAAACTCGGATTTTCACGAATCCATTTGACAGACAATCACTTTTTTATGACCGTTTATTTTGGGTCCCCCCAATATATTTGATTTGGCTGGGGAAAATAAGATATTGTTTAACTCTATAGTTATGGTGGGTGGGTGTTCCAAGCACACATTGGAACAGCCGTCATAACCCTAAACTTCCCGGTATATCGCTCATGATAGTTCATTACGATCATGGGCTTCCAAACGGACACTTACTGCTTACCTGGCATTCGCGGCCTGGAGACATGATCGGGTTTTTGAGCGTTTGTTTTTCCTTGTTTCCAGTGAAGAATCTCAATGTAGAAATCCATCATCGCTTGTTGCAAATCAATTCAAATCCATTAAACCCATGGACGAAATAAACATGGGAATTTTGAACTTCCAAATAAACACACAAATGGTTGGGTTTCATTAGTTATGGTCCCATGATCAGGACAGTACTATCAGATCGCTGAAGTCAGATCAAGCTAGTAGCTCGTGCAATCAGAAATTTCAGTAAGAATGTTGAGCGGGATCATCGCTTTTGGCAAACAACAAGCTAGATGATAACGAGGGGCAACTGGTTTGGAATACACTAAGATGATATGAACCGGAAAGGAAAAAAGTAATGTGAAGCTGAAGGTGACATCTGTAGGCCGAAAGTCTTCTTAGCAAATCATGTTATGGAGAGACAGATCTTCGGAGGTAGTTTGATTAATGGCGCCCGCTTCAGGAGGGGGTACGAATAGGCCCATCATAGCGCTGCGAAGCTGGCGTTCCCAGACGGACTCGATCTCGAAGCCACCGACCAGGGCGAGAGCATGATCAGCCATCACGAATCTCATCGAATCATGATCGGAGTATCCTGGCTGGAGGTTGGCGTCCAGTCTCTTGAGGTCGAACATTGACGAATAATCATCCCATTGGCCGAGCTCGCCCTCGATATCCGGCCGGTTCGTCTCCGCACCGTCTGTCGAGCTCGGGTCTATCAGACCTCCCAGTGATGGCTTGCCAATCGACGTCTTGGTAGCTAGGTCTGAGGCTAATGCTCGAGCGGTTGCTCTCTTCTGAGCAACCGCACGCTGTCTCGCCACAAGCTTCTCTGCGCTCACATCCGTCGTTTCCTGGGGTGGCAATTTGTTGTTTTTTGTTTGGCATCAATGTTTTGAATAAAACCACCCTGCTTCCGCTGAAGGGGATAGTAAAAGCTTACCAGACTACGGATCGTCGCCCTTTTGATCTCTTCTTCTTCCCGACGTGCTTCTTCTTCCAGCCTTAAGAGCTCAGCCTTACGCTCTTCCCGCTCCTTCCTAATCGCATCTTCTTGTCGCTTGCTCAGCTCACTTTGTCGGGCTTCATGGACCGCATTCTGTGCGATCAGTTCTTGATTCTCGATTTGAAATTGTTTAATTTTGGCCTCGGTCTGAGCTACATCTACCCCATTGATCAAATTAAAAGCTTTTTTCCCGCGAAAAGAAATTATTAGAGAAGCCACGTGCTGAGTCGCAGGATTGCTTGTTTGAAGAGGCTCAAGTTACTCAACTGATATCTTCTACTTCCTCGAGGTAATTATTATAAGCGTCTAAGGTCATGAAATCTTCGCGACGTTTGTTAAAGCTGCGGCAGGATTTTGGTTTTTTTTTTACAAAAAACAATTCAAATGAAAATGCTGTAAGCAGGTAAGAATAACGCGCTCATGTGACAAGGTCTCTAACACCAGTTTTCAGGGGCAAGGGTTGGGAACTGAACTATTTGGATATTCTTTTCCGGATAACCACTTCCTTCTCGACCGCTAGATTTTCGAAAGTCTGTGGCGCAAAACTGGCCTTTCGTAAGATTTGTCCACATATTGGGCACGGCTCAGGTCCTAAGGAAAAAATCCGATCGATGCAAGATTCGCACCTAGAACAAGGAAATGAAACGGAAAAGGGTGGTTAGGAACTCATCACCATGAGATTTTGTGTCCTGATTACTATTTTAAAATCAAAGCTTACATCTTGTGATAGCATTTCGATACTAGTAGACGGAGGTCTGGATTCAAGTACCTGTCAGATTTACAAACTGGACAAACGTCGGATTGACACTAATTGAAAATTAATTTTCGGATTAGAGGGAAAGGAAAGGAAGTTGACGGGATTCTTCTCTGGAGAGGAAGTGATACGCACGAAGAATTCGACAATGCGTCCAGCTTGGTCGCGTTGAAGGTTACTAGGCCCGGTGACAGCCTTGTTGTGTATTGAACTGGAGAACGAGTTCGCATTTGCCAATGTGTTTTGAGCGGTGTTAGTGGGCGTGAGGTGACTGGTATTCTTGGTGAGCTTTGAGGATTGAGCTGGTTTCCTGGTCGACATTGCTTGAGCTTTGGGTGTTAAAGTGATCGATGCGTATTTTCTTCAGGACAGCCAGCCAGCCGGGGTGCGGGTACACGGGGTGTTTGCCCCCGTCGCGGGTTGGCCGGGGTTGCATTCAAGAACTGCGTCATGTGTCAGCTCTGGCACGGTTAATTGGGGTCTGGGATTTGTTTTTTGAGTGAAATTTGACCAATGACATTGCTCACTATGAGACTGAGAAACAACAAACTACAGCAAGCACAGAGTGAACCAAACAAGCACAAAATTGAAGAGAAGTGACATGAGAAATCAGCAGGGACTAATGATAAGAGAAGAAGAAGGAAATAAAAAATCAGGAAAGGAATCAAAATCAGAAAAGAAAAATCAGGAAAACAGAATATCGTTCAGAGAAAATTTGAGTAACATTCTTTGAACAGGTTACCCTGAGGAATCTTGCAAGTAACTTATCTGCCATTTGCCAAGTGAAAGTCTCTACCAGACAATTTGCCTTGAAGGGCACCTTGGCTTTCCTAAGGTCCCTGCGCAGCTGAAAATGCTGCATCCAGAAGTTAGGACAGAAATCTATGAGGTGGAGTACTGTTTTCCTCCTCCCAAAAAAAAGGGAAGAGTGTTTTGGAGTGTCTGTTGATGCCAAAAAGAAATGGGTTCAGCACTCAATATTCTGATGCAAGTTGATTGAGTAGTGAGCTAAATGCCCTAGCAAGATTAAAGATGCCCCCAGCGAGTGTTGGAGCATGGGATATGAACCTGGTGAGATTTGATATTTCTTGAAATCTCAACTGAGGGGTCTCTTGAGTCTTGACATGTCACAACTTGCTTTGCAAATTCATCAGCAAGTTTCTTTTCCTGTAATGTCCCAGTGACCTGGACTTCTTCTTTGGGAGGTAATTCTGCCAGAGCTCTGTCAATCTTGTTGAGATTAATAGCTCAAGACAAAAGAAACAATTAATTATCTCAAGTCAGTTCTGTGGATTTTATAATCCAAACTACGTACAACAACCGGTGGCATGTTGAAGAATGTGTGACATTTCCCAAATCACCCCAATCAAAAGACACCTAGCAAGCTGAAGAAGAAAAAAAACAAAAACAAGAGAAAGAAACAAATTTTAAAAATTACACTTCATAACCTTGCATTGGCTGCCTCCCTACCTTGTGTGCAAACTTTTTGAGAGACTCTAGCTTCAGGAAATTTTCAGCTTTTTGGTTTCCTGGGGTCCATTCCAGAACCCTTTTCCCATACAGTGCTTGGGTGGTCACATAGAAGTTGCTTTCAATGTTATGGGCTTGTTTATTTGATGTGTCCTTGCAGTCAATCTTTACAGCCAATTGATTTTCACTGAACTGACAGTGTAATTGGCTAGGTTTGTGGCATTCCAGTTAATATAGGAT
The DNA here is from genome assembly GCA_001624995.1 of Puccinia horiana. Taxonomy (NCBI): domain Eukaryota; kingdom Fungi; phylum Basidiomycota; class Pucciniomycetes; order Pucciniales; family Pucciniaceae; genus Puccinia; species Puccinia horiana. Next base: position 985,700 of record LWDY01000014.1, read on the forward strand.
GCACTCAAACAAGTTAAGCTTGGCTGGATTTCAACTGATCAAATGTAAATCCTGTTAAGATGCACAGAGGTCTGAAGCAAACACACATAAAGCTATTAACAATGTGTAAAGATCATGGAAGGATAATATAAATAGAAACATAAAAGAAGATAAAAAGAAAGGATAACCATACCTGGAGCAAACACACACAAATCTATTAGCAAGGGGTGAAGATTTGAAGATTGTGGAATGATGACGAGAGAATACCTCCACAAATGGAGCTCCAGGTAAAGTGTCAAGAGATGTGACAAACAATGACATGAAAGAAAAGAACGCAGCAGAAACAAAATATATTAGAAGCAGGCTGCAGCTGTGTTGGACCAAACATTCATTGAAAATAACAAAAGGAGCAAAAAGCTGGACCTGACAGTATATTGAGGCCCCGTTTGGCACCAATAGAAACTGGGTGATATATGATGATTTTTAATCTGTTTCAGAAGAATTCTTTGGTTCTAAACCAAAGATAATGGTGCAATCATCTTTGGTTTGGAATCATAACTCAGCAGGAGCTGGCTGAGCTGATCTGAGCTCAGCTCCAGGGGAGCTAGTTTGGAGGGGAATAAAATTAGCCATCAATTGTTATTATCCCCGTGTTTGCAGCTCTGCTTCAAACCACTGGTATAACCAAAGACCCTGGGCTCAATTCCCCATGCCTTCATCCAACATCTGGGGGTTAAAGGGTTAGGGGGTTAGGTTTGGAGGTTAGGGTTAGGGTTACTCACAAAGGAGGCCTTATTCTCACTAATATTTAGGCCCTGCTTGTGAGAAATATATATGGGGTGATGTATGTGGATTTTTGCCATGCCATCCTTTGTGTGTGAAATCTGATCAGGTCTGCCAAAAATTTAACAGATGTCACAAAAAATTGGAATATATTGTGCACAAACAGGGATGATTTCACAGCACTGGCATGCAAGTGCCACTGCATGTGTTTTTCCCAGAACCCTGCACAATTCATCCTACATGTGATGCTTATGCTCAACATGAAATAATGGTGATGTGGGTAATGATTTGTGGACAACATGTTCTGAAGTGAACCACAAGGATAACTGATATCCAAATGATCATAATTGTAATTTTATGATAATTGACTTGACAAAACATGTAGAAATGATCCTGAGCTCAATCCTATATCATCATTTTCTGAATTGGTATGTAGACCAATCATCATGGGTCCATTTTATAACATCTTACGCAATAACTTCACACAAAGTTTTCCATTCATCATCATATGCAGAAATGTGCAGATCAACAAGTCTATACAAACCATCATGCTGATTTTATGGAACTTTCCAGCTGATTTTTCATCTGACTATTTTGAAATGTTTTTTGTTTTTAAATTCAACAAGAGGCCAGGGCGGCTGTGCCGCCACACTAACATGGTTGTAGCATTTGATTATTATTTTTACTTCTGTAGATCAAGCTCAGCCAAATCATCTTAAAACATTTACACAGTTAGTTCCATCATCTATCTGAGCTCTTTGTTTTCCCAACAAGAAATCCCTCCACTTGAACTACACTTAAACATGTTGAGGTAAATTAGTCTGATCACTGGGTGGTCTTATTGAGCAACTTAAACTGCTAACCAAGCTTGGTAGCTAGGAGAAGGGACTTCGAAAAACGACTCCCAAAATTCTATGAATGACTCCCATGGGAGTTGTTGGTCGAATTTTGATTTTTTTTTTTTTTTGGGAGTCATTGCCAAAATTTCACAAAAATTGACCAAAAATTGAGTCAAAAGAAAACAATTATAACTTTTGAATGGAAGTTCCAAAAGGCCTAAAAATTTCAAATAAACAAAAGAGCCCCCCATGAGCCCTCTGAGAAAATTTCAACCCCATTTCACGCACAGAAATCATTTGTGTGGTATGGCCCAATTTCCAAATTTCCTACTTTGATTAATACAAAAAAGATTCTAGATTTAAGATGAATGATCCAAGGGGTCCAGAAATTTTACAGTAATCATTCATGATACCATTGAAGCTTTTGAAAAAACTGTGGCTCCATATCATTTTTCAAAAGCCTTTGGGAATTTAATTTTTTTGTCCATGTAAGTGGCAAAAAATGAAAAATTCCCAAAGGCATTTGGGAAATGATGTTGAGCCACAATTTTTTCACAAGCTTCAATGATTTCATGAATAATTTCTGTAAAATTTTTGGACCATTTGGATCCTCTGTTTCAAAGTTATAATCCTCTTTGTATTGGTTAAAGTAGGAAATTTGCAAATTGGGCTACACCACGCAATTGGTTTCTGCGGGTACAATGGGGTTGAGTTTTTTTCATAGGAATAATGGGGGGCTCTATTTTTTTATTTGAAATTCTTAGGTCATTTCGACCAGCCATTCAAAAGTTATAAATTTTTTTTCTTTGCTTAATTTTTGCTAAATTTTCATGAAATTTTTGTGACGACTCCCAAAAAAAAATCGAAATTTTACCAAAGACTCCCATGGGAGTCGTTTGTCAAATTTTTGGGAGTTGTTTTTCGAAGTCCCTAGGAGAAAGTGTGTGAGGGGTTATTTGGCTGCTTGTGTCAGAAGAGTCTTGTCTAATCTTTTGGGATGGAATCTGATCTTCATGTGTCAAAGTTGTCTTCGGAGGACAAATTGCTGTCTTTTGATGAAGGGCTAAGACAGCTTAGAAGAACCTATGATAATTTCTTTGCACTATGTGGTCCTGGAGAGAAAGAAAAGAGAGTCATGTCTTCTCTCCCCTCTGAGACCAGTTGGTCTGCAGGGAACAGAAGGAGGTCAGACTCTTCTCTCCCTTCTGGGACCGGTCCATCCTAGATGGAAGGGAAGATAGTATCCCCTCTGAGACCAGTCGGCCAAATCAGCCGGCCGGAGGGAAGGGAATGGAGTACACTCTCTTCTCTCCCCTCTGGGACCGGTTGCACCTAGGGAAGGGAAGGGAGTGCCTCTCTTCTCTCTCCTCTGGGATCAGTGGTTCCTGGAGGGAAGCTTTCTTCTCTCCCCTCTGTGACTGGTCGGTCCTGGAGGGAAGGGAAGGGAGTGCAAACTCCTCTTCTCTCTAGGACCGGTCAATCCTGGAGGGAAGGGGAGGAAGTACACTCCCTCACTTTCTCTCCGGGACCGGTCGGCCTTGGAGAGAAGGTCAGCTACGGTGGTGTTTGGTGACCAGGTGCCAATCTGGTTATCGAGATGTTTCCTCTCTGTGAGCAGGTTGAAGCCTGCTGGCCAAGAGGAAACTGCCCAATGAACAGGTCGTCACCTGCTTGCCAAGAGGAAACCTCTTGATGAGCAGGTTGACAACTGCTCGCCGAGAGGAAACATCTCAATGAGCAGTTTGACACTTGCCCACCAGGAGGATTCCTCTCCGGCAGGTTCCAACCTTCTCGTTGTCTCAGAAAGCAGATCAACCTGCTCACCGAGACAGTGAGTAGTGAGCAGGTCAATATGCTCACCAATATAGCTCGGTGAGCAGGTTAAACCGCTGACCGAGCTGACCCAGTGAACAGCCAGCCACTGAGGAGGTTGCCTCTTCAATGGCAGGTGATGAGCTTGGACCACTGGGTACACCCAGCCATCGACAAGGTTGCCTCCTTGATGGCTGGGTACACCCAGTCATCAACGAGGTTGTCTCCTCGAACTTAAGGCTGGGTACACCCAGCCATCGATGAGGTTGACTCCTTGATGACTGGGTAAGCCCAGCCATCGACAGCTGGGTACACCCAGCCATCGACGGCTCGGTACACCCAGCCATCGACGGCTGGGGTACACCCAGCCATCGATGAGGTTGCCTCTTCGACAGCTGGGTACACCCAGCCATCAACGAGGTTGCCTCTTTGACGGCTGGGTACACCCAGCCATCAATGAGGTTGCCTCTTTGACGGCTGGGTACACCCAGCCATCAATGAGGTTGCCTCTTTGACGGCTGGGTACACCAAGCCATTGACAAGGTTGCCTCTTCGACGGCTGGGTACACCCAGCCATCGACGAGGTTGCCTCCTCGACAGATGGGTACACCCAGCCATTGAGGAGTTTGCCTTGTCGATGGTTGGGTAGAGCAATCCGGCTTGCTTTTGTTGTGGGGTGCATATAAATTCCACCCTTCTGGAGGTGAAAATTCCTTGTGCATCCTTCCACATGGCACTCGGCGAGAGCAGCTAGAGTGTTCACGAAGGAATTGCCAGTGACAAGCTTGTGTGACTAGCAAGGTCCACAGATTTAAAGTAATTTGGAGTGATTAATCTCCAGATGAAATATTTCTGGCTTGCAAAGGGGGTTTGTCAACGTAAATCTTGGCTTTTGACTGGGAAACCTTCAACAGCACATCAAGTAGTGACCACAAGGTTTTTTTTTGATAAAATGTACAGTAAGAAACCTGTGATCTTGGTTTTGTGAAATCAAGGATTTACTAGACTTTGATGATTGAGATGTATTTATAACAAGGATTCCAACCACCTATTTAGGATATCTGAAATAAATTTAGAACTTCAATTTCCTTCAGCAGTTTAAATTTGAATATTAATAATTATAAATATGAGCAGATATGGGTTATGGACATAGTAACTGTTTTGTTCTGAGCACTTATGGGTAATGGACTAATGTCTGTTTTGTTCTCATTTCCCAAGGGCCTGTTTCTATTGTTCGGCAACCTCCTCACTTTGATCTGGGCTAATCCAAGATACCAACCAATTCCTTAATTATACAACAATGAACACAAGCTGCGCGATGACCTCATCTTGTCCCAACAGACTGGATTTCTGTTCCTTGTTATTGTGTAATCCTGATTCTGTTCTTGACAGTCCAACACACTGTTTTTATTGCTGGTCATCCACCGACACGCCAACACAGGCCATAATCTACATTGAACATCATTCAGTTGTATTCTTTTCTGACATTCAGAACTCTGCAAAACCTCAGTAAATCATTTTAAGAATCAGTACATTTCCTCGCTTACTCACAAATCTGAACTCTGTGGGCCATGGACCATGGCCGACAGGGTCTTTATTGGCCTGGAGCCTGGCCAACGAATGCTCTGTCGGCCATGATCCAGGCTGACAAAGACTTCACTCTGTCGGCCATGATCCAGGCCGACAAAGACTTCACTCTGTCGGCCATGGACCATGGCCGACAGAGTCTTTGTCGGCCTGGACCATGGCCGACAGAGTCTTTGTTTTCCTGGACCATGGCTGACAGAGTCTTCATCGGCCTGGACCATGGCTGACAGACGCTTTGTCGGCCTGAACCATGTACAACAGAGCATTTGTCGGCCAGGGTCTAGGCCTACCAAGAATCGGTGGGCCATGGTCCATGGCTGACAGAGTCTTTGTAGGCCTGGCCGACAGAGCGTTTGTCGGCCAGGGTCTAAGCCTACCAAAACTCTGTGGGCCATGGTCCATGGCCGAAAGAGTCTTTGTAGGCCTAGACCCTGGCTGACAGAGCCTCCAACCCATGTAAAGGTAGTAAATCATTTTTTAAGGCTGGGATGGCAGACCAGTGCCTCCATACATAGTTATGTACAAGATGATTAATTGTGGTGTCCATTATTTTTATATAATTAATAGTGTGACTGAGCTAAATAGTTCCGGTTCCAAGAGTTGAGCAGTTAGTTGGAGGTGAAGGCACCTGTTGTGGTTGCGGATTAAGATGCGGCAAAGCCGCACTGTTCCCTAGTGTTTTACATAATCATATACATCCCCTGGTCTGTAGATTTGCTGAATTCCTGTTTTTTACCAAAAGAAATTGAATTTTCATTGGAAACAGTCTATCATCCAATTCTTATCCAAGAAATATGATTTCTTACCCTCTTCATAAAAATGAGCAGGAGACCTGCTAGCAGTTGGCCTCCGGAACACTTCTCTTTTCATTAAATTTTGACTTCAATATTTTTCCAGATAATTTTTGCACAGTCACTGTGCATTGAACATGATCTAGATTTCACTTATTTTGATAGTGAACTGGGGCCACCAGTTGTGCCAGAGTTGCCAGAAACCAACTTCCATTGGTCATCTTTTTCTTTTTTTTGGTGCTTGGTGCATGCTTGTTACAAAATCTGTGACATCTGGATGGCACTCTATTGTACGGCCGCATCATAGAGTGGACATTCAGATTTAAAAATTATTTACAGGCGTGTGACAGTTTTGGAAGGCTGTTTGTGCTGTTTTAACCACAAAAAGGTTATAATGGGACACCTTGATCACAAATCCAAACAATCCTCTGCTGAAAAGGTTGGTCCTAGGAAGGAAAAATAACATATGGGGGTATGTTGAGAACAAATTCTAATAAATTGTGAGACAAACCACGATGAATTGTGTCATCTCAAAAATGATAGATGGTGAATTCAGTTCTTTGCCAAAACCAAAGTGTATTCAGGTTTTGTTTCCCCAAATAAAATTAAGAAAAAACAATTTTGTTGACTTTCATCATCAAAAAAAGTGTACAGATATAAAATAATAATGACAACGTTAGAACCATGATTTTTTTGGTATCATTTCAGCTTTGTATGCTTCATGATTTTGGCTTGAGTTCAACATAACATCAAGTATATATTAAGCAACATAAGCTATGTGATTTCGGGTGACTTGGAACTGAATTTCAGTTGAACACACAGCTTGATTGTGACTATCTTTCAACACACTTCAAACCACCGAGGAGGTATGAGTATCGCCTTCTCCTTCCGGTAAAATTCTCCAGGATGGGGCGTCTGGAGGGGAAGAGCATTGCTTCCACGTTTGTGGCGGACCACCAATCCAGCCAGCACTTAGCCTTTGGAGATTGAAAGCGCATAAGGTCCATTTTTTGCACGTGAGTAGGCCCATCCGCTGTTGGTTTCTCAAGCAGTTTGAGACACATCTTCTGGAATTGTCCCTACTCAAGCAGCAGTCAGACAACTGATTGGAAATGATACATAAAGATACTCTTACTTACTCTTCAGCCAAGATGATAGCCCAATTGCACTTGATTTGAGTTATGGCTGCCCAAAAGTGCTCATGACAGCCTTTCAACTGCTTCAGAGCCTGATGTCGATTAGATTCCTTAAATATTTCCATGTATGCAAGGATAAACCCCTCCCTTTGAGCCCACGAGAATATCACGACCTGTCAAGCAAGTGCCTCTTGCTCATCTGGGAGAGAACCTGGCAGGATGAATTGCTGAAACAGGGTTTTGAAGTGGATCCGGTAGTAATTCTTGGCCAGTCCACAGATCCAAGTGAGCTGGACTGGCATCCAATGGGCCATTTCTTTGCTGTACATACATTGAAGTGGATAAGAGGTAGCCATTCTTGAAGTAGTGGTATGTCACGTCGGAGATGAGTCCACCCAAATACACATTGTTTTTCATGTCGTGTGACACCAGACGGTCACCCATCAACCTGGTATGGAAAGTAAAGTGTTCCTCCCCAGGCAGGAAGGAACTGGAGATGATGTGGAGGCCCTGGCTTGGTAAAAAAAAAGGGAGTCTGTCGGCAACTGTCAAGAATCTGCACAAAGAGATCATCACAGCCAGAAGATAAGACAGACTGATTCCACTCAAACATGATAAGAATGAACTTGTCCCCCACTTCTTCCCCCTTTTTTCCCGGAACAATGTCCATATCTCTGAGTATGGTGTTCTGCTGATAGCGCAGCCGGTCCCCATTGACAAGCAAAGGATGGATCACGACTACTGTTTTTCTTGTGTATGAAGGCGCTTTCTTTGTCCTAACCTGAATTGAAAAAGACAGTACATGTTAATTGGGAGGGACCTTAAAAGGGAGTTGTAGGAAGGATGAATTGAAAGTGATACCTTCAGCTTAAAAGCACTTTAGCTTGGGTTCTTCTTGATCTCGACTCTCAGGATAGACTTTGAGAGCGGATCAATCTTCTTGTATACCGGCCATACATGGCTATGGACTCCCTTGTGATGCAGGAGACACCATTCACTGGGAAGATGTATATCAAATCAACACTTGGTGTCGGACTGGGGGCATTCCTGGTGGTATTTCTTCCCAGGGCACATCCAACCTGCCCCGTTGCAGTTGGGATACCTGGTGGGAAGGAAGTTTGAATCAGGATTTGTGCACTACTGGTAAATGTGTAGTAGTAGAGCTGCATCACACTTACTTAGCAAGGTAAACTGGGATTTGTCCGCTGCCCATCCACTGACAGCTCGGTTGGTCACAAAGCAGCACCCCAAGGCAATAGTAACATACTACCTTCCATTGCTTGCACTTGCTTGTTTTGGAGGACATTATTTTGGGAAATCCTACAGCCATGAAGTTCTTAATGTCGTCGGCAGGCAGTTTAACAAATGTTGTGTCCCCATTTGTGTAGAGGGGGTATCCCTGTTCATTGAGAATGCAGTCGTGGTCAATGAAAGTTGTGAAACTTTCTAAAACCCGGGGTTAAACTTAAAGGAAATCCTTTGAACTCTTTGTGAATTCAACTAAGTCATTATCAAATAATTGGCTGGGGTTTGGCATCTTGGTGAACTTGTGTTTGTTGAGGGGTAGTTAGTAATTGGGGGGGGGTGGTGAGTGGATAGATGGGCACTGGCAGAACGGAACCAATGTGATGGAGTGCCAATGCCATCCACCCATCTGATCTGAGGCTTGATGTTTGGAACATGGGGGTTATATACCTCACAATTGTTGTTTTGTGCCATGGAATGGGAAGTCACAGGGCCTGATTACAAGACTTGTAACCTTTTTGCCGTGAATTCCCATCCAGGAGCAGTGTGAAACAGGTTTTCAGAGCCCAGTTAACAAAGGGCCGGCGCTGATTCCTTGTTTTTAAGTCAAAACCTCTCAATTTTCTGTTTGACCAGCTGTATTTCTCATCTTTGCAGTGGTTTTCATTCCTGGGGAATATGCCTCTCAATTCAGACTTTGTGAAACTCTACCACCCCCCTAATTATTGGAGATAAGAATTTTGATCATTCTATTTAAGGATGCAAACTATAGATAATTGTGGTGTTCAGAGCTACATAAACAAAAGAATTAAATAAATTTTCTTAAACAAAAATTTGGCTGGGACCTGTCAAATGAAGTTTTATGTATGTTGACAGGTCCCTGCCCAACCTTGCTTTTTTTACCTTTAAGAATTTATGTAATTCTTTGATTTATGTAGCCTTGAACACCACAAATATTACAGATACGAGACAAAATTAAACAAAAAAAGAATCAAAAAAATAAAATAAATTTACCTGAGGGATCAAAAGGTGATATTAAGAACCAAGGACAACAATGAGAGACAGAAGAGACAGACAAAGAGAACAATTCACCACATTAAACAAAGCTGAGACTAAGAAAAAAAAAGTTGGTTGAGAAGACAAGAGGAGAGGCAAAGAGACAGAAAGTAATTACCACAACTCAAGTCTTTGGATTTGGTGATGATCTTAATGGACACAAAAAGATTGGCTTTCTTGAGCTGAATCAATATCATGGTCTGATGAAGTTGGTTGAAGTGAAGATGAATAAAGCTCAACAGCAGCAAGGTGGCAAGTTAAACACAGAGTGCTGCTCAGTGCAAACTTTGCCCGCCTGCTCTGAGTCTGACTCTCCATCCAATATTCCAATTCACATTCAACATTAGGTTGGTCAATCTCAAATCTCTAATCATCCCAGTTTCTGAAACCCTCCACCGTACATCGAGCCATATCCACATTCTGAATTCAAGGCAAAATGGTTCCAGATATGATGTGGTGTTGAAAATTAAATGGAGCATGAAAAGAAGCTGTGTTGATCACATGATGTTTTTCATCTACATGCCCATCTTGGATTGTCATGATTTCAGTTTCGTGAGGTTGGATTTGTGAGGGTCTTCTTTACCAGACATTTTCCTCTATTGCAGCTTTGTTGGACGTTGACACAAGCTTCCACATCCTAAAAAAGCATTTTGTTTTGATAGAAACAGAAAGGCATAAAGAAAAATACTCACTTTCAAGTTGATATATTGGCTGTTCGAATTCCTGGAAATTTCCTTCATTGAATTCAACTCATTAAATTTGGATTTCATTGAAAATAATAAAGAGCTTTGTTTGTGATCATGATTGATGCACCCAAAGGGACATGACTGAAACAATCTCTGAATTTGAATCAGTTTGATGAATCTGAAAGAAGATTTACGGTTGGATCAAAAATATAATGATGAAATGGAAAAGAATGTATTGACCACAACAAATGATCCTTTCAATAAGTATTCATGCTTTTTCAGTTGGATCTGACTAACTTGAGAGATGTTGAATCTTGATAAGTGATCAGTTAATGGTTGAGGGACTTGGAGTTGATCTTCACAAAGAACATCAGCTGATTTCAAAAATGTGTAATCTCCTGAGCCTGCTAAAAGTGGATTTGATGTCTGAAAGTTGTAACTAAAAGCCTTTTGAATGCTGTATTATTGTTGAAAACATTCTTGACTTCTTGAGAGTCTGATGAATAATTTTGAGTTGCAGAACTTTAAAAAAATCCTGCCATAGAGGTGAAATTGGAGGCAATTATAGTTATCAAATGTGATTGCTATCTGGTAAGATGGGAAAATGGGATACAGCACCCAAATTGTTTCTGTGTGTGCAATGGGGTTCAATTTTTTTGGGAGCCTTTATGGGGGACTCCTATATTTTTCTTATTTGAAATTTCTAGGCAATTTGAACTGGCCATTAAAAAGTTGAAACTAAATTTTCTTTGTGCAATTTTTGTGAAATTATCACAACAGCTGCCAAAGAGAAAATTTCAAAATTGGACCAGCAACTCCCACAGAATGTGCTGGTTGAAATTTTGGGAGTTGTTTTTTGAACCCCCCATTTAGTCAGTGCAGGGAGCTTTCTGATGGAGCCCTAAGCACCCCTGTAAATCAAGCCCCTCTCTACTAAAAAAATCTTTTAAAAAAAACAATGAACTCCATGTATTGCTACTCAGCCTTTTCACGTGTCTCTTTCACCTTAATTTGCAACCTGTGTAGCTAGATTTCCTGTTTCCTGGCATCATGTTTAGGTCAGATTTAATCAATTTCTCTTATATAAATACAACATACTCTGTCCCAAAATTTTAGGAGCCAAAGAATTCAAAATTATGAGAAATAGAAAAAATTCTGAAGTTGGTTTGTGTTGAGTGGCATCTTGGACCATTACATTGCATGTAATGAAAAAAATGAAAAGGTTGCACCACAAAAATTCTGACTGGCAGTTGACATGCACTATTGGAATATGGCAATGCAGTTGTTGCATGTCAACTTCCAGCAAGTCCTCTGATTTATTTTTTGTGTTTTTGCTTTTTTTTTTTGGCTCCCAGCTGTGCCCATTCTTTAAGTTTAATGGAAGAATACAAGGACCTCTTTTGGCTATGTACCCCTGGTAAGCTCTCTGTTTAGGTTATTAAGTTTGTATCTGGATTTCTTTTTCTTTGGGAACATGTTTTTTTTTTTTTTCATTGAATGATCCTAAAGCCTTCATACTTTGATTGATCTTATTACAACACTTGATGGAATCTTTCTTTCAATTTTTTTCTAGTTCTTAAAGAAAAGAATGCAAGTGCAGGATTGTAACTGAAGCAAAAGCCAGTGATGAGAGTTGATGGGTTGGTGAAGTAGGAGAAAAGGATTGCTTGAGCCCTTCAATGAGAGATACCGGTGCAGTGAGTCGTGACTGTGTACCAGGGGTGATTCAGAGTGTGTAAGTCGAAGTGGATTATGTAAGTAAGTGTGCTGTGTAAGTCCATACAAATATATCCAAATCCGCCTGCTGTGTGAGGCTCGGAGCACACCCAAAGCCAACCACCAAGGACGACTTCGCCTGATACAAATCCATCAACCAATCTACCAACCTCACACAAGTTTAACAAGTCAAGATGATGGAAGAACTCGATGCAATCCAAACTGATCCAGTACCTACCTTGGAAGATAGACTGGCTAACATGGACTTTAGCGAGAAGATGCTCGACTTGTGCTTCATCCTAGATGTAAGAGACATGTACAATTTACTTTTTACAACAATAAAGAAACACTTTCGCTATCCTAACTCAAGTATCTTTGAGATGATTTCCAGACTACAGGAAGCATGGGAAGTTATATCACTGTAAGCCGGTTCGAGTCCCTCTCGAGAAATCTTCATAATTGAATTATACACACTAAGATCCACTCTAACTTTGGTACACATCAGGCTGCCACCCAAAACATTGAATTGATCTGCGACGAGATTATAAATTCGGAGCAATTGGCTTCACCTGAATGTCTTAGAATCGGCCTGATAGCCTACCGGTTAGTCTCATTCCACACCTTCTTGATCCTGTCCACATTGCCACTCTTCTCTGTTCTCTGACAAGCGAGCACTGACTGATTGTCCACCTTCACACAGAGATCATCCTCCACAAGACATGTCAGTTCACTTGATACAACGATAACCAAAAAAAAAAACCATTTAATCTCAAGCTGAAAATAGTTCGTTTAATCATTCAAAACAACAGGTCATACGTGACGTTGAAGTTCGGATTTACCTCGAATCCTAAGGCAGTTAAAGAGAATTTGAAAACACTTTGGGCATCAGGAGGTAACTGAAGAGATTGAAGATATCCGATTTTCTTGACCTTGATAAACCGGCTGACTCGGTTGATTTAATAAGGTGGTGACGGGCCGGAAGCGGTGACGGCGGCGATGCATGAAGCCTTGACATTAGATTGGCGAACCCAGGCTAGTAAGATGGCCGTTTTGATCACCGACGCTCCTCCACATGTGAGATTTTCTTACTGGTTCATTCAATTATTCTCTTACCACCTAATATTCACATTTTTTTTTTCAAAAAAAAACGATCAAAGGGTATCGGTGAATACGGTGATGGTTTCAGTAGGGGCGATCCATCCGGCCATGATCCTTTACAACTCGCACGCAAGATGGCCCAGGCTGGTATCAGTCTAGTTAGTTACTATTCTCTTGGCAGATAACCGATCTTCCCCGAGTACTGATTGTTCCTCAACTCCCAATCATCAAAGTTCGTCGTGGCATGCGAACCGGCTTTTTCAGGATATTCATACTCTAACGATTTCTTTCGAGCGATTGCCAGTATTACATCGGCTACCATGTTACCGCTTACGACTGCCAACCTATTGCCACACGTGATTGTCGGATCGGCCTTTGAACAGATGGACATGGAGAGGCTCATTCGCGAGGTCGGTCATGCGGTTGCCGAGCGCGTTGCTGTTGGCCAGGAGAGCGTGGATGATATTGCAAAAGAATTGCATGAGAAACTACTTCTTCGAAACGAGAGTACCAAGCAGTTGATCGTTGAAGATATTTATGTAAGCTCTCAAACCTATGTGCTTGATCTATACATACGACTAAAAAAATGATTTTTTTTTCATAGCGCGATTCTCCCGAAGCTCGTCATAATGTCGAAGTCTGGCTAAATGCATTTGATATTCAGGCAGCCAAGCCAAACCTCAAAAGAGTAAGCAAGTCCCCTTCATTCAATTGTTTTGAATATTGTTTTTTAATCAATATTTCCTTTTAGATCATTGGTTCACGGTTTACAGAAAAGTACCTTCAATCGCGTTATTCAGCAGCCTCAGCATCCTCATCCTCAACAGCCAGGATATATCCACTCCCGCTGCCGTCGAGGAAGAAGACGAGTGGGCCGACGACGGGCCGACGACGGACCTCGACGTCTTCCCCATCACGACAAGTGATCTCGAATTTCAAAGTGTTTTCGACGGATACCCCGAAGACGTTCTCTGACTATAGTCGTGCGTCGACCTCCCCCCCATCGAAGCCATTCCATAGTTCTCCACTCAAGGATCGACATTCGACCAGTTGGGCTGGAGGTGAGATGTCGAGTGATTCGGAGGCGGAGGATGATGAGGAGCATGAAGATGATGATCGGGCCAACATATCCAAACAACAGACTCCTATTCGACCTTCTAATGAGCCCGCCAATCCATCACAAGCTGTTGATGTTAAGCGAGACCCGATCTCATTTGCCCAAGCTCGTAGGATCACTACTAGTGCTGCCTGGAGAATAATCCGGACTTAGTTTTATGGGTTGGTTGACTGTATTCTGACTAGTTGTTGTGTTATTATTGTACTCTGCTGTTTGTGTGTGACTACGAAATACATAGTATACCTGAAAAAAAAGAAGTACATAGTGTGATTTGGTTGAAAGGGAGGGCGGGGCTTACGTAAGCAGCTTGATTGACTAATTAAACCGAAATCGGAAATTAAATTGAGGTTTGAGTAGAAACGGTCAACAGCCAACCTGAACCGACTGCAGTAGACCAGAGCAGACTGCAGTGTCTGGTCATTCCCGTTCTCAACTTCCTACTCACTCTCCCAACGGCAACTGTTACTGTCCTGCTCAAGCGATGACCATCACCGCAAAACAAACATCAAAGAGCACCAGCAGAGAGACCAAGGGCTTGCGCGACTCACTCGGAGGTGGTCTCGAGACTACCACTCCACGCTCTGCAAGGGCCGCTCGGAAGCTCAAGACTTCAAACCAATCCTCAATCTCAGATTTCTCTTCGATCGATCCAATCTCAATCTCTGTCGAACGACCAAGTCTCACCCCAAAAAGATCTGATAGCAGTCTCAGCGATCTCAGTGATTCAATCGATCAACTTTCCTCAATCACCATCACTACTCCTCCTCAAATCTTACTCTCTCCACAAGAATCGCAAACTACTACATCCTCAAGATCTTTACCATCAACCCCAAATCGATCCATGAAACCTAATCCTAAACAACAACAAAAACCTTCCCTCAGAAAGACGATCATCAAACGATCACATTCTTCCTCATTCGGTCTCCTTCGTCATCATCAACGTGTTAATCCTAGACTCAATCGAAATAGAAGATTAACCGAAACTCAAAAGAAAGAAATAGAACAAACTAGAATCAAGTCTGTACCCTTTTTCTAATCGAATCAATCGAATTAAAACTAATGATCCAAATCATGATCTTCTAAATTTAACAAAAAGATTATTAGAAAATTTACAACAAGAGGAAGAGTTAATCAGGTCAAGCCAACATCCAATCTTGCTCTCCTTGGAAGAAAATGTGGACATTGCTAAAGAACTAAGATTAAATCAAGCCAAACAAAAGTTTGAGCAACTTCAAACATGTATCGATCGGCTTCACTATGAACGTCAGCAGAGAATTTGGGATACCTGGACGGTAAGCTTCCAAACTTCTTGTTCTCCCCTGATGATGATTAATTCTTAACAAACACATCTTTACTGCCTAATCCAATATGAACAAAATGGATTGATGATATTATCTGGATTGAATGATATTGACATTTCTTGTCTTTGGGACCTTTTTTTCATTCCAAATGACTGGTCTTAAAAAAAGGATACAAAGATTAGACTACAAACCGAAATGATCGTCGATTGTCAGATTCGATTGAATCGTGCTCCTTTTGAGTTCCTGATCTCTAATGATACTACCAGTTTCGTATTCAATCGCTTTCTTTCCTCTAAGAAAACAAGAATCTCTCTTAATCAAACTTTGAACTAAAAAAAAACCAATAGACGGAAGACTAATTTGAATTGTGCTTGTGTAGATTTGCAAGCGATCTTTCATCTTACACCCACTCCAACCCCAGCATATCTTGAGACGATCTTGAGCATCAACCGTCCGGATGTAAAGGAGCCACCCGCGGGCTCTTCGTCGATCACAGGAGGAATCAGACCGTCGACAGGAAAGGGAAAGGGAGTAGAAATTGGAGCCGAGCCGACGGGTGGGGAGCGCCATCAACGGGCCACCGAAGGATCGGGCGTTCAGCGATCAAGCTCTCGGAAGACGGGCAAGAACAGGAAGGAGCCATTGGCTCAGGAAGGTTGTTCGATCGGGAATCATGAAGAAGCTCGAAAGAAGTCATCCACTGATCATCAAGACCAAGCTAGCGTCAAGGAAAGCTTGGACCTCATCCAAGGTCTTCATCGTCATAAGATCAACAACCATGCGGTTTGGCAACTCAGTCGTCCAGATATCCTCGATGATCTTAAACACATCCATCGTCGTCGTCTGCTGAATCCTCCTTCCTCGTCCTCTTCTCCTCTCAACCACCATCGCCACCATCATCCTTATTCTCATCCTACTTCCCTCTCTCTTCATCCTCCTAAGCCCTGAGGCTCTTTCCTCTCCACTCTTTTTGGTTGTGCCATCTCTTCTTTTACCTCGTTTTCATTTTTTTTTTCGTTTTTTTGTATATCATCAATCGTCCATATTTAACTTCCTCGATCCTTCGTCTCCAACACAAATTTCCCTTTGTTTTTTCTTTCTTTTTGAATATACTTACAAAAAAATATATTACTTTTTTTTTAATCTCTTCTATTCTTGTTTTTTGTTTTTTCGGTTTTTTGATTATTTGTTGTGATTATTTTCAGTTGAGATAGATGTATTTGAATATTTATGTAAATAAATAAAATATAATTATATTATATTATATTGTACTCTTTTCTTTAATATTGAAAATGTTGCTTATCTAAATATTTGATTTTTAATAAAAAAAATTTGGTTTATTTTGTGTAATTTTGTATGATGGTGTTCAAAGCTACATAAACTAAACAATTACATAAATTCTTAACCACCTGAGAAGGGGACACACTACAAACTTTAGCAATTTCACCCCCGAGGAAAAACCAGATTAGTGATGGGAAAAATAAGACTTACAGCCTAAACGAGAAAGCTTGCGGTTCGAGGACCACAAGAATTTTTGAGTTCAGCCACGGATCCTGTATGCCCGTTGGCATACAGGATAACCATTGGTAAGTTTTTTCTATCTTTTGCATTTTTCATTTCCAGGTCTTGGGACCTTCACCAAACGAGTCCTGGTGAAATTTTGACCTTCACCGCTCCCAACGAAACAAGCGGTTGCTGTTGTTCCCATCACCTGGTACCACACTGGATTGGGTCCCCATGGCCCAGCAGGCTGTGGTTCCAGAAAACTGTATGCCGGAGCTGTACAGGGATGTGGCTGAAGTCAACTCAAAAAAAAACATGTTCCTTCACCACAACCCCTCTCCTAAAAAAATCTTTTTAAAAAAACAACGAACTCCATGTATTGCTACTCAGCCTTTTCACGTCTCTTTCACCTTAATTTGCAACCTGTGTAGCTAGATTTCCTGGCATCATGTTTAGGTCAGATTTAATCAATTTCTCTTATATAAATACAACATACTCTGCCCCTAAATTTTGGGAGCCAAAGAATTCAGACTCGTTTAGGCTGTATTCATTCTGCAAAAAATCAAACCTACATTAATTTTGGTGACATTTTAGTGACATTTCATCAAAATATTTGTGACATGTCCAACAATGTTTTCTGGTGATTCTGAAGCAAATTGGAAAATATAAATTTGTGACATCCCTGTGACAGCTATGTGACATCTCTGTATCTTAGCTGTCACAGGTCTGTCACACAGCTGTCACAGAGAAAATCCACAAAGCTGGGAAATTACTAGAAAACATCATTGGACATGTCACAAATATGTTGATGAAATGTCACCAAAATTAATGCAGAAGGAATATTTGAAAAAGTCTTATTTTTCCCATCACTAATCTGGTTTTTCTCGGGGGTGAAATTGTTAAAGTTTGTAGTGAAATAAACCACCCTCAAAGCATGTGAGAGCCTAGCTTAAAACCAGCCCCTCAATTGGAAGGGCCGGTGAGTGCCCCTCGCAAAGCAAGCCTCCGAAGGAGGGGCTTGCAGCTAAAGTCCCTACTTTGGTGTGAGAGGTTTTGCACTTTTGGTGGGGCAAATCTTCTCCGGTGTTTCCCCCCATCTTCTTGTTATAAATCCTGGTTACCAATTAGACCTTTGGAAAGGCCTGGATTGGGCTCACAATCTGATGGAATATCTATCTTCCATCTACAGCTGATCACTCACCAACTGTCAAACAAGAATGAGGTTTGCAAGGAATCCAATGACCCATCCCCAGCTCCTTAAAACATAATAGCTGTATTGATCTTGAGCAACAAAATGTCATCCGGAGACGCCTCATCTGCACGACCTCAAATACTCATCAATACAGTTAATTATAAGATTATGATGATTCATCAAAAAAGAAAGACATGGTCTTAATCTAATCATGTGTGTTGGAACGGTGTTGAGGGCATGTTAGGTGGTCAAGTAATTGACCATCATGTCTATAAATGTGATATTATGCAAATTTTGAGGGGACCACTCACGCAACAAGTGAGGGATAAGTTGCAAGCCCCTTTTTCAGAGGCTTGCTCTGCAAGAGGCCCATGGCCCGCCATATGGTTACCCGGCCCTCTGAAATGAGGGGATTGTGATAAGCTAGTATGACAGCCATTTATGAGAAACATGCTTCAAGGGTGTGTACAGCCTAATTTTAATTTGCCAAAAATGTCAAATTCAGCCGCACGACCCCTTTAGGTCAACAAAATTTTAACCCAACTTCATCACTTTGTGATTTATTCACCAATTACACCCTTAGGTGTTATGTTAGGGAATTAGGGGTTAGGGTAGGATTTTAGGAGTTAGTTTAGGGTGTTAGGGTAGAGTTAGGCATTGGGGAGTGTTTTTTACAGGCCCCCTTCAAAGCAAAAACTCATCAATACTGGTTAAGTGTTAGGTGTTAGGGTGTTAGTAACTAGGAATTAGGTTGGTTATGAGGTTAGGGTGTTTGATGTGTGATGTACCAGTGTTTTGAAGTTGCTAATGTGTCTTGATGGTTAATGCAAATAAACACATTTTTGAGACATTTGCCAAATTTGTTAATGGCTGTAACACACCCTTGAAGTATGTTGCTCAAACATTGCTGCCATCTGCTTTGAGGGGGGTTTATGCTCACATGTTGGGTGTTCTTGACAGCATAAAAAGCGAAATTTGGCTGGGACCTGTCAACATGCATAAAACTTTGGTTGATAGGTCCCAGCCAAATCAGTGTCTAAGAATTTATGTAATTCTTTATTTTATGTAGCTTTGAAAACCATATATATACATATACTTAAATAGATCCCTTTGTTTTGGTTTCTAAATTTTATACAATTGTGTTACTCAAAGTTACATAAACATAAATTCTTAACAGAATAAAAAGAAAGATTTGGAACGGTCCTGTCAACATAAGGAAAACTTATTTGACAGATCCCAGCCATATTGTTGTTTAAGAATTTGTTATTTTATGCAACTTTGAATATCACAAATATATACATAAATATATACATGTAAAGTATGGATTTTTA
The DNA here is from genome assembly GCA_001624995.1 of Puccinia horiana. NCBI lineage: Eukaryota > Fungi > Basidiomycota > Pucciniomycetes > Pucciniales > Pucciniaceae > Puccinia > Puccinia horiana. Next base: position 1,004,872 of record LWDY01000014.1, read on the forward strand.
GAAAGATTTTTTTTTTTTAAGTTTGATGTTTCCTACATTCATTCAATCATAGTTTGTTAATTTTTTATGTAGGTAGATCAAAGACATCTCCGGGTCTCTCTAGACCACCATATGCACACCCGGTCCGGAAACTGGTTTCCTTCACAGGTGTATGGTCTGAGGGGGAGAAACTATGGTCTTTTCCTGTGTTTCCTCCTGAGGCAGAAGGTGAACTACACCGTGGGTGCTGATCAATGGCAAACCAACATTGGAAGTCTGGTTGAGCCAATCGCTGCTGACCCCGCAATAGGCCAATGGCAAGCCGTCGTAGGTATGCAAAACCCAACCAGGGCGGCAAGCGCCTATCTGCCCCCAACAGCGACACCACTCAGCCGTGGGAAAGGAGGTGAGCCAGGCCACAAAAAGATGACTTTGGTCAGGCTCCAACCTAGGACCACATTGCATGATGTGAAGCACCAGGAGTGTCTTAACGCTGAGCCATTCAGCTTTTGTAGAAGACCAGAATTAAAAAAAAGTATAGATTTTTTTTTTTTGAATTTTCATCTTTTTTTTTGGACAAGTTGTTTTTTTGCTCAGAAAAAAAAAAAAAAGAAGAAGTCAACAAGTGTTGAAACCGACGTGTCCAAGAGGTTGGGTTGCTTGTTGGCTGACCTGCTAGGCAAGCCCACCATACCGCCGTCAACGATGGTAGGGTAGGCCGCCCAGCATGTCATCTCAGGGCAGGTTGACGAGGTCAGAGCGGGTTGAGCCTCCCATTAAGGCCTGCCTGACGTCATTTCAGGGCGGGCCGACTGAAATTTGACAAACGGGTGAACCCAACTTCAACCAGCTTGACTTTTGCACCCGTGGTGTAAGGCCCAGAAGGATCTGGTTTGTTTAGGGGAGCTAACACCCTGGGGTGGGTGGGTGGACATAAAAAATTGATAGTATCTTTGGAGGGAGATGTGTCTACTAGGGACGAGGGAGAACTTCTGCTTGCAAGGGATGAAAGGAAGGGTTATAAGAACCATCAGGTAGACTCTTAGACGGGGTCTTAGCGTCAAGACCCATTGTCTTTCAAGCTACTAAAAGGGGGAACGTCCCTCTAGAGCTCATCCCTTTCCAAGCAGGGGAGTCATCCCCGGCCCCTCGTGTTCCTTGGACTTAGGCTCTTACCCTTCAGTCCAGTGGCCTCCAATCCAAGACATCTCCGGGTCTCTCTAGACCACCATCTGCACACCCGGTCCAGAAACTGGTTTCCTTCACGGGTGTATGGGCCAAGGGGGAGAAACTACGGTCTTTTACCATGTTTCCTCCTGAGGCAGAAGGTGAACTAAGGCCCAGAAGGGTCTGGTTTTTTTACGGGAGCTAAAACCCATGACTCAGCCACAAGCCTGAGCCAGAGGTCCCAAAGACCATTCACTTCTGGATGTAGTCCACCTCCTCAGTCCCCTCTCTACAGCGCCACACTCTCCTGGTGTTCCCCGCAAATCTTCATCATTATTTCTTATACAACCTATTCCTCTCGCCAAGCAATGTTTAACATATCAAAGGTTGTGTTCGCATCTTCCACCTCTTCTTTCGAGTAATTTCTGATGTACAATTTGTAACAAGTGGATGTCCACCTCCACACCAAGAATATCTTTTCCACCGGAACACCCATGGCCCAGTAGAGAGATGCGCCACCCACCCTGAACAAGTGGACGGACAAGGCCTCTTCTCCATTGCTTTGCCAGATGCTGTTAAAACCAAACAGGACCTCCTCGCCGCCTGAGCACCCATCGAGTAGACGCTGTAGCTCTTTCACCGGGCAAAGGCAATTGTCCAGGGCGCATAGGTGTAGCTTTTGTAACTCCCCAGGACTCGCTGTTTTTGCCTCCCTTAGTGTGATGGCAGCCGTCCTGTCCCGTGCGGCAAAGGTTATATCCGCTGCTCTCATGGTAAGTCACTTCACCTAGTCTTTCCAGGCCCCAGAATGCCACGATTGTCACATCCAGTATGGCTTAGTCCTGTGCTGAACCATCCGACAGGTTGTGCACCAGCAACACCAGATCCGAAAGGAGTACTGCCCCTTTCCGGCGCTGACTCGTTACCTTCGCGTCCTCTTTTTCCAAAGACTTAATCATCAAGGCTACCCTCGCCTCTGTCACCGCTGGGTACACCCCGTTGTGGTAAACGTGCCAAGCCTTCACGGCGCCTAGATACTTGCTCAGGGTTTTCGACCTGATAATATGACTTCCATGCAAACCGGTGTTGCACCCTGCCCAGAAGCAGAAGTTATAAATGTCCAACTTCAAGGCCGGTAAGTTAAATGCCTCTGATGACTGTTGGTGTTTGAATTTGAGGAACTTCCAAACGGCCAAGTTATAACTCGACAGGGTATTTTTTCTCCATCCTCCTAGGACGTTCAGGTCTACTTTTGATGGTGACAACACGGGCGCACCCAAAGACAAGAAGTTGTGAATGGATGACAGGAAATTTTCTGAAAACATTGGGAACAATGGTTATGGTAAGTGGGGTGGCTTGGAGCATGTACACAATTTAGAGTTACAAGTTATATTACAAAAACTATCTGCCTTAACCTGTTGCAAGTCCTCCGGCAGTGCCACCGTCACCTGGTCCTGTACACTTTGGCCTGACAATTTGTCAGCTATATTATCTTTTGAGGCTACCCTCTTCGCGACTAGGTTGACATGGTGGCTTAGCAACAAGTCTTGTATGAGGAGCCACTCCGAGTTAGTAGCTTTGTTCTTTGATTTTTTGTTATTGATACCAAACTCTGAGGTGGTGTTGTCAGTCCATACTAACAGGTTTTGGCCTGCCCTTTCCCCTAGCTTCAAGGCCATCAACAAACCCACGCCAATCGCCATGGTTTCCAACACAGCAATAGGAAGACTCCTCTCCCCTTTTTCAAAGAACTCGAACTGCACCCACTTTTTCCTAATCAGGACTCCTATTCCAAAGGACATTGATGCGTCCCCGACCCAGCCAATGTCCACTGGTTTTCCCCATCAAATCAATCTCGTTTCCTGAAAAGTATCGAGGGTTTCCAGCCACACTGCCAGGTCCTTCTTCACATCGTCTGGGGTAAAGCGTGTTGCTTTCCTTTTTACCCACAATTTTAACCACTGGTATAAGGAACAGAACCTTGCTCTCAAGTGTTGAAGCATGTGCGACACGTGGTTCAGCTGGCCTACTAGTACCTTGATGTCTTCGTATGAGAACCTAGCATCTGTTGCCAAGAACGGGCGGATCTGACTGATACGTAATTCAATTTTCCCCGTCTTTTTGGTACCGTTCCAGAAAAATCCAATGAATTTTTGTTCTTCACTGAAGTTAGAATTCTTTTCCTCGTTTGTCAAGACTCCCAAGGCCCTCGACTCCGCCACTATGTTGCTCATCTTTAGATCTGAACTCTTCTTCTTGACGAATAGATTATTGTCTACCCACCTAAACATCTCTACTAGGTCAAAATGCCCCTTCATGATATGCCTCCACACATCTGCTGGTCGCCCAAATGATCCGCATCCTGCAACACCTCCAAATGTAATTCTCGTGTCTACCAGGAGGTGACCCTCAAAATCTTTCCAAAGAAGGTATTTCCACTGGCTTTCACTGGTTGGTATTTGTCTATACACCTTTTCCCAATCAAAAAGCTCTAATTCCACGTCTTCATTATTGTTTGTGAAGAAGTTTGCCACTCTCTCAAAATCATCCCATGTAGTTTTGAAGTCTAGCTTATTGACAAAAGAGTTCACGGAAGGAATGCCTATCTCTTCCCTCACATAAGACAGGTTGTTAATCAGGAAAATCTTTCCATCTCCGTTGACTATAGAGCCCAGCGGGTTGCTTCTGAAGAAGCCGAGTTTCTTGTGTACAAAATCGTGATCAAACGGACCAAACATCCTCCTGCTTGCAAGTTCCGTCTTGATTCCCTCTTCTATCTTACCTCTGAGCTTCTCGGCAGAAGAATGATTATCCGGTGTGAAGAATTTTAGATCTTGAACCGTGTGTTCTGGAATTCCTTGAAAAACACCGTGGGTGAAACTGTGTATTACGTCCGCGTATTCATCTAGTAACCCACATTGTCTTAAATCTAACTCCCATCTATCAATGTTCATTTCACATTTAATTCCAGATGAGTCCATAATAATATTGCTGTTGCTGTACTCAAAACATCAAACCAGCAGCCATACAAGTCAAAAATTCATGAGAAACAACTGTAGATACAAAGTAGAGAATTTCACATGGTAATCAGTTAAACTATCCACCAACTACATAATGCGAGACAAGACATATATCACGAAGGAGTAATGAGGTAGGGAATATGAATTACCCTTTATTCTTATTTCCTTCCCCTTTCAAATCTTTATTCCCAAACCTCCCTGCTGTTTCTTTCCCAAAAGGTCTACTACCCTCCCCAAAGCCTCCTTGATTTGATGAAGGCCTGGCTGTATTAGCCACATAAGCAGGTCTCAAAGGATAGTTATAATGATGAAAATCTTGTGACTGGGGTCCACTCTCTGCAATGATGAAAATCTTGTGACTGGGGTCCACTCTCTGCAATGATGAAAATCTTGTGACTGGGGTCCACTCTCTGCTCCGTATAAGTCATGTCTATTGTTGTATGGGTGGTAAAGATTTTTATTTTTGTAATGTTGATTTTGATATACCCCTTCATGATTCGTCGATCTGTATCTACCTCCTCTGAACTGATTATTGTTGGGAAATCTTTGTCTCCTCGCCCAAGACTGCACTTGATTTTGTCCTTCTTTGATCCTATGTTTTCCCATTTTTGGGTCAAAATTACATTTCTCACAACTGTACACCACGGGCGGGATTTGCAAACTTGGATTCAGTCAGGTGGCCGTCTGGGGTAGCAGTCAGTCCTGGTGACCACATTCCAGAGGCAACCAACCCAACTGGTCCTGCAGCCGCATCACCGGAGAAGTTATGTGTACAGCACTCACAGAGTCAACCCCACCGGTCTGTGACGGGTGGGGCAATTATTTAGTCACAGTGGTCCCTCAAACTGGCAGCAATCAGGGACATAGATGAAAGTTGTCCAAGATGCTGCCCACCAGATTGATTGAAATTGGTCTTCATCTGAGACCAACTCGAATCAGTCATATTGGCCGCAGGATGCCAGTCTGAGAGCTGTAACCCCATAAGATCTCATTTAGATCACAGAGACAGTTGTTGTGAATGCCTGGTAAGAGGCAGTCAAATTTGCCGACTCAAGAGACCCACCAGTGACCATCCAAGACTGCAACTTATCATCATTATTATTAGTTTTCTGCGATCAAACCCAAGTTTCCGACTTTTATTTGGGAATGGATGAATGTATGCCATCCCAGGATGTTTCCCAAATTCAACGTGCAGCTTCCCCTTCTTACCACAATTGAAGCTTAACTCACACCAGATCCACCTGATACCCTCTCCGACATAGAGTCATGGCACACCAATTGCTTGTGATTCGTCTCAAAGCACCAGCAAAAAAAACAATTTTTGTGCCTAAGGCAGCCAAGCCCGTCCAAACAAAAAACAAACACCCAAAGGGAGACTCACAGCCGGCCCAACCTGACCCAAGTGTGTCCCTGGTCGGCGACTCATACAAGGTGATGACTTGGTTCCACGAAGTCTAAGGTGCACACCGCCGCCAATTGATGAGGTCGCCCGCTACCACTCCAGAGTCATTTACAGAATATCTACACGCGGAACACTTTAATGTCTTCTTACTGGGAGTTTCTCTTGAGAGGCGCCAGGCCAAGTATGACAGATTGGTTGGGATCTACCACATGAGCTTACTTCTCTTCATGTTACAAGTCACTCTTTCAAGAGGTGAATAAGATGCTCAACTTTGTTAAATGTGCACCTAGCAATTTATCAAAACCCATGACAGCCAACTGGTGACCTCAATGGATGATATCTTGCCATTCCATGGGTTGACAAAAGTGGTAAGCACTAAAATTGAAAAGCATGTCAGGCCCAGCTGATTTCCCGCTTGCCAGCTTTACCACAAGGTCAAAAAAATCCTTGCTGGGGAGGCCCCTCCAAACCTTACCCTTGGGCAGATGTTAACTATTGATCAAGAAGCCCGGGATATGGAGGCTATCAATGCTTCTGAGGCGGCATCCCCAAGTTAGTACTTCCTGGATTACCCAAATTTTGGTGATAGGAGAAGTCTGACACCAAAATCTTATAATATCAGTACCTACCAAGGACCATCCAACACTGCTTAACTCCAAAGATCTCGAAGAAAAATTACCAAAGAAAGCCTCCTGAGGAGCTTTCAGCCCTCCCACAACATACTATTCGCAAAATCTCTGAAATGATGAGAGGAATTGTGCCTCAAACCAATTAACAAGCCAATTTTTTTTAATCCAAGCTTGCGGCGTACAAAAGCCAATTTTGCGAGGTATTTTCAGCAGAACTCGAGAGACATGACACTTGCATGAGGCAGCTCACTTCCGCTCGCAGTCTTGAAAATGATGATCCAACCTTTCAAATCAAACTTTGGGCTGAATTGGAGAGACACGGCGTTGCCAGGAGGCGCATAATATCCAGACAAGCTATTGATCTTCAGTTACAGTCCTTGAAGCAATGCGAACTCGGCAGGATCAATAGCACTTTAGCTGATGAGATGCTTGAGATGTTTGAAGAGTCAGGCTTTAGCAAACCCCAGCGTGTTTTTTATCCATGTGATTACTGTCAAGCATGATGATATCACTGAATGGACCATAGTTCATCCTGAATTAGCGCATAACACCAGCTTGCTTTTTTGTTGATATATCTTGTAATTATCCTGCTTGAATAGTACTACCCCCTCTAAGTGTGAGACTGATTATTTGCTATGTTTTGTGTTTCATTGGCTCAATTTATGTGAGAAAAATTACAAGCTGTTATTTTTTCAGGTAGAATTAATCCCCTTGGTATCATCACCACACTACATTGGTTGGTAGGCTACTATGATCATTTGAATCAAGCAATCTGTTATTAGTATTAAAAAAAAAGTAAAAAAAAAATCTTCTTTTTAGTACCAATCAAAAGAGAATAGGATTTCAAGTTGCACACATGGTGGGTTCTTTGCTGCTACCTACCAATTGTTTCTCTGGTGCACCTTGCTTTGGGGCTTCCTTGGCAACTGAAGTTTGCTTTCGGACCTGGTGCACCTTAATACTTGAAGCCCATTGCTTCAAACTAGAATCAAGCGCTATTTGCCAGGCTGAGGGTAAGACTTGGTCATGGTGAAAAGATGAAAGTTGGCGGTGAGAAACCAAATTGTGCAAGGAAGCAGAATTTATTATGAAGCTTTTTTCATCCAAATGCACAAGGTGTTTGCTGGTTTCGGCTTGTTCCAGGTTCTTGTGTTGGTGATAATCTGGCAGTCATGCTGGACGTTGAGACACGCTTTGATATCCTGTGTGGTGAGTGCCTGCTCATTTTTTCCAATTGAACATACCAAATTCACATTTTGGACTTACAGAGACATAGTAGTAATGTGAAGATTCGGTGTTTTCCAAACGGGGCCGGCTAAAACCACGCCCCCAATTGGCTTAAAGGACGCCTCCGGTGAGGCTTCCTTTGGTGTGCACGCCCCATTTGGGGCGTCCATTGACCATGGAGGCCCCAAATGGGGTGTACTGGCCCTCCATGCCCCCAATGGGACATGCACGACCATGCACACCCCGAGGGTGGGACATTCATGGTTGTGCATGTCCCAGAGGATGACTTGGTGCTGGATCAAAGGGCATGCCCTCGGTCCGTGGTGTGCATCAGCATGCACGCCACGGGTCATCCCCGTCCGGCTTGGAGGATGTGGACAGGGGTAATACGCCAAGCTGTGGGGCTTGCGGGATGATGCACGCCTGAAGGGGAGTGAGAGCAATTGCTCCTCATCTCTCCAAGACCGATCAGTCTTGGAGGGATGAGGAGAGAGTTCTCTCTCCTTATCCCTCCAAGCCCAATCGGTCTTGGAGGGATGAGAGGAGAGAACTCTCTTCTCATCCCTCCAGGACCGGTCAGTCTTAGAGGGATGAGGAGAGAGTACACTCTCTCCCCATCCCTCCAAGACCAATCGGTCCTGGAGGGATGAGAGGAGAGTGTACCCTCTCCCTCCTGTCTCCTCGGTTGTGCACGCCTTGTATCGAGGCGTGCACAACCGGGCACGCCCTCATTTTCCCAAGGCGGGGCATGCATAGCCGTGTAGGCCCCGGCTTGAGCACAGCAAGGCATCCACATGGGATGTACGCCTCGACTTGAGGCAGGTCCTGTCTGGGGTGTGCACTCCTCTGCACGCCCAAAATGTGGCGTGCACGCCAAAGGACGCCTTGTGGGGCGTGGTTTTATCCAGCCCCTTTCCAACCTTTCCAAACATCTCATCCAATAAAATGAGCTGACACCTTTCTTTAAAAAGTGTTTCATCCAGACCAGATATTTTTGGCTGTTGGGCTGATTAAGCTTCCACAACGACTCCACCCGACCAATTACCTGATTGGACACCAGGCCACCTGGAGCCACTTGATATGATAAAATTTAATAATGAACTTTCCGTGAGCTGAAGCCACTTATTCTTGTTCAATACGTGTGAGGACTTACAAGGACAAAAAATCCTCTCTTGATGATGTCCTTTTTGCTCAACTGTAGCTGAAATACTTGAGTCACATTAAAATTTGGAAGTTGAATTAAATCTTTGGGTATTGGTTGTATATCTTCAAAACCCACGGGTGTTTGAAGAACACAAGGGAATAGGTTTGCAGAAGCGAGGAGGCCAGAATTTTATCCCATAGACTTCTGGATGAGTTTGTTCGGAGAAAAAATCTGTGTCACTTCGATGGCAGCATGTGATGGTTTGTTGATTTTCCTGTCATGTTGGATCCGAGCACCTGACATGGTAAGTCGTAGGGCCTCAAAGTTCAAAAAGCAAAACCCCAAATAGTGGCCTGGCCGCAACAAGTTTGAATGAATGGATGCCTTCCTCAAGACACCATTCACTGGAAAAAAATCTGCTTCAACTTCCAGCAGTTGACATGCAGCATACTCTGATTTTACTCAACTCTCATTCAAACTTTACTCAGACTTTGATTGAGATGCACAGTCACTGTGCACCAAAGTAAGGTTGGATTAAATTTTGAGTAAAACCAGAGTAAAATCAGAATAAAATCAAAGCTACTGCATGTCAACTGCTGGCAGTTGAAGCAGATTTTTTTGCAGTGATTGAAGCTCTCAAATTTTTCCGTGGAGAGCAGGCAGGCTGGGCCGAACCTCTCAATTGACTCGGGTAGATGTAGCACCTGTTTCAGAAGAATTTTTTGGTTCCAAACCGATGATAATGGTGTCATTATCATCGGTTTGGAACCGTAACTCAGCCAGAGCTGGCTTAGCTGATTTGAGCTCAGCTCAAAGGGAGGTGTTGGTTAGACCAAAAAAAAAAAGTTATAAATTCTCAATTAGCCCAGTGGTTTGCAGCTCTGCTGAAAACCACTGGTAAACCCAAAGGCCCTGGGTTCAATTCCCCATACATTCATCCAAAATTTGGGGGTTAGGGATTATGGATTATGCAGCTCATCCAGCTCACCCAGCTGAATGTACTAAGGATCTGTATGGCAGGAGGTGCGGAATACTAGTCAGCCAAATGCCATACTGTGGGGCCCGTACAAGCCGGGGGCTCATGGGTTCCTTCCAAAGTTTGGGGTGGTGAGGAGGGTGAGCTGGACATGAGCTCAGCTCATCCCGGTTCCAAACCGACCATATTGCCGGTTTCTTGTTCAGTTTGGAACTGAAGTATTCATATGACAAATCTCAGATGTAGTAAGATGTGAAATTTGGGCTTATTGACCCATTGAGTCCACTTGTGGATTGAATGGTAGAGAAAAATGTTGATGTGATTTTGTAGAATACACATTTGAAAGACATATGTGCCAAGCGTGCACAGAGAGCTCCTTTGTGTGTCATCCATGAATTGATACAGCACAAAGGGAGCGGTCTGTAGAATGACTTTGAAATCTTTCCTTATCAACAACCTGAAATGTACTGATAAGTACTTTGCTTGTATCAAAGAAATATTCAGCGAGTCAACGTTAAATGCCTGCCATGTGGCAAGTACTGCAGCAAGTTGGGGCGGTTTGAGAGACTTCATGAAGTTGTGGGTAATGTACTTGACAATGCCCAAGAGGAAAACATTTAAAATCTTGACAGGAGTATTGTTTGAGCCATCAAACCCTACATTAATAAGAAGCAAAGTTGATCTTAAAACCCTTAAACACACAGGGTATCACCAATTTTGACAACACTGCAACTCACCCTTGAGTTTCAAAAATGGATTGAACAGATGGTCAATGTTGGTCTTGACCAACATCTTCACCTTTGTGTGTCCTTCTGTGCAGTTCTTGTCTTGAATTATTGCCACAAATCTTCTGTTTGTATGGTCACAAATTCCGTGCTCCTTTTAGCCATCCTCAAAGTGACATTTCACTCCCTTTTGCGCTATTTCCCACAATTCAAATGTTTTACTCTGAGTATCCTCCCATTTCAGACTGGCCACCGGGCTCTGCGCAAGATATAATGATTGATTGGCGAGTTCTGAGCTTGGAGTAAGTTGTGTTTGAATTTGGGAAAATTACACTTGCATGTTTGCCAGTTGAATCAAGATGCAGGAATGCTGGAAGATAATCTTCCTTGCACTTATCTTTCATGGTGGCCAAGTGCAACAAACACATTCGACAAGGATTGAGGCAGACGTTTGTCACCTTGGCATGCATTGGCAAATCCGCCTGAAAGCATAACACGAGACTCATCACTAACACTTCAGTGTCTAGTTCAACATCATATGCCGCAAAACCATTGGTGACAATGGTACTAATTAAGCCAATGAGTTATTGACACAAAAGCTATGGGGATTATAATTGTTTTGAGCTTACTTCATTTCATCAATGATTGGTTCAGCGAGCTCCAAGACGTCCGCTTCATTTGAGGTAGACAAGAAATGACAGTTATACTGCATATTCGAGCACTTGGGTGAAAGGCCTGAAAGAGTGCAGTAAAAGGAGATATGCTTGTTCCAACGTTTAGAAACATTGGCGTAGAGGTTTATTGGCATATGTCGAATGACTTTTTTTGACGCTTTGACCCTCCATGGGTTGGGCAATTCACAAAATGATGATGCCGGACCGGTTTCTACACCCCAATGGTCATACAGGCCCATTATCAGCAACCAGCAGCACCATATTGAACGTTGGGGGTTGCACTCACCCCAGAGCTGGTTGGAACAGATTTCAGAAAGCATGCTGATTTCCGAGTAGACCAAATCAAAGTCCCCAAGATTGATTGATACCAGGAGGTGTCAGTGGTGGGTTACTCCGGAGGTGTCTAGAATCCACTCAATGGAAGTATACTGGGTTTTTCCAGTGGCTCACAATCTTAGATGGCTTCTTATGTGATCCAAAGAGTTTATGCCCAGTCGTTAATAAGTTTTGAGAAATGCAGGCTTGAGGATCCAAACAGTGATTTGTTGATTTGAGAGGGTCAAGCAAGCTTGGAGTGAGTAGTGATATGTTGATGTATCTTCAAGCTCAAGAGGAATGAGTAAATAAAGTGAGTATTATTATTGTCTCTTCTGAAAGTCTAAGCATCAGTAGAGTTCAGTAAGTACAACTTTAAGTATCAGACTTGTACAGTTGACTAGATACAAGCATATTTAAAGTATGTTAATAATGAATCAAGGAAATGAATGTGAAATATGAAAATAAGAAGAAAGATCAAGGTAAAATTGAGAAAAGCTGCAGATGGTGTAGTAAATTGATATGTTGGCCTGTCGAGGGGTGACTGAGATTTACTTGCCAGCTGACAGGAGGTCTGAGTAAAATGGCAAGTCCGCCAGTATTTGAAGGGATATTCCTGATTGGACGGGTAACTGCGCCATCTGAGGCATGGCACATCTTGCTTCCAGTCGTGATTCTTTGGTGTAGGAGAATACTGGAACGACAATCTCTCCAATGAGTAATTGTGCAGGTTCAAATATATAAAATTGTTCGTTATTGTGGACAGCCATGGGAGGTTGCAAGTCAGGTGACAGATACTTCAGCCATTTGGATCCTTGGGACAAACGCGAAATGTTGAGCCCATTGCTTTCTTCTGGATAGAACTCCAGGTGCCTATGGACATATGGGTTTGATAGTTCCTGTACAATCCAACTCGCCCAAGTCAGTCTAGGTGATGCTGCAGAATATGAGAAGGTGTTGGTACTGATACTTACGTTTTGAAGCAGCTGAGCAACACTAACCGAGTAGCATTCATTCTCAAAAACACTCTTTGACTGCTGCAATTCAACTCGGATCAGTTTACGGAAGTTTTCTCTTGAGTCACGTAGAGTTGTCCAGGGTGGTAAGTTGCATCCAGTCAATTAAAGGATGAGGCGCAGCTGGCCATAGAACTCACGAGACATTATATGGTGCATGTACCCCATAATCAGCAATCCAATCAAATACTTCCAAAAAGGCAATTATCACCAACATCAGCAAAAGTTCACCTGGGCGCTCAGACATGGGCCATGACATATAAAAAAATAACATTGCCCTGACCTCTTTGCTTTTAAATGGATACCACATGTCATTCATAATGCATGCCCGTTTAGGTTTCATAAATTTGTGCGGTACTTGTTCATCAGACAACTGGTTGATGGCCTCAAACAAATAATCCTCCCAATCAATTCCTGGCTCCTCTTTTGCCGGGTGTGTATGGACCTGGTCAAAAAACTTGAATTCACTGGGATCCACTGACTCAAATGGTTTGATGTTGCACTCAGACCCCATGGTATTGCTCTTGTTATCCAGCCCAACTGAATCAAATACAACATCATCCCCATGTTGGCACTCTAAGGCAGTGGCTTCCAGATCAGTTGTGTGCAGGCAGACACTTGGCAAGCCTAGCATCCCTCTCCGCCACATTCCTCTGGTGCAATTGTGTGCCCATGTGGATCTGATAGCTCAACGTGGCAGCCCTACCGAAACAAAGCTTACATTTGTAATAAGTCTTACCAATCTCATGTCGCTCTACATAAAAATCTTTAATTGACATCATCAGACTTGCTCTACCTGCAATTAGGGTGCATGCAGACCGGAGATTACCTGGGGGGAGGTTTGCTGGATTGGCCATGATACTAATTTGTAACCAGAAGATTTGGGTAACAAATTCCGAATCTCTGCTTCAGGAAATCATCTTAAACCTTCCTCTCTCGGTCATAAAAAACGAGCCAAAACAATGGGGCACACATTTCTGTGCTTGTTTCAACCAGTCAGCCACCAATGTGTGTGGTGGAGCAGATAATGGGGTTCTATTTTACTTCAATCAATCATTGATTATCTGCTCTCATCCGGAATGGTTTGGAAACAGCTGGGCCAACGAGATCCCATCAAAATCGAAAAGCACCTGTCCACCAAGTGTTCCATTCTCTGATAACCCATTCCAACTGGTTCAATGTTGTCACCACACCCAAACCTTATCAGTTGGGCACCCCACTTATTGACCGTGTGTTGGCACTGTTGTCAGCATATCCGGAATCAGTCTTAGAGTGATCTTTGACACCTGAAAATTGCAGAGGGGAAATGGTCTTGAAACAGGTAACAGTCAAATCGGATCACAGCCAGTCCCACTTGCTCAACGAATTAAAACCACTGAACTCAAAGCCATTTTTCTTTGTTCCCCCCAACCTGCTCCTCATCCTTATTCAATCTGTTTCCGGGTCTGAAGAACCTCCCAATCAGCAACTTGCTCAGGCCTTTCCATCATCCTCCTGCCTTCTCGCATCCATTCCTTATCGTGACTTCAAGAGTTACACTTTTCTGAAAATTCTACAGAGCTTCATATGTTGCGCTAGAATGCTTCCTCCCGCCACTCTCAACCACCCACAGAGACCGGAAACAGTCAACTGAGTAAAGGAGGACTTGCCCGCACTGCTCCTCCCACAACCCATACTAGATCCATTGGCAATCCTCTTGGCAGCAGTTTGTAGTTTTCTCCCATGTCATTTGCATTTTGATTACACTTATTGATTCTGATGTGATTGGGATTACTTGATTAAGATTTCTTTAACACCATGCGGGGGGTGGGCCAAACTTCTACAGGCACAGCCAAAAGAGGAAGGCGCCAGGATATTGGTGCATCCCTCAACCCAAACATATTTGACCAAGGCGTGGAGTCGGGTACAAATGAATCTTCTGACCATCAACATGGTGACAATGCAGATGAGGAAGACGAAGACCAGTCCAAAGATGAAGGGCTATATGAGACTTGGCCTCAACTTCCCCCAATAGGGCCCATGGCATGTCCTGCCGAAGAGCTCCAACAATTGATGGCATTGGACAAGGATTACCTTCAGCTTGTACATCAATTGATCATGGTGATTCATCCCATACCACATGTATTAGCTGTCTGATAGACTCTACAAAACTGACCCTTAAGCAAGTGTGTACAGAATAGACCGGAGTCACAATGGCAAGTCAGCATGATGATGATGGCAAGTGTGATGCAAAGAGTGGGCATCCCCCCTACTTCCGTTGCCTTAGATTTGTCTCAAGGCACTGTTCAACATTTCTTCTCCTCCACCATATGGGTAAACTCTTTCCTCTACCATGCTGCTGTAATAATCAGCTTGACTCACTAATAAATTGGATTTTCTTTGCAGGGCTTCCTCAGAGCAAGAATCCGAAACATAATCACAACCCGCAATGTGCATGCATACAGCCGCACTCAATCCGTCAGCGGGATGTTGTTAAATCAGACCCCACTGGTGTTATTAACCTTAAGTGTGATTTTTTATCATTCATTGACAGACTCCTAACCGGCTTCAACTTTCAGGCTCATTTGGAGGAGCAAACATCGGATTTCAAAAACGAACATCTTCCAGCTGATTGGCCAACCAATCACGCTTCCAGCCAAAGTGTTCTCAGCTTTATGTGAGTCCTCTTAAAGCATGAAAGGGGCAGTCTACGAAATTCGGTGTGCCCGACTTGTCGCGCAGTCTCCACAAAAAAACACCTAACATGTCTCCACCAGCTTTTAACCAACATTAAACAGTTTACTTATTGTGCAATTGACGGACCAGTCCCCAGTTTTATCAAGTTGATCATGATTGTATGTCTTCTTGAAATTCCGATTCAGGTTTTGCAGTACAGTAGATGACCTATTTTTTGGCAGATTGATCGTGCAATGCGCCCAAGAGCGGAATTCCAAACCCTTTCTGTAATTCAACAAGCATACACCTCCACAATGAAAATATGCATTGCACATATCCGCCTCAAAGTGGCACACCACTTCCTCAATCCTGACCCCCTCAGTAATCTCACGCAGTGGGATATAATAGATTGTAGATTGGAACACATCCGAAGACAAAGTGATCACTACAGGAATGTGTGAGTACTCCTTTAATTGTTGATTCCTGTACAAATGCAGATGAAGTTGTGTCTGGCAGGTATGCATGACTTGTGGTCAGCAAGGACCGCAACTTGTTTGGTGATTGCAAAATTGGCGACATTCCAAAGGAAAGTATTACCTTGCCCACCAACAAAGAGGTCTTTGAAGAAATGGCCCAAAACAATCAGCACGGCAATCCAGCCACACCACCTGAGTTAGAATAATAACGACTTGATCAACCAGTGTTGGTGTCCCAATGACTGCCTTTTACACTATATAAGCTTCAGTTACAGAGCCCAAGTATTTCTCCAATTAACTTTGTCTACCCATACCAACGGCAGGATGTTGATTCCTGGAGTTAATGTGAAACCCTTTTACAGATCATCTTATTATTTGTTTACATCTGCCAACGAACATCTACCACCCCTTTAGCTTCATACCCCAAAGATCAACCTATTGATTTCACCAAAGGTTGAATAATTGAGATCGGCTTATTGACTGTTAAATTTCTTCTTGATGACTTATTAGGTAATGATTTATCCCCATTAAAATAACTCGTGTTATGTTTGCTGGGTGATGATATGATGATTTTACTTGAAACATTATCCCCTAACTTGTGCCTCCTCTATACCAAAAGAAGACGCTCAAAAAACATGTAGAAAGACCAAATTTGACTTGCACTAGGTAAAAAAAGGAAAAAGGATAAGAAATATAAGTCTCCATCATCGGTGCAATTGGACCACAGGTCACTGCTAGGGAGGCTGACTGACACAAACCGGTAGCAAGGTTGCCCAATTCCAACCAGTTTGGGCAACCGCCCGAGCCCACAAGCCACAACCTCTCAGTGCCAGGCAGGCTGACCGAGAAATAGGTCGCATGTTGGCCTGATTGCAATAAGCCCTGGCAACCGGCCAGAGCCCGCAAGACAACCTCTCAGTGCCAGGCAGGCTGACCAAGAAACAGGTTGCATGTTTGCCCAATTGCAATCAGCCCTGGCGACCGGCCAGAGCCCGCAAGCCAATAAGGTTATGGGATCCCACACACTGGCCGCCCATCGTGGGCCTTGCTGTTTGGATGACCGTGTGGGTCGGCGTATCAGCAGCTTGCCATCTGGTGGTCGTGAAACAAGCCGGGTGTGGTGCAGTTGGGTCACCCCAATGTTGGCGGTAGACCGGCACCCCGAAAGCTTGTCAGAATCATCCGCGGGGTCAAACTAAGTGGGGCGGACCGGGAATTAGCTGTGCGCGGGTTGTCAAACTCGGCCCGGGGTGTACTGAAATGATATGATAATGCATCTTCTTTCCAGCTCTTGTTGAATATCATCAATGGTAGAGGGCCAATTAATTCTCTAATTTTTCAATCTAAAAATGGTGTAAATCCCACATCACAATGAGTGGGTACCGTTCCATCAATGAATTCTAATGAATTTTTATGTCGACTTGTCTTTAATGATGGGTCTGCTGACAAAGATCTCTCTGATACTTTTGATGATGGTTTCAACATGCTGGTGTATTACTCTGCGTAGATCCTTAATAACAAATCTGCTGATTCTTTATTGTTGGCGATAGTAGCATGCGTGATTTTCTTCCATAACTTGTCTTTGTCTGTTATGGTAAGGTGTTTCTCTTCTGATTCTTTTTGCGAAGATACTAGGATCTCATCGCTAGAAGGCTGATTTGTGACAAGATTGAGAAGGACTCCTTCATCTTTGCTTTCTTCATTGACGATCAACACATCTTTCAATGATGAAAGTGTCGCAGCAGGGGTTATGTCCTCAACTACAATTGGATGATGAAATCAAGAAATTAGGATAAAATAAAAGACTGGTATTGTATTCGCTAATGTCTAATATATTTGGTACTAACCATTGAAAGAAGTACCAGTCTCTCCTTCTAATGCCGCCGTACTTGAGTTTGAACCAACTAATCTGGTTTCTGTGATTATTATTATAATTCAATTAGTTAATCTCATCAAATTAGAGTGGCTTATTGTTGAATCTGACCTTTCGATGATTCTGTCAACTCCAGAACATCAGACTTCTTATTTCTATCCACTGGATTCTTCGACAGATCTTTTACTTTTCGTGTTACTCTTGCTATTGTTGCTTCTGCCATTATGATTGATTTTCAATGAATATAGTTATAAACCTAAAAAAATTGATAGTAGGGGGGTTCACATTGGGCATGCGTCAGTAAGCACATGTACATGTCAATTTAGTTCAATTTACACTCAAAATAGCTCAGCAAGCTCATCAGTAAGAAAGCCCTCGGACCCGCGTCAGCAAAAAAATAACCCAACGTGAGCCCCCCTAGTATCTTTGGAGGGAGATGTGTCTACTCGGGACAAGGGGGGAAGGTTGGGCAGGGAGAACTTCTGCCTGCAAGGGATGAGAGGAAGGGTTATAAGAACCATCGGGTAGACTCTTAGACGGGGTCTTAGCGTCAAGACCTGTTGTCTTTTAAGCTACTAAAAGGGGGAACGTCCCTCTAGAGCTCATCCCTTTCCAAGCGGGGGAGTCATCCCCAGCCCCTCGTGTTCCTTGAACTTAGGCTCTTACCCTTCAGTCCAGTAGCCTCCAAACAAAAAAAGAGTAAAGTGTATGTATGCTTACATAGTATTCTCTCAAAGGTCTTTTTTTTTTGGTTTGGGTTGTTGGGTTTGTGTGGATCATCAATAATGTAGAGTGTAAGGGCCAGGGAGGGTTCATAAAAGGGATTTCTTTGGTTCTCATGGTGTATCACATTAAACTAAATGAATAATAAGGACTGAGAGATACACAAATCACAAAACTAATATGCACTGCCACTGCGTCATTAATATCATGGGTTGATGGTGGTATCTTGGTTCAAGTTTGGGAGAGACTGGACCTAATCAAGCTGGGGTTTGAGATTGAATTTTGAACCTATTTTGAATATCAATCCAAGGTAGCTAGATCCCATTGATTTATAGAGGATTGGTTGAGATGAAACCAATTAGTTTGATTGGGTTGAACTTGAGAGTATACATAGTGCCAGTTATACCGGGATATGTACCATTAACCCAGTGAATGATTCTTCTCAAAAGACTCTTTTTGAAATGGAGTGAGACTAAGACTAAGTCAACGCTGCAACCATTACAATACATGTATCGTTAATTGGTTGTATCGGTAGCGTATTTGCTTTGAAATAAGCTACCCTGTATCGCTCATCCTGTGTATTGGTGAGCCAATACGATACCTGGTTCCTGAGAACCATGCATCAGGCTGTCTGATACGATACTACCTACATTGCCAATACAAGTGCCATGTATTGGCCTGACCCTTAAGAATCGGGCATCCACTGGACTAGGGGTCAAACACGCCGCAGTCTTGATGTTGGTTCACGCGAAAACCGACATCAAGACTGTGGCACGTTTGACCAGCCGCAGTCCGAAGTTGGTTTACTTGAAAACTGGCATCAGCTGCGACGCTGACTGTTTAACTTCAATCACATCATGGGACGCTCTTCTGCTTCCCCTCAACCTGCATCTCGCACCTCTCAACCTCCATCCAGACACTCAACACGAGTTACCACCTCGGTACAGACGAGTTCAAATTTTATTTCGCCAAGTCAAGACAGTTGCCAATCAGTTACAAAGGACAATCATCAAGCCCCATCACAAAACAACACCCCCTTGAAATTTAAGCGTGGCCAAAAACGTCAACCGGCTAGCTCATCGGCTCAGGCCGATTCAACCTCTCAATTTCAAAGGAAGGTGCCCATCTCAAGGGGACAAAAGAAACATCGCATTGCAGATGACTCTCCCTCAGACAATCTCCCATGCTCTGATTCCGAAAACCATGGCACTCAAGACATCATGGACCTAACACAGGATTCGGATGACAATAACAACAAATTTACCAAAAAAACAAGCGGAAACGAGGAGTGGCTTCGACAGAGTTTGACAATGTTGGATTGTACTTTGAATTACCAGAACATGGTAAAGGTGAAGTAAGTGGTTTTCAATCATAGTTCAGTATCATACTTTAAGTTTCAATACTAATATTTTCTTTTCAGACTACTGGCCCCAAACTCTTTTACTGGTGCAAGTGGTGTTCCAATGTTTACAAGAAAGGCGTTGATACTCAATCAAACCTGATTAAACACCGTGATGGAGACCTAATCCCCATGCCTTGCTCAGCAAGGAACAAAGCAATCAAGAACAGTGCCAAACTCCCAGTAACCTTAAAAGAGCAAGAAGAAGAGAAGAAGAAAAAACAAGCAGGCATCATGACCAACTTCGTTCAAAGTGCAGCCTTTGACAACCTGACTCAACCAGATTTTTTTCATGTGGCTCATCCAATCCTCGCTTCCATGGTCCCAAATTGAGGATAATTTCCTCTCGATCACGTTCCAATACGTCCCTCGGGTGTGAAGCTATATTGGCGTACGTGGGCTGCAAATGAATCCCATCAGTTGTACATCAATTTACAAGCCAAAGTAAATGAAAAGCTTAGTGTACGTTCAGATTAAACTTAGAAATTTCAGTTCTTAGATTGAAACCAGCTGAAATCTTAATTTATCCTGGTTTCAGTCACTCAAATCCAAAATTACCCTTATTCACGACGTATGGACTACAAAGGGCAACCACCATGCCTTCATAGGTATATCTGCAGCTTATATCTTGGAAAATTGGGTTTTCCAAATATGTCACCTTGGTATAAAGTACATTGCCTGGACGCACCACGGAAAATATCTTGCAGTTCCATTTTCGAACATCATAATTAAATCGTCCCTTCATGATAAGATATGTCTCATTATATTTTTTGTTTTGTTGAATCTTTCATTTGGCTAACATTATTTTACCAATACATTTTAGCTCAGACAACCAACTCAGGTGCAAACAATCGCACAATGACTGCCGCAGTCGATTGAATACTTCTTAAGAAAACCGGAATTGACCCGGATCTCAGCTCTAACCACATTCGATGTGTGTGCCATAAAATCGCTTTAATTCTGATGGCTGGACTCAAAGCAATCGACACTGAACCTCAGGGCTTAACAAAGCTCACCAAATCAACTCTTGGATTCGTCCCCAGGCTTGTACCTATTGTTGAAGAGTTGGAGGGAGTCACCTGCCAGGAGTCCAACCAGTGTTTAAACGAACCTGAAGAAAACTTAAATGATGACAGAGGGCAGCCCGCTGAATTGGAAGGTAGTGATAATAAGATTTCTTTAATCTTGAAAGAAGTCAACATGGTCATCAGACGTATAACATCATCGGCTGTGAAGCGTTCCGAGTTTGAAGTGTGGAGTACAAAGCTAGGATATGATGGTCCGAATTTAATTGCAGGTTACAGTATCAGGTGGAATATCTAGTGGCAGAGCAGGGACCGAGCATACCAGGCCCGTAATTTAATCAACAAACTGATGGAAAATGAGTGTGACTGACAAGAAAAAAATGGTGGAAAGAATTTCTTTTACGGTCATGATATCACTTGGAGCGACTGGGAGTTTGTGAAGCGTTTCAATGACATCCTTGCTGTGAGTGTCATTCTTGTATTGTTCACTCTATAGTATGCTCATCATCCCTTTTGGTATTTACATTCAGGAATTTTACTTCATAAGAAAGAAAATGGAGGGAGATCATTCTTCTGCCTCATTGATGATCTCGGAGTACCAGTACATCAAGAAGTTCCTCTCAAAGAAGCTTTCAACCCACCGCAAACCCAAATTCCAATTAATGCTCAACAAGATGATCAGCAAGACAGATTCTTATCTGAGTCAGGCATTGGAATGTGATGCCATACTCATGGCTACAATATTAAATCCTGCCTATCGACTTTCAATTTTCGAATTTTGGTTTCCGACTCACCGCACCTACATGGAAAGCCTACTGAACACTCACTACAATGAACGGAAGGCCACACTTGAGCAGGAAGCTGGATCCAGAGAATCTTCACCTCCAGTTGAAATCCATCCGGTCTCCGCAGATCATCATCGTGCAGTAGAAGATGTGGATTTCTTTCCAGAAGCCGACAATTTGCCAGTTTCCAATGAGCTTACCTTGTACCTTGGCGGAAAATTTAAGCTACCTACTTCACAAGCTGACCAATCCCTCAAATGGTGGAGAGTAAGCAGCTACAAACCATTTGATTATTCATCTATATTCGTAAATTGATGAATTGATATGGATTATACATATTATACCTTATTAACAGGACCATCACCAGGACTTCCCTGTTTTGGCTTCTTTGGCTTGCTCAGCCACTTCAGCAAGTGTTGAGCACTGCTGCTGATGTATGTGGCCACGACCGAGGCATCTTGGCAGCTAGGACTATTGAGAGATCGGTGAGCTCACACCAGTGGTTGAGACAGGGAATCAAGCCTGATGGGGAATTCACATCAACACACGGTATAATATCTCAATTGATTGGAGAGCTGGAGGAGAAGAAAACCAGAGTGGCTACTGTAGATAATGCGACATCTTCCAAGACAACAGCAAAGTAGCCACCATGTTTATATTTATACTTAAATTCTTTCATTTTTTACATTCCTCCTCCTCATTAATACATGAGAAGACTTTCGGTCCACACAAGTAAATTTAAAATTACACCATATACTGTATTGATATCATATAAATCCATTGATATGATACACATTTAGGATCCAACCCAGTATCGGGCTTCCCAATGCAGTGTACCGGTATCATATTGGTCTCACGATCCTATACACTGCTAGCGATAATGTGTGTATCGGTTGGTAAATATGCTACACTGTATATGCCAATACGCTACGTGTATCATAATGGTTGAAGCATTGAGTGAGTCTTATTTCTTGTATGCACTCACTTGAAGATTTATAAAACTCATTAAAAGCTTATATTTCATTATGGTCTGTTTTCATAGATCCAACCTTATTGGTGCCAATAAGGAGCAAGTGAATAGCTTTTGAAGAGGAGAATGATATCACAGGTGAGCAATAGTGACATGTTGGAATTCCAGCACACCAGATGTAACATTGGTCCAAAGGTTTTAGGTTCAATTGGAGGGAGTTGTGTCTTCAACACCTGGTTTTGTTAGTCCTTCTTCTCTCATCAAATTTTTTTTTTTGTTTACATGTTTTGTTGGATGTAAAATTGGAGTGGTGTAAGTTGGAAAAGCCTAAAAGAACCTAATAAATTATTTTAGGAGGCTAAAGTGTCCTTTGGAAAAGGATGGCAACAAGGCTAAAGTGTTGCTCACTGGAACTGTATGGTCAGAAAAGATGGGTTTTCATTCAGTCTAGTCAGACAGATTATAAGTATTAGATACAAATTGACTGATTATTGGGAATCAGCACAGAATTGATAATGAATCATCAATTGAATAGAAAAAGAAAGTGTGAAACCTCATTTGGGAAGGACACAGAATTCCAACATGTTTTTTTGGCCTTTTCTATATTTCCAATTGGAAGTTGTTCAGAAGATTATTTCATACTGCCCCCTAATTTGGGAAGCACAGGAATTCATGATTAAAAAATGCTTAATAATAGAGGAATTCAGTTGAGATTGATGTTATAACATGTAGCAACTTTGATGACATTTTCATTTTTCAATAGATGTGACCGAACCCCCGACGGGGGACTCGAGATGTCAGATGTCTGTCGGTTGGTCTCAGTTAGACCACTCGATAAACCTCAATCACCATAATGGTCGCCACCGCTCATCGGGCACGAACGGTCTGTCGTCTGTCGAGAACCCTCACAACCAATCAAACCGGAAAGAAGTTTTCATTGCGACAGTCTTCATCGAAAGCCCAACCACCTTCTCAAGCTTCAACACCTCAAGCTCGAGCACTTCGCTCGATCATCTCTCTTTATCATACCTCTGAAAACTTCGCTCCTGTCAATTCAAAGTTGAGCGAGAGTCTTCTTATTGAGTCACAAGTGTGTTTCAAATTAACGGGCGCTGAAATTGGAATTTTTGAACTTCTTTTTAGTGAACGGCTTGTTCAGTTCATCGATGATTCTCTGTTATTCAAGAAGCCGCCGAGCCCATATCCACCCGCACATAGTCCCAACTTTCTAGCATCTACGATAAGATGTCTCGCGCTCAACAAGACGATCCTAACTCCTGGAGAAACCGAACAAGACCTGAATCCGATCACATCTTCCCATCGGATCCGATCCGGCAATCTGCGATGGTTGGCACTCAAGGATGCACTCTGCGGTACTTCGGGTAGCGACCTTCAAGAAGAATCTCCTCGACTTTCTAGGTTTTCATCTAAATTTGGCCTCACCGATCGGCCTGGCTCTTCTCATTCTACACTTGCCAAACCTAAAGCTGGCCTGGAAGTCATAGAAGAAAATTGGGACATCATTCAAGAGATGAAAAATAACAAGTGACCACTAGAGATGTAACATGTATTATCCGTTGGAACACTTGAACCACATTTGATTGATGACCTTCCCTTGATATCAGAATGCGAGTTTTAATTCCTTATCAGACCAAAAAATTACATGAAAAAACCAACCATTGAACGAGGTATGAACCCTGCTACACCAGAAAATCTCATGCAGGTCTTGTTGCCATCGCTTTTGTTCATTTTCAGTTTGAGAACAAGGCTCAACACCCGCACAGGTGTATCAGGTAGATCACACAGGAATAGTCGATTTGCAAGAGCGGACATCATCAGCGTTCTTTCCCTCTTCTTCACCACAATCTCTCGTCGAGGCTTGTCGACCGCTGAAAGATGCTTGTCCCATTTGTAAGTATCAAGACAGCTCCTCATCAAAATCACGTAAGCTGCGATCGTCGAGAAATGTGTGAGGAACAGTATGCTGGCAAAAAAAACCTGGTATTATCACCACTCCTGATCTTGACTCTGGCTTGATGCCAGAAAACTGACAGGGGTTGGCCAAGAGGAAAAGCTTGAGATCCGGGAGTATGGGCTGAGGAAAATCTCCAGCCCTATCTGCAAGAAAGGCTGCTAGTTTGAGTGGTGAAGAAGCGCTCACTTCACAAGAACAAGATAATTTGGGTCCTCAGGGATTAGGCGCAGAAGAACCTATGATGTAGTCTTCAACGATGGGCTACTGTTTAAGTCTACCACAACAGGGGGCTGAGTTGTGGGACAGAAAGGAGAAGCATGTTTATTTGAATAGCAATGGGGAAGAAAAAGGGAAGACAAATTGTGGGATAGATGAAATTCCAACAGACCTCCCAAAATCCAATCAGCTTGGATTAATGATTGGACTGTGTTAAATGAATTGGTTTGGTCTAGCTGCAAGTATACTTATGTAAGAGACACTTTTCTCTTCACTATTTATTCTCACAATGGACACAAAGAGGAACAGGCAAGACACCTAGGAGCTCTAGAACCAAGGAGTGATTGCATTGCAGAACTAGATGTGAGAGGGGGGATTTGCTGTGGGTAAGTACAATCACTTGATAATAGATGAAAGAAAATGGAAAAGAAATAGAAGGGAGTAAAGCTTACCTAAACAGAGAGGGTGGATTCTCTACTGCCCAGGAAAATGGTCTCTACTGACCAGGAAAATGGTCTCTACTGCCCAGGAAAATGGGAAGCCTTGGACTAAACATCATTGGGCTTATGTAATCACCCGGCACCATTGTGGCCCATACCAAAGGAAGGGGTTTTACACCTTGTGGGCATCTACCACTAACAATAGCTATGTACCCTGATCCCCTAACTTAATAAATCCCCTCCTATTCAGAGGCAGGGGCGCACATGCTGCTGCAAAGTGATCCTCCAAAGGAGGGACCTACCCCTAATGTCACATTGCTTGCCTGACTCAAATTGATTGATTCTATTATTTTGTACCCTATCCCATGTACTTTGGGCAATGCTTGGTGAGCCTCAAGATTCAAAGTGTTTTTTCTGTTTTTGTTTTACACAGTGTATTCTACAAAATCTTAAGCCATGATTCAGGCAGAATCAATGCAGTCCTAAAAATCCATATATTTTTAGCTTTCTGGTCTCATGGGGGGTTGGATATCTGGGAGCATGATGATATAGATCAAAATCAAGGCTACAATATGATCTTCTCAAATTTGGTTTTGATGTGATTAACACCAAGTGAGTGGAGTTGTAAAATTTGTCCCACCCAAAGTTGAAATAGAGTAGAGCCATGCATGTCACATAAGACGTAAGTCCCTCCTTCAGAGGGTCGCTTTGCAATGGCGTGTGCGCCCCTGCCTCTGAACAGGAGGAGCTTCATTAAGTTAGCCTGATCCCATTCTCACTTGGTAAATGAATTTCAAGAGTCGTGTTGATTTATATCCACTATAGTCTTCTGATTATTGACTATCCATTTTGGAAATGACCCAGCTATTTCTATCTTTTAGAGGCACTGTTTTAATAAATACATGATCTACTTATTACTGTACTACTAATACCTTCACAAAAAGCAATTCTTTTGTTTTTTTGGCTCATCTATTTGATTGAGCTTGCCAGCTTCTCAGAAACAAAATGTTTTCATTTTTGAATGCAAGGAGAGTTGTGTTAAATACACCTCAAAATGAAGTCAGAAAAGACAACTCACAAATTTCTGAAAAAAAAGCCAGTCAAGAATTCACTGTGATGAGTTTTTTGATCTAAGATTGTTTAACAAAATACTTCCAGTGTAATTTGGATGGGTTAAAGGGCATCCCAGTTAAACTGGGATGTACTCAGTAAAGTGAACCCATTGGTGATAATTATGAATTTCTGGGAAACCAACTTGGCCAGTCATACTTGGGACAGCTTCAAAAAAGGTTTGGTGGCAAAGCTTCCCCATGGTAGGTTTTATTTTGGAAACTTGATAAATAGTTACGAAGAAATTAGGCCTCATTTTGGCACTGTAATATAGACTTTACAAAGCGGCCTTTGTACTATTGCATCTCAACTGCTGTCAGCGGAAGCAATTTTTCTTGAAGTGGGCTATATTTTTGGCCAGGAATTGTGAAGTGTGTGCCTGATCTTTCAGGTAGTATCAAACACCTCTGAAAGGCACCATCAAGCTGTGTTGAATCCCATAACCTGCATTGGCCAGGAGATACTTCTTGATAGGCAGTTTCAGGCCTTTGGAAAAAGCATCCATGTACATACACACACATGTTGTGTGCACTGGCCTCCCACCCAGCAAGGATAAAGATGAACTCAAGCCAGAAATTTACTGTGGCAAGGACTTTCTGTGACAAATATACCTTTCAGAGAGATGGTAAAATTAGTATGGCTATCACTTGGAGATAGGAAAATGCAATCGAAAATGTTGGTTGATTAAGGGCCTGTACCCATAGCCCACGGCCCAATTTGGGAATTCCAATTTTGAACGAAACCTATTTTCTGTTTTTTTCAAAAACCAAAAAGAAATTGCTGTCATTCATGTATGATAATTGATGGAAACCAATCTGGTGTACCATGGACCATGAAGATTCCTATCATCTCACCTATTGATCCAGTGCACTGACACTGCACGCACCTCCTCACACACAAAGTCACACCTCTCCCCTTCATAAAAGCTAGAACCAATTGTTTAAATACCCCTCCACACTACACTCCCCAAGCTGAAGTTCCATTCCCCTACTCCACCCTGACTGTACACCCCTAAAACCCAACAACTCACCCCCTTCTCCCAGCTAACCTACCATGGACACTGCCTGGCTGACTTCTATCATTGCTTAGGGTGCATTGGATGCATTGTTCACATTATACCTGGATTACATCAAGATCTTCACCCAATTACTTGCTCATCCCTACCACGTCAAAGACAACCAGAAATCTGTGGCATTTAAAAAAGTGGTCAGAGCTGTGGAAAGGGTGCTTGTCGAAGCCCATGTCCCTGCAAAACTACAAGCTTCTTGGAGATGATTGCAAGAATGATCAATTCATTGTGAAAGATAAAGATCAATTCTTCATTTTCAGTTTGGGGGGTCAGAATTGTAGGTGTTGCCATTTGCTTTGGGAATTGTACATAGGATGGGCCCACCTTGGCCAAATTTTGAGAAATTCAACCCATGACCCATAATTTTGGTGCAAAAATTGAAGGTGCAATCCCTAGCTTAACATAAGCCCTCTCGATCGGAGGGCCGGTGACCTAGGGCTGGCGGGGCGCCATTCGCGAAGCAAGCCTCTGAAGGAGGGGCTTGCGGGTAATGTCGCAAATTTTGCCTGGAAGCTAATCAGATTTTGCTGGTGGAATCTTGCCTCGAGTTGGCAGGGGTCATCCTCTGGGAAACTCTCAACGCGGATTAGACCATTACAAAGGGTCGGATCCCGCCAATCCTGCTATGACACACCTGAGCTCGGGGGACAAATATTACTTGTTTCATGGGCCGTTGAAGTTTACCTTCTCCTGCCAATATGAGCTACCCAACCTTCGATCTTACCCCATAAGATGTGCAGGAACTGTATGATGCACTCCCTGTTCAGTTAGCATACTGACGTTAAAATACATATAACCTCTGGCTAGACACATATAACAATCGTGTTATCTTTGCCATTGACTCCCACAGCAATCTTCTACAAACCAGTGACCTAAAGTCTTTTGCCAACATTTCGACTCTTAAAACCCCACCATGAACCCCGAACGACTGGCCACAGACAAGAAGATCCTCGACATATGTACCCACTTGAATGCACTGCCTACAAAATTGACCCCTAAAGAGTTCTTTGTGCAGTATCTCAAGTCCAGCGACCAGGACATTGTTTATCTGCGTCGACATTGGGCACAGCCAAAAGGGATACCTTCGACTATTGAGGTTGCAAAGGCGCTATCAAATGAGATGTGTAGGACTAGTGCAGGTAGCATTGCATGGGCGTCTTTCATTAAGGATGAGGTATGGGTGTTGAGATTCATGTCGTGTGTTTGAGTAGTCTAACATAATCCTGCCTCCAGGCCATCAAGATTCTCTCAAAGGAGGAACCACCTAGGGGTAAATACCCCACTGGTTTGTTCCACAGCTCAAACAATGTCAACAGGTCATTTTTTACTGCAGAGGCAAAGGAAACCCACGAGAGATTTCTCACACAGAATCACATGCCGTTCCTGTATGGCTTGATAATTTCTATTCTCAAGCACAATGAGGAAATTAACAACCCAGTTCATGATCCCCAAAGCCTGGCGGCCTCAAATGGCGAAGATGATCCTGCTGATACTGCCGAACAACTGGCTGGGATTACATCTGAAGATCCACCCATGTTGCCAGAAAATCTCAGCAAGCGAGCTGAGAGAATTGCTACAACCATTTGCTCGTAATCGACGTCACAATGGACTTCAGCTGCACAACTCCGTTCGATTTTTTGCCTGTGGGATCTCGCGGCGCGTCCATCAATACATGAATCACCTAGGATTGTCGCCATCTCACTGCACTGCTATGTCGGCGTTGAGTTCATTGGCAAAAGAAAGCTCTCCCATTTTGCGGGGCCACATGCAGATTAGAAGCAACCCCTTCATCGCTCCTGCAATTTGCATAGATAATATTGACATCGAGCAAAGAGTCCATCAAACTTCGGTCGGTAATAGGTCCAACATCTTTTGCAGGACTTGGGGATACATCCATGTTCCCAACACATCCTTAATCGAGTCGCCGGATGTGTTACAGCTCAATTCAGCAAGTTACCATGAGTCGCTCTGATTGGTCCAAAGCTTGCAAATCAACCCGTTGATGTTCCTACCTACTGAATTAGAGCAAAAACACGAGGTACAAGTGTTCTAGAGTCAGATTGCTAGGGTTTTGCTGAAATACCTTGCTGTTCCAACAAATAAAGATTTGGCCATGTTCACAAAACCACCCGAGATCGAGCAGATCAGTCACGAAGCCCCCACATTGCATATGCTGAAGCTAATGGAGGCTTCCGATAACTCAGCAGAAGGCATCGGTCAGGTCTTTGAATATATAATGAGTCAATCTGGGCTCACGGCTGAAGATTTCTTCAGTCGTTTCCAGCCCATGGACGGGGACTTGGGAACAGTTAAGAACTTCAACTGCCTAAGATCTCAACGTGCTCCCAGTGCCATTGCAGATAGCCGCCTGGCCAACATTATTTTCCAGTTGGGTGCATCCCACACCCTATGGAATGTAGCCTCAACTATATTCTCTCATCACTTTGGGTCACCTCTTGACATGAAAAATTGTGGAGCGTGGCAACATCTCGAAGCGCTTGGTTTCCCAGCAGAGAAAGCAATTCAGAAGAAGGATTTCACCTTAATGGTGAATCAAATGGAGAGGGTCTTTGAGGCTATGCTATATTATTTCTTACGGTCAGTATTATTGCACTTCTCATAGGTCTGTGTCTTGACTGGTTTTAAAGAGTGATAATGAAGAACAACTGCAATGAAATTGGAGCCGACAAGCTGATACTACCAACAGACCGCTGGAATTCCCTGGTTAACGAATGTTATGATTGGTTTTGCTCACGTGAAGCGCGAAATGAAGCAGCCAATGACAAGAATGGGGCTAAGTTGAGCAATACTCTCCTTCAGTTGCACGATTTTTCATCTGTAGTCGAGGCCAAGAGGGCAATGAAAGCCGGAGATATAGGTCGCCTGATGTTGATATGGAAAAAATGGAGTCTTATGTCTCAAGCTCTCACAGGGATTACCAATTATTCGTCGTATCTTCCTCGGATGGTCCTCCTGCTCACTGTCATCCTACCACCTTCCTTAGCCAAGTATCTGCGTCACAACCTGTTGATATCACCTAGCAGGCGGAAGGATCACTTTGTAGCCAAGGATTTTTGGCTCGAAGTGCAAAACTACTGGATAAAGTTCCTCTACAACAAGGCTGGAGCTGGAACTCAAATTGACCAGCTGAGAGACCTTTATTCGGTCAACATATTCATGGCGTGTAATCTGCCCTTGTGCCTCATGTTCCACAAGGATTTATAACTGAGCGATCATCTTTGTTTAGTTACAAAGCATGTTTCAATCGCTTAGAAGCGATTGTGGTGCCAGTATAATCTACCAATCACATGAAAACAACATACCAGCCCAATCGCTCACCACTCACATGTCGATGGCCAACCATCGAGACATATTGCAGCAGTATTCAACTGATGTTGGTCTCAAAATCTCTCGAGTGACCAATGTATATCGTATTGGGATTAAGAACATGAAAAAGAACCTCTGTGTCAATCAAGATGAATCAAAATTAAAAAAAAATATTCTAGGGGATCACCCCCAGGAGACTGAGGGCAATGACAAAGAGATGGAGGTGAACAACGAAGAGACAGAGGTTCACATCAAAGAGACAGAGGTTCACAACAAAGAGACATAAGTGGAGGTGGCCACATGGCCTGAGATGTAGAGACTAAACAATTCCTGCTTTTGCTTTACCCTCCCTCAAAATCAGAGCGATCTGATCCTTTCGCTTTTGTGCAATGATCTCTTCATTTTGCTTCTTCTCTTGTCTCTTTAATTTTTTTTGTCGAGTTTGAATGGTTACCATGGCCTGTTTAGACATACTGCTACCATGTTGTTGTGGAGCTGGGTTCAAATTTTCCTTTGGCAATGATGAATGTTGATCGATCGTTGCCTTCTTCAACTGTTTAGTTGGAGGAGATGAATCATCGTTTGCTGTATTAGACTGACGAGATCCATTATTTTCTGTATTAGACCGACGAGCTTCCCTGAAGGAAACAACCCAGCTTGATAGCCACATCAGCTGACCAGGGAAGCACTCGCCTCCAATGATGCTCTGCAAATCGTTGGGTGAGTTGATGTTATCTAGATGTGACAAGATCGACTTGCAATCGTCTTGATCGAATAGGTCTGAGAGGCAGATTGTCCCACCTGGAGATACCGAGTCGTAAAAGATGGATATATCTTTCATCAGATGAGAAGAGAATGTGATGACCTCAGGTTCTTCATTTTCCGTGAGCTTCCTTTTCTTCCTAGT
This sequence comes from Puccinia horiana, assembly GCA_001624995.1. Classification (NCBI taxonomy): domain Eukaryota; kingdom Fungi; phylum Basidiomycota; class Pucciniomycetes; order Pucciniales; family Pucciniaceae; genus Puccinia; species Puccinia horiana. The sequence goes on from LWDY01000014.1 coordinate 1,036,096, forward strand.
TGAGGGTTTTGCAGGATACTTGTGGAAAATGTTCCCTTGATTTGGAGGAGATAGAAATGAGCCACTCATCACATCGTCGAAGTTCTCCTGAGTGGCTAGTGGGAGAGATTTGATGATGTTTTGTGCGCTAGCCGGTTCACAGTTTGAGCAGTGGCAAGCTGCCATGCCCTCCTTACGCTCTCGCTCTTGCTCGCCAACGTAGACCGCATCGTCCTCCCACAGTGGTATGTATCCAAAGCTGATGAATGGAGTATGTACATCAAGTAAGTGAGTGTTCAGAGATACTAGGAATACAACAATCACTTACAGATTGTCGACTGAAAAAGCAACTCGAAGGCAAACTGGTGTTATGGCCAGTGCATCCATCCGATCTAGGTCGGATTGTTGAGCGCCACGGGTGAACTGATAAATTGCATTCTTCCCGCCCCGCCGAGTCTTTTCAACATGACAGCTAGGCCTTGCTTCCCATCTCTCCCACACCTCCCTATCATCTGGCCAATTGCGGCCGGGTCCCCCCTCCTCACATGTGCAACCATCCGGACTCGCTTCCAATTTTGCCCCAGGCCAAGAGCCATGGTGCAAGAGATGACCGGAAAAGCTCCCGCTGCAAAGTCGTTTACAGTAGTGACTTTATCTTGGTCTCCGGTGCATGAGTGAAATCGGCGGGCGCAAGTGTTGTTTGGTGTTGAAGCAATGCCAGGTGATTCTCGGGCAAGTTCAACAACCTTCAATACAGTCATAGTACGATTTCTCGAACCGCTGTAGACTAGCATAGGCACCATGAGACTGTCTGGAACGTTGCTAATTGAAGGAAATAACTTGATGCAATCCAGAGAAGAAGCCAACGATTTTTCCATGGTGATCGGGATCATTGTGATTTCTGGCCGCGTCAACTCGCCATGCAATATATCCAAGGTATCGTCGGTTAACTTCAGACTGATCTTGATGGCTCAACTGCCTGTGGCCGGCAAGTTGCTGAGAGTGACAGTAGAGGTTTATTGTTTCGGAAGAGGAGTTGAGGGCCAAGCTTCCCATAAGATGGCCGAAAAATCCCATAATCTTCAAATCGAAAATGAGCCGAGGTAGAATTCTTTGCAGTTGAACTCACAACAAGGCCCCATATGTAAATCATATGGGCCTCATCAATCACAATGAGAGCAAGTCGGTTCTGGAAAGCCGAGCTGAAGTAAATTTTTTCGAAATGTTTGTTGTTGAGAAAAATCTTGGGGCTTCAGTAGGCAAATTGGTAGGCACCGTCCAGAATGAGTTTTGCTGCATCTTTAGTAAATGTCAACTTAGTTAGGTTTATGGCTGTGAAGCCGGCAAGTTGTTTTTCGGCCACCTGATTGACCCCCAATGAATCCAAGGGATTCAATACCAGCACAACCGCCCAGGCCTTCAGAGGGAACATCTTGTAGTAAATTTCCGCAATTCGTGACTTGCCGAACCCGGTACCAGCTAGGAGGAATGTATCGCGTCCTTGTACCAGGCTGTAAACAGCTTCGACCTGTAACTCCTTTGCGTGCTGGCCATATGCGTCAAGCGAAACATGTCGAATGTGTTCCTTGAGCTTTTTGTTACTTTTTTCGAAGACTTTCTTGTAAATGTTGACACCAGATAGCGACCAAACCCTTGGAGAACGGGGAAATTCGCCTGCTTTAGCTTGAGCAGGAGAAATCGTTGGGTTGTGTGGGAATAACGGAAAGCTTTGCTAGCTGAGATGATGATCGGAAGTGGGAAAGAATCTTCAAATCCAGCCCCACACAGCTTTGAGTAAGCAGTTATTATAACACATCTAGTACATTATGACCGGGTTGTTTGGAGATGTACAATCTCTTTTGGAGTATTCTTGTACAGTAAATACTAGTTTTCATGGGTATAGTACTTGGCACTCTCGAAATGATTGCATGGATTAAGATGATTTTATTGAGATAAAAGTGATGAAATACACCGTGTTGAAGCCAAGATGCCTGCCTACCTGGGCCATTTTCCCGCTTCCTTCTAGGGTTTGTGGTTTAGAAGGAATAACAATTTGAAATTGGAAGTCTGCTTTTTCAACCAAATTTGCAGCAGCTTCCAAGCCAAAGTTGGGACTTAGGGAGCAAGCCCCTCCTTCGGGGGCTCGCTTCGCGAATGGGGCCCCGCCAGCCCCAGATCACCGGCCCTCCGATCGAGAGGGCTTGTGTTAAGCTAGGTGCAATCCAACCACCTGGCAACGGTAAACATGGGTTGCACCCTCATCAATAAGGGTGGGATGCATGCCAAAGACCCATCTACATACACATTGCTAACTGGCCACCATGAGGAGCTAAGCTTTTGGGTGATGAATGCCAAGGTTTTACCACCTTTGTGGCTTGGTGAAGATCCAGAGCCTACATAGGTCTGTGAGGATGATCAGTATGGTTATGTCTGGCTAGGCCAGTGGCACTATTCTGAGGACCAACATTCTGAGAAGGGAAGTGGAAAAACATAGTCTCGGCTGTATTCAGGAGAAAGGGCCATCTAGGAGCTTCTACGGTTGGTGGGGTAGCTTGCGGTGGGTTGACTCTTTCCAGTTGAGAGCCTAACAATTTCTGTCGGAGAACCATCCACAATGCTCGGCCTCTTGTCCTCTCTCTCAACCACAACCACCTCGAGCGAGATCGGAGACTTCCTAGACCGACTCTATAGCCACTCTAACTTCCCATCCCAACCAGCCAGCACGAGCGACAACACGGATCAGGTGGCCTATTCGGGCTCTCTCCATCGTCCTTTTGTCACCTTGACTTATGCCCAATCGCTTGATGGGAAGATCGCCGGCGTCGATGGCCAACAGTTGAGATTGAGCGGGAATCAGTCGATGAAGATGACCCATCTGTAAGTTCCAAGCTCTTCCAATCTCAACTCCGACTCCAAGGTCTCACTCACATTTTAACCTTCAGTCTACGCGCCCGACACGATGGAATAATGGTCGGAATCGGCACCGTTCTAAACGATGATCCTCAACTGAATGGTATGTAGGTCAACATAATCAAATTCATGCACGCTTGAAAATTCGATGTTCAGATTTCTTAGTATCCCTTTACTGTTGACAGCTCGCAACATATCCATTTCCGTCCCACTCGCCAATCAGCCCCAGCCAATCGTCTTGGACACCGCCCTACGGACACCAGTGGATTGTAAACTGATTAAGAATTACCGAAACCAAGCTGGAAAACAACCCTGGCTGATATGCGCCAGGAGCGCGATGTCTCTGCAGCGACGTCAAGAATTAGAAGCGGCTGGAGCACGCGTGATCCCAATCACCAACGGAATGAATGAATGTATGTAACACTTACCATTCACTTTTGTCTCACAATCTCTATTCTCTCACTTTTCCGCTTCCCCGTCGTAACCAAGCTCATTCGCTCAACTTGATCTTACCCTTTCTCACCCGAAAAACTCGTCTTATAATCAAATGGAGAGGCGCAAAGCAAAAGAAGGATTGGATTTAGAGAAAGTACTGGAGGTGTGTAAGCTGAATGGGGTCAATCGGTTGATGATCGAGGGGGGTGCAGCAATCATCTCATCGATTCTCAATCAAGTCTCCGACAATCCGATTCTCAACATCTTAATCGTCACTGTCTCTCCATATATGGTAGGAGAAGGAACCGGGATCAAGAGCTCCAACATCGATTCCGTAAGTCTCGAAAAACAAACAACCAACTGATGCGGAAGTTTTCGAACGCCTCTCCCCCTTTCTTTGTTTGTATTGATCGGCCCTTTTTTTTCTGATTGTCATTTTTGGGGGGACATGTTGAGGGAATTCAGCTCTCGCTACTCCGACACCTCGAGACAAGGATCATGGGACTGGATGCGGTTTTCGCTTATACTACGTCTTCAGCAAACGACGGATGACCCGACTCAGTACATAGTGTTCCAGGACTATAACTATCGATCTCCTGCCAATTTCAATTCCATAATCAATGTGCTTCTTGTTGTAGTCTTGCCTTCGCTGGCAATCCATGTATGTAAAAGAGCGGGCTATCGCTAACATAACCGGTTTTTCTTTCAGTCTCTTATCTTGTCTCATCTTTTATTTTTTTGTGTTGTGTGATAAATGAGTGTTGTGAGAGTATGTTCACTCAATAAAATCCTTTGTCATAATACACAGATTTATGTATGTATGTAGATACCAGTTACTAGACAATACTTTTTTTTTTGCTGTTTGACTTGTGAGAAGAAAAAATGGGAACTGGGTGAAGCCTAATCAATTAATGCTCATCCACATTCTGTGGGGTTTTTTTTGGAACTTTTGCTTGCAGAGAAATTTCCTAAATGTTTAGCTATATAAACAGTTCATATTTTGTCTAGTTAAACTATGAGTAATGGCCAAAACTGGAAGCTATTGACTGGGTTATGTATTGTGAAAGGAATCATTAAAGCAAATTTGCTACCGGCATTGTGGCATAATTTCTGTAGTGTCTGATCCCTGCGGCCCATTCAGCCTCTTGACGTAAGTGCACTGTTATCTCACAAGCTAGCAGTCCCTCTGGGCTCCCTTGAGTCTCTCTCCTTTTGGTCCAGTGTTCTCAGGGAAGGATTCCATAAGACACATACCATAGAGCCTCCAAGTTCAAGTTTTCCAAGAAAATTCATGGAAATTGTTTTTGAGAAAAAAGCTGTGCCACAGGCTTTTTGCTCAAAGATTTAAAGATCAATTTCATTGACACTTCCAGCATTATTTCCTGGGTTGAAACCTGGGATACACTCAACACAATTAAACTGGGTTGGATTCCTACCGATGGAATCTAAATCCTTGGATTTGGATTTCATTGGTTCAGATGAAACCAAGTTTAACTGGGTTAAGTGTATCCCAGTTAAAGCTGGATACCATCATCCCATGAGCCCATAATGCTGGCAGTGTGACTCTCCTGCAGTTTTTGAAAACAGCTCCCCCCCTGTTTCAAAAAAAAAGCACAAAATTAAAGGTAAAAGGGTCTTTGACACACAACCAATTACAATTTTTACAAGTGTGACCCGTGGAAATTCCTTTAGACAGTCAATTTTTGAGCCACAATTATGGGTTGCAGATTTCATAAAAATAAGAAGCTTTAAAATCTGAAATTCTTATTTTATGTTCTTTCAATTTTTTTTTTTTTTGAAATCAAATCCACTGGTTCATTTTTTTTTTAGGGACTTCGAAAAACGACTCCCAAAAATTCGACAAACGGCTCCCATGGGAGTCGTTGGTCGGATTTTAATTTTTTTTTGGGAGTCGTCGCCAAAATTTCACAAAAATTGAGTCAAAAGAAAAAAATTATAACTTTTGAATGGCCGGTCCAAAAGGCCTAAAAATTTCAAATACACAAATAGATCCCTCTGAGAAATTTTCAAACCCATTGCACGCACAGAAACCATTTGTGTGGTGTGGCCCAATTTCCAAATTTCCTACTTTGATTAATACAAAAAAGATTCTAGATTTAAGATGAATGATCCAAGGGGTCCAGAAATTTTACAGTAATCATTCATGATACCATTGAAGCTTTTGAAAAAACTGCAGCTCCATATCATTTTTCAAAAGCCTTTGGGAATTTAATTTTTTTGTCCATGTAAGTGGCAAAAAAAGAAAAATTCCCAAAGGCATTTGGGAAATGATATTGAGCCACAATTTTTCACAAGCTTCAACGATCTCATGAATAATTTCTGTAAAATTTTTGGACCATTGGGATCCTCTGTTTCAAAGTTATAATCCTCTTTGTATTGGTTAAAGTAGGAAATTTGGAAATTGGGCTACACCACGCAAATGGTTTCTGCGGGTGCAATGGGGTTGAGTTTTTTTCGAAAGGAATAATGGGGGGCTATATTTTGGTATTTGAAATTTTTAGGTCATTTGGACCAGCCATTCAAAAGTTATAATTTTTTTTCTTTGCTTAATTTTTGCTAAATTTTCATGAAATTTTCGCGACGACTCCCCAAAAAAAATCAAAATCTGACCAACGACTCCCATGGGAGTCGTTTGTAGAATTTTTGGTTTTTTTTTTGAAGGTCCCTTTTTTTATTCACTTTATTTCTTGCTATTCATCAAAACAATTGCTGATACCTTCTTTGGTAACACTCAGATAAAAAAAAATGAAAGTGATTAAAAGGAGAATTTAAGATTCTGGAATTTGTCATTTAGAGTCTAAATAATTATCAAGTAACAAAGAATTTACCCCTTGTGTCACATTTCATGCTTCACAACCATCTTGGATCCCTTACAACTCAGCCACAGGGAGTATTATAACCTATCATAGATGGAACAATATATTTTAATCAAATTGGAACATTTGATGTTGTTATGACATAAAATTGAGAAGTTGTGGGTGTTTCCTTTTTTGCAAATTGAACCTGCAACCCATAAATTCAGAAGGGTCTTTGACACGTAACCCCCAGGCTTGGAAGGTGCCCCCGGCCATCCAAGGATGTCAGGGGGTGTCGCACCTTCAAACCCCCTGTTGAAATGGGGGGTTGCAGGTCAAATTTTCAACCCCCCATCCAGGAGGAGCCTTAGAAGAAGGTACAGCCTGTACCTACCCGCCAAGGAGGGTTTCCTCCTAGTTGGAAGGCAGTGACAGTATCTGTTTGCCAAGGAGTAACTCTCCTTGGTGGCATGGTACTCTCTGTACCTCCCTCTAATGAGGAACCTCAGCAGAAGGTACAGCATGTACCTGTCCGCCAAGGAAGGTACAGCATGTGACCTTGGCCAAATGTACAGCATGTACCTGTCCGCCAAAGAAGGTACAGACAGTACCTTTCCAATGAAGGTATAGACAGTACCTTTCCAATGAAGGTACAGACAGTACCTTGCCATTGAATAGGGACAGGTACTGTCTGTACCATCTGTCAGGGAGTATTCCTGCTCTGCCGACTGGTACAGTCTGGACTCTGTACCAGGCAACTGATGAGAAATCCTCCCCAGAAGAAGGTACAGACAGTACCTGTTGTCCAAGGAGGGTCCTTCCTCAGTGGAAAGGGACTTTTTGTACCTCCCTCCAAGGAGGAGGGTCAAAAATTTGGCCTGCAACTTCCCATTTTTGTTGGGTTTTACTTCTGTGTTGTTTTCATTTGTGTGCAACAATCCTGTTCTCATTTCATTTTTCACTCACATATCACAGATTCCTGTACTATACCTGGGCATCAGTTGACTCCTGGAAGGACTCTTTTCTTCATCCTTTCACAAAATCAATCTACTGTCCCAGGTATGCACTTTCTTCTTGTATTGTGTTCTCTTTTCTTTATTATTCTCTTTTCTCTTTATCATACTAAGAGCATCTCCACTGGGGGAGGTTGCTTGTGTTGCAAAATTTCCAAACTTGGCAACTGCTGCACATTTTTATCTCCCCGCTGGAAGTTGCTGATGCACCGCAGGCTTTTAAAATAGAAACTGGGGTCTGTGAAAGGGTCACCCCCGATTATGATCACCAAAACTTTTTTGTGATATAACCACAATTGAAATTGACCCAGCACTATTTCCGATCCTAGTCAGAAGATGGCATCTAAGATCATCTCCACCGCAACTATACCAAATTTAGCAGCACCACCGCGGCTTTCAAATCGCCTCAGAAATTAGAAATTTGGGCCTCGGCTGCTATAGCTTTTCCAGATGTAGAAGTGCTATAGCAGCTCATCAATTGAAGTTTTACAAGAAAATCCTGTGAAACTAACACACCTCCGATCCCCTGCTCACACACTACTTCCCCTTTCACACCTCAGGCTACCAAGTTTTGTAGCTCGCGGTGTGAGCCGACCTCAACACCAGCTACTGAACAAGTTGCGCAGAACCTTTAGTATCTCGGATGACAACACGTGGTGGAGATGGTCTAATGTAAGCAACCTCGAACACACGAAACAGCACTTTGCTTGGAATTGTTGCACTACTACTTGCTGTATTCTTGGTAGTTAGCCATTTTTTATCTCAATTGCTTCAGTTGTGGCTGGTTACTCAGGCTGATTATGTATCATCATTTGGTGAAGCTGGTGGTTCGATATCTGTGTGTGTAGCAATAAAAAAATCAGTCAGTGTAATAATCACAACATGGGAAAAGAAAACTGACCTGGAAACTTGGTTTCATCCAGTTTGTTGAGATTGTCGACTACAGGCATGGTTTTTTTGGAGGAAGGAGATGTGTTTTGAAGAGAAAAGAAATTTTGGGTTTGTATTGAAGATGGTGTGTATAGGGGGATGTGGACAAAATAGGAGGTATATCACCAATTTGTGTTGTGTGATAGTCCAAGGAGAGGAGGTATGTGGGGAGCTACTTGGTCGTAGATCTAGGATTGCTGTATATAGCTCCCCAAAGTGGTTTGGATACTTTAGATTCCTGTGTGGTACCTCCAGTGGAGGTGCTAAGTTGGGACCGGGGGGCTAAATTTTGTATAGCACCGGGATTTGGCCCCCTGGTGGAAATGCTCTAACTAATCATAATTTTATTCTTTCACAACATCAATCTACTGTCCCAGTGTCTAGAGTTCCATCAATATTGACAATTGGAATGTAATCAAATTCTGTGTAGTTAAATTTAAAACCAAACTAAAGAAAGAAGATCAGAAGAAGAATTAAAATAAATAAATAAGGAAATCAATTTACCACTGATTGATTGATACAATGAATGACCAAGACAAGGAGGACAATGCATTGAAGAACACAGGAGAGACTGAGAACCAGAATGAAGAAAGAAATCAGTCAGGAAAAATCATAGGAAAGGAACAAGAAGAGGGTCAAGTCAGTTTCTTTTCTCACCAAATAGGGAAGTAATTGGTGAAATGGATTTTTCAATGAGGTACGGTGTTGAATGAGATTGGAAGGAAGAGATGGGAAATGGAGAGTGATCAGAAGGATAGGAAAAGGAAAGGAAGTTGATTTGATTTGATGATAGTGGATTGGACTAGTATTGGTTGACATGAATAAGGGAAGATGAGAGTCAATATTCAATAATGATAATGAAGTTGAGGATGGAAGATGAAGGAAGTTTGTTGAGGAAGTGGAATAAGAAGGGGAGAAAATGAGGAATTGAATGAGCAATGATCAAAGTTTATTTTAAGGAGATGAGAAGAGAGAGAGTAGGACGAGGAGATGATAAGGAATGGTGGCAAAAAATTTGGGGAAATCTGAGACAAGACAAGATTGATATGAGACCGAATGTAGTTGATGTTGGGAGTTAAGAGAATAAAAGGGAGAGAATGGAAGGGGAACGGGATGGGAGAGAATTGAGATGGTTGAGGTGGTAATATAAGATGAGTGGTGATATGATCTGAGACAATGAGCAAAAAAGATAGGTGAAAGGAAGTGGGAAAGGAGTGTGAAAGGTAAGTGAGCGTCAAATTTTCAACAGAATGTGTGACCCCCCTGATGTCCTTGTGACAGCTGGGGGTTTGCACCTTCAAAGCCAGGGGGTTGAGTGTCAAAGACCCATTCAGAATTGAACCTGTGACCCATAATATCAGCACAAAAAATTGAAGTTGCAACCCATCTCAACTGTTCAAAGGAATTCCATAACTAAGACCTGAAATCCAATTGAAACCAGGGATTTTTCATGGCAATTGAATGCAATTGCCTACCAGGTTACAAAGGAGCCCCTTTTTAGTGTGGTAGGAAATTGCATGCAGCTGCCATGAAAACATCCCTGGTGGGAGAATTGAGAAAATAGCAATAACAAAAGGGGCTTCAAAAAACAACTCCCTATTTTTCAACCAATGACTCCCACAACCGGGTCAACATTGATTTCGGGGATTTTTGGTCGAATTCTGGCCGCGGGCCTGGGAGTCGTTCTCCAAATTCCAAAAAATAAAAAAAAACAGGAGTTGTTCTCCCAAATCCGCCGATCATAGACTGGGCGGATTTGGGAATTGTCCTCATTGACCGGAAGGTTTTCCTTCCGACCAATCAGGTACAAATCCTCATTGAACTGGAGTATTTCCTTCCAGTCAATGAGGCTGTTGTACCTCGACAACCGGAAGGTTTTCCTTCCGATCGATGAGGTACAACAGCCTCATTGACTGGAAGTATTTCCTTCCAATTGATGAGGTAAAATTTCTCATTGACCGGAAGGGTTTCCTTCTGGTCAATGAGGCTGTTGTACCTCATTGATTGGAAGGTTTTCCTTCCGGTCAATGAGGCACAACAGCCTCATTGACCGGAAGGAAATCCTCCCGGTCAATGAGGAGTTGTACCTCATTGATCGTAAGGAAAACCTTCCGGTGGTCGAGGTACAACAGCCTCATTGACCAGAAGGAAATCCTCCTGATCAATGAGGAGTTGTACCTCATCAGTCAGAAGGAAAACCTTCCGGTTGACGAGGTACAACAGCCTAATTGACTGGAAGGAAATCCTCCCGGTCAATGAGGAGTTGTACCTCATTGGTCGGAAGGAAAACCTTCCGGTTGACAAGGTACAACAGCCTCATTGACCGGAAGGATTTCCTTCCAGTCAATGAGGGCGACTCCAAAATCCGCCCAGTCTATCAGCGAATTTGGGAGAACGACTCCCTTTTTTTTTAATTTTTTGGGATTGGGAGGACAGCTCCCAGGCCCACAGCCGGAATTTGACCGATGACTCCCAAAATCAATGTTGACCCGGTGGTGGGAGTCGTTGGTCAAAAAATGGGGAGTCGTTTTTTGAAGCCCCTTAAAAACAACATCAAGTATGGCCCTGTTTGTCATCAATACATAAATATATGGTGCATCACGTTTGTCTGGGAACAGGCCCAAGTACCCCTTGGCGCTGCGCCACCAGGGCTTGGGTATGTGCCCAAGGGGCTTGACTGGCCGGGGTAGGAGGGCCACAAATCTTGGTACACAGCCAAGTTCCGCTGGCTCTGAGCCTAACAAAGCCTCTTGTGAGGGAGCCCGAAGAGTCTCTGTCTCACAGAGAGGCTTACAAGTAAAACACAAATCTTGGTGTGGATCCTGACAAGGATAGCGCCTCAAATTGCTTTTTTTCACTCAGGTCCGTTTTCCTAACCAACAAGAAGCCGCGGCGCTACGGCAACTTAATGGTCGTGTAGGCCTTGATCTCCTGGTCATTTTGGCCTCCTCTCTTTTTTTCCCTTCACCTTGAGAGTGTCTGCCCCTGGGATTTCAAAAGCCCTCATCCTAGTGAATACTTCCCAACATTGAGGTAAGTATGTGGGCCAAAATCTGTACAGTATTGATTTTGGGCTTCTTCTAACTACTAATCTGGGGAAGGACCGGCTTATTGATCCAGCTCTATGCTGAGCAAGATCAACAGCCCTGGAAAATGGAGCCGGTAGAGTGGAAGGGGAGATCAACAGCTTCCATTTGGTCCAAGGGCGGGCCATTTGACCCCCCAGAAGGTGGGTAGGCAAGCGGCCAAATATTTGTACCACCAAGAAGTGTAATTGTGCCCCTCAGGATCCATGCGGAATTTCATGTATTATGCGCAAGTCCCTCCCTGCGGTCAGCGCAAGGCGATGTGAGGTCACTCATACACTAGCACACAGCAGGGAGATCGGACTTGTGTTAAGTTCGCGCTGGCTCACACCCAGGCCCGTGGCCAATCAAAAAATTCTGCCAACTCACTTCTCCAAAACAAAGTAAATAAGTCATCTTGGTTTTCTTCTGTTTATTCATCTTTTGCTAAGAATACTGATGACCTTACTTTTTTTCTGAAAGTCATGTCTGAATCTACTTCAACCTCAGTGGCACCTAATGCCGCCGTTATAGATCCCAATCTCGCTGTTGTGGAGTTTTATGAGCTTGAAATCAAAGCCAAACAGGTCCAATCATGAGCCTCACGACGAATAAGTTGTTCTTTATCCTTTTTTTCAAGTTTTCTCCACATTAAAAATAAATATAAAAAAAACAAATATGAATGTAGAATCTTAAATTTTGATGTGATGTATGTAAGTATACAATGGTAGTTAGTAAGAAAAGTGAGTAAAAAAATTGCTAAAACTTGTATAGTGCCGGCGTGGAACTCTGGCTTGGGTGCGGCCAAGCCTGGCTTGAGCAGGCCCCACCGCAGCTTTGGTGTGTGCCCAGCGGGGCTTGGCAGAGTGACAAGGACACTAGGAACAGTGCCAAGTGAAATTTAGAGGTGGCCAAGCGCACTTTAGGGTCGGCCCAGCACGCTTGGCTTTATTTTGGCCTGACTTTGGCCGGTGCCCAGAAGGGCTTGATAGACCATATATCAGGGGACATATGACAATGTGGCTTTTTGCCTGACATCATTTGTGACATCTGATCAGGTCTGCCAAAACTTGATCAGATGTCCCAACAATTTTGATTATATTGTGTGGATATATTGCTGACAAAAAAGGCCTAAACCATTCACAATTAGTTCAATCAAGAGAAATAACAAATTGGGATAGAGAAGAAATTTAGAAACTGAGCAATCTAACTCTGATTGGTCAGACAAAATTCTTGATGTACAATTTTCTCATCCTGAAATTGATGATTGAGATTTCTAGTTTGATCTGTTGACAGATTCCTCTGTGCTTCTTGACATTTTTTTTCCTGATTGGCTGGTGAGAAAAGTCATGACAAGGCTACCAATCAAACAGTGACCCCCCAAGCTCAGACAACTCCACAACCCATATCACCAGGGATGATTTCATGGCACCCGTGGACAGGTGCTGTTGCACAACTCATACCTCTTCTGTGGTTTGAAGTGTGTTAAAATATAGTCACAATCAAACTGTGTGTTCAACTGAAATTCAGTTCCAAGTCACCCGGAATCATATAGCTTATGTTGCTTAATATATACTTGATGTTATTTTGAACTCAAGCCAGTATCATGAAGCATACAAACCTGAAATGATACCAAAACAATCATGGTTCTAACGTTGTCATTATTACTAGAGTTCAAGGCGGCTACACTGCCCCCTTGTCAACCTGTTTGAATTCAATCTTATCCTGATGCAAATTTGCACCAGTTTAAACCTGAAGTTTGTTACTCAAATCATAACTTAACCTAATGAAACTACCCTTGCCTTATACATCAATCAATTAATCAGGCCTTCAAGGAAGTGTTCCCCTCCAAGAACCAACTCGTTGTTGCAGGGAGAGTTTACTCTCTCCAATTACCAACTGGTCATCAGAGGGAGTGTTGACTTCCTCCAATGACCAACTGGTCACCGGAGGGAGTGTTGACTCCCTCCATTAATGACCAACTGGTCATTGGAGGGAGTGTTGAAACCCTCAAGGGACCCACTACATACTCATCGGAGGGAGTGAAGTGGGTCCTTGGATGGAGTAAACACTCCCTCCCACAACCAACCAGTCATGAGAGAGAGTAAAAACTCCCTCCATGACCATTTGGTCCTTGGAGGGAGTAAAAACCTCGTTTGATGACCAACCGGTCATGAGAGGGAGTAAAAACTCCCTCCATGACCAATCGGTTCATGGAGGGAGTAAACACTCCTGTTGATGACCATTCGTTCATCAAACGAGGTGTTTACTCCCTCCAAGGACCGAATGGTCATGGAGGGAGTTTTTACTCCCTCTCATGACCGGTTGGTTGTGGGAGGGAATGCTAATTTTCTCTAATGATCGACCAGTCATGAGAGGGAGGGAGGGAGTTTTTACTCCCTCCAAGGACCGATTGGTCATGGAGGGAGTGTTTACTCCCTCTCATGACTGGACAGGCATTAGAGGAAGTTAGCATTCCCTCCTATGACCGGCCGGTCATGAGAGCAAGTAAACACTCCCTTCGTGACCAATCAGTCCTTGGAGGAAGTGTTGACTCCCTCCATGACTGGCGGATCAGGGGGAGTGTTCCTCCCTCTAGTCGGTCATCGGAAGGAATGACCAGTCAGTCATCAGAGCGAGTGTTCACTCCCTCTGATGACTGATTGTACAGGCCGTACCCAACCCAACGAGACCCTCATAGGCTTGGGTACAGGCCATACCCAAGCCAACAAGACCCTTGTAGGCTTCGGTAAAGGCAGTACTCAAGCAATGAGACCCTAATTGGTATGGTTACAGGCCGTACCCAAGCCAACAAGGAGAGCCTCAGTCCGGTCTGGGTACCGGACTTTCCATGAGCAATGAGGCTCTCCTCTGGACTATAAAGAGAGCCCACCAAACTACCCCCTCTCACGGTCCACCAGGAAAGCCCCATATCTGTTGTGTGATGCGCAGGGGGGCTTGACTTGGTTTTTTTTTTTGGGCCTCACCAGGCAAAGGGGTAACTCACGCACTTGAAAACCATGAAAGTGTGTCTTTATTATACTTAGATTTTAAATACACTTTTTTTGATGATGAAAGTCAACAAAATTGTTTTTCTTTAATTTTATTTGAGGAAACAAAACCTGAATACACTTTGGTCTTGGCAAAGAACTGAATTCACCATCTATCATTTTTGAGATGACACAATTCATCATGGTTTGTCCCACAATTTATCGGAATTTTGAACTATGAAGAATTTGTTCTCAACATACCCCCATATGTGCATTTCTTTCCTAGGACCAACCTTTTCAGCAGAGTGTTCGGATTTGTGATCAAGGTGTCCCATTATAACCTTTTTGTGGTTAAAACAGCACAAAAAGCCTTCCAAAACTGTCACACGCCTGTAAATAATTTTTAAATCTGAATGTCCACTATTGTACGGCTGTACAATAGAGTGCCATCCAGATGTCACAGAATTTGTAACAAGCATGCACCAAGCACCAAAAAGAAAAAGAAAAAGGTAACCGATGGGAGTTGGTTTCTGGCAACTCTGGAACAACTGGTGGCCCGAGTTCACTATCAAAATAATTGAAATCTAAATCATTTTCAATGCACAGTCACTGTGCAAAAATGATCTGGCAAATTATTGAAGTCAAAATTGAATGAAAAGAGAAGTGTTCCGGAAGCCAACTGCTAGCAGGTCTCCTGCTCATTTTTATGAAGAGGGTAAGAAATCAGATTTCTTGGATAAAAATTGGATGATAGACTGTTTCCAATGAAAATTCAATTTATTTTGGTAAAAAATAGGAATTCAGCAAATCTACAGACCAGGGGATGTATGTGATTATGTAAAACATATTCAAACTTAAACTGCTGAAGGAAATTGAAGTTCTAAATTTATGTCAGATATCCTAAATAGGTAATTGGAATCCTTGTGATAAATAAATCTCAATCATTGAATTTCAAAACAAAAAGCTTTTCAAGATAGTCAGATTAAAAATAGGCTGGAAAGTGCCATAAAATGATCATGATGGTTTGTATAGACTTGTTGATCAGCACATTTCTGAATATGATGATGAATGGAAAACTTTGTGTGAAGTTATTGCGTAAGATGTTACAAAATGGACCCATGATGATTGGTCCACATACCAATTCACAGAAAATGATAATATAGGATTGAACTCAGCATCAGTTCTACATGTTTTGTGGAGTCAATTATCATAAAATTATAATTATGATCATTTGGATATCAGTTATCCTTGTGGTTCACTTCAGAACATGTTGTCCACAAATCATTACCCACATCACCATTATTTCATGTTGAAAATAAGCATCACATGTAGGATGCATTGTGCAGGTTTCTGGGAAAAACACATGCAGTGGCACTTGCATACCAGTGCCATGAAATCATCCCTGGTGTATGTGTAGTGAATTTCTGAGTAAAGTCACAATTGAGCTACATCCTTCAGGACTTTGCTTCTTGAATCAACTACATCATTTCCTTCATGCCCATTGTAGTAGACAGAATTCTGGTGTTGTTTGGCTTGGAATCCTATTATGTACATTCCATCTTGTAGCTTGGTATCTAGATTGATTGGTTTATAGCCATTTCGTGCCAAACCTGTGTGCACTGTAATGTACTCATGAAGCAAAAATACCTATGATCATGTGGAGGTAAGCCAGCCCCCCTAGATTCACAAGAGAGAAAAGGAAGTAAAATACTAAAATTACCCAGCTGTTGTTCTACTGCACAACTCAAAATCTGAATTCATTAAAGACAGACAAACACACAACGGAAATTCATGGGTTTCCGGGTCCCCGTACAATCAAACATGATAACATTAAAACACGTGAACACAACCATAAGCCATCCTGCTATCCATCCCTGTCTAGCAGGGTTAAAAATAGCTGGCAGATGACCCCCAGCGCGCCACTAGGGCGAATTATGCAAGGGGGGGCCACCAAATTTTACCTTCCAACTGTGCTATCATATGTGAATTGAATCCACACAAAAAAACAAAGATGTTCCCCTAGAGTGGGATCTCACCGTACGACCAAATCGCTCCACAAGATCGGCCCAGACTCCGCAGGGTAAGTCATGAGACCCTCTGCATGTTTCCAAGCAAAAGGGATTAGTGGATCAAAGGTAGCGCCTACTTGAGACGGGCCATGCCACTCATGCAGCATTAGACCATCCCAATAACCAGCAGTCACTTTGGATATAAAGATTTGCTCGTTTTTGCCGCTGCCTTCTGCCCCACGTCAACCCACCCGATCATCCAGTCCGTTCCCCTTAAAAAACCATACACAACTTGACCATGTTTCTCCTCAATTCACCTTGGAATATCCTGGCAGCCCTGATGATCGCTAGCGAGTTTGTTCTGACAGCTGGTCAGGGAAGTTTGTTTGATTGCCAATTGGATTCATTGCCATTGCCTCTCTGTGCCGCCAGCCCATCAAAAGGGGATACCATGGTCTACGGTAAGCTGACTTTTTTTCATCTTAAGTGTCGATTTACCAGAGGGCCAAGGTCCGACAACCAACCTTTCACTTTTTTTTTTCTTGAGTTTGATGATATTGAACCTTTTTGCTGACCTGAATCGGTCGCACGTTTTCCGGTTACATACGAATTTGAAGTGATGAAGCCCCACTGGGAACATGGGAGATTTGATGACTGCCCACCCGTCTTGAAAACAGGGGCACCGTATTTGCCAAAGTGTTGTGATCCTGCGCCTTTGAAATTGACCGTAAATAGCTTTTCAATCTTGTCGATTCAGTCAACTTTTTTTTCTCATCATTCGGTTGCTGAACACACAAACTAATACCAGTGAACCTCTTTCATCTTGTTTTGAAAAAAAACTAAAACAGCGTGAGACCGGCCTGGTATTTATGTCAGTCTTTCAAAATGCGTGCAGGGATCCGATTTAAGATTGAAAACCCGGTCCCGACCCACTGCGTCACAACTACGATTTTCTTTTGTTTCTACGTGTACTCTTTTTCTGACATTTCTGAAGCAACAATCAGAAAAAGAATGTCAAGAAACTGGTCGAGGATGTTTCTCATTTTTGTTTTTAAAAAAAGTTCAACATTTGGAGCAACCCAGGGGGTTAAACAAAAGTGTTATGGCCTGGTGACACATTTGCAAGAGCAGATGCACACTACAATAGTGTAGCTTATTGGGTACATATTTTGCTTGGAGCCGCGGGGCCTAGCTTAACAAAGCCTCTCGATACGGAGGGTCCCGGGGCACGGGGCGAAGCCCCGGCGGCCCCCCGGGACTCTCTCCGCCTCCCTGCGGGAGGCGCGGGCTTCGCCCGCCGCAAGGGGGCTTTGGGGCATTGTAGGGTCTGCAGAGGCGAAGGGAAGTCCTCCACTATTTGCCTACATAAACATCACCACTTGGTAGTGGTCAAACCCAAGCCGTAGCATAGGCTGTTATCTACATGAGTGACAGCTTGCGAAGTCCGAGATGCTGTCGTTTTACTTTGAAGTGAGAAATGTTATACATAATGTCCCAATTTCCTTATGTTCGCGATGCCGAGCACTTTATCTCTCCACCACTTATGAACACACATTCAACACGTTGGATTGTTAGCTTCTTGGTCCCGGATGTGACATGCACGACCCTTCCTATCGGATCCTTCCAGCACGATTGCGTTGCCGTCTCTGTTAGGACGCCCATATAAACAACTTGACCCAGGGCCAGAGCCATGAAATTGTATTTCTCTTTCTAGCTACGTTTTCCAAAATGCAAAATCGCTTTCCTTCCCACACGCCTGTTAATGCACAAGCCAACTAGTAGGATGATACATGTAAGCTTAACGCACAAATAGAACAATTGGTGTCTTCGTAAACGTAAAATAATCTCGTGAAATTTGTAACTTTTCATCAGGAAGATATGGAATCAAATAGCCAGACTTCCCGTGAGCATTGCCATCCACAGAAAATCAATCAGAAGTATTAAACTTTCGAGGATTCAGTTGTAACTGCTTTGCCCCCGTGGTCCTGCTGGTGATCCACAATGGCATACAAGAAACCCCGTTGGATCCTGAACTGCTTACTTGTTTAGGTTCTTCTTCCATAAAGTTGCACTTGTTCCGGATACATCATCCAAGCTAAGCTTTTTTTTGTGAGGTGCCTTCCAGGAACCTCGGCCTGGACTCCGTCCTGCATTCGGTTATCAGCCATTAAGAACGATGTGCCGGTTCAATCCACTCCGCCTCAGTCACAATCTTGTATCAGCTCTTGGCATGGACAAGATGGCTTCAAGCTCTGGCTTCCAGCCTGCCGTCTCTTGCTATAAAAGTCATCCAGTACTCTTTTCCTAGCCCTGTCACATTCCCACTTTCCACTTTTCTACAAAAACGCCTAATCTTTTATTCTTCAAGCACCCGGTATCCTTTCATCTTCTGCTAGTTCTTATAACTTGACTTCTAATTAATAAACACATAATCTACAAGGATACCACCCATTCCAGCGTCGCTCCTTTCTGCACCATTATTCGTGTTCTGTCCCTACAATTCAACTTCTGTCCATCTGTCGTCTGTCCTCACTCACAAGACAATCAACTACCACCCTTACCCTGATCTTTGCTTTCCATAAGTGTTAGCAAATCTGCGGTCTCAATCTATCAATCTCCTTCAACACGTCTCACCAGCTATCGATTTCTTACAGCCACGCCCCCTTTTGAACACCAATAACAATCATTGTGAGTGTCTCGCCATTCCCTGCGTTTCAGTTTTTCTGCGCCATTACGGCCTTCATCCTGAGCTCACAACCCATCTGCCTGCCATTACATCAGATCATCGATTCAAGCAAGACAAGCACATCCCGTCATCACCATTCGATATGTCGAGCGCTTCAACCACATCAACAGTTTATCCCATGTCCGACGAATCCAAGCAGGATAGCTACATGAACAGCTCTAGTCCACCCGCCTCATCAACTGCCCTGGAATCGATTGATCCATTCGAACACAGTTTGAGTGCCGCCACCTTCCTTGATTCTGACCTTGGAAATCGAGGATTGAGTCCGGCTTCAAGCGTACATTCAAGCTCCTATCCGGATAACCGAGTCTCCTATCAAGAGTACATGATGATGAATTTAATGGCCTATGGTCTTCCAACCGCAGAGGCGAATCCCCCATCCACGGCTGCTCAAATGCCCCCATACCCCAATACCACACCAGTAATCACTTTGGGAACAGAAGAAGACCATCCAGAAAATCTACGTCAAACCTATCGAGGAAATATTGCGGAAGCCTTAAATCGTCCCGACCACAGGGGTCCTGATCTTTACTTCCAATTCCAAGCCATCAAAGATTGGTCTGGTGCTTGTTCCACTGCTCTGTCATCCGAGGATGTCCCGTCTCCGAATTCCTCGATGCCCCAAGAGGCACAATACATGAGCACATCCACTTCCGTGGATGATCATGCAAACCAGCCTGTGTTACCAGTTGCGTGCTCCGCCCACGACTGGAGCACAAAGAACAAGCTGAACCTGACTGTTAATACGAACATGACGGCCCTCGATGTCACCGACCGATTATCTCCAAGTTGTCAGAATCCGCCCACCCCATACTCCGACTGCTCCACTTCCTATGTCTCCCCCTCGGCCGCCTCGTTCGACTTTCAGCCTCAGCATCCGGCTCAGTTGATGTCCAATCCTCCGAGCATAATCAGCTGGCTGCACGGCAGTCTCAACGCGCCCCAATCGAACACGAGCAGGAACTACTATGACGGTGTTCCGACGCCATCCTCTGTGACCTTTTCGGCTGTTCCTACTCCTACGGGAACGTGCTTCCCATCAGATTATGCTCACTTTCCGCAGAAGGAGAATCATGCCTTGGGCGACAATGCCAATTCAGGTAGCTTTCTTCACCAGCTCCCCGCTCCATCGAGTGCACTTCATTCCCCAAGCAATCTTGACCTCACGTCGGGATTGGGCTACCTACCTCTCACCGGAGCAGTCTATCAGGTTTCCTTTAGCCATCTTGAGGGCACTGGGAACCAGTTTATCAACAGTCCCGCTAGCTACTTCTGCTCCTTGGACGGAGGTGCTGAAGACTTCTCCGGTCTTCATCAAGCACCGCCAATCACTCCTTCGGATGTAAATCATCCAAACATATCTGAGCTCTCCTCCAGGAAGAACTCAGTGATATCTTCCCCGGATGCCTCCATGTTTGGACACATGACATCTGATCCCGAATTCGACCAACGGGTTGAGCAAGCTTCTGACAATTCTGATCATTGCGCGTCGCTGACTGATGGGGCCAACGTGCCAACCTCCCTCGGCAGCTCGGAGTATCATCATTGTGCCGAAAAAGGCAAGCGAGCGCGCTCACAGGAGACGGACTCTGACGACGAGCGAGTGATATACAAAAGACGATGCTCAGCCACCAGCGATGACTCGACCCACGAGAATATCAACCCCTACCCGACCGGCGACGCGAGTTTGCTACCCAAGCGAGCGCCACTCGTCGGCCCGCGGCTCAAGCCCGGTCCAAAGTCCAGGAGGACTGTCATCCAACACCCACCGCCGGCAGCGAAAGTGATTGGTTTAAACCTCTGCCAGCAGGACATCGGGATCACCAAGGACTTCCTCAAGTCCCTCTACGAAATCATTTCCTCTCCTGATGAGACCGCCAAGCGTTACTTTTGTAAAATTGAGGACTGTGGCCGCTCCTTCGCCCGCAAGACCGCAGTCGAGACTCATCTCCAGACTCATCTGGAAGATAAGCCGTTTGTCTGCTCTTTCCCTGACTGGTATGTCTTTTCCCCTTACTCGTCGGGCGTCCAGAAGAAGCTCACGCCCTACTCACACTCTTGTTTGATCATTCTATATAAGTAATGCGGCCTTCGTCCGCCCACACGATCACCGCCGCCACATACAAATTCACTCGAAAAGCAAATCGTTCAGCTGTGTTTGGTAAGCATGTTTCTCACATTTCTTTCTCCGGTTATACTGATATTTGGCTGTGTCTAATAACATTCAATTTTCCTTGCTTTATCTCTTGCCAGTGGTAAATCTTTTGCCAGAGGAGACGCATTGGTGCGTCATCGTCACCGCGGTATTTGCGAGGGGAGCCTCGTCCCCATGATAGAAAAATAAATCGTGGTACAGAAAAAAACCCAATTTTTTGCTTTCGATTTGAAAGTTGCAAATTTTATCTATCTCTCTGTGTCATTTCAACTTAGTATTTGTTTTGTTATGTTTTTGTAATGGTGGCCCTGAGTCAGTGAATCAGACTGTTAAACTCCTCTTTTCTTTCCTATCCAGTAGCCTTTCCTTTTTTCTCTTCTAAAAGCTTTTTCCATCAAAATCTAGTGTGCTTGTCTTGAATATGCTTTTTCCATCAAAATCTAGTATGGTGATGAAGTCAATCCCACAGTCATCTGCTGAATATGGCTGTATTTAAATTACCAGAAGAGTATTAGCATAATCTAGTTTGTCTGTAGTAGCATAAATCATACTGAATAGTTGCCATTGAAAATGCCTGATTGGCCTTCATTGGAGTCACGAGTGTCTGATTGGGCTTGATGGCAGCTTTCTGGTGCTTAAGAGTCTTTGCCAGAGCAGGCTGGTGCTGAATAGGCTTTGTTGGAGTTAGCTGCTTCTGAAGAATCATTATTATGAGAGATTGCAGAGGTAGGGTAAAAACACAGATTGGATCAAGTTGCTATCTGGTCTGGGTTGACTGGTGGAGTCTGTTTGCAATGATAAGAGGTTCCAATTTAGTGTTTCCAAACCTAAATGAATTCAGCCATCCCGGGATGGCGTTTCAAGTTTTGGATGGGAAAGGGCAATGCGGTCAGGTTGAAAGATGGATTTGGGCCCTGCACAGCTTTGCTAGGGGAAGGAGACATTGATTGATTCATAACAGGAAAAATGACAAGCTCTTTCATTGGTGTCAGACATTGATTGCTCAGCTATAAGGTTGTTTGATGGAACTGTTTGTATTTGGTAGCCAATCAATTTTTGATTCATTCAAAGGAAAGACTGTCTTGAGTGATACTCATCCTGTAAAGAAGTAGATGTCGGGGAGATCTGATGGCAGCGAGAATTTTTCTACATAAGATCCTGAAGATGAGACGGAAAAACAGAAATTTTGAGAATTGAGAATGCAAAATAAATCCCACGAGGAGAGGAACAACAACAGGGCGAGTACATTGAAATTTGTTTTTGTATCAAGAAACGCGTCTGGTAATTTTAATATTCCTTACACGCGGCGTGCCTGCCTACATTTCAATACGTCCTGACTATTAGTTTCAACTTTATTTCAACAAATCCCCGACCTCGAAAAAAAATCGAGATGTGTCCCTGACCCCAAAAAGTGATCCTTTAAGTCTTAGCTGAGGCCAGGGACGTGGCGATACCGCCTTTCTGTCCCCAAACCTGGGGATTCAACGTCGTCTCTGAGCCTCTATTTAAGCTCTCGCCGTTAAACAAAAGACTTTTAACTGTACTCATTCTCCCGCAATCCGTTTGTTTCCACAACTGTCATCTGACCTTTTTCCGGTCATACTCCATCATCTATCCATTCAATATTATCCTGCCCCCGATTACCTTTTGCGAATATTATATGTACTTTTCAAACTGTCCAACTCAACGAAACATGATCTTAGTCTTTTGTTTCTCGCTGTAGAACAAAAGACTTCATAATGTACTCATTCTTCAATCCACTTCTTTCCGCAACGGTCACCATACCTTTATCTGGTCATCCTCCACTGACATGTCCATTCGATTATATCCTGCCCCTGTTTTCCATTTCCGAATATTATACATCTCAAACGGTCCAACTGAAAGAAACATCATGCTATTCTTTGATTGATCATTTTCACTGGACCAACACCTTAACCTATCATCTATGGCACTTTCCACAAAAGGATATTGAAAAACACGGAGCAATGACGAGGAACTTCTGCCTTTAGCAGTGCTGAGGCAGCGAAATGGTTCAATTCAATTGTTACCTAAGCCGTACAAGGTTATATAATTGGGGCTAAGTCCGTACACGTTGAGTAAAGCATGAATGCCATTGGAAGGTGGGCCAGGAGAATGTGAGGATCGTTACCTACCCGGTGGCAATGAGTATCCATGGGAAAAGCTGTTCGGCCGGTGGGTTAGTATCGGGCTTGGGGCTTTTGCATTAGAAAAGGGACTGCGATCACGGGAGGGAGGAGGGTTAAAATCTTGACGATTGATTTTATACTAAATTTCAACGTAGGAATGAGGCTAATATTTTATTTTCAAGGATAACGTTTGTGAATACGAGCTTGAATTGGCCTCCAATTGTTCAGGAGCGCGATCTGTGGAGCAAGGTGCATTGATACGGGTAGCCTCAACCTTCAACGATAAGAAGGGAAGCTTGGTTACACTGGAGTTCAGTGTAATGTGACACCATTATTTAAATCTGAGAATGATGCTGACTTTGTCACAGGTATCTTTAGCAATGGTTTATGATTATGAGATTAGTTGGTCAACCATGACCAAATGACCAATTCCTAATATTATAATTCATACTTTCGTCATACTTTGTAATAGTATTTGAGCTCAAGAAGTATTGTTGGCTGGATAACAAAATTGGGATTTCAAGCTTAACATTGTAAATCACACTGGACTGAACCATTATTCATGAACTGTTAAACATGATCGCGGCGAAGCCGCTGTTAAACCCTAGTAAATAGATAAACATGTAAAACAGCACTACTTCTAAATGAAGAAACATTATATATTAATCGAAAATAGATGCATGGAATTCGGGCCACGAAGGGATTTCTGAGTTTCTTTCGGGAGGTCGTGCTTGTCACATCCCTGGACGGTGGACCCCTGTAAAACACGAAAACAAAAGCAGATCCAGCGCGTTGACATCGAACTTAGCAAACCCAGTTGATTATGGTGGCTGTTGGACGCGTGACTCGGTCTACGACCAGGAAAGCAGTAGAAGCCGATCTCATCAATCCATCGTCAGCGTCGCCAATCCCATCGAAGCCACGTACAAGACGGTTAGAAAAAGAAGAGCCACGGGCAAGAAAGAAGCGTCCAAAGACGGGTGGTTGTCTGCCTTCCCATGGAGCCGTATCACACAACGAGTCCCTTATAAAGGCTAGGACGGAAGAACTTCGGCCGTTCAATTTATCGGAAGCTCAAGCACATCTTCTAGCCATCGATCCTCGGTTCGAGCGCCTGTTCGGCAGGCTTCCCTGTGGACCTTTCGACAGTCTATCCGCAACAACTTCCCTCGATAAAGTCCCCGACCCTTTTCGTAATTTATGCTGTAGTATCCTTGGCCAACAAGTTAGCTGCCTCGCCGCCCGTTCAATCACGTATCAGTTCATCAAACTGTACGTCTACTCTCCACCATCCTTATTCTTCCTTAACCCCTTCCACCATCATCTCTCTCTCATACAGTCAACATGAGGAACATACCAGCTGAAATTAACAAAGCTTTCTTATCCTGCCCTATCACATCTGCCCTAGTTTCCAACCAAAACTACCGCCAAAATTAGAGTTCAGTAGTCAACTTTCCTTACCTTTCTTTGAATGCCTTCAAACAACACTTGGCAGTAAATACTTGTGTTACTCCTACTGAAAAAAGGAAAAAGAAGAAGAAGAAGTGGAGTAGACAAGACCAGAAAAAAAAATCTGACGAGTATGTCAAAAATAAATTTGTGTGATAACAGGGCGTCAAGAAGACTATCCGAGTATGAATTTCCGTGTCCGAATGAAGTGATCAAGACACCGTTGGTCACGCTTCGATCAGCCGGCCTCAGCCAACGAAAAGCCGAATACATACATGATCTAGCCCAACGATTTATCGACCATCGTCTCGAGCCTCAAAAGCTCCTCTCCTTCGAACCCCAACAAGTGATTTCCGAATTGTGTAAAGTTCGTGGGATTGGACCTTGGACGGCTGAAAGTACATTTTATTAAGTCCCCCTCTTTTCATACAAAATCTCAATACAATTAACCTTTGACTCATCGTAAAATAATTTCTCATTTTATTTCGGATATCCAGTGTTCTTGATCTTTTGCGTCAAACACCCAGATATCTTACCCCATGCCGATCTAGCGATCCAAAAAGGTATCCTGAGATGGTACACAAATCTCGACTTTGACCATCCACTCTTACGCCCTTCTCAAGATGATTCGCACGGATTGAAGAAGACTGGAGGGGACGACGACGCGGCCGGTCTGACGGCTCCTCCGATCCCTCCGGGCTGCCCGCTTTCGCGCCAGGATTTAATCCGTCGTCTTGCCAAGCCACTCAAACCTGGACTCTTTTTAACTCCTCTTGAAATGGGTAGGTCTCTTGATTTCTATTCTCTTGTATTTAGAAGACAAAGCAGCATGCAGTGTTCATTGTTTAACTAACAATCACTCTTCTCTTGATTTGGACGCGTTCGATTTGCTCACAGAACAATTGACTGAACATTGGAAACCGTACCGGTCCCTTCCAGTTTGTTACATGTGGTCACTAACAGGTTTTATACCTGAATGCTAGCAGTCTGCATCGGTTTGACCAAGAAAAGCTAACCTTGGTATACAAAAAATAAACCAAATCCTCTATCCATCGAATCATTTGTTTCGGATCCTCTGTTTTTCTCTTACAGATTGGATCACCATTCAGAATTTGTAAAGTACTGTTAAACATATTCGATGTCTATCGATCCGCAAAATCAATTAGATGTATCTTATGTATCCTAGTTTTTCCAGACTAAGGAGGTGAAGAAGAGATGCGTCATGTTTGATGGAAGGGCAGCGAACAACGAAAGCTCTGTTGGTGACCTCATCAGCATATCAATCAAACCTTGTGAGCCAGCTGAAGTGCCGGTGAGCATCCGGCAAGTTTGAAGTGCTACTGAGGTCTGGATTCGACTGGAAATTTGGATTTGACGATGTGTATGTAGACTTGATTGGGTATTCAGTGAGCTGACCATGGAGAAGCGCTTCTGGTCAGTCTCTGCAATTCTCAATAGAGGATTATATCAAGATACATGAACATACATTTATTGCTCCAGTTTGAGTCCTCCTGAATGGCCTAGTAAAATGAGTCTCTGAGACCCGGGGTTTGATACAAGCATACTTAACAAGGTGGAGTATCTACACCGAAATGAGGAAAGAAAGGAAAAAAGAAATGGATGAGAGAAATTACAGCGTTGATGAGAATGTCGATTTACTACAGATTGTGATTGGAGAGTGCTAAATACTAGGAACCACTAGCTTGTTGCTCTTTTTCTTTCCGCTTCTTTTTAGCCAATTCGTCTCGTTTACTGAATATCCGGTTGCGCGACTTGGCTTGATCTTTAGCCAGTTGCTTATTGGCCGATTTGTTTCTACGCGCACATCACAACCAATGAACAACGACAGGTCAGATGGTGTGAATGAGAAGTGAAAGAGAAAAGGCTAGTGAAGAAACGCTACCTTTCGATATAGCTCATCGATTGTCCGCCACTCAGGGCGCTCAATTTGCCCACAATTCTTCGGACATTTGCACCCGGGTGTCCAGCTTGGCCGATCTTCTTACCTTGACGGTCGTTCGGCCCGCGCAAGTCGTCCCCGAAACTTTTAACATCCGTCCCAATTTCTGCGTCGCTCTCATTGGCCAATAAGACGGATTGTAACAACTCAATCTGTTCTTCTTTGCTCGCATAGACCAAGTCGGGTAGGTTCTCAAGCCCTTGGAGATGACTGATCACTTTGAATGCATACCCCTGATCAATCAAAAATTGTTGTCGTTTTGTACTAAAATAAAATTCCTGCGTGCTGTCATCGTTCAATACTTTGGGTTAGCTTGGTTTATCTTTCGTGAGACCAGAATTGCGATCAAATGACGATCTTTGCTGTTTCCGTGTTCAACTTACTCTCTAGAAACCAAGGAGTAGAAAAACGCATTAAAGCCCTCATCGTTTCTTCTTTTAGCACGCAAAATACGACCTAGACAAAACGAAAACATTTTTTTATGAACCAAATGGTGATCGAACGGTTGATTGGGAATATAAATGAAGTCGATTATAAGACTAACCCAATCTTTGGGCCTCCTGTCGACGAGACCCAAAATGAGAAGAGATTTGGATGAGACACGTAGCCTCTGGCAAGTCAATTGAGGTGTCCCCGACTTTAGACAAAAATATAGTATTGACGAGTGGATTGTGTTGAAAGTTTTGTAAGATTCGCATTCGTTCGACTTGTGGTGTCCCACCATGAATATAAAGCTTTCGCAACTTTTTCGCATAAGCCTATCATCCAACAGGGTTTTTATGATTTCGTCAGGCTGTACCCTTTTTATATTAACAAAATCGGATGCGCCAAAATTTGGGACACATACCTCTAGTGCATACACATTATCGGAGAACACTATAATTTTATCCCCTCTCTCTTCGTGGTACTTGATTAGAAACTGACAAGCCTGAAACTTTTGCGGATTCATGCAATACAATAAGTTCTTTTTGCGTGACTTTTCTCGGAGATATTCTCGGTAGAACTACATCAGAAAAAAAAAGCAAATTAGTCTATGGGCCACAATCGTCATAAAAACAGGGTTGATTGTTCAACTCCGTGCTTACCTCCGGCGTCATAGGACACCAAACTTCGGCACACTGGACATTAGCGATGTGACCTTTTGCAGCCAAATCCATCCAATTGGCTTCATATAACTTGGGGCCAATCAAGAAGTTTAGGTCATCAATCTTGTCATCTTCTCGGACCAATGTTGCAGTCAGTCCTAATTTTGCATGAGCCTTAATCGTTCCGACCACCCTTCTGAACATTGCTGCGGGGACCACATGGACTTCATCCAAAATGATTAAGCCCCATTCTCTCGAGGTCAAGAAATCCATCATCTTTTGTGAGTCGTGAGAACGTTTGGTGCGGTTTGCAACCATCGAATATGTCGAAACTACAATACCCGATGCTCCGGCAAACTTTTCTTTTTGATCAGCTGTGAAAACCGAGATTTGTCGATCTTGAATGTTGCTCCACATCAAAAATTGTTGTCGCCATTGCATGACGGAGACTCCGGAGGTGCACAGACATAATACCGATTTGCGAATAGTAGATGCTGCAGTAATCCCAACTAAGGTTTTCCCAGCTCCACAAGGGAGGACGATTATTCCGGATCGCGCACGTCTGCCGAAGATAGGTTCCAGTTAATACTTTTTCATCAAATTTTGATGACCGTCAATAAAATTAACGGATTTTGACAACTTGCCCATTGCCGAACATTTTGCTTAGACTTTTTTCCTGATAAGGCCGGATCTGAGTGGCAGGTTTCAAGTCGATCTCGAGGGTAGGGTTAACGGTATCATTACGGAAATCGTATTCTTCCAGCATTGGATAGTCCAATTCTGCACAACGTCTTTTAACCTTTTCAATTTCAGATCCCTGGACCTCAAAGGAATGCACCGCATCGTCATCGTCGTTTTCATCGACTGGTAGCCGATTTCAGCTAGAGGACAAAGCTATACGATCAAATGATTTGGACTGACCATTATCAACCCCAATGATCGCCCCAAACAGATCGTCGTCTGCATTTTTAGTTTTTTCTATCGCTCCACCAGGTTCTCCCTCGGGATTAGTGCTATTGACAGGTTTCGTACCAGGTATTACTAGATTTCCCTTTTTAGGAGCAGAGTCTTGATTGAAACCAAAGGTGACCATAGCACCTTCCTTGGCAGTTGTTGCGGCGGTTCCTCCTTCGGCGGTCAATCTAGCTTGACTGATGATACTATCACGTAATAATCGCCTAAGTACTTCTGGGTCTGAACTTTCAACATGATAGCTGTTCTTTTTGAGGACCAACTTGACTTTCCCATAACTGGCGGTTGATTCACGAATAAACTCGGCAAGTTGGGCTGAGACACGGACTTTGCTGAGACGATTGAGGACATCGATGATATCTTCGGTCTGGAGTCCTACCGATATGGCAGCTTGCAAAGAGTGTTTTGTAAGCTTATATTCATGAATATGAGAGGGACGAGAGACGGGCTCGGCTATGGTGATGAGAAAGTCTTGTGCTTGTGATGCTAGAGGATGAAAGGCCTCCAAGATGATGGTGCGAGTGGCCATGTTCGGACATATATAGAGTGGTCGAGACGCGTGGTCGGCCTTGAGTGCCAGGTATCGGTAGTCACATCCAGAAGGGAAATCGGTTGCGATAAAATCTCCCTGATAAGAGTTCGCATCTGTTGGGAAGGCATGATCGAAGCTTGCTGACATCGTCTGTTGATCGACTGGATTTGCGTGACCTCTTTTCTTGGGTCTGGATAACTCATCCTCAGATTCCCCATCTGATCTGAAAGCAGCATCCAAATTTTCATCCTGTTCATCATCGGAATCCTGTGGAGTTTCGATGGGAGCGGTCGAGCCCGATGGGGTTGGGGGATCGCCATCGACTCGAATTCGTTTGACACGCTCGTCAGGACGTTTTTCTGTCAGAGTTAGCCAAAAGAAAAGGATTCAGATAAGCATATCACGAGTGGTTAAATGGATTGATGGCCATACCTCCAGCGTTCCTTTTGGAAGATGCCGACATCGTTTATGAAGGATTCGATCTGGTTCAGGAAATGTGCTGCTGGATTCCGAAAGAAGTTGTCGTAAGAAGGTCAACAGTCTAAAGACTCTAGAGATGACACAGCCCTTTCACCCTTGGTGACATCCACTCAACACTTCCAACCTCAACAGCCTCAGCTTCTATTTTTGGCCAAAGATACACCACAAAATTGATGGAATCACCAGTGACAGCCCTCAAAGTATCATTGAAAATATGCAAACGTGAGATCCATGAGATCATTAGTGTGTCAAAATTATGCTTCCTGAGTGTTGATGATGACTGAAACTAAAAACTCTGGGATAAAGCAGCTTAAATTCAAATCAACAGACCCAATCCCCAAAAACTTGAACATTGGTTAGGTAAAATTAAGATTACATAATTGGGCAGCCATTTTATCCACCCCTGATCTTTACATGATTTGATCTCAAGGTCTTCAGGCAATCTTCTTTTCAAGTAAACAACTTGAAATGATGTTTTCATATATCATGCAACCCTCTAGGGAATATTCAAAGAACAACCTCCTGAACTTGTAGGAATCCACATCACCCATTGTAACGTCCTCATAGCACTTGGGGGCTCACCGCAGCCTACCACTTAGAAGTGCACCACTAACTCAATAATTATTAAATCTTATGTATATAGCCCTCTGCAGGTTATGAGCCTCTAGTCTTGCTTAATACTTACTATTCCTCAACAATCCATAAATTCCTACTTTGACCTGGGAATAATTGACAATTCAGGATCCCATTCTAGGGTGTAATTGACCGGAACTGTTGAGTTTACGTTGCTTTGACTCGCTATTGTGGAACATTTTTCCTTCACTTTTTCCTATTTCCATCTCTGGCTTTAGGGGAACCACGTCAGTGAATAAGCTAAATGGATGTTACTACCAACCCTAATTTTGGTGATGAAAGTGGTGTGGTTTCTTGTCTGACCTACTCCCTCTCAAACTTCTCTATCCTCTTCCTAGACCATCCTCACTGGTTTTTTTATCCTCTATCATGATTCATCATAGATCTTTTTTTTGGGAATGGAGAACTGGTCAAGCCCTTCTTACTGTGGTACAGAGTCAGGATCCAACATTGAAGGCAATGGAGTACCACTGGGACACAGTCAAATGGAAGTGTTATTTGATACAGTCCTGAATGACTCTGGTGGGGCTTGTTTGCCAGACAAAGGAGCTCAAGCCCTGGTGCCTTCTGGAGCTGGTGGCATGAAGGCTGCTGGATCTGGAAGGTCACATCAGCAAACTCATCCACACCACACCACACCAACACCTCATAATTTGGCTTTGACTTCAACACAGAATATGGCTCACGGCAGCAATCATCTCATTTCATGGAAGTCAAGCAAACAAGAAACCGTCTCGTTGTCCTCAGCTGAAGCTGAATACAAAGCTTTGTCCGATCTCAGTCGAGAAATATCCAGGACGGCAAATCTGCTTGGAGAAATAAAAATCCTAACTCCACCAATTCAATTCGAAGTCCTAGTCGATAATAAAGGAGCCATCAATCTTGCTAATAGCGAAACTTCTCAAAACAGTTTTCGCACAAAGCATATGTCAATTCGACTTCACTTTGTCAGAGAACTTGTCCAAGATAAACTCATCCATCTTCAATTCATCAAATTCGATCAAAATCCTGCCGACTTTCTTACAAAGCCAGTTGGGCAATGTACCATCACACGATCCTTGAAAGTTATAGGAATCGGCAATGATTCTAAGAATGCTTCTAGTCTAATAACTAGAAGCACGGCAGCATGTTGGAATCATGTGAATTGCATGAAAAGAAAGAAAGATGATGGTGAGCAACATTGAGCTGATGTTTCTCACATCATTAACTTAGAAAGAATAATGAATATTTATTCATTAT
Source organism: Puccinia horiana (assembly GCA_001624995.1). Classification (NCBI taxonomy): domain Eukaryota; kingdom Fungi; phylum Basidiomycota; class Pucciniomycetes; order Pucciniales; family Pucciniaceae; genus Puccinia; species Puccinia horiana. The sequence continues at coordinate 1,067,641 of LWDY01000014.1, forward strand.
TCATTTTTATAGTTCCACCCGAGACGTGTGAAAAAGAGATTCGCTGAAACTGATCATCACGATCACACAGCAAGAGGTCGCGCCAAACCAATCAGTTTAGATCTTGACGATCCCACGTCAGAACTGTGAGCACAGTCCATCGCTATTAACAGAAAAACATTAAAAGATACTTATCAGTATCAATCTATTTATTTCGTTCTTTAGCAAACGAAAGGAACATCAACAAATCAATTTCCTTCAAACCACTTAGCTCGACAATAGTACTGTGAGCACAGATTATTATCATTAAGTCACTAAGAAAGAAAGAATACGTATCCAAGTATAATCAACCCTTGGAATTCTAGACAAAAAATGGCATGGCTTCGCCTTATTCTTTTCGTATCAAGTTCTCTTGGGCCGTGAATTGACCCCCTGTGGCACAAAATCTGCCTAATAAGGGGGGTCGCATGATTTTTGACTTACCATTCCCCACTCTCTATTTATAGCCTTACCATCCACCTCAACACTTGTCCTTTGGCACATCCTTACCTTGCCAATTGTTGCTCAACTTGCGGCTGCATTTCCACCCTACCACTTGTTGTCCTTCCTACAGACCCTATCTTATCCCTCCCACCATCTTGCTTCCCGTTCTACTAAGCCAAGTGCCAGCTTTCCACCCGCTACTCACCTTGGCCTTGACTTCATTCTCCGTTTACAACTTGACTGACGCCCAATGTGTTTTCTGGGCATCGACTTGCCTCGCCCTTATTGGTTCATCATCCACTCAGGCCAGCCGTCTTCTCTCTTCACTTTTCAGGATTAATTTTCTGTTTCGCATAAATCCATGTTTCCATTTTTATGCTCCCTCACGATCTCCACACCTTTGTCGCTTTTCTAACAACCACTTGTTCCCATCCTCATCAAGTTGTCTACCACCTTAGCGCCAACTCTCTGTCTGTTAACACTCAACTTCTCCTCACTGCCATTCCACATAAGCACAATGTCTATTAACCGCCCCCCAAACCACCCTGTCATCTTATCCTGTATATTCGAGGCGCAATCCGACGTAAGCTTCATCTATTCTCCACAAGCATTGTAACTCACCCTCATCTCCTCAGTCGACTATTGATGCAGTGCGTGCCAATCAATATGGATTGGTCTTGACGAATTCATTCGTCTCCTGTGGCGGCATCAATCTCACCAATCCAAAAGCCTTCCCCATTACCCTCATTACCAACACCGCATTCAACAACACTCTTGAAGCATCTGCCACTTATTTCGTCAGCGGTTGGCTTATATCATCCAATGATGGGATGTTCCCGGTCCTTAATTATTTTCAAGATGGATTATTGCGGGTACCTCACCGGAAGGGACCCAACTTCACCCAATCAACAAGGCCCTCGTAGTGGGTCTAGGACAATTCATCTCTCGCCGCGAAGTTGTCGACATTGATGGTTCTGATGCCCTCCGGTAAGCGCTTTGTTTTTGCTCCCAGTCGATATCACATTTCACATCTTACTCCTTCAGCCTTGAGGTTGTTGTTGCTCACAGCGATTAAGATACTCAGGTGAGCATCATGTTGACCTTGAACCATTTTTACTACATCTAATCCCAGCCGCCTCGATGGAACAATCCGCCCGACCGTTTGTTCTCGTTTGTACTAGCAAACTCATAGCTGACATATCACTGTTAGGTTGCGTCGGCAAGCTTGACTGCAGGTCAAACCCTCAACCGCAACTCAGCGGTTGTTGCACCAGCTCCAGGTCCGTCTGGGTCGCGTCCCAGACGCAGCACGTGAGCTATCTCACCAAACCTTGGCATAAGACTCAGCTGACCTTTTGAACAGCATCCAACTTACTCCTCGTAAGGAGGCGCCCAGCTCCGGCAGGCCCGTCAACTCACCCAAAGCGCCGACAACCAATGATGCTCTTCATCGCGCATCAACCGCAGGTCACCCTACATCGGTTCCTGCAGGAAAACGCAAGGCCAACCGGCATCCCTCTCCAGACAATAGTTCTTCGTCCGAATCCGAGGACGCAACTCAAAAAACACTTGGAGGAATGTGGTCTCAGGATAAGGCCAAGTCAACACCTGATTATGAATGATTTGAGCGACAAGAAAAGCGGGCTCCAGCCTGTCTCGATTGTCTAGGGGCGACTCAATTTGAATTATAACACCTTCAACTTTTAACAGAAAAGCGTCTACGACAATGTTGTTTCCAGTATAAGGGACCACCAACATAAGCTCCTTTATCTCGATGGGCCCGGTGGCACCAGAAAGCCCTTTTTGCTAAACGCAACCATAGATTATGCAACTCTCCATTGAATCGAGCACACCGTCGTGACGGCTTCGGGAGTTGCGGCCCTCTTGCTGACACATGGTCTTGCCATTCCGATCGACATTAGCAAAGACTGCGAATGCAGTTTCGAATCAGAATCAAATCTTGGTCGCCGTCTAGCTCAAACCAGACTGATAATCTGGTATCAGGCAGTAACAATGCACTGCTACGCGATAGAAGCGGTTGATCGGTCTCTGAGGCGAGCCACAGGGCGTGCTGAGCCGTTCGGTGGAAAGGTAGTTGTCTTCTCCGGTGATTTCTGACAGATTTTGCCAGTGGTGAAATATAATGAATACCCACGCTCTTTGGATGCAACGATCAGGTCCTCACCGCTTTGGACCCAAATGATGAAGTTTCAACTGAGTGTCAATGTGAGGCTTGTAAGGGGCTGGAGCGAAGAATCAAAGGCAAAGAATAAACTATTTGCAAATAAGCTCCTGGAGTTGGGTGAGGGTCGCCTTCAGAAAAGTGAATATGATTACATCAAAATTGAAGGAGGCAACATTAGAATGGATGACGACATTGAACATTCAACTGAGCAGTTAATCAACTTCGTCTACAGCGATTTGAATAAGTTCGAGGAATCACAAGAGTCTGAAAGATGTGCCGACTTAAATTCAAGATGCATTCTTGCCCCCCTGAGCCGAGATGTTTGTGCGTTGAATTATCAAATTCTAACAAGGTGTCAAGGCGATGAGGTGTGCTCTTGCTCGATTGATAGGCCGGATCCAGACGGTTGGGACTCGTTACCAGAAGAAGTTTTGAATAAGCTGTCAATCTCGAATTTCCCGGAACATAAAATTTCTCTCTCAAGGTAGGTATGTCAATTGTAGTGATACGCAACATGGGAATCGACCGAGGAGTTTGCAATGGGAGTCGTCTAATAATAACATTTATCGGCGACGGATTTGTTTTGGCAAAACTGCCGGAGGGCCGATTCAAGGGGGATGTGATCATAATACCGAAGATCAAGCTACTTAATAAAGGCAACAGTTGGGGCTTTCATTTTACAGGTACCGGTTCCCTTTCGCTCCATCCTTTGCCATGTCAGTAAACAAGGCCCAAGGTCAAACGTTGAGCAAGGTTGGAGTCATGCTCAAGACCAACGTCTCCTCCCACGGCCAACTTTATGTTGTGCTTTTGCGCGTGTCTTCGGTTGAAAATTTGATGGTGGTTGGTACTAAATCAAGCAAAGGCAGAATCAACATTGTACATAAGTTAATATTTGAGGAGATTTTTGAAACTTGAGGTTGTCGTAGAAATTGAGCTCTTAACAAAAGATGTTGAATGTTTAGTGAATTTGTATTCAGTTTTCCAAAAGAGGTGTATCAGTTCCTAAGTCTTGTTGAGTTGTGGCATAGCCAACGGTGGGCCCACTACGCTAACCGTAGCGTATTGCAGCGTAATTCCGCTAACAGCCAACGTGTTTTCGTTGGCTGTTAGCAGGTTTTGCGCTATCGCTACGCGCCCTAGCCTCAAAAAGGCCGTTGCTACGCTGCGTTACGGCGGTATTTAGTGGAAAACCCGGCTAAAAACGCCTGTAACGCAGCCTAACGCTGCGTAGCGGCGCTAAAAAAGCCGCTAACGCTACGCCATTTTCAGGCAAAAATCGCAACCGTTACGCTGCGCTTTTTTGTGAAAAAGCGCAGCGGCCCAGTGTTGGCATAGCTGTGGCTGATTTCACTTTCACATCAACTTTTGGGGGTAACCGGAGTAAAAATAAAGTAAATTTTGAGAAACCTTGGGATGAGTCTGAGGAATAGGTAAAAGTGCAGCGGCGGAGCCGCCATAATCCCTAGTCAGTATTATTTCATTTTATAGTTCTCGATCGAACGATCGTATTAGCGAAGTCTTGTGATTTGATCGCTTACTTATTCTAAGGCAGAAATTGCCATCATTATCGAGTAAGAAAGAAATATATAATCAAAGAACATGATTAAGAATTAACAGCTGACGAAATTATTAATTATTATTCTTATAATTAATTGAAGAATTATCTTAGACATTATCACCTTATTACCAGTCAGCCATCTAGCAAAGCTCAAGTTGAGCTCTCCCTTCAGGTAACAAATTATCTTCTTTATTTAAAATTTTATTTTATTATCATTTCAATCATGTATTTAAATCTATTAAAATATTAACATAAAGAAATTACACCTTCAGTTGGTGAAGTATTGCGTCCACTTGTCGATCACCAAAGAACGATTTTGGAACAATCAAACCACCTTTGCCAATGGTGTTCCCAACGAAGCGGTCAAAAGCCTCCTGGAGTCGAATTTTGAGTGGCTGCAGGCGTTTCATTTCTTCTTGTGTATTTTTGTGGTTTCCAAACTCTGCATTCAATCGACTACTGTATGGTCTCTTTTTTTACCTCAGGGTCTTCTGCGACTAATGGCACTCGGTTCAAAATGTATTCGGAAAAGGTTGACTGGTTAATTTCGCGTAATCGCTGAAATAACTTGATTCCCTCGTAATCCATGCAATTTGAGCACATGCATTGAGGGAATTTTTCAAGTCTTTCTCTTGTAGCCTCATCGAGAACCAAGGGATCCTCTATGGATAACGGAATGTATCCCTTCCTAAATACAATAGTAAATCAGCCGCCACATTGAGTTTGATCAAAAAATTAATAAATGTGCCCACGAGTTCGCAATTGCAAAAGCAGTCCGGAGACAAACTGGAGTCACTGCCAGCGCGTCCATCCGGTCTTCATCTGTCTGAGGATTGCCTTGAGGAGCCGAGCGATCAGTCAGATGATGTCTTGTCGAGTTGATTTTGAGATTGATTGATGTTTGAATGATGAGAAGAAAAAAATGGAATGGGGATTTGGTTTTTATCGGCGAAAGAGACAGAGAAAAAATGAATTATTAATGACATGAGTACTGACACGTGCACTAATGAGTCGTCGAATACCGGGTGGAATCGGGTGTCGAGTGTCGAATACGGGTAAAACCAAAATATAACAGTTTTTCCGTTTGGGCCGGTTTGACTCCACAAACATAATTCCTAGCCCAAGTCGGCCATCTCTTCCACAGCGCCCTAGCATCTGGAGAATCAGGGAAGGATCCCCGCGCCCCAAGTGGACCACTTGGCGCACCCGCTTCCAATTTTGCCCCATTCCCAGGGCAAGGGTACAAGCAAGGATGGGTAACTTGCCCTGAGAAAAATTCTCGATCATATCTTTCTTGTCCAAGTCACCCGTGCAGGCATGGAATCGGCGCGCAAAATGGCTGTGGGATTAAATTACTCCCAGAATTTGGGGCAGGTGTCCCTCGTGCCTTGTCCAGCACTTCCAAAACAGTCAGTGTCAGGGCTCGTGTTCCAGTGTATATTAAAGCAGGAGGTACCTCGTCATTGGGCACAATTTTGTTGTCGCCGTAGACTCGTAGCACATCGAGACAGGACTTCAGCGAATGAATCATCGGAATGCGTAGAAGTCGGATCTCTGGCCTGGTGAGTTTGCCGTGCAGCAGTTCAATATGATTATCGAGAAGTTTGAGATTCTTCTTGATTGCCTTGATCGCGTTTGGGGGGCAAGTTGCCGACATTAGGAGTATTTGAGCCATGTTCTTCGTCAATAGTTGCTTTCCAAGGCCGCCAAAACTTGGCCGAAACGGGGCTTGGTCCTGGTGGCGGAGTAAAGTCTTCAGGTGACGCTGTCCATTCTCGACCAAGCCCGATTGGTAGATGATGTGGGCTTCATCCACAACAATTAATGCAAGCTTGCTTTGAAACTCGGGCGAGAAATATACATCGGTGAAATCCTTGTTGGTCAAGAATGACTCTGGGCCGACATGGATAAAGTTGAATGTACCCTTCTTGATTTCAAGGGCGGCTTGATGCGTGAACGTTGGTTGCGTCACATTAATTGCAGAGAAGCCGGCTGCTGATTTTTCTTCGACTTGATTGTCACCAAGCGCATCGAGTGGAGTGAGAACTACAACCACCCTGGTGATTCTTGCGTGTCGGTCTTTTGAGAGAAGACCAAGGTATAATTCTAGACTTTCCAAACCCGGTCGCAGCTAGTAGGGAAGTATTACGGCCGCGGAGTAAATTCATAACCGTTTCACCTTGAAGAGGCTTCGCCTCCTGCTTGTAGCGTTTTGATGAGTGGGTTTCGATCAGTTTTTTGAGGTCATCGTCGTTGGACAAGAGAACCTTGGAGGGAACTCGAACCAGTTTCATCAGGTATGGAGCCTGATCACTGGCCACCGGGTTGCTCCTCCCCTTTGGCTTGTCTCCTAATGCAGGAACAAAGTTCAAAGAGGTGTTAATCCACGTTGAACGGTGCAAATCCACAGAAGCATGTTGTGAATTGATTCCCAACATTGTGATCTCTGTAGATCCACTCAGAATCGGTCCTTCATCTTTGGAGGAGCGTAAACAGTTTGTCTTTTGGGTGGTGAGCATGGCGAAGGATTGCAGTTGTTCGCAAGATCAAGGCAAGCAATTTGGTGTGCTCATCATCAAGTTACGGCTCCCTCATCCTGTTCAAGTTGTGTTAACGACATTTTTGGCAAAAAAATTCTGAAAATCCCGCCTGCTCCCGCCAAAAAGCGAGGATAATGGGTAAGCCTCTCCTACGGAAAGCGTCCCGCAGGACGCGGGGTCCCCGGACCCCCCGTTCGAGAGGATTTGTTAAGCTAGTCCAGATATTTACACTTTCGAATTTGATTTCCGATGTCCGCTTCAGAAGAGCAAATCATCAAGGACGTGCAAAAAGTATGCAAACAGGCCGTCGAGTTAGGAAAACACCTGTGAGCACGTTTCTACACATGAACCATTATTTTCCAAGCACATCTCAATCGTGACAATTAACTGACTGGATTCCTTTCGATCTGTCGCAATTATCTTTGATCGCAGGGATCTTACCATCCGGGGTGTAATCCAACAATTGGTCGATGAAATGAAACACGACCAAGAATTTCTCACTTCCAAACCAATCAAGAAAATCATCAAAACTACCGCGGCAGATTGTCTACAGTCCGTTCGTAACCTTTTCCCATTGGGGGTTCTTCTTTTTGAAAATCGATCGACATCCATCAAACATGAATTTGAACTGACTAGAATTGGTTTATTACATCTCTGCAAATGTTAGAGTCATGAGCCCGAATCCAATCCAACCGATCAAAAACTGAACGAATCTAAAGATGAAGTCCACCAACCGGAAGAAAAGGCAACTGAGAGGGATTGCCCATCTTTACCCGACCAACCGTCTGCTCCACCTTCGCGTCCACTGAGCAAAAAGAGAGTCAGAACATCTGGAAAAGGCGTATTCAAGGTGATGCTCAGAATCCCTCACTGACAGATTTCAATCCCGCTTTGCCCTACTATTTCAACTTTTTTTTTGCGTACTAATTGACAATTGGTGACTTTTGGCTATCTATCTAGTCATCTGAGATGGTTGACTCTGATGGAAATTCGATTCACGAGAATGAAGAGTCGACTTGTACTGTAAAACCATCCTCTTCCAAGTCCGAGGTCACCAAAGAAAGGAAACCTAGAAAACCTAAACAACCGAAGGTCGAATCGGAGCAGGAATCAAAGCGGGGCGTCGATGATGATGGTGAACCTAAATCAACGGAAGAAGACAAACCCAACTCTAGTCCACCTGCTAAAAAAATCGGAAAGGTATGTTGGAGATCAGCACCCTTCATCTAATCACCAGTTTTTACTTTACTCCTCCGTCCGGCCGAACAAATTCTTCCTACAAATACTTTCTTGTTTCAGAGCATATCTAACATCATTTGGTTTTGATCTTAGGGTAAGCGAGTGTGCTTGCCAGTTGATAAGGCTGAAGAGAAAATTAAAAAATTAAAAGTCAGTCTACCCTTTCCAACTAATCCTCCTGGATGAAATTTTGTTTCTCAAGGGTAGTTTTTGATTCATTTTCTGACTTGGAATGACTTACACCAGGCATTCGTGGTAGCCTGTGGAGTGCGGAAACAATGGAAAAAAGAGTTACAAGATTGCTCAACTAATAAACAGAAAATCCAACGCCTGATGAATATCTTGGAGGGACTAGGGATGACTGGAAGGATGAGTATGGCCAAAGCCAAAGAAATTAAGGCGCGCCGAGACTTGGAAGCCGAGGTTAGTGAACTGGTGGCCACGCGTGAAGGAGCCGAATCGAGCGATGATGGAGATGGGGATCAAGAGGATGAAGATGACGAAGATCAGGCGGCAGATGAAGGGGATGAAAAGAAAACCAAGGCTATCAAGCGCAAAAAGAGTCGAAGAGTCAATGCCTCCAGCAGCGATGAATCAAGCGACGGCCCAAATAAGCCTAGAGTTTGTCCTTACCTCTCGACTGTCCTCTCTATATCCAATCTAAATGAATTCAGTTATTTCGACTGACGTTTTTATTGATTTTCTCTCGATCATCAAATTGATATTTCTGTCTGTAGAAAAAGAAGAACCCATTTGCGTTCCTGGGCGATCAAGGCTCTGAAGATTCTTCATAAAAAATATGAAATCGTCTTTGTTCCAAACCATCTGACAGCTCGGGTACCACAGAGACTTTAACTCTTCTCCCCTTCCACTCACAATCATCACTTTTTTCTCTTTTTCTTGAGGGGGAGAGAAGAAAATTTAGCTCGGAAACCCGACCACCAATCAGCTCTGCATGCCATCCCTGAAAGAAAAATCTGCTCCCCATCCCTCAAAAAAAAAAAAAAAAAGAAAAGAAAAAAAAAGTGAAAGCAACAATGGTACATATCAATTTTGTGAAAAGAGACCTGTTATGCATAACTCATTTGAGGCCTCATGAGGTGCCAGAAATGTAACACAATGTGGCAGGTGGAGCAGAATCAAATGTCTCGGCGATGCAATGACCCCCACTCCTGTAGCTTCCAAGGAAGAATAGCTGAGCGCACAGCTTCCACAACTATCAGATGCACATGGGTGCAAACCAATGGGTTTGAACTAAGATGTTGGTCGAAGAAAGTTGCATTGGAAGGAGTTATGATCACTTGTGGGCTGACTTTCCAGTTTTTTTCCTTTTCTTTTTTTCTTGAGAATGAGTTTGGTGTACTACTACAAACTGTGTTTCTTTACCCCATCTATGTACCTTCCATGCAGTGTGCAATGCCAAAACAATAAGCACAAAAGAAAACCCCCTTCCATACTCAAAGTGATGGGTATATTTTTTTGTCTTTTGCATGCAGATTTCTTTCTCTGGATTGGCCCAATGACTATGCTGAGATTGTATCAAACTTGACACAAGTGCTTCGTCGCACACGCGGTCGTCGCAGGGCGCCTCTTGCAAAGCAAGATGGACTTGCAAGTCAGCAGGAATTTTTGCCTGAGAGCCCCCACCAAAATTTGAGTCACCCACAAATCAATTTTTCCACAAGAGCAAAGTAGCCCCCCAGCGGAACCATGATAGGCCTGCATCTTGTGCACAAAATGGCCAAATCACTTATTTTTTGGACCTCAATTCAAAACAAAAACTCCTCTGAAATAAAATCCTTCCCCTGAAACATTTGCGCCATGACACAGTTGTAAATACATAACTTCCCAATTGGTTTTTCCCAGCTCTGTTGATCCCCCAGCACAGATATTTTTCACGAAAAAGATCGACATGGATTTAGCTACACACTCGTTTTGGTGGTCTTCTTTGATGAATCTGGCGACGGGGTGGGAAAGCAAGTTGGAGGAGGAGGGGGAAGGGGTTCTTGGAAAAATTAAAAAAAAAAAAAGAATGCTACAAGAATTTGGAAGGCGGCAAAATGCGCGCAGGATTCTAGCACATGCCTGGTCATTGGGATGTGGGTGGGCGGAATCGTGGTGATTTTAGAAGAACTAGAGTACAGGGCGGCTTCGCCACCTCGACTCTTAGGACCAGTTGCCTGAGGTTTTCCAACTATTCTTACCCCTCAGTTCTACCCCACTTCACCCCTATCCTCACCTTTCTTCCACAGTTAGATCTTGACCCTTAACACAAGTGACAGCCTTCCTTCTCCTCCTCATTTACCCTTACACTTGCCTGGATCATCCTCCCGGCTTGCCTTTCTCCTCACTCACCATTGCAACATTCAAATCATCCATCTTATTTGCATTTGGGAATTGTTCTCCATGCAATTTGATATTATTCTCATACCATACAACACCTCATCTTTTTTCCAACTCAAGCTAATTTCTCCTTCATTCATGAACGTTCTTATCAACCAACCTAACCCCCCATTTTCTTCAACTTTGACCTCCATCAACCTAACCTCAATTCTAATTTCATGGTTTCCAGTTTTTCTTACTCTGCGTGTCAAATTTCAACTTCAATGTATCCTTTTGTCAATTGGCCTTTTCCATTCCGTGAAAAATGAGGTTTCATATTGGCCCTCCTTGTAAACTGCCATCTCATCAACTCAATCTTAAAGGCTGCTTTACCTGTCCTTGAGGTTCCTGCTTAATTGTCCGCAAGTTCATGGAAACCCCTTCAAGCATTTTAATTGAGACAACACCTTTCAATTCACAATTGGACGATCTTGACAGATTTCATCTACGCATTAATGTTGCGAGTTCCGCTGGTTGAGTTCGGCAGACCTCGCTTTCATAGACATGTAAACATCAGGTTACTCAACAGTTATACTCGAACTTTGACTCGAGGCAAATGGTGGACCAAGTGTTTGTGTTTAGGTTTTTTCTTCACGCTTCATTATTATATTACAAGTCAAAACCCTCCAAACAAGTAAGATTTCAAGATAGATTTTTTTACAAACGGAGATCCCAGCCTTAGTTTTGAGACCTTTGTTCCATGGCTTGGGAGTCATGGGTTCGCGAACAGTGAGCGGTGAACCACATTCACCACGTGAGTCCTAATTACCTCGGGCTTTACCACCATCATATTAGAGCAATTTGACACTCGGGACAATGCGACATAGAGCTTTCCATGAGCAAAGACGTCGGTCTCGAGCCTTACTCCAACTCTTGACAATGTTTGCCCTTGTGATTTATTTATTGACATCGTATATGCTGGGGAGAGTGGGAATTGGTAACGGAAAAAACTTAACGCTGAGTTCAAGCTTCCCTTATGGTGAAGCTTTATCTTGGGTATCATCATTTCTTTTCCCGCCAAAGGACCGGATAGCAGCTTACCCACAAGGACACCTTGACCAACTTCAACAACAATCAACCTTGAGCCGTTGCATAGCCCCTTTTTAATGTGTAAGTTACGGGAAATCACAACCGGCATCCCAACCTTCAGCAGAATTTTGTGTTCCGGTAATCCGGAGATGGAAAGCTTGTTCAAACATTACTTGGGTAAGCTGTTGACCCCATCAGAATCCGGCAGGTCCATTGATTTTGAATTGAATCCTTCGCCCGGAAGCATCTGTGTTATCCTTGCATTTAATCCCCTGACGTCCTTGTTGAGGGGAGCTAGAATGCACCGTTCCATCATATACTTCCCGTTTGTTTCGTGTGTTGACTCAAAGTTGGCCAGCAGATCATCATAAACAAAATCTATGGCTTGGCGCTGATTTCATTCTTGTCTCGGGAAGACTTCAGGTTGATACCTTGCAGACGTGTAAGCCCGAAATCATCATTTTGCCCGATCCCTTCGCCAAGTTTGAGCAGTGCCTTAGCGAATTTTCGGTTCTTGTAAGCGTCTGCGATAGGCGCATATTCGTGGTCAACTTGAACTCAACTACCGAGTCCCAAAGTAGTGACAACTTAACTGTCGCATGGAGAGATTGAGGGTATTCATCAAATTTCACTACAGGTAAAATCTGCCTGAAGTCTCCTGCAAAGATCACCACCTTTCCACCAAAAGGCAAGGAATTATTCATAAGTTCCTTCAGCGTTTTGTCAACGGCCTTGATCGCGCGCATGTGGACTGTGACGATCTCATCCCAGATGATGAGTTCCGTGTTAACCAACGCCGAGACTAGCAGGCTCTCCCTTTCTATGTTGCATATCGACGTACTCTCAATGGGAATCAGAATTTTGAAAGTTGAGTGCGCAGTTTGGCCCCCCCTCAGCAACAAGGCCACTACACCGGATGAAGCTGTCATGACCCGAGGAACACCTTTTGTAGCGGCCAAGTCGATTATTGCGTTCAAAAGGAAGGTTTTCCCTGTACCCCCCGGCCCGTCAAGATAGAACATATAAGGAGATTTCTCCAGGAGGCGTAGTTTCACCTGATTAAAGAAGAGTGCCTGTTTGACGTTCATCTTGGCTACAGATTCCTCGAGCCTCGATTTCACCAGTACGAGATTCTCCGCGGGCTGGTTGTCAGCTCTCATAGTTTCGAGGATCAGCTGGTCTGATTGAGTCAGCTTCATTCCACACTTTGCCAGTGAGCTCTCCAGTTCTGATAGCATTTGTTGAAGGCGGAACAGAGCGAGGACTTGTCTTTCCTCAAGTGAATAAGTTCTACTGTATCAATCAGCCATATCAACTCGGGTCATGTCATCCTTGAAAGCTTCAAAGTGAGCTTGGAACAGTAATCTTGGGTTTGAGGGCGGGATGTGTACACACATCATTGCGAAAAGTTCGCAGACTTGGAATCCTGCGCGTGAGATGGTTGCTTCAGTTAATGTTTGGTCGTACAGAAAGTCATTGATGAGAAGTCCAACGGCGTTACATGCATCTTGATATGTTTCGTGAGTAACACCTTCAACCGTCCTCAAATCCTCAAACGAACGCACGTCTAAGCAATTCGGTAGAAGAACACGTAAGTAAAATTTCTCTCCGGCTAGGTATGAGACGGAGAAGACTCGTCCGACTGCTTTTGCCCGGTTGATTCGTGGTTTCCACTCCTTAGCCATCTTATCCCACCAGAAAAAGGTCGGGATATCCCCGTACTGAAGAAGCCGGGAAAGCTGTCTCTCCGCTCCCCTCGCGTTGTCAGTGACAGTATTCAGCTTGAAGAATTGGGTTAACGTAGTCTGACCCGCTTTTCCTGACTCCACCTGACCCAACGCGCTCTGTTCACTGTTGAAGTAAACAAGGTGCTCTCCATCTTTGTGAATCCCCAAACGAGTGACAGATGGGCTTCGACCCAAGAGATTGTACTTAAACAAACGCCACGCAGCTAAGCAGGAGGGTTAGTTCAATACCTAACATTACAGGTTATTTCTTTCATCACTAACTTTCAGGTGCGCTAACATAGCGCGCGTCCAAGTAAACTTGTGTTTTGTCTTCGGCGTCAAGCATCATGTAAGATCGGTCATGGCCCTTTGTTATGTACTTGTATAAGTACTTGATGGCTGTCAAGCTGACCGGGATCTCCACGTTTATATGGTGTTAGAATTTTAGTCTAAGCCCTTTTCCGGGTTTCCGACCAATTCTTCTTTCTTGTTCTTTTTCATCCTTTTTCTGTCAGGCCCTCAACTTAGGCCCCCTTCTTAGCTTGTATTTCATCCGCTCCCCTTTGAAATACAAACACCATCTAGTTCTGAGCCCATAACTGCAGGACCTGCTCCTTGAGTCTCTCCTGTCTGTTGATCTAGTTCCTTGAGCATACTCAGCTCCCACTTTTCCCAGCTCATCCTTTTTCAGTCTCCCAGTCTCCAGACCTCAATTATTTCATATGGCACTCAAACATTAATATTAAAAACTTATTGTAAGGGACAACGTCCCGGTTGGTGAATTTTGAAGCATGTTTCTGGATTGAATGTCCAGTTTCTCGCCTCAGGTAGACCGGATAAGCCCCGTCAAATATTACTGTCCTGGGTGAGTAGGCTTTTGGAAATCCCAACTTGCAGCCTTGCCCGTCCCAGCATGCTCGCCCTATGCATGGCCCATGGAGCATGAATTGTGAGACGATCCTGCTAAGGTTGGGAGATTCGACTTCATCCGGAAGTTCGTCTGATACCAGTAAGTCAATCTTTTCGACAGTTGTAGGTCTATCCCGTTCGTTGAGTGTGAGCATGAGGTGTAAATGCGGAAGTCCTCTTTTTTGAAATTCAATTGTGTACACATATGCAGTGACGGTTCCCATGCTCTGCATTTCCGTCAGTTGGTAAAGCAGCTCTTTCACTCTTAGATTGAACACTTGAGCTGTTACTGTTGGATGGTCAAACACTGCATCACCATCAGGAATTTCGGCTAAAATTTCCGGCCAATTTGGGTTCGCAGTCATGGTTATAAACAATGACAGGGGCCCAAACCAGCGGCAGATGGCCATGGCATCCCTGTCAGCCATTGAGGTTACACATAATGTGACCCACATGACCGCAGCAAGAAACTACATTAGTCTAGTTGGTAACCCACCAGTTAGACCATATACTTAGATGAAGAAGTCAAGGGTTCAGTCGTTGAACTCTTCAACCTTCTTTATTGTTACTCATTATTACTATTTTTTTCCGCTTTGACTTATGGAGATTATTCACACTAGATTCAAACTAGTTGTGACCAATCCCAGAAAGTTAAACTTTCATTATTTACCCAATAGGCTAAATAGCCTATCGGGTAAATCACTATATTTATTCTTGATTACTTGTGAAATCATGATTTCTCAAGTACAATGTCGCACCCTACCGGTTGAGACATCAAGAACCTCAAGTACTAGGATTAAAGGGAGGGAGACTTTCTTGTCTCCCTCACCCGTGATCAATATTTCTAGTACCTACGACCTGAGAAACTTACCTATTAGTAAAGACTACTAAAAGGTAACTGGGGTTTAAACAAGAATAATAACTAACCTTTCTCTCCTCTCCCATCCAAACCATCTTCCTTCTTTAACCCATTCTCTCACCTCCTCCCATTCTCTCACCTTCTCTTTTTCCCAGTTCCTAAACTCTCTTCCCTCGAAACATCCTTCTCTTTCTCTTAACTCTCCCCACTCAATCCGACTGATTAGTTTGACTCGAGTTAATCTAGAATAAGCTATCTTCAGTAACTTCTACCTTCTGAATAAGACGACGAGCAGGCTTTTATCCTAACGGATTTATAGTCACTCGACTCTTTAAGAGTCGAGACGCTAGCCCCTCCACCTTTAGGTGTCGAGGCGTGGTTATCTTCCTTCTG
Organism: Puccinia horiana; assembly: GCA_001624995.1. Classification (NCBI taxonomy): domain Eukaryota; kingdom Fungi; phylum Basidiomycota; class Pucciniomycetes; order Pucciniales; family Pucciniaceae; genus Puccinia; species Puccinia horiana. The sequence goes on from LWDY01000014.1 coordinate 1,082,927, forward strand.
AAAAGAAGTGATCAATCATCAACCAGTCGTCGCTCAAGAGACGCCGGCTGACAATCCCTGTATAGCTCTGACATTGATTGAGGACTCCCGATAAATGTTGAAGGTAGAATGACGCGCCTTGAGCTTGTTGGACTCTTGTTTTCAAGACTTGTCACGAGTTTTCTATACTGTGCCGCTTTCATTTTATCTTGATTGTAACGGACAAACTGCAACCAACCCCTTTCAACAATTACCAAGAAATCTACGATGTATTCTTGGAAGAGGGCCCGGCCGGCCAAGATCGGGGAGAATTGATCCTTCCGCTTGAAACAGGTGTACGCAAACCAACCTTGCGGCCTGAAACTGAATTTTTGAAGTTAACACCAGAAAATCCAGATATGTGGCATTAGACTTACCTCGTGTGGTCCATGCTTGATACATGTTGTCCCATTGCTGGGATCCAAACAGAAAAAAGATAGGGTACCTCAAGGGAAAGTAACCTGAATGACTGTCCGAAATTTGTTCTAAACGTCCTTTTGACCGGTAGAGCACAATTTTCCTGTCAGAAATCACATCGCCCTTGCCTTCGATAAGCCCTGCAACTTGGTCAACAGTTAGGAGGTTGTATCTCTTCGGGTCGCTTCCAGGCTTCGGAACACCTTTTAACACGATTGTTTTAGCCTTCATGGTTTTCAACATGTCCCGTGCAACCCTGGGACCATTGCCTCAGGCTTTTTTGATTCGGTGCTCTGCCTCCTCCATCCAGCCAGTTCCGACAACAAAAATTTGGGCATAGCCCGGATCGTCTATTTCGGTCGGTTCGACACTTGATATTAAATGACTCAGGCCTCCGTTTATCCTAAATACATTCACACCCCGCTGGCCTCTGACAGAATAGTCAATTTTGGCTCCTAATGACGTGAAGCTTATCGAATTGTTATACATTCGAACTAATGCTTGAAAGTTTAAACTTTCTGTTTAGAGTCAGCATCGTATTGAGTTTAAAACGGAAGTGGCTTACCTGGTGTTTTCCCAGTAAGCAAAATTTTCAAGTCCCTTGGATATGTCGGCGCTCCTTTGTAGAAAAGTGGAATAACAACCTTGTTTTTCTGGCAGCACTGGCTGAAGTTTTTCTTACTCTTATTTAGCTCTACAATACTCGACTCTTCCGGCCAATGAAGTGCCCCACACAATGCGCAGACTATGTCACACCATTTTAGTCTGTGTGGAATGGTCGAATTCACGGATTTCTCGATGAACTTCTCATTGTTCTCACGCAGGTTCGAGATTACCTTGCACCTTGAGTTTGACATTAAGAGATAATTGAGGTTAATAACACAGAGATGGTTTGTGTTGAGAGGGTGAGGACGTGTGGCACAAACCGGGGCTGAAGGAACAAGTTTAAATCTCAAGGTCTGATTGACAAGTGGCCGTGGCATCACACTTAAATTCATTGTTAAAATTATGTGAATATCACTTAGATGTACAGGTTGTCAGAATCACAATCAGGCTGCAGGCCTAGTAATTAATCCCCCTTGTTCTTTTTCTTCACATCTTTAGCGCCGGACTTCCTTGTGTTTACTTGACACACTCGGATTGTCTTTACGAATAACCTTGTTGTCACTCTCGCCGAGGTCGTTGTCTGATTCGATGACCCTGGATTTTCCCTTCTGAATCATTGAGGATGCTTGCGAGTTTCTTTCGGCTGATGCAAATGGCTTAGTCGGAGTAGTGTGCTGCCCTGGGCTGGAATTATCCGTTTTGCGCTTTGAACCTGCCTTGACACTGAGAGGTACTGTCAGAATACAATCAACTGAGAAATAGGGCTATGCTTACAAGTTTCGGCCAGTCCTCGACAATGAGGAGCTACTTGCAGTCTTGCTGGGGGCATGGCCAGAGGTCACTGAAACCAAGGTAACCTGCGGGTGGATTATGTCAACATTGTTCTTAAATTTCCACCTGCCTTGCTTCCGAGGATGATGGGCATCCAGTTTTCTTCATTGAAGTCTAAGAGGGTCCCGATTATTTGAACTTCGCGCCTGACTTGATATAAGGTGTGTGTTTTTAATGTATTTTTTGTCCCAGGGACGATGTATTTCGCAGAAAATTCTCTGTGGACTGGGTCCTTCAGAAAATTGTAAGGTTAGTCCACGGCAACTAAGATATTTTCAAGATTTAAAGCTCAAAGCCGAATCCCAATCATTGTGAAGGACGGTCACCTCGAGCCTAACACCGCGATCACTGTCAGGTCCAGTTATTTCTTGATGGTGAGTTACTTGCCCAAGTCCTGTCACGTGCGCCTTGTTGACAAGTGGGGCTAAAGTGGAGGCGCCACCCGTTATGCGGAACACCGCAGTGTCACTGTAGCTCAATTTTGGGGGATCTTTGCAATCAATAATGGTCAGGCGGCCTGATAATTGGTAAACGGCCCCTTAATTGAGGATGTTGGTTACAGATGAGTTCGTGCTCAAGTTCAGCTCATAATTGTTTTTGGTTGATCCTGTAATGCCTCCACATTGAAACAACAAAGGCGTCACCAGAAAGCCGTACATGTTACCACATGGTGCATCGGTGGTGGTCTGTTGAGGCAAACGGTTAATCAAAAGTAATTTTGAATGAAGAATGAGAACTCACGGCGCCCAAGACTTCAAATAGGCCATTTACGAGAAGTGGATAGTTGGGTGAGCGGCTGGAAGACATATAAATTATGCTGATGCTTTGGGTAGCCTGTGAGAGTGTTTGTTGAAGGGAATGGTCCGGCTTAAAGGATTTTTGATCTGAATTAATTGTAATTAAGAACCGACACACTTGACAAACAAGAAAAGATTAGAAATCAACAAGAAGAAATGAAAAGACCAACATTGTGAACGCAGGATGTGAGATTGAAGGAGAATTGGAAAAGACAAAATGAAGAATGAATAAGACAGGACTGAAGAAAAGAGTTGTTAGTTGAAGGAAATATATTTGAGAGTTGAGGACGTTGAAGTTAGATCTCACCAGGCAGGATTTATTGAGCGATGTTGAGTTGTTGAAGATAAAGAAGGAGAGATGAAGAAAGAAAAGGGAAGAATGAAAGATGGATTTGGAATGGAGTGATAAGTTTGATAGTAGATTGAGTTTTGAGTTTGATTGATTGTGTGAGGAAGTTGAGTCGATTGAGTTTAGTGAGATGAGAGTTTTGTTGATGTTGAGGAATGGTTGAAGGGAATGAGGAGTAAAAGAAAAGAAGGGAAAGAATGGTCTGAGATGAGGTTTGAGTCAGGAAGCGAGTGAGATGAATAAGAGTTGATGACATGTGTGTGACATGATTTGAGACTGAGAATTTTACATGGCTAACTTTATCAGAAGTTCAAGTGATATTGATGGAAGTCAAGTGACAAGCTGATGAGGCTATTTGGGCGAAATCAGGGAATGCAGAAGGTGTTGAGTTAAGATGAATGGGTAATTGATGGTAGGATTTAGGGAAGCTTGTGTGAGAAAGGTTGAAAGAGGGCTTGTTTTTGAAGTTGAAGTGGAGGACTGAAATGGTTTGCTGAAGGAAAAGGATAGTATGTTTGAAACGTTAGTTTGGCCTTTAAGTAATGTTGGACTAAATCAATAAGCACATGGAGGGACATACACCTGAGTTCTCCCCGGCGTGGGCTACGGCCAACGTATACAACTGGTTTTTGTGAGCTGCAAGGGTCTTAGGAAATGTGTAGCCGTCTTGGTGTGAGTGTTTTCTGGAAGGGTTGCAGAGGCCTACCCATTATGACTGGCAGGCGCCAGATATGACGTGAATGCCACGGTATGGTGTGAAGTCTCCCAAACAAAAGTTGTCGCCTTAGGAACTTGGATATTGACCAAATGAAGTTGATACATAAGTCGAGGGAGTTGCTGTATGCGCCCGTTGGATGGATCAAGCCACAGTGATGGGTGATGTTTTAAAAAGTGGTGGCATCAGGATGTAGGCAATGTTTCAAGAGAAATAGGCTGAAACAATGGTTACTGTTGACGAAGGTGAAGCAAGAAGAATTGATGTCAGCGAGAAGAAGAGCCACATTGGGATTAGTGGTGGAAAAAAAAGTGACGGATGAATAGGTATAAAGAAAGCATGACTTACTCGGTAAATCCGCAGCTGCTGACCCATCACTGTTGCTAGAGGCCCAGGGGAAGGCGGCTCAGGAAACCCCCGAGAGAAGTGAAAACTGACTTTGGGGTGACCAAACTGTGCAAGGGCCTGCGTTCGAGCAGCCCACATGTTTAAGGCGAACCTCGGATCCAGTTTTGGTGAATCCTTGGCTTTATTATACTTAGATAAATGGTCTAAAATGACCAAAATCTTGTGTTTCTCTTGGGCAAACATTTGTGGATAACTCATAAGCCCCTGCAGGGACTTTGCCCCCTAGCAGGGGCTTTGTTAAGCTTGAAATTTTATTTGATTTTTGTCAGGATAATTGCCTGTTGGCTCACATCTATCCGACCAAGTGATCTCTTGTTTCTCTTGTCTGACCAAGTGGTCATCTGTTTCTGTCCTGTTTGACTGAGTGTTCTTCCCTGTTTTCTGTCCTGTCCTGTTGTCTCCTGTCTAGGACCCCTTTGGACCTGGTCACGGGGGCTCTCTAGTTGTGACTACTTAAGTCATCTCCTCCTTTCTTAAATTAAAATAGGGGCTTAGAGAATTGACTTCCAAAAATTACAATTCCGGCTCCCAAATGTAACGGACGTCTGGATGACATCCCTTGGACGTTATGGTTTGGTCCTCAAGACCAAATATTGGTCGGGGATTTTTTTGGGAGTCGGAAATTAAATTCCGTCAACACGTTTGGGAGTCAGAAATATAATTTCCCCAAAAATACAAGAAAAAAGAAAAAAAATCATTCCCCCGTGCTTTGGGCCCTGAACTGTCCCAAACTTGTATGGAAGGCAGGATACCCTCTGAAGAGAATATGTTGATGTTCTCTGCAGAGGGTATTGGTGTGATATGTATCCTTTGATACGCACAATGAAAACTGATAAAATAAGTAGGATTTCTTGACAGCCACGGCAACAAATGGCACCAAACAACAAATAAAATAAAAAATTGATAACTAAGATAATAAGAAGGAATTATGAAAAAATTGAAGAACTACTAGTGTGAAGCAGGAAATAAGAGCTTGCCTGCTGCAGTACATTGGAAACAATTATCATACCTGCGCTCCCATTGCAGAGCTTCAGATGTAGCTTTTGGCTCTCAATCCTTACAAAGAAGCTGTGGAGCAGGGAAGAGAAAAGGAGTTTTAAGAACTAAGGGGACAAAGTATTTCTTAACAAGGCCCAAGAAGATGGGGGGATTATTGGTTGGGGGTGAGAAATGGGGAAAGAAAGTTTGAGACCAGTTAGGGGAGAAGAAGAAAAGGGGTGCCTTGAATGCATTTGCAATTACATCACCCATAGACGGCAAGGACATCCAATGCTTGACCTCGATGGGGGTGGGAGAGGCGTTCAGTTGTGCCAAGACGCTGTTGATATTGGGAAAAAACTGGTGTTCTAATTACCATTGACGGTGGTTGTTGATTTCGGCAACGAGTTCTTCCCGGATCCGCATATAATCTTGCTGACTGCGTCCCAAAGCCCAAGCAATGGCTCTAAATCAACTGTGACTGTCCCGTTCAACGACCATGACCTTCCTGACACAAATTTGAATGAGTGTTGGGAGGGAGGGGATGAGAGATGGATCTTCAGGATGTTGGACAGAAAGTTGGGCCAAATCATCTGGTGGTGAAGGAGGGAGTCAGTTGGAATTCTTGATTGGGAAGAATTTCCTCCAAGGGGCAGGTTGCTCTTGTTCTTTGTCTTCTTTTTCCTCCGTTTTTTTGATGGGGCTGGTTCCTGTTTTTCTGGCGGGGCTGGTTCCTGAATTTTTGGTGGGGCTGGTCTTGCTTTGCGCGCAGGGAGGACCCTTTTCTTTGTTGGTGGTTCTTCAGTAACACTATTATTACTCGCCAGTTTTCCCTTCTTTGGATTTTGAGCTTCATTGGTCTTCTTTGTCTTCTCTGGAGCCCTTGAGCTTGAATTTTCTTCTTTTTGACTTTCTCTACTAGCTTCTCTTCATTCTTGCGCTTTTTCTCGACATTTTCAAAGGCTGACGGTTCCCTGCATGTCATTTTTGGGCTTGTTACTGGCTCCTTTGGGTCTTCCACGTTTTTTTTGCGGTTCAGTTGGAAGTTTTATGTCGATAACCATCCCCGTACCTTCAATAATGTGGTTTATTGCTGCCAGTTGAATGTCCAACTGTGTGGGGTTTAGCGCCAGAAGTTTTTCTTTGATGTCGTCAATAGCTGAGATGATTTTGTCTTTGGGATGTTTACAGGCAGGTTAAATGCTCTGCGTAGGTAGGGGAGGCAATAAAAGATGTGTCAGCTTTGATCTGTCCACGACTCCAATTTGTTTTCCTGCGACTGCCAAATTTACTACGCCAACTCCCAACTTTTAATCCCCGACTCTGTCAGCCTACGTGATGCCAAGAGCTTAAACTCTTCTAGCTACACGTGGTACAAGGTGATAAGGGAGGATTTACAGGCATGTAAGCTCTGTAAGATTTAAATTCTAAGCAATTTAATGCATGCAGAAGAGAGAAATAAAATAAAATAAATATTATTTTTTATGAGGGGCCTGCAAGCAGGGGTTTTTACGGTGCCCTCAAATAATATTTATTATGTTTTTATGTTTTTATATTTCTAGTCAGGCTAGCTCTGAATATTAGCTGGCTGACAGACTCCCAAAATTATTATTCCAACTCACTTTTTTTAATTTACGACTCCCAATTTTTTAATTCCAACTCCCAAACCACATGGCACAGATAGAAATTTAAATAGGAGAAATGATGGGAATGAGTTTAAAAAAAGTGACTGCTCACCTGGATGTGCCATTGGGCATGATTGCCTCCTGCAAGAACAATAATTTGGCGAGCTGATGCTTGCAGCAAGGTATCCCCATGTGTTTGTGGTAGTGTCCATTGCACTGATCCTTGGGATGGAGCTTCTTAGCCTCTGAGAGATTGTTGAAAGCCATTCGTAGAGCGTAATTGGTGATGACACCACAGCAGTCGTGGAACATCTTAGGAAGATAACACAAATTTGTCATCTTCTGCTAATTGAAATTGGATGCTATCTTGTGGTACTGAGCTTCAAGGGTATTGCTGATGAGCTTTATGACGGAGGTGAAGTTGTGCTGGGGGCAAAGGAGATGGGACTTGATCAAAGCATGAGCAGATTCCATTCTAGAGGTAGTGCAATTGTTGAAGTGAGGGACATCTTTAGTCCAACCGTTTGAGTAATGTTCAGCAACTGGGAGCCATGTTTCTGTGACATATTCTTTGAATGTGGGGCCCTATTTTGTTGAAAATTGGCCAAAAGAAGATCTGAAATCAGCTTAAGTTTGTAATTTGACCAAGTTGGGCCAGTACTGGAGTATATCCTTCTCTTGTGCTTGATTCCGGATTAATTTTGAGCCTTTGGTGAGGAGGTTTTTCTGAATATGCCAAGCACAGAGCATATTTTTGGAGTTCAGAAGGTGGTGGTGAGGGAGTTTATCAGAGCTTGTTCACAATCAGTGATGAAAACGGCTGGCAAAGGGATTTTGTGGGATTTGAAGACTGAGATTAAGGATTTCAGTGCCCAGTCGTAGAAAGATTTAGTTTCTTCTGCCATAAAACAGAAGGCCAAACTGAAGGTCTTGTTGGTGCCAGTAATTCCGGAGACGTGAAGCAACAGCATTTTGTATTTATTTGTCTTGTAGGTGCAATCAAGGAGGAGGATGTGGTGGTATGCCGTGAGCAATTTGACTGATTGAGCGTGGCAAAAGAATAACACTTTTAGAGTGCCTTCATTGTTTTAGAGTGCCTTCATTGTTGACTTTTGTGGTGGTGGTGAAATCCATGTTGAGTAAACTTTTGTTGAGATGACTGACAGGACTGAGACCTTGAAGTGATTCTAGGTGAGCTTTCCTCCAGGCCATGTAGATTGTACAGATGGTTGCTAGGATTTTTTTTTCGGTGTGAGTCTTCTTCATTGCTTCTAGGATTGAAGCAGGTTTCAAGCCTGTGTCGCCAATTTTCTTCATTTCCTCGTAGAGTGATGGGTTCAGCTTTATATTTGTTGTGTGGGCAGCAGCATATGCAGAGGGCAGGTGATTGTGAGCTGGATTGGGAACGGAGAATTTCCAGTCATTTGTAAAGCTCAAAAGTGTCAGTGAAGACCTTTTTCTGAGTTTGGAAAGGTATATGTGAGGATGTGTCTGCCGATCCAAATAATAGACACTAAACAAGCCTGCCAATCTTGGATTTGAAAGTTTTATGTAGTGATAGTAGATGTATCAAAGATACTACTGTTGTTTTAGAAGTGGATTTGGTTATAAGGTGTTATTCAGGTGAGTTGGTCTTGTTGATGTTATTGATGTTGTTGGAGTTGTTGATGGTGCTATGATGATGAAAGGCTGATGATGAAAGGCTGATGATGATGATTTCTGAAGGTATGGATAAGGTAAGTATAAGGTGAATGAAGAGGTGTTGGGTGTGGGAGCAAATGCTTCAACCAGGGATTGAACTCAGGTCCTTTGGGTGAGGGTATATAAGTTCAAAAAAGGGTAAAAATGAGGCAGGGTGAAGGCTCCTTATTTTGGATATGAATTGAATGATGATTGAACATGTGACCTTCAGATCAATATAATTGATGGTTATAATTGATGAGGGTGTTATTGCAAGATATAAGGGTGGTTATCAAGTTGATAAAATGTAAGGGTGGATAATAAAATATAAGACTAGGATATTAAGGATATAGAAAGTTGGATGAATGTAATGTGACCAGTGCCCAATATGTTGGTGGGTTAATGGGATGGTGAGGAACAACTGGCAGGCAGAAGGCCTCCTTATATAGTAATAAATGAGGGATTTTAGCCAAAGGGGTACACCCCAAATGAGGCAATTTAGCTGGCCTGAAGATCCACTAAGTAGCCATGACTAGTCTATCTACCATACATCCCTTTCATATCCAGCCTAAAATACAGGAATTCAATATGAAAAAGCAGTCTGAGTTGTGGTTATGACTGGTATAAAGGAATTCAATGTAAAAAATGTAGTCCAAGTTGTGGTTATGCCTTTTATAAAGGAATTCAATAACCATGTATGCAATATATATTCAAAATACACCCAAGAATTGGCCACAAAGAGGAATGTCCCTGTATCTTCTAAACCAGTAGAGTTATGAGGGTGGTTCCATTGAGTGAGTAGGGGTTATTTTGGCCTTAGAATCCATTTATAATGTTATTTTGACCCTATTGTGAGTGTATAAAAAGATATAATAAAATTTTGGATTTTCCCTATCAAGAAACACAGGAAAGTATACCACACCGGTAAATGAGAGGTCCTGAGAAGTCATGTTTATCCACACACTCACTTTACACAGAAAATCATGTGTGCCCTGCCTTCTATGAACCATGTGCCCCAACTACCCAGTTCTGATAAACTCTCTATCCCTTTCCACTTCCAACAAACTGTGGTCTTCATTTCTTATACTCCATGATTGCATTCAAGGTTGGATTCATACAAATCACCCTTCAGAGAAACTTGAGGATCAATATTTGAAACATGCTTGCATTTTCAGTGTCTTTCCAATCTCTTAACTGCTGGAAGGCACATTATGAAGAAATAGCGGCAGTGGTACACAATACCAACACTTACAAGGAACAAGAACAGTTGAGGATTGAGGATTGTAGATTTATGTTGTAATTGGTTCACAAACAGCCAGATTTGTTTTTGACTTAAATCCAAGAAAGGTGTACAATCACCAAGCAGATTTACTGACTGTCCAGGCAATCCACAAAAATCTTGTCTCAAACTCTCAATCACACTCAAGAAAACGTAAAAAGCCAATAGTCAAAAACAGTTGCTTGCAAAATATTCCTGTGTTGAGAGAATGAATACCATGCTATTGCCAGGCAAGCTTTTGGTCTTCACAGGTATTACATTTCATTTTGTGAGTTGAGAAGCCAAATTTTTATAATTTCAGATCAGAGTGTGGTTTGTGATTGTGAATTGTTACAAACATTCAGTCAATCCACTTGTGGCACCCCTTGCAAATGTTACATTAATCACCAAAATCCTGCTTGGATGAGTGTTCTTCCAAATATTGGACACTACAGACCATTGGCTGTTTCAATTTGAGAAGATACCTACATCAGTAAGAAGTTTCAGCACCTCTTGAAGTATGACTTGGTTTATCAACTTTTCAATGCATACCACAACCTACCCATAACTGACACCAGACACCAGTTAACTTGCATGAACAGATATCCTTCCATCAACTCAGTCCTGATTTGTGACAACTGAAAAATTCAAACAGGTCCCAGAACCCAGGCAAACACATACCCATTAGATTACAAGTGAAATATCAAAAAACAAAGGCCCCTTGTTACTTTTGGATGTCACTTGTAATCATGTGACCATTGATTTGAACTGTTGCAGGGCCCAGCACCTATGTGATAACACTAGAGTCCTGCTTGTCTATCTTCCTCCCTAATTCCTGGATCTCAACCCGGTCAAGTTCTGCTTTTCAGCCATGAAGCAAAATTTCCATGTGACTCATAATAATATTCTCTCCTCCACTATTGAATTGGATTGTGAGCTCCAATTAACCTTTTCAAGGTTGGTCAACTGTGAGATGTTGTACAATATTTACAAGAATTGTGGTTATGAGGTAACCAACTGTTCTAATGATGATATTCTGTTTTCTCTTCTGTTTCATCAACACCATTTCCTATTTATCACTTCCCCAAAAACTAAAAATCATAGTTATCTTACTATCAGATTGTCGTGGAAGTCTTGTAAATTGTGGGAACTGGCCAGTGATGAAATCTGTGTCTCACATTGTACTTTGTCCAAAAACTGCATCCCAGCTTGGCAAGCAGATGAGCCTACCCATCAAGCTGGTAGCTATGGTACCATCTTGGCAAGCAGTTGAGCCTGCCCATCAAGCTGGTAAATTCTGTATCAGCTGGAGGTAGGGCCAACTCACTATTTTCTGGCCCAAGAACCCATTCCAGTTCTCACAGAAGATCATAATCCATTCAGAACAAGATAATTAAAGAGACCAAGACATCAATATTTCAAATGTTTATGGTTCCAAAATTCTGTTGACTTCAGTCTCACTCCAGGACTTATACTACGAGAAATGGTTGATTTTATACTGGTCTTTCTTTATGAAATTCAACCAGATATTTTTGTCTTGCTTGTTTTTCCCAGCAAAAACAACAACCTGAGAGCACTTACCACCTTGACTGCTGTTTCTGAAAAGGTTCAAATAGGGGTAAGTTTAACACATGAAACACAAATAAAATAATTAGTAAAACTAACCCCAAGGTAATGACACTACAAACTTTCCCAATTTCATCATCATCATAATCATAATCATCATCATCATCATCTATTATCATCAGATATCACTATTAACATCTTACATCATCATCAATCATCATCCACAAGTATTATTAGTCTCTTTACTTTATTTCACATAATCAATCCCACTGGATTGTATTATCCACTATTATCTGAAGTTATCACCAGTCTGCTATAGTATTGTTTTTCATTGATCTGGGTCTGATAGATACTACTATACTTAGTAACTCTATCTTGAAATCAGCCATATCTCTTTAAATATTGAGTTTAAGATTCCTTATACATTTGTATAGTACCATCAAGGGTCTTTCAAACCACCCGTAAATCCTGATAGCCTTTCAACCTATTATCGATTTATTTCCCCCTTATAGGAATTTTTCACCGAATAAACATTTAGTCTCCCACAGGAGTCCTACAGCGGGGTCACTGTACAATGGAATGTTGATTACATCATCAGAAAATATACAGTTTGCCAGTGTCATCAACTTTGAGTTCAAACCTAACTGATCCACCTGGTGGCATGGCCTAATGAGAGTAATCTGGATTTGGGATGATGTAGTATGAACCATCCATTTTTTAGTAGCTATGATAATGAAGGCTATTTATTTTAAGTAAAATGAAACTGGGAGGAATGGGACTGAACCAGTGGCATTGGACTCCCAGGTACACAATTACACCCTGTGATGTGATGGGCATCCCAAGGGCCAGGTGAGAGGTCATGTGCACAGTTGAACTTAGAGGGAGATCTTCAGAATTTAGTGAGTACAGAATTTTATTTGATGTAACCTACCATCAGGTGACAGAAAGAATTTATATTTGAGAGCTGGAAGCCAATGAGAGATGAGCTGGGAAAATTAGGAATACAGTATTTTCTGTCAGAATTCTGGACCATCCGCTTCCTTCCTGTCACTTTAGTCATCAAATTCCCCGTCTCCAGTTCCTGTTCCTGTCTTAATTCCAGTACCAGTTTCTGTTCCTGCCTAGGTTCCAATTCCAGTACCCGTACCCGTACCTGTTCTGTTCTGTCTCCCGTACCTGTCTCCTGTCCATTTTCCAGTCTTGTCACCTGTCCTGTCACCTTTCACAGTTGTCTCAGTCTCACTATTTAAGATGTCCCCTATCTGAAATAAATACTCATCGAGTCTGAGCAAGAACCAACTGAAACCCGAGTGCCCTTAAGTTCATCAAGAATTAACATCTTAGCTCCTCTTTTACTTTTCCTTAATTCCTTCTCATCTTCTCTTACTGAAATCCTATCATGTTCAAGGACTTAGAGCACTGGTAAAGAAGTCTCTACAAGAGCAGGTCTCACATTTTTGAGCTCAGAGCTAATTCAAGTCTCTATTTCAGAGAGAACTGAAATACTGCAACTGGAAGGGGCCTAACTGGCTTGAGAAACACAAAAGAATGAAAAAGAAGGAAAATGGAGAAGCCACCTTTTGGAAATTGAGAAAAATTCTAATGGTGACTTCAGCATTGATCTGGGCTTGGAAATCCCAAGTCTGATAGCTTTATTTAAGCAACAATGAAAATATCCAAGGTATTTTTGAAACACAACATATGATCCATAAAAAAATCCTTAACTGAATAACAGATGGCTAAACTGCCATTTTACACCCTCATATAATTGTATTGCCTGTGACCTCTTCTCCCCCTCAATGCATTTTAATTGTGAAATAAATTGGGATTTGGTACTCCAACTGACTGGATTGAGAATTTTAGTGCACCTAGTAAAATTCCTCCCAAATCTCATAAATAGTAACTGATTGGTTTTTTCCAGTTAAAGAGCTTTTAAGCAGATAATTATTTGATTTAGTATTCAAATTCTATCCAACAACATGAAATATGTCCATGTTCAATCATCATATTATATGAAGAGGATGGCTGATGTTTCTGATGAACTTTTCTGTGAATGAATATTGATGACTGAGTATAGTAAAATTTTACTTTGAGATTTCACTGCCTTTAAATAATTCCCAAGATATCTTGGTTCTTGGTTCAGAGTAGAAGAGATGTAAGGAAAAATTCTGCTTGTGGGGACATGAAAATATGAAGGAACATTGGAATAAGATCTTAAGTGACAGTTAAGTGTGTTACTGTCAGTAAGAGAAGCTTGGGTGTTGATGGGCAGGGGGAGAGCAGACCTGAGAGGATTGAAAGCTGAAAACAGGATGAAGAAAATGAGAATAAAAACTGGAACAAAAAATAAATAAATAAAGAAGAAAATACAACTGTCACGTGAGTGTCACACATTATTCTCATTAATCCCATGATTAAAAAGGAGTAAGAAAAGATTGGGAATATATTTATAGTGTCCTTGCATAGTTTGATGTAGAAAAAAATGTAGATATCAAGTCTTAGCTCATTGGAAGTTTTGTGATTCCAATGATTTACGAGTCAAACTACTCAAAAGAGTCTTTTCATGCGGAAATAAAAAGATCCCATTTTGATCTGAGTTTAGATTTTTAGCGAATTCCAAAGCAGTCTTCCCGCCTGTCTGACCTTCACGCTGAATGATTTCGGATAGTACGGCTATCGTAGCCACTCTGGTCTGAGCAGAGTAATCCTGAATGTTTGGCATGGCAAAAATTCTTCGGATATCTCCTACATGTTATATCACGCCAGCATCATTATTTGCCAATTCTCTTCGGAGTACAGCCAGGCTTGGCTCATTCAATATGATTTCTTGAAGAGTCTGCCATTCACCTGAAGAGAGAGGAAAGAAAGGAATATAAATTGATTTCTCCCGTCTGTTTATATGTCAAATTTGAACTTGATTGCATACGATATGTTCTACTGAGACCATTGGATGGATCAAAGAGTTCTAGATATAATATGGATATGAATTCCAACGAAAAAAGTATTTTTCTTGTTATCCTTAAGGTTTTTTTTTGTTTCCGATTCGCAAAGCACACGCACCTTTATCCCACACACTGGCAAAGGCCCCACTCCAATGAATTTTGATGTCCTCCATGGCTTTTGTCAATGGATCAGCGATTGAACGACGGAGAGTAGGATTGTTATAATGTTTTGAAAACAGTGAATGAAGGCCGTAAAAGAGTGTCGAACGAAATTCCAAAGAGTTTCCATCCTTAAAGTTCGAGCCGATCTTGATTATGTTGTGGACCCATTCGCTCAACTCTTCACGCCGCAGCTCAGGATTCCTCAAGAGGTAATCCACAGCCTCTCGGGGAAAGTCTAACCCTCCCTTTTACTGACTTATCGTTTCTATAAATAGATAGAAACAGTTGAACTGTTGGGCTTGTTCTTGTTTGACCCAAGTGAGCCGCTTCTTGTGAAAGCTCTGTTCTTGCTCCCGCATTGGACTTTTCCCTGAAAAATGTTTTGATCCATTTGACAACTGATTTTTGTTTTTCTCGAGCTGAAAATGAAAACAACATGAGATCAGCACTTTGAAAATATCAAGCAATTGTGAATCCAATCAAAGCAAAAAAAAGATGAAGCAATTTATTTTTGAAAAGATCATACGAAAGGAAAGCAAAAATATACTTGAGGTCTGACCGATTTGCTGGCCGGAGGAGCTAGGGTTGGCATTCAGGGCTTCCTGGAATAACCTATTTGGTGATGGGGCATCATAAGGGACCCAGGTTTTAGCAGCTCTCCCAACGGCGGCATCCTTGGGAAGTTTTGCAGCGGGGTTTCGCCAGGCGCGTTCCCCGGGGAGAGCAGCAATATTTCTTCCGGCGTTATTTAGCGTAGAGGCAGTGTCTCTGACGGAATTCGGCAGGTCGACATGTGCCAGTGGGATATCTGTTGCGGCATCACCTCCCTTAGCAATTCTCACAAGACTTGCAGCGGTGTCAGGGATATTGAGATGGCAAATCGATAAGAAGATAAATAGGCAATGCGCGAGTTGCATGGTGAATGAATTGTGTTGGTTCTATGCCAGCAACACAATCGGAGGAAAGGTCTGGAAATCTATGATTTGGAGGGGGCACTGCTTACGGGTTATTCGCCATCAAAACTTGTCAGCTCGAGGCTGGAGAACGGGCATGTTGACTGAAGCATCAATCCTTCATGAGTTTTGAGATAGATGAATCATAGTCTTGGGCGATGCGTTGAGATGTTTCACCCAGGTCGACTTCTATGTACCAGGAGCTCTTGGTTAGCCTGGTTCTTGTCGCAGTAAGCCTCTACTGAGGCCAAATTAAAAGAAGGCGAAACGTTGAAGCATGGTCCCCTTTGGGTTCATTTGTGAACTCATCATGATGATCTGCATTGCGATGTAAATATGTAAATATGTACATCGTCCGAAATAACTGGTAGTTAGAACGCGGAGAAAGAAATTTGAAGTTTCACCGGCCCTCTGACAGCACTGGGGCTACCACGCTACGCTGTACATACTTTGTGCCAAAAGAGTGGCATATTCATTTTATGATAGACCTGAAAGCTATTGAATTTCACAGTTAATCACACACAAGCAAATCAAGAAAAATCTATAAAGTGCTGATTTATGTTCTGGCAAACTACCAGAGGCTCAGATTTCCAAAAATGGGTTTCCTCTCTTACTAAAATGAATTATTCAGACAATTTTATGCCAAAGAGAGCCATGTCATGTTGTCATGAACCCTTGGCTTCTAAGCCAAGTTTGAATTATGATATATAGCTGCTGATAGTTTAACTTTAGGTAGCAACTGCTTATGAACTGCTTACAAAATTCATCATCAATATTTCCTGAATGCCTGATTATGTAAATTTTCTACTGAATGGAGACAGGAAAAAATTGTCCAAAATATATTTATAATTGGGGGGATTTTTTTATACAAAATAAAATGAAGATTTTACAAAATTCTAACAGTTTTTCAGATAGATCAAAGTGTGAAAAAAAAAAAAAACTTATCCAGCCAGACTCAATCCAAAATAATACGGAGAAAAAAAAAATCAAACTAATTAAGCAAGTCAAACAAAATTTTTATCAGCATAATTTGCTCATGCGGGAATAAGAAAAGATTTTGATGATTCTGAGTAAGAGACAAGACCAAATCATAAGCGGTTTTTTTTCTTCGAATGAGGTTAGAGCGTAGCAAAGCATCTGATATAGCAATTGAAGTCACCCGAGTCTGAGAAGTATAACTTCCCATACTTTTCAAAGAAAAGATCTTGTTCATGTAATCGTCCACTGTTGTTGTACCCGTATCTTCAACCGTGTTTAGCGCTACTCTTAGCTTTCTTAGTCCTTGGTCATTGAGTATCATATTACTGATTTCCAACCAAGTTCCACCTACCAAAGAAACACAAATTGAATACATATTTAAGTGAAAAAAAAATCAGTGTGAAAAGAAAGTTTAACCTATACATTATCACTGATGACTTACGAAATTCTTGAGGCAGACCAGCCTCTGGATTGAATAGTGCTAAAATTGAAAGAGGGAAACCAATTGGTACCAATAAAGACAAACCTCTTCAAATGAGTACGCACCTTTATCCCATTTATTGGAGGCAGAGTTACGGAATTGTTTTGAAAATGATTTCATAGCTTTAGCCAATCGATCTCCAACCGAGGAACTCAAGGCCGGGTGATCATAATATTTGAGATGTAGAGTATGGAGGCCGTAAAAGAGTGGAGAATGGAATTGAAGAATCACGTCATCCTTCGTACCGATCTTGATTAGCTTGCTGATCCATGCGTCTAGCTCTTTTGGCGAAATTCCTTCTTTCTTAAACATATAATCTAATGCCCCCTCCACCAGTCGGGTCTTCTCTGCCTCGTCGAGCTTACTCGAGTAAAGCTGCTTAAACAGTTGAACTGCTTTTAGGTCTGAAAAAAATCCGGTGAAGTCAGTTCAAGTTGAAGGGCAAAAAAAAAAAAAGAAAAGAAAACTATGAAAGTTTGGATGTATAGTGGGATCTGGTGTAGATTGAAAGGTCAAGAACCTTGGCAAAAACCCACTTCGATCATGAAATAAGTTCATCCAGCTAATTTTGGACTTTGGATTCCTTAGTTCTTTGGACAATCTGCTCTCTCCAAGTTCGTATGGAAGCCAGTACTTGCGCTCCGGTGGGGCGGCAATATTTCGTCCAGGCGTACCCCGCGTAGCAGCCATTTGTGCAGGTGTATTTGGAGCTGAGGTGGCGGTATGCCGTGGGTATCCACTCGGTCCCACCGGATCGGGTTTCTTTGGAGGCCATGACGGCGTACTCGGTCCCGGCTTCCTTGCTGGTATATCGCGTCCTGGGGTAGTGCTGGTCCGCCAGGCGGCTGGCTCAGCTAGGGTGCGAAGTTCGCTGGCTGGATCAGCGACAGTATTTACGACGTGGGATGCCTCAATGGGATTCTGGAAGCGTGCATCGATGCCATGCATGATAAGCTCGCTGAGTGTAGTAAAAATAAATAGGTAATGAGTGAGTTGCATGAGTAATGGCTGGTTTCGATTCGTTGTCAGTAAGGACTTGTAAAGGTGATGCAGAGGTTGGACTCGAAAGCAATCACGGTGAGCTGGGAAAGTGAAGAAGACGTCGGCATGTATTTGTTATACTTTGCCGCTTGGCAAAGCGTCGGGCCAGGTTTCAAGCCGGTGTTCATTCAAGCTTGTCAGCTCGAAGTGTTACTCCTAGACAGTGGTAGGCTCTGTGTGCTTGTACGAAATTGGAAGTTAAGATAAATATCAGGAGAAGCGCGCCGCTTCGGCATTAAGAGCAGTTGTTTCATCCAGGTCGAATGTTTCCAATAGAGGCCGAGTGATAATCCACTCTCAACAATGTTCCTCACGAAAATGGAACCAACGCCGGCAGTACCAGCATTGGCATTCTCCCGAAGCCTTTGAAGTCGAAACCCCATCGGCATGGTGAGGTTACCTGAGTTTGCTGAACTCTTGAAGTTGTGGAGGTCTTGGCCATTATCTTTGATTCCGTCGATGTCCCTCAAGCTAAAAGAATCTGATTCTTTTTAAATATGTATCTTCGTGGCAGTTGTAAAAAGCAAGACCTCCATTAACAAACCGAACCTACATATTTATTTAGGTACTTGTTCCAAACCTTGTAACCCGTGTGTTGTAGACCAAACAACGTCAGAAAAGTCTTGCAAATAACCGCAAGAACTTCAAAAATTTAGGGTCAACAAAAAAAAATTCCCCATCAGTCACACAATTCTTCCCCCTTCTCTCTGTGGATATTTCTATGTAAATAGCTATCTTTTGACTGCCTCCTTCGTTCTTTTTTTTTTTTTTGCCTTTTGAATTTTGGTACCAGGTATTTAGGTATGGAAAGACCCACAACAAACGACCCAACACACGCTATCCAGGAAAGAACCAAGAGCAATGACATTGAAACCCTTTGATATTGGCACAAAACAAAACAAAACAATATAAAATCCTCATGAACATAAATACATACATTCAGTCAAGTTGTGCAGATTTTAATATTTTTTTTCTAGAAGCAAATGTCCACATAGTGGGTGGGGGATAAATCGGATTATTTACACACGCACAAATAAAGAAAAAAAGGATGTTCTATGTTGCACAAGAAAAGTGATGTGAATATGGAAAACTTGATTGAAAATGGTTATGATGATATATATGTGTGTGTGCGATGCGAATGTCCGCCGCTATGAAAAAAGGAGAGAGAGAGAGAGAGAGAGAGAGAGAGAGAGAGAGAGAGAGAGAGAGAGAGAGAGAGAGAGAGAGAGAGAGAGAGAGAGAGAGAGAGAGAAGGAGGGAGAAGAAAAAGGAACCAATAAGGAGAAAGATGAGCAAAGGAGAATTACAGCGGAGTTAGACAAACATCTCCCAGGGTGCGTTTTTAGAGCCTGAGGAAGCAAGTATATCCCCTTTGGCCCCTCGACATCCCTTGACGGGACATTTGACCCAAGACGCAAAAGGAACACTCGAGCCGGTCGCAGGCTTTTTGGCTTGATTATTGCGGCCGCTCGTCCCTGCTTTAGTGGGGGGGTTAGCTGTTATTGGGGTAGGAGGGATGGTGATTGAAGATGAGTCTTCGGCTGCCGAAGGAGGATTGATTTCTTCTTTGGCTTTCCCTTTCCCTTTATTGTTATTGCTACTATTGAAGGTTAGGTTGTTAGTGGTCGAACTTGTCTCAGTAGGGAGTGAAGTTTGAAGCGAGTCTATTGAATGGCTTGACATAGGCTTCAAGAACTCGATCGACTTCCTGGCTTCCCTTGCGTCCGCCCTCTCCTTCCTCCTGGAGGCTGAGTCAGACATCGCTTGAATGTTCGAGGTGGATGAAGACGAGGCTTGGGCTGAATGAGTTGAAGAAATTTTTCTTCGCTTGTTGTTGATTGATTTCGCTGAAGTATCCACGACTTGATTTGCTCTCGATGGTCTACCAGTTCGAGTTTGATAGTGTGAATTTGATAGTCGTTCAGCCGCTCTGGCTTTCTTAGCCTGGAGGGTTTCAAATTTGTTTTCCCGGGCACGGATTTTAGCTTGTTCTAAGCATCGAGAGTCGACGACATGTCCACAAGCAAGTATCCACGGTCTCCGACCATCTAATGAGCCACCGGTACATGAATCTTGACCCATCAATAGTTCTTCATCACAGCTGGCACAAATCGGTCGAAGGCCTTGTTTCTCTAGTTGAGGATGGGAATGGCTGTCACTGTCTACTGAGAGAACTTCTCGGTCAAGTGGAATGATCTCTTTCGAAAAGCCGGATTTGATCTTGAGTGGATGTGAGTCTTGTTCTTTATAGCTCGGTGGCATGGGTTCTTGAGGTTGCGGGGTGCGGTCGAAATCAACAATGGCTGCAAAGATCTGACGAGGTGATAAAGAGAGAAAGTTTCCACGAAGCTGACCACCCATACTACCAAAGGCCGGCAGCCGAACACCATCAAGTCGGTCATAGTCATCCTCATCACTGCCCCAGTTTGAAAACACTCGATGTAGACTATCTTGTGGTGGTTGACGCCTGATACGATGATTAGAAGCACCAGTGACAGGGCCTAGAAGCCCTTGGAATCTACTCAGACCAGCCGCTACGAATCCGCTAAATTGTCCACCAGAGAACCGTCCACCTCCACCGACATTGATCGGCCGTCTTATTTGAGGTGCTGGTGAATCTCTGATGGAAAGGTTGGATGAGCCCTGATGAGGAGTTGGATCGGCCCTAGAGGGATGACGTGAGTAGTAACCTGCATAAATATTGGCGGTTAAGGCAGCCATGTGACCTAGAGAAAGAAAATCGAGGGAAGTTAGGTCTTCATGTAGAGTGATGATTTGAGTGACATTCGAAGTTTTTTTTTTCTCTTGTAGTAGAAAAGAGTGAAGAACCTGGTAAGTTTGAGAAATTTCGCATTGGGTTAGTTGAAGTACTCGAGTTGTTTGATGATGAACGATTTGGTTGAGGAGGACGAGCAGGGCGAGGAGGTGGAAGGTGGGCTCGACGAGTAAGACGAAAGGGACGATGGCGCGGGACTGGCATGCTTTCGCCCGTGAAGATGATATCGTCGTCGTCGTCATCATCATCGTCGAGATCGACATCTTCATTGTCATCGTCGTTGTCGCCGTCCTCAGCGTGATCAAGATTCAGGTTCAGATTCTCGGCGCTGGGGTTGTTGTGGGTATCTTGGTTGTCATCTGATGTGAGGTCGATGACGTTTTCGGGGTGATGATGATGCTCTGGATGAGAGCCTAATGGGAGGATGGCTTGTTGACTGGTTGGGAAGGGTGGGTCCATGAAGCGAAGAAGACAATGTTGGATAGTTGTGAGCGAACGAAGGGACGGTCAAGAAGGCAACGGGGCTGACTCAGACTCCACCGTGGGCTCAATCGGACTTACCGGAATTGTACAGCCCAGCTCCCCGTTCCGCCGCCGATCGCAGTTGGGCGTGCGCATCAACTGAGCGGCGCAGGTGATGTGATGCGCTACATAAGATGATCGCCGTTTGGCTGCCGTCATATATAAACTTGCCGAACTTAACACCAAGTCCCGACGGGAGGCGAACAAAGTGGCCAACTGCTGCAGGCAAGGGGACTAGTGAAAATTGTGCTTCAAATCTTGCTAGGCTTACCATTAACTATCTGGATTCTCTATAAAGCCTTGACAGTATGATGGAAGAAGCCATTTTCAGTAAATAAGTCCCTTTGGCTCACTATCTTCCCAACAAGTTCTTTTTGGACTTCCAGGTAGTTTTCTTGACTTTGTTGCAAGATCAAAGTAGCCACTCAGAATCTACAGTGGCCATTGGCTCTAACTCAACAAAGTCCTCCCTGGTGAGAGGCGCGGCTCGCTGTGTGCCACTGCCGCGAGCGGGCAAAGCCCGCGACTCCCGCTGGGAGGGACTTAGGAATAAACTCTCTTTTTTGGCGGGAGCAGAAAGTCACAAATGGCTGGGACCATTTTTCTTAGCTTAATACTTCCTTCCCCTGCCTCACAGTTTGAGGATTCTAATGGATCATGTGGTCATTTCCCCCTACTCAAAACTGCCACATCACCTACGGGTGATTTTTAATACATTTTTGAAAAAGTCAAACATGGCATTTTGCTCTCAATGGATACGCCAGGATTGACCAGGATTAACCAAGTATCCACAAGGCCTCCTATCTTGTGAATCCGGTCAATACATCAACTTAATGGTTGATTGCTGTAAAGATTTCATCCAGCCAGTCGCCTCCTCGAGGTAGCTACATGAGTACCAACAATATCAAGGCAGATTTATGTTGGGATGCCGCTTGGAGAGGCTTCGGTGGTTGCTTGCATCGATTGGTAGCTTGCCTTTCGATCAGCTCCTTGAGGCTTTCATCGGTAGTGGTAGTCAGCTTCGACGGAACACCACTGGACATGGTTGCTCCACGGCTGTAGCTTCAAGACTATTACCCCGACTGATGAGGAAGGCTCATCGGTGAGGGTAAGGCATTACCCCGACCGATGAAGACGGCTCATTGGTCAGGGTAGGGCATCACCCTGACCGATGAGGCTTCTTCGTCGGCTAGGGTAACACCTTACCTCCACAGATGAGGAAGCTGCATCGGTCAGGGTGAGGTCTTACCCTGACCGATGAGCCTTCCTCATTGTACAAAATGCAGAATGATTTTCAAGTAAGTGTTTTTTTCTTTTTTTGGTTGGATTTTTTCTGGAGGCTCTTTTGGGCCTAGAGGGCTCAATTATTTGTTGTAGAAGAGCCGGGGACACGAAAATCTGCGCAAGATTGAAGGGTACAAGTGTATGTATTCAGGTTTTTTTTGTTGTTGTTTCCCGATTTTTAATAATTTTTCAAGTGTTTTTTACATTGAAAATCCATTCCGCTCCCGCCAACGCAGAGGACTTTATGCATAAGCCTCTCCTACGGAGAGCGTCCTGCAGGGCTGCCGGGGCTTTGCCCCGTGCCCTGGGACCCTCCGTATCGAGAGGCTTTGTTAAGCTAGCCATTGGCTCAAACATTCAATATGATATTAATGTGATGCTGAATAATAGCAGGATCAAGGTATTCAAGGTTTTTGGGTGCTTGTGGAAGAGTTGAAATTTGGGAAGCTACTGCCATGAAATTTCTTTTTGGGTAGCTCTTCTTCTTTCTTCTAGATTTTTTCAGGAGTTTTGGATAGAAATTAAGGAGAGGGTTGAATTTGAGTCTTGGCTTCTTCATTCAATTTTGGTTTCTTTGTAGAATCTTGTTGTTTTTCGAATTCCAAGTGCTTCTATTGAATCCATTCAAATCCAGATGGTCCCCTGTGTTATGTCTTCTGGTTCTTCTTACTTGGATGTCCATGGTTGACTTGAGATTCTTTAGGCAACTGGATGTCAACAATTTACACGCAACCTTCTAAAATCTTGTCAATAGAATCAAGCTGCAGTTGGAGTTGGGATGGGTTAAGGTCCTTAAGTTCCTTCTTTATCCAGTCAATATTCTGAGCCATAATATCTTCTTTTTTTGGTGGTCTATGGCCTTATTATATCCTGATTTCAGAGAATAAAAAACTTGATATCCAAAAAAGGCCAGAGACAAAAGAGGCAGCATAGAAAAAGATTGCAGCACATATGTTCAAAAGCCAGTGGGGGGACTCTTTGTGCTCCACCTTTGCTCCTTGATGAACCAATTCAGAGATCCACTACACACAAGGAATTCTGGTTTGTTTTGTATATATGGCAGTGATTACATTTTCCTAGAATAACAAGCTGCACAAACATAAGATAGTTTTTTTGAGAAGACTAAAGAACAAGTTTCAGCAACCTTTGCAACCTTTCCCAATCAAGAAGTGAAGAGCCTGTTAATATTAATATTATGAAGGGTCATTTTTTTTTGTTGGGTGGAATTGAGACTAATTTTGTGGAGTTAATGAGTTTGATAATTTCAGGACAAGTGGCTTGGGAGTTGAGGAGGTTTGTTTTGATATGGGAATGGGAAGCTTTTTGATAATCAAGTAAGTGATTCTTTTTTTAAAGCATTTGCAAATAATGGAGCAAGAGTTAGCCAAGTTTTTTAAACATATTTGATGAAATTGGTATTGTCAAGCGCTGAGAAACAAAGGAGAGCTGAGTAGAAATTGCCAGCAGTTGAAATTTTGATTAATTTATTACAGTGTTGAACTATTTTGAAAACTTTTCCAGAAATCTTGATTGGTTGAGAGCCATTGGAAAGGATGTTCTTCTCAATTTGACAGTTGAAAAGAAGGTGGATTTAATTTGAGAAAGTTTCTTCAATTGGATTCATAACAGCTAGTATGTAATTGGTGATTGAATCTTGAAGCGGATATATTTGGTTGGATTCTGGGAAGGTGGAAAGATATTATAGATCCCACAAGTTTCTTCCCATAGAAAAACAAAACACCATACTGAAGGATTTGATATTTCCACTGCTACCTGCAAAATGAAGGGGTGGAAATTTGTATTTGTTTGTCTTGTATGGGAGTGATCAAAAAACAAAATGGGGTTGAATACAAGAGACAGATTCAATCAAAGAATTGTGACAGAAAAACAAAGCCATGAGGGTGCCATCTCAGTTAATTTTTGTTTGAGTGGTGTATTTATAACAGCCTAGTTGTTGGTTCAGGTGAAAATGGGGCTAAGACCTTAAAGAGATTCTAATTTGACTTTGTGTTTTGCCACATAAATTGTACTCTTGGTGGCTAGTAGAGGTTTGTCTCCTTCTTTTCAAGTTTTCATGACTTGGAGGATTTCAAATGGCTGTAGGCCAGCTTCAGTTAGTTTCTTGACTTCAGAGTATTGCAATTTTTTGAGTCTTTGACTTTGGAAATGGGCATGGGTATCAGAAGATTGGTGATAGTTGTGATGAGGGGAGGTGCATTTGAAGGACGAGGTCTTTGTTGGGTTGTGGTAGTAGGCATCTTCTTGGAAGGGACAGCCAATGAGACAAGTGAACTGGGGATTTGGTCTTTTTTCTGTTTTGAGTAGGTTTTCCTAGATCAAGATTTCAAGAAGATGATGAAGAATGGGATGAAATGAGGCCCACCCACATTCATATCATCTGAAAGCCAAAATTTTTGTCTTTCAAGTTTGAAGCCTTTGTGAGGGATCCTTTTTGACCCCAATGTCATAGGTCTCATTGGCCTTGTTTGTCAGACAGTGATATATTCACGCAAAATAATCCAAATCGTTGTGACATCTGATCATGTTTTTGGTAGACCTGATCAGACATCACAAAGGATGCCAGACAAACATAAACCCATGTAACACCCGATTTGTACAATGTGCACCAACTGGAGCCCAAGCCACATAAACATGTTACACCCAGTAACATGATTCTCCTTCTAGAAACTCTACCACTTATAAATACATTGTTCTATCACAAATCTTGTGTTTTTTATAAGAATTATTATTGGATAACACTTTTCAAAAGAGAAACAAACATTAATCCAAGGGGGGATATCATTCTTTCATCTGTTTGTGTCTTTACTTACAGTGATCAACCCAATTTGACATTTCTTTTTTGTTGGATAAAATCACTGTTAAATGTGTGTGTATAAAGTTGAACAATTATGTATTTATATATACATTTTTTTTTTCTTCTTTTTTGTTGGGTCTCAAATCCCAAATAATTTTCTTTTATCTTTAAAAAATGGTGCCTGTTTGTAAGAAATAAGACGACAAGTTATTAAAAGTGTTTATTTATATACAAATATATTGTAGCAATGGACCAAATTATTTTCATATTATTATATTATTGTATTTATATATTATATCTGTGTGAATGTGTGTAAATGTAACAAGCTTTCTAAAAAAAAAACCAAATGTGTAAATAAGCAAAGCAAGCAAAAAAACAAAAAAAGTATACCCAAAGAAACAAGAAAAAGAAGACGAGAAACAAGTGTAAGGATGCAAAAGATATGTTATACAAGAGAGATCGAGCAGACCACACAAAAAAGTAAGAGTTGAAAAAAAAAAAAACCAAAGCCAAAGAGAAAAAGTAAGTAAGGTGTATTAAGAATGTGACAAGCGAAAATATATGTAGTATCGAGACTCGAAAAAAAGAATGAATGAATGAAAAGGACACCGCGCTTTTTTTTTAGGTCGTTGGTTAGTTGTTTGGCAGGATAGACGATAGGAGATAGAAGTCAAGAGAGAAAACCAAAAAAAAGAAAGAAAAAGAAGATGCGATGAAGATTTATAAATGTGAGAGCAACGAGGAGGTAAGAGAAAGGAGTACAAAGTTCCTTGTAGTAGGAGAGAGAGAGAGAAGAAGAAATTTAAAAGAGATAAGCAGGAGGGCCCTTGAGGGATTGATCGTAATCAGGAGGGGCACAGATCCAGGCATCACCATCGCCTACAAGGGACGGTTCAGCGGCCTCAACAGCTCTGCGCATGTCTTCAGCCTCTTCTCTGCGTCTGCGATCGTCGTCGGATTCGGGCTCGGCAGGGCCAGATGAGCCAGACTCACCAGAGTCCATTCGACTGCCGTTCGAGCGTCGGTCGGCTTCGGGGAAGAGGAAGCAGGACAGGTTGGGCTCGGCCACTGAGCCTATGATGATCGGGCATCGGAGCGTGCGGATCTTTCCCGGGAACGCCGGCGGGGGTAGGGGCATCGAGCCGCTGGCCGATCGGTAGTGGCCACTTAAGCGGGATGACAGGGCGCGTGGTACAGGCACTCCCGCCGAGGTCGAAGGGAGGTTGAGCGGCAAAGAGTGTTGCACTCGGTGACCCATCGAGTGCGAGGTCGGTGTCGCGTTCGAGGCTGGGAAGGGGTTGGTAATGCTCACGCCGGATGCAGTCTGTCTTGGCACAGAAGCCTTGGTGAAGGTGTGCGGCGCAGGAATGACAAAGTCGTCGCCAGCAGCCATCTTGACTTGCTGGAGAGTGTCGTGGAGGACACCAGTAGCCTGTGCGTGTTCGGGCACTCGGGCAAACCCAATCTCAATGGCAATCGAGAAACGAGTAGACACGTGCAAATGACGACCGTACTCCTTCTCAACTGGCGACCGGCGACGGAAGGCGGGTGCAAACCATGAAGATCCTGAGACAGGGTGGTGGTCAATCGTCGGCGCCTCTGATGGCTCAAGCTCGAGGGAGGTCGAATACCCATGCGCCCAGCCAACTTCTCCGTCATTCAACAGTGGAATCGATAAGTCTCGGATCAAAACCTCACACTCTTCAAGCGGATTGGCATTGGGTCGTAAGTGGTATGGGACATAGCTGTCAAATAACAATAAAAAACATCAGATATTGGAGATCGGCCAAGAGCAGATAAATAACGACTTACCCCCATCGTGAGCAGATTTCCTTCTCCTCTTTCAAGTGCTTTTCCAATAAGACTTCTTCTGGTATAAGATATTCACTGGCCTCAGTCAGCCAATCATTTTTGCTGTCACGGACATAAATAGAGCGAATCAAGCTGATACGAATGTACAGATCAGTGGGGACAATAGGTCGATCAATAATAGAGAGGGTGACAGGAATCGATGCTTGAGATGCCGGGCTGAATGAGGACGAGGGGAGAGAGGGGATGACGATGTGAGTGGCGGTAGAGGCAGCTATGGCAGCGGCTGTTGCCTGGGGGCCATGCATCTGTGCAGTGACAGCCGCAATGGAGCGTTTGCGGTTGACAGGGGGTGGCATGCCGTTCGCACCAGGATGACCAATAACACGTTTGAAGCCCTCCCACATTCCGTTCCAAGGGTTAGAGCCGCTGAAAGAACGGTCCTCCCATACCAACCGGGGCAGCTTAGGCGAACCAGTGGGAAGTGTGGATGGCAGGATATCAAATGGAGCGGTGAAGACTTTGCAGTGAACGGGTTGGCCCGTAAGCGGATCGGTGGCCTTAGACCAAACGGCCAAGGACATGGTATAGGTAATTCTGAAGTGGTCAGACCTGAATGAAGGTGGTCTGAAAAAAAATACAAGATGTCAGCACAATAAAGTAGATAAAGACTGCAACAATAAGGCGATTTGAAGAACACTTACAATCTATCTGAAGCAGGAATCTTCATGCTCAGGGGTAAAATGTAGGTTCCCGGAGGAAGAACAGCTTGGCCATCGAGTTGATTGAGAGAAACACCACTTAAGGTTTGAGTGGCAAACTCGGCGTCAGCCTTCCAGGTTTCAAGTCCGTGACTAAGGTCAGTGACAAAGTCGACCACGACACGCTGGGTTTTCCATTTTTTGACATTGGTGCGAGAGTCTCTTGCTTGTCGACCAGTCTTTCGATCCACCACAGGCACGCCGACGACACCGGTGACACCAAGAGTCATACCCCCGATCAAGGAAAGAGGGAAGCCGCCAATCTGAGGGGATTGTCGGGAGTGAACCTTCAACTGAGGAGAGAAGCCTACTCGTTGGAGAGGGAAGAACGCAGGAGGGGCTGTGCAATCGTGCTCGGACTCGGGGTAGCTCATCTGGGGACGATAGATGGCACCACTAAAGGCAACAGACAGACTGAATGAGGTTTGGTCCCATTGATTGGATGGAGTGAGCTGAGAGGTGAGTGGCTGATGAGTCGAGAGTAATGGAGCAACAGCAGGATCTTCGGTAGTCGAATCATGGACGGCTTGTTGATCGGTGGATTCTTGAAGCGGGTTGAGGTCTTCAAGGGCGGGTGGAGTAGAAGAAGATCTCGTATGAGAGATAGCCGGGGCGGGAGAGGAAGGTGGAGGAGTGGTGGAAGGGCCAAAACAAGAACCGGATGGCGAGGTGGGAACGAGTCCGTTGAGAGGTGAGAGGGAGTAAGGATGTTGTGGGGTGGAGCTGAGGAAAGAAGTTTTGATGGAAGGATCTCTGGGTGAAATCGGATGAGAGTTTTCTAGCCAGCTAGCCGAGCTCGGACGACAGCCATCATCGACCGGGAGGGAGTCGCAGTTGGGCGATTGTGGGGCGCGGGAGGAGTGGGAGATTGAGGAGGATTGAATATCGGAGGCCTGAGAGTCCCAGTATTCGCCGTTCGAGTTGGCGGCGGAGGTAAACGTAGCGGAAGAGCGGGGTGAGAAGCAGGCAGTAGCAGATTGAGGGCCGAAAGAGTTCATCTTTTGACCGATGGATTGCATCCTAGTCGATGCAAGCTGCTGAAGAAGGAAGTCTAGGGCAGTCCAAAGGATATGGAACGTAGTAGAGATGCGTTGGACCAGCAAGCAGAATCAAGTTTCAAGATATAAAGATATGTCTACAATGGAAAGGCAGAGAGCGCAACAAAGAAGAATAAGGTATTACAGGATGGTGATCAAATCAATCAATCAATCGGCGAAATAGCAAGTGCTTGAATAGGAGTGTAGTGGGTGTAACAGTCGAAGAGCTGGAGGATGGAGAGCAGGGCGGGTGGGTGGGGCAAGGGTATATGTATCACTCCAGTCAGTCAGTGTTATGGCCCAGAGACTGAGTGCGCCGAGTTCCCAGACGATGAGAAGAGGTGGACGGAGGAGCCGCTGGAGTGGGCAGGCTGGGCCGGATTGGCTCAAGCCAGTCAGTCCAGCAGCAGCTGCCGTTGGGAAGGACAACGACATCAGCAACGAAACCGATGCACTCTATCCGTCGTCAAGCCAGTCACCCTCTCAACTGGCAACCGGTGATCGTCGGTCTAGTTGTATTTCGCTATACAACAAATTCTCTTGATCTTCTCAATCCCTGTCAGCTGGGGAATCTGATTGCCAAAAAGAATAAGCTCTAAAAAAGTGCCTGGTTGCTTAGATAAAATTCTCTGTCCACATGGCGGACTCTTTTGTTGGCAGAATCGTCTGTGCTTACCCGTATAGCCGCTTCATTGTCGCAGTGCATGATGCCAGTGAAGGATTTCTTGAGGACATCGGACAGGAGATGTCTTACCCACAAGACTTGCCGTGTTCCTATCCCCAGTGCCATGTACTCAGCCTGACAGGTGGACACCACTATCGTCGCAAAACGCCTTGAGGTCCACAGTATCAGACATCCGTAGAAGGAAACCAGGATGCCATAAGTGGACTTGGCAAACTCACCTCCCCATGAGGCATCGCAGTAGCACTTGAGCAGTTTGTCTGAACCTACAGGATTAAGATGTAACTTGACATTCTTTGAGTTGGCTAGGTATCCAATTAAGTGTTTTACTCCCTTTCAATGGTTGACACCAGGTGCAGCTGAAAAACGAGCCAGCAAGTTTACTGCAAAACAAATATCCAGTCTGCTCCCCACTGCCAGGTAGCTGAGAGGTACTCTGTGGAGGGCAAGCTATCTCCAGTGGGATCTGTGATTAGTTCTAGTGAAGGTGCAAGGGGAGTATGACAGACAGAATTGTTGTCCCAGTGGTCTTCGAGGATGCTTGTAATCAGTTTAGTTTGGGAAAGTTGAAACCCTGACCTACTGCGCCTGATATCTAGGCCAACAATGGAGTCGATGCCATCAGCCCATTTGATCTTTAACAGACCCTTGAGTCCTTCCTCCAGCTCTCTGAGAAGCACCTCTGAAGATCCTGTCACGATTCCGTAATCGACATGGACCCACACCATGCTGTTTGATTGTGTACAGGCTGGCCTCGTACCCCAGCCCCTTGAGAACGCCCTTCAGGTGGAGCCACCAGCACCGCGCCGCCTGTTTGGTGCTGTACAGTGCTTTGTGGAGTAAGAGCGCCTCTCCAGATTGTACGTCCATTCCCTCGGGGGCCTCAACCCAGACCTCTTTGTCTATGGGTGCGTTCAGGTAGGCCGCTACAAAATCAAAAGAGTAAACTTTCCAGTCGAAATGTGCCTCTAATGTGAGTATAAGCCACATGGAAACAAAAGGGGTTGTTGGGGCAAAAGTAGCCAGGTAGTCCAGACCAACTACTTGGGTGAATCCTTTTGCCACATATTGTGCCTTGTGTCGGATGGTCTCTCCTGACTCGTTTGTCTTCTCCGCAAAAACCCAGTGGCCCTTCCACGGCTTCCTGTTAGGAGGGACCGTTTTCACCGACTACACCTTCATCATGCTCAGATTGTTGAGTTCTTCATCAATTGCTGCCTTCCAGCGTGGCCACACTGACGACTTCTGTGCCTGCTTGAAAGTTTTCGGGACCCTAGTCACAAAAAATGTGCAGTCAACAATCAGTTCCTTTTCCTTGAATTTTACCTCATCTGTGATATCTCCAAGTTCCATCCGGTTGATGATGTAAGAGACATCAGATTTCCGTGGAGTGCAGGGCTGCTCGTCACCTTCTGCCGCTGGTGCATCACCATGTGACTGTATCCGCAGAGCTTTTGGCGGCTTATTGGGCCAGTCAACCATCCCTGGCACGATAAGTTGATTTGTTCCCTTGACGAGGAAGACCCAACCCTTACTGTCATCACAGTGGGCGACAACTCTGCCTTTGAGGGCTCTCTTGTCAAGTTTGCGTCACTTTTCTGATGGAACGTGCAGAAAACCGCGCTGGCCAAAGATCTTCGACCTGTCACAGGATGGTTTGTGACCGTAGAAAGCTTCAAGAGGAGAGATCAGTCCGCTTCTTTTGTTAGGAATGGTGTTCAACACATCACAGGCCCATAGGAAACTGAAACCCCAGAAGGCTTTCCCCATACTGCTGTCGACCAGAATGGTCCGGCCCATGTCTGCCACTGTGTGGTCAAAACATTCTATTGCCCCATTTTGATAATGGTGATAAGGTAAAGCTCGTTCAGCTTTGATACCCTTGGTCCGTAGAAACTCTGCCAGATTGTTGCTAGAGAACTCCCCGCCATTGTCAGTCCTCAGAATTTTTACTTGCATACCAGTTTGTCTTTCCCACCGCGCTTTTGTTTCCATGAGGAGGGCCTCCGTTTGATCCTTGTTCACGAGCACCTTGGCTTCACTAAACACAGTGGCCAGGTCTCTGATGGTGAGTAGAAATCGACTTTTGTTGAAGGTTTTGACATCAAACGTCCCTACAATGTCAGAGGAAACAACACCAAGTTTGGCTACTGGCCTGTCTGAACTAGTTAGCTTGTTAGATTGTAAGCTCTTGCTTTTTGCACAGACCCCACACTTAACATCACCTTTAGGTAAGGTGGAAGGAAGGCTCATGCACAGTTTTTCCTGTATAATCTGCCGGATTCGCCGCATGCTTGTGTGATCAAACAACCTGTGATAATATAGAAGAACATGTTTGTCTTTACTAAGGCTGTCAGTTATAACACAACTTTTCTCATTCTCGTCAATATTGAGTGGCGTAACAAAAGGTTGTTGCCTCATTTTCACACGAGTATCAGTGGATGGGGGGCATACTGGTATAGGGTGTTTCATATTTTGGACAGGATATGGCATAGCATGGAGAGAGGAAACAGGGGAGGGTAGGATAGGACGAGGGAAGGTCCAACGATTTTGTGACAGTACAAAAGGGCATTGGAACACAAGTTTGTTGTTCTTCGAGTACGTGTTAAAGCAGTCCTGTGCCACGTCATACACAAATTAAGCGTCAGCTTTGTGCAGCGCAGCTAAAGAAATGAGAGTGGATCATGCCAGCTCACAATAAAGTACGCCGTGGATAGTAACTTGTTGGTTATCAGCCCCACTGAAGGTTAGATAGCCTTCACCAGTGATATAAGCAGGGTTTCCGGAGGTAGCAACTTTTAAAGGAATGGGGGAAGCAAAATGATGGAAATTAGAAATTAGGTTGAAATTTCCACACAAGTGGTGGGACGCACCAGAGTCCACAATGGGTACATCATCAGACACCCCTGACTCAACATTTCCAAAGTGTATGTTGGCAAGGTCGTTGGTCACTTTGCCTAATTCCACCATTTGGGCCGAAGACTCCTCCATACCAGGGTGAACAGCAGCCTCATTTGTGGTGGGCTGCGGTCGGCAGGAGTGTGTGTCACTCTGTGCACCGCTGCGTTGAGGTTGGTATGAGTCAGCTGGTCTGGCAGGATTGTTTGCAGGGGGAGTTTCGGACCCAGATGCGTCTGGGGGTAGACACCGACAAAACTGGGTGGTGTCACAATTGGGTAGAATGACTGGAAACCTGTCGGGCATGGTGGGGCAAGTTGTATCGGTTGCCTGCTGCCGGCATTCTGAACTAGTTTCTGGTGGTGTTTGGTCGCTGGCGGAGCAGGCAGTCTCAAAGCAGATGCTCGGGGGATCAGCACTGCCAGCATAAGCCCGCTTGCATTGCGTAGAAGTCATGTGCATCCGGTATGTTGTCTGGATGCGCTTCCGGATGTGCGAACTGAGGGAGGGGAAGATCAGGATGAACCGTTTCTGTCCGCATCGCTAGAGGTTGTGGCGAATTAGCCGGAGGCGGTGTGGATTGATGAGCTTGTTGCCTGCAAATCATATTAATCAGCCTGATCATAGCCTCAAATCTCATGGGAGGATCTTCAGCAGTGGCCAACTGA
This sequence comes from Puccinia horiana, assembly GCA_001624995.1. NCBI lineage: Eukaryota > Fungi > Basidiomycota > Pucciniomycetes > Pucciniales > Pucciniaceae > Puccinia > Puccinia horiana. Next base: position 1,115,984 of record LWDY01000014.1, read on the forward strand.
TAGTCAAGTTCTACCCGGCAGTTGAATTCTTCTTGTAAGGCAGGTTCCGACACTAGTGAGTTTCACAACGAGAGACTGGCCCAGTGATCCCATGTGAACGGCATTTGGATGGCTTCCATCTCGCTGAGGATGTCGTTCATTGCTGTGGAGACAGTGGCCGCTGAAGTGTAGTCACTAGCGTTGAAGGAAATGAACTGCCGATACAAGTTGAACTGGGGCGTCTGGCTGACATAGTGAAAACGAGTACACAGATCATTCCACATCTTGTGGGCAGTATTGTACTGGGCTGTGCTTCATCGGAGTGACTTTGACAGAGAGTTCAGAAGGATGGACCGGGCAATCTGTTTGTGCAAAGGGGTTCCACGAGGCCGATGGAAGTAGAAAGGAATTGCAACAGCATCCCTCATACGCTTGTCAATGAAGTTGGCGCCATCTGGTAGGAGGAGGTCATCTTCACAAATTTGGCCGGTAACCGCATTGATGATGGCAGTGGCAGTCCTGTCAAGCTCAAGTTGCGCAAGTTGTGCTGTTGCTGCTGGGGCGGTACCGGTATTGAGGTGAGGTGGGCCCTCTCTGGCGGCTCCACAAGCAGTTTCTCATGTTGGGGGTTTGTCGCGCAGGTTGCCATTGCTTCCTCGAGGAGTGGTAGTTTCTCGAGATCGACGGTGTTCTGAGTGTTGTCAATGAGTAGAGGAACCGGCCACGGGGGTGTTGGAGTTGGAAGCGGTCAGGGTGGCGGGGGACAATGTGACCAGGGGATTGGACATGGCGTGTGTGGAAGGGGAAAGGATAGATACGAGGGTGAAAACAAATAGAAGGATAGGGAGGAATGGAAAAACTTAGAGGTAGTGTAGGAACAGAAAGGAAAACTGAGATAGTTATAAAGATGAGGATTTTTTTTTTTTTAAGAGGGGAAATTTTGTTGAAAGAGGACAAAAGGTAGAAACGGGAGAGAGAAGGAAAAAAAATGTTGAAAGACAGAGACACAAGAATAACACCGATGGCCGAGCGGAACCACACGTGAACTTATTGCCTGTTCAGCCCCTACACCCAGCATCCCAGGTGAGGATATACAAACAGAGTGCGACTCCGATGTAGCTTAATCAGCAGAAAAAGTATTTACGATCTAGGTTGTAGAGGAGATGTTGGTGTGGATGTTTGGAAAGAGTATGAGATGATGAATAGTCAGGCCAATTATGCCCTATGTTGGGTTACCTTCGAAAACACTTGTTTATTTGAGTGATAATTGATGTAAGGAAGATAGCGAGACAACTTTAAGAGTTCATAACCTAATGGAATGAAATGGTTTAGAAACAGATGATCTAGATTTCAATGTATATCTCGGAGTCTCAAACTATATACATGTATTCTAGAGGGGTCTAGGTGAGCTTTCTCTGTAACCCCAAACTGGGTTACAACAGCTCCATCAAGGTTGCATGAAGCCTATGTGGTAGCCTACCTTGTGCCTCGATGGGCCTTGCGCGCGAGTCTTACAGTCACTCGGCTAGTCCTCCACAGCACACCACCCGCACCCGCCTTTCCCATGTGCAACACCTTCAGTGAAAGGTGTAGTATGCTTCAACTGAGTAGATGTACATGCTTATAACACAAATGAATAATGGATATCCCCCCCAATAATGGACATCACCCCAATAAAGTATATCCGGCCAATGGCCGAGCTGTTAACAGCCAAGTCCAGCTCCAACCACGAGACCGACTGGCGTCATCAACCTCAGAGTCAATCTGGATCAAAAAAGAGAGTACGTCCTCAATTTTTCTCCTCCTTCCTATAGTACCTTCCAAACAATGACCCTTGGATTTTCATTTCAGAAGCAATGTCCCCCCATAGTCAAAATATCCGCAACTGGCTGAATCTTTCCATTACGACTGGATCATCTCAACAGCATCGAACACGAAGGCGACTTACCCAATGGGATATTGCCAAACAGACTCGGTTTGATGAATCAACTGGTGCTGGTCGCCAGGTATGTGCTATTCCTGGTCCCCCCGTCAGACTGTACATCCACTACCTCTCAAATTAAATCAAGCTCCCAAAGACCAAGCCATTATCGGGGACTACTTGGCCCGTGATTTTGAACCGCAGCACTACCAGCAAGGTGAGAACGACCCAAACCTTTGGTATCCTGCAAGGTTTAATTGGCTACGTCGTCACACGGAGAATCAAGATAAAATCAGTCAACAATGGTCGGAACTCGAACCGCGAGCTATAACAACCTTCCTTATATGTCAAGAAGAAACTCGGAACTGGACTTCTATCGACAATGATGTATTTGGATCTCTCCTTGAGAACTGTAGATGCTCAGCAAGCAAGATCCATAAACGCAAAGTTGATCTCTTGGATCTTATAGGTGATTTCATTTTTCCTGTCTCATTTGCATAGGCTCTTGTAACTAACCCTTCATTGCTCATGAAGAACGCCCCGTTACCTTTTGTAAGTGTACCCCTGATGTAATCCATCTGATCCATTGTGGTTAACTTGCATCCTCCTCCAATACACCCCAAACAGCCTTCTCGGTTTGACTCCTTCAATTCCACCACTCCATGTGGCAACCTTTGGCCATATCTTCAATGGCTTTTATTAAAGGTCTCTCGGTGTTCTTGGATACCCACACCCGCCGGCCAATGTTCTTGTGCAGCCAGCACTTCAGAAAACGGGACCTTCAAACCCCCTTTGGCTTTGCGGTCGACTTATTCTCTCGGATATTGGTGAATCAAAGAAAAATCCTCAAACAATCAATCCAACTCACAACGGCAGACGTTTGGGCAGATAAGTGTACTCAATGTTTTGGACCCCCAATCAATGAAATCAAATCAGATCTGAGTGAGCCGGACTTCATTGTTTCATTAGATGGCAACTTTCAGCAACACCAGCAAAGACAACCTGCACGAGACACAATATCCCCTCGAAGATTCTACCTGACTCTCAGGCGATAGAAGAATCCGAGTCTTTGGCCCATGGTATTGATGTAAGCTTTTGGCTGGTATCACGATAGATTGATTACATATGGCTGACATGTAGAGCAACTAGCCACCATGTTCCGATTCACATGAGGCAGCTAATGATAGTCGACATGGGATAAGTGCGACGACAGCGGGCTCTTTGCGAGCGCCTGTCTCCATGATGCACCTTTAATATTTGTCAACATTTACAAGTCCGGTGAAAAGTCAGTATAATTTGTATATCCTTTCTTTCTTGTGGTTTTTCTCACAGCTAAACTAATCCCCTGCATAGATTGTTCTATCCGGTATCTATCCTCCGCCACATACTCATCGACTTCCCTGCCCACCATGTTGGAGTCTTATACAATCTTGGGTGTCACCTTGAGACCCATCTGAAGAAGGTAAGCTACTAACAAACTGTTTTTTTCATGGTAACATACAACCGGTCTAGCATAAAGAGTAGTCAGTTATTAACTGGATAGCGGCGGCTTTTATCGGATAGGATTGATGAGCTCCAATTTGGAACATCAGTCTTTCATGCATATGTGCATGAATGAGCTTGTCAGGTAAAATACAATGCTCAATTCAACACTTGGTGGGGGTTGTCCGATGGCAAAGGCCTCAAGCGGCTTTGGTCATATCTTTCCCCGCTTATTTCTCAGCTCCGTGTCACAACACGTTTACATCAACTCAACAGAATTCAGGCCCTTGCCGAATACCAATCGGGTCATCTTTTGTTGAAGACAGGTAAGTCTTCAACTGTTTAGTCTTACTCATCTAGGACTGACCAAACCTCAGCGGATTGGCTTTCAAAAAAACTTAAACATGCCATGGAAGTATCCAACTCTGCTAAGGTTGCTCTCAATGAAATCTACCGGCAAAGGAATATGTATTCCTCAAACCAACCAGAGAACTTCACATCCGCCTTCCTCGACAAACAATGGCAGCTCGAAAATTAATACCACCACAGTACTAATAATACCGTGAAGAACACTTGACTTGAACTCTGTCGACTGCTTTGTTTGCAACAAGAACTTGAGGATTCTTGGTGAGAGTTTTCTGAGTCTTTGAGCCGCCAACCAATCAATTCTGATCCCTTGGAACTACATACACAGGAGTACAATGGCAATGACCCCCGAGCAGGCGCTTTCTCGGGCCACAGCCACTGGAGTACTCAACCGGAAACTTAGTGAGATTTTCAAAAGGGTTGGGAACTACTTTCTCACCCAGAACCTTACAAGTGAGTTTATCATTCTTACTGACCAAAAGCCAAATACATGACCTTTCAATAACATGCTGATATGATATTCTTCACCGAACCTTTGACCAACCTCCCACAGGGCATGAAAGTGAACTGTTACTCAAAGTCTGGTACTACAAGAGTGAGGTCTGACGCCGATTCTTGGCTTTGATCGAGGAGAAGCAACCCCTGCTGATGGTTTGCCGGCCAGGCGACAGCACAACCATCGGTATGTGCACCGTGCTTGGTAGGACTACTCTTGCCACCCAAGGGCAGGGACTCGCGGCCAGAAGAGACTCATGGAATCCCTCCGGAAACATGCTGACAAGCTTAGAACTGTTCTCGCCAATTATAATACCCATGTCCGAGGATTTGTTTGAGCATGCCCCAATCGCCCTCGCCCGCCTGAGATGGAATACACAGAACTTCTTGCCTTACAATCTGACAATCCATTCTGGAACGATGGTACGTTTACACATGCCAATGAGGCATGGGCTGTAGATCGATCTACTCAACAAGGGATCCGTCAATTGGCATACTACAAAACATCAATTGAAGAGGTTCGGTGGTTAGGATGGGAAGTAAGACGCGCAATGTGCTGGGCTGTTGATCGGCACATACAATTAAAGAGGTGCCTGGGGATGGTGTTTGAATTATCACGTCAATCTGGAGAAGACTCTGTTGTTCCTCCTGCTATCCAGGTCTTGCTTGATAGTACTCACCTCAGTCCGATTCAATCGGGGTCGGAAAAGCTCAAAGTTGAAAAGGTTGTATTACATGCAGCATTCATCAACCACCTCGACATACAGATGACTTGGCATCCAAAAATCTCCCATGTCCATCTCGATACTAGATCCCAAATTGGTGACGGCAGAATTCTGACGGCCTGCAACAAACAGCTTAGTTTTGTACATAGCTATCATCGCGTTGGCCTGCTATCGGGCATTCCAGGGGATTTTAGGTGATGATGATGTGTCTATACCTGATGAAGAAGAGCTGGAAGGGTTACATGATGGAGAAACTTTTGGAATCCCTGATCCTGTTGCATCTGAAGACGACGAACTAGAAGATGCGCCTGGCGAAGAAAAAGAGCTGGAGCAAGAGCAAATGGAAGATTTCAATGCCAACAATCTGCTGATGTATTCAAGCAATGAAGTTTTGCTGTAGATTATAATGACCTGTGATTGAAATGTTGTATGAATCTTGAATTTTGGACTTGTTGACTGGGTGTTGATGCAGTGTACAATGTAGTTTAAAACAAAAAAAAGAAATTAATTAACTTATATTTGCATGCTTTGTAAGATTGCAAACTCAACCCCCTCAAAATACAACTTGGATGAGTTTCCAAAATACAACTTGGATGAGTGATTGAAACACATGGTCCAACACACTGTTGCAGCATTTCTAAAGCATGATTTGATTGGGTTTTTGACCCATAAATTTATTTGATTGGGGGGTTTGCCCATAAACTTATTTATTTCTCATGTATTGGTAAATACTATGCCTCTTGATATATGAGTTGTATATATATTAGTGATATTTATATTGATAAACGGGTTGTATGTATATTGATAAAGAAGAGGTAAGTATTATATTGGTGTTATCTTGATAAGTGATTTCTATATAAGTAATTGATAAGTGATAGTTATACTGAGAATTGACATTTATACTGATAAGAGATTTGATAAGTGACATTTATATTGAAAACTGATATTTATATTGATAACTGATATTTATATCAATGAGTGATAGTTTTATTGATAAGTGATATTTATATCAATGAGTGATAGTTTTATTGATAAGTGATATTGGAATTGATTTGTATACTGATAAGTGATAAGTAAAATTATACTGATAAGTGATAAGTAAAATTATACTGATAAGTGACTGATACTCAAATATTTTGATTTGTATAATGATAAGTGATATTTATACTGATAATCCATATTAATATTGATTTGTATTCTGATGAAATTATGTTGATTTGTATATTGGTAGGTGTGTATATTGGTGAGTGATAATTATATTGATAAGTGATATCAATCTTGATAAGTGACATTAATATTTTATACTGATAAGTGATTTGATAAGTGACATAAATATTGATAACTGATATTTATATCATAACTGTTATTTATATCAATGAGTGATAGTGTCAGCCAGGTACTATTCAGAGCTAGTCTGACTAGCAATATAAAAACATAAAAACATAATAAATATTATTTGAGGGCACTGTAAAAACCCCTGTTTACAGGCCCCTCCTAAAAATAATATTTAAATAAAAAACATACAAATAAAAGATTAAACAAAACCTTTGTATTAATAATTTATCTACAAATCAGTTGTAACTTCTTCACCCTTGGAAAAAGTTTGAATATTATCTCATATTCTTCATTTTCAAGTAATATAACCTAGGTTTTCTCACTGACACTACCCTCTAAATATGATCCCTTCATGTACTTTGCTGATTCTCAACAGACCTCAAAAGAGCACAGATTACAACCACATTACATATGAATATTCAATGAATATGAATATTCATAGTTCAAATGGTTCCAGATAACCGTGAAAATACTCTCAATAAGTTTGAGAACTTCCCCATGTGCCTTACTCACTTGCCCACATGATTAGTACATATTTATATTAAGAAGTATTTGAATTACTACAGTTACCACACATGTACAATTTAAATAGTAACTGTAATGAATTCAAATAGAGGTTCACAGAGCGTCAGAAGAAGATTTAGTAAACTTCTGATTGATGTAGCTTGAGAACTACAACTCTATGGTAGTTCAATCAAATGTACTAAGAGTATTAAAAAGCAGCTAATCAATTACTTTTGTAGAGCTCTGATAGCTATAAAGAAAAATTATATATAAAAATAGCTCTTTTTGACGGCTAGAAAATCATCAGTTTTCCCCCCCAGCAATTATTATAATCTTATTGTCCCTTATTTTAGTACTTCCCTACCAAAATTGGCCATAAAATTACAACCATTGTTTGAACAACTGCTTCTCTAACCCCAATCCCACTCTCACAAATCATTTCTGAGTGCCCAAATACTTAAATTACTCTTCCTGAAGATTGATTTATTCCCCATATCTTTAAAATTGAGTCATAATTCTTCTATCCTCAGCCATTTGTGCGCTTTCCTACTCTAAGGAATAGAAATCAGGTACCCAAAATACCCCCTGTACCCACAGGTCCTGATACTGAGGGAACCGTAAAAACCCCTGCTTGCAGACCCCTCATAACAAATAATATTTATATTATTTTATTTCTCTCTTCTGCACGCATTAAATTACTTAAAATTTAAATCTTACAGAGATTACATGCCTGTAACTCCTCCCTTATCACCCTGCACCACGTGTAGCTAGAATATTTTAAGCTCTTGGAATAACGTAGGCTGACAGATAGTCATATTGGTAAGTGATATTAAAATTGATTTGTATTTTGATAAGTGATAGTTAGTTATACCAATAAGTGATAAGTAAAATTATACTGATAAGTGATACTCAAATATTTTGATTTGTATATTGATAAGTGAGTGATATTTATACTGATAATCAATATTAATGTTGATTTGTATTCTGATAAAATAATATTTATTTGTACATTGGTATGTATAGTGGTGAGTGATAATTATATTGATAAGTGATATTGATCTTGATAAGTGACATTAACATTGATAAGTGATATAAGTGATATTTACATTGATTTGTATATTGAGATAAGTGATATTTAAACTGCTAAGTGATATTAATATTAATAAGTAATATTAACATTGATAAGTGATATTTATTATCCTGCTAAGAGAAATTTGTATTGTTGAATAACATTAACATCAATTTGTATTTTTAAGTAACATTATTAACATGAATATAGTAACATTATTAACATGAATAAAGTAACATTATTAACATTAATAAAGTACTTGTTATACCGACAAGTGATTATATTAATACGTGAAATCAATGTTGATAAGTGATTTTTATATATTTACATTGATTTGTATTTGTATGTGGTAAGTGATATTTACATCAATTTGAATATTGATATTAAGATAAGTTTAAGAATGAGTTAAGATCAGTTTAAGATAGATAAGTGATATTTTATTACAGATATTTGTTACACTGCTAAGTGAATTATCCAAGTATATTAAAGGCACATTTTCAGGCTTTTTAGGTCTGAGGTTTGGCCTTTTTAGGAGGGGGAGCGCAAATGCTGCCCCCTATTCCAGTTGGTTCAGCCTCAGTCTGTGGACATGAGGGTTCACCTGAGTTCCCCCTCCCCGGGTGTCAAGCACTGGTTGGATGGAGGGGTGGCAGGTAAACGAGCACCTTATATAGTAAAATCATAGTTTTCATGTCCTCTATCCAGAGCGATAAGGATCTCCTCATCAAGCAGGATACAGTTCGCACCCAGCCCAACAAGTGCCTCGTCGGTTTAGGTACAAGCCATACACCGTCCCAGAACAATGAGGGGTTCCTCATCGGCCTGGGTACGGCTTGGACCCAGACCGATGAGGCTCTGATCGGCCTGTACCACACCGATGAGGGTCTCATCGGCTTGGGTACGGCCTGTACCCAGACCAATGAGGGTCTTCTCATTGGCCTGGGTACGGCTTGTACCGATACCCCAAAAACTGATGAGGGTCTCCTCAATGGTTTGGGTACTGCGTGTATCCCCTCCCTTCTGGACCGACTGGGTCACCTAGGTAGTAGACGAGAGAACTCTCTCCATTCCCTCCAGACCGAACGGTCCCCAAGGGAATGAAAGAGCGTACACTCTTATCCATTCCCTCCAGGACCGAGGGGAATGGAAGAGCGTAGACTCTTATCCATTCCCTTCAGGACTGACCAGGACCGAGGGAAATGGAAGAGCTGAGGCCCCAATTATAAACCTGTTTTTGATTTGATTTTGTAACTTACTTGAGTCAACAATACAGCAGTAGAAATAAATTGAAATTAAAAACCAAACACATTTCGAAACCGGTTCAAAACGTATGTACAATTGTAAACATACTAAGAATTCCCGCAAAAACGGCCGCCCAACCACTAATGTTGCCTCTGACACGAACAATCTTCAACCTTTGGGGCCGGCAAACAGCCTCATCATCCAACCAATCGGCCTTGCCAGAGCTTGGCCGATGAAGCGTTCATTGGCCGACAAAGTGTTCATCCGCCATGCCAGAGCTTGGCCGATGAATGCTTTATCGGCCATGCCAGAGCTTGGCCGACAAAGCATTCATCGGCCAAGCTCTGGCATGGTCGATAAAGCTTCATTCATCTCGGTTTTGGACAGACAGGACAACCCGGACCTGGCCAGACTGTACCTGCCACAGTAAGCGACTCAACAATACACAGTAAAGCGACTCAACTATACAGCTCCCAAACGGTGTTGGGGAGCTGGGAGTTCCTGTAATTGCCGAGTTAATCGTAAAATAAATAAAAAAAACCATTTTCAAACCGACCCTTAGGGGTGGTTTGAGAGGATTTCAAATTTCAAAAACAAATAAAAATTAGATTGGGAGTAAAACTCAAAATCTATCTCAAAAGCTTTTCAAAACGCTTGATAATTGGTGCCTTATCCATTCCCTCCAGGACCGACCGGTCCCAAAGGGAATGGAAGAGAGTATACACTCTTCCATTCCCTTTAGGAACGACCGCCTCCAAAGGGAATGAAAGAGAGTAGAAACTCTTCCGTTCCCTTTAGGAACGACCGGTACCAAAGGGAGTGGAAAAGAGTATTCTCTCTTTGATTCCCTTTGGAATCCATCGGTCAGCACCAGTCACAAAAGGAATGGGAGAGAGTATAATCTATTCGATTCCCTTTAGGACCCACCTATTCCAAAGGGAATGGAAGAGAGTATACTCTCTTTGATTCCCTTTAGGACACACCAATCCCAAAGGGAAAGGAAGAGAGTATACCCTCTTCGATTCCCTTTAGGACCCACCGGTCCCAAAGCGAATCAAATAAAGTGTACTGTCTTCCATGCTCTCTAGGACCAACTCGTCCCAAAGGGGTGGAAGATACTTTCTTCGATTCCCTTTGGGTCGAGTTGGACCTGGGAGGAATGGAAGAGTGTATACTCTCTTCGATACCCTCTAGGACCGACCCGTTTAATTGTTTTGTGTTTTTATTATATTTTTTTGTCAATAAATCATCCCAATGTTTTTTTTACTAATAGAATCTTGTGACCAATTATGTAAGTCCAACCCTTGTTTAATGGCTTCATAAATTAATGATAGAAAAAAATTATGTTGTGATTGAATTGTAAATAACTAGAGGAAAGTCAAGCATCCAATTCCCATCTTCTCACGTTTTTTCATCAACGCTTTTTCCCCCTTTGTCTCAAAAACAGTGCAAATGACAGAGATCATTAATTACAAGCCCAATTGATAGATTTATGGTCATGAAATAGCCGTAATACTGAACATTTGGAGGCTATGTAGTAGCCTTCCACACCTTTTGTTTGATCTTGGTACTGCTCAGTCCCACTTGGGGCCCCATGGTCACTGCTTGTTAAAAACTGAAAAATGTAAGAAATGTTTTGGAATGGGTGGTTTTAATAAAATGGTCTGCTCCTAATCCTTTCCCTGAAACTAACCTAACCCCCTTACCTAACACCTAACTGGAGGTGTGTGTTATTGAGGCTGTGGAGTTACTTTTTGTATTTTAAGTACTGTCCACAGGTTGCAGGCAAGATAGAACAAGATGAAACAAGATGTGTTTTGAGCACATTACATAGTATATTGGAATATTCTCTTTTGAGGACATGTACTAATGGCCCAAATTTTATTGACAATGGTGTTGATATCCCATCCCAACTGGGGATAAATGATGAATTTGTTAGCTTGGAGAGCTGTGACAAACAGCTCATCATAGTTTAAGAAGAGCTCCTAAGTTCTGAGGTGCAAGTGAGAATTTGAGAATTTTGATGAAAATTGCTGCAGGGGACTTGAAGCTGTTTGAGTGTAGTACATAATGATTGTACAAAGTGGGAAGCATAAGGTGGCCTAACCATGCAGTGGTTTCCATTGGGTAGACTTAACAGGGTCCAGAACTGCATGTTTGAGTGTCCCCAGCCCCTCCAGATAATGGTATATGCAACTTTGACACTTAAAAACACCTCTCATATCATGATATCTCTTGCTTCTCCCCCCTGTTTTCAATTCTTGAGGCCCTTCATTGCCTCACCAAACTCAGTCAAGCTTTCCTCAAGATATAATATTAGTTTTAACAAGGTGAATATCTCCCAAATTTACCAAATACAATACCACTGGGAAGCTAGGTAAAATTGATCATTTTGAAATTGAAATAAAGTGTAACAGTTGTTTTGGAGAAGGCTTGGGATTCAATTTTGTGTTTGGGTAAGAGTTTGAATGAATCTGGGAGTTAAAACCTCAAAGTGGGGGCGGCGAAGCTGCCTTTTCCTCTAGTGTATTGTTAAGTAACATTCACATTCATAAAAGTGATTTTATTGATAAGTGATATTGATTTTTACGTATTTACATTGATTTGTATTTGTATATTGATATTGATATTTACATTTATTTGTATTTGTATATTGATATTAAGGTAAGTTTAAGAGATATGATATTTATACTGAGTGTTGATTATTTTCAATTGATATTTGTGTTGATGAGGGATATTTTTCTTGGTTAGTGATATTTATTTATATTCCAAATGTTTCATTACAGCTATAAGTGTTGATGTGTTAATGAAAGTAAATAGTGTTAATGTGTTTTAATGAAAGTAAATAGTGTCAATGAATGAAAGTACTAGTCTGTTTGATTTGCAGATTGGTTGGGTTGGTAAGTTATTATAAATAATAATTGATAACTTATATGTATGTATGTATGCATATTTTAAATAATTGATATATATGTCTAGTTTAAATAAATAGTTGATATATTATAACTATGAAAGATCAAATAAACCAATCTTCATCAAGTTAATCATTTCCAAACATGGATCCATGAGTCATTCATTCAGCTATTTATAAAATACTAAAAAATTCCCAGTGCTTCAAAATGCTGTGTAATGTTCAAACTGAATTGACTTTACACCTTTAAATAAGGAACATGTAGTAATGCACATCACCATTTTTCACCATGCCTTCCAAGTGGCTACTAATCTCCTTTGACGTGACCGGTCTTGAATGTCTCTTCATCTCTCAAACAGTCTTTAATATCTCTTCATAACTCAAGTCAGCTCACTTAATATTTGCAACAAACACACTTCAAGTTGTAGCTCAGGGACGGGGGTTGGTGGGGATAGCACCCTACTTTCAACAAGAAAATAAATAACAATTATTTTTGAAGGCATACATAGATTGGACCATAATCCTTTACAATATTGAAAGTTGTTTATATATTGGACTGTAATCTTTTACAATATAGAAATTTGGTTGAGGAAGAGAATGTTGGCAGTCTACTGGTTGACACTTGCCTTGTGTTCTTTGCTATTTTCACCATTTCCACCCCTTCCCTCCTTGCTGGGGCCGTGGCTACCAGTCCACCCGGTTTCTTAGCCGCAATCTTTGCCAGGTAGCGGAACACAAGGGGTGCGGACCAGGTCTATGAGCTCGTCATCAAGATTGAGATGGAGCATAGTGATGTTGGGGCCGGTGAGCAACCGGCTTGGTTTCTTGATCCATTGCGGGTTGATTCGGGCGGCAGGACTGAGGATGAATTTGAAACCTCGGTCCTCAAGTCTAGCATTGGTATTGGTCCATGGCCAATGATGGAAGATACCACAGGTTTTTTCATCTGGGAAAGGGAGAAGCATCAACCAAACGGTCTACAGGTCGCTTGGAGCCTTTCAGAGGGACTTACTGATGAGATTCAACATCCTATCTGTGACGGTTGCGCTGTTCTTAGTACCTGTGGTCAAGGACAAGCATGAGCGACATGCCAACAGCAGGAGGTAGTCTACAGAACTTACACTGTCTCTTCTTGGTCTTGGCCATTGACACCAGCTGGAACTCGGAATGCCCTGTGATGAATGATTGGAATCGAGCCGGAAACTGTTTATTTTGATCTGCAGCAAGGCTAAAGTGAACAAAAAGTGTAGCACCAGGGGTGCTTTGGAAAAACTGATATGAATGTGGCCCAAGGTGATTTGAAACCCCAAAGATGATGAACTCACCATTGCATCTGCTGGTGATGCGAGTTGCCTGGCTCAGGAGCATCAGCTTTGGTATGATGAAAGCAACAAGGAGTTAATTAAGACTTACTTGCTCTAGCCATTGGTCCATGTGGATCTGTACCCTCTCGGACACTTGCTTGAAAGAAAAAGTACTTTGGAGTGGGGGCAAAGCACCGTTCTTCAGGCTTAATTGGCTCGATTTTTTGAACTTCACAAAGGAATTGTTTACAGCCTTCTCCACGGGATTGTCGTCAAGTGCATGCTCCTCCGCAGTAAGGTCTGCACCGCGGGTTCTGGTGGGGTGTTGGATGGATCAAGTTGCACTGACTGAGCTGGTGTCTTCATCTTTTTCAAATTCATCATCACTTGCGTCCGAGTAAGAAGTAGCAGCAAAAGCCTGCTTTTCCTCCTTGGTGAGGACCTGCCACATGTCCAATATCTTACTCATTGGATCATCCCCATTGACCCCTTTGCCTGTAAAACATAGAGATTGAGTTAGATCAGCCAAGTGGGCAGAGCCTTGTCAATGGGAAGCAAAGTTGAAGCTTACAGTCTCGAAATACCGCCCAGGCTTTGTAACTCTTGAGGAAACAGTTCCATGAATTGGGACCTTTGAGAGAAATTTGCTTTCCGCTGTAAAAAATCAAGAAATTGAGTTACAGGACTGGTCGGTTAGAGGGTGAAGGGGAGTTGTACAGAAGAGACATACAGGAACCCATCCACCATTGGCATTGAAACACCTTGCTTGATAGCCTTGATGATGAGAAGCTTTCGGAGTTTGGTATGAAACTCAAGGAAGAATTCTCGGTCATCATCGGACAACACACCTTTAGAGGATTCCTGGGCCTCCCTTGCCAGCTCAAGCATGGTCTTTTTCATCATCTCATTGTGGGATAGAGGATGGGGGTCAGAGTTGTCATTGGGTTGCAGGCACCATTTCCTCTTTTTGCTGGTGGTTCTAGAAGGAAGATCATCAAGAGGAGGGCTAGATCGGGAATCCAAATTCCTTGCACCAGGTCTGTTGGAAGTAGATCCATCAGTGTGTTCTGAAGTAAGCTGATGGCAGAGGCAGTTTGGCCGGTGTGCAAGGCACGAGAGTGCTGGTCTGCCAATGGTAATGGGTCTCGACGATTTAACAAATTGGGCTTGCGGGAACCTGGGGGAAAGCCGCAAGGGGTGGAATAACTGGGATGCATGGTATAGGAAGGGTGCGGAGGCATAGTGGATAAATTGGAGGGAGGAATGTAAATGTAGCAGCGGTATGCATAGGGAGAGCAATGGAGGTGGGTCAGATCAAGTTGGTGGAGCTGTGATGAAAAAAGATGTAGCAACAGATAATGAGGAGAGAATGGAGGGTTTTGGGATAACGTGAATAGGAAGGAATTGAGCTACATAGAGAGGAACAGTGTTGCTTAGTGGGTGGAGAAGTCATTAGGTGAGTCGTCTGAGTCATAAGGGAAAGACCAACCTGGATATGAGGTTGGGGACTGGAGGTGGGGTGAGGTTGGAAGAGAGGAGGGAGGAGCGCGGAGGTGAGGGCAGCTTATGTGCAGTGAGAGTTGGACCAATTGGTATTGGTTAGGTTTTGGTTAGGGTTCTCACAGGAACCACAGTCTTGCGCAGCCCCCAGGGCTGTTGTCATTTGGGTGGCAACTTGGGGAGACTGTAAGACTCGCGCGCGAGGCACAAGATAGGCTTCATGCAACCTTGACGGAGCCTATGTAGTAGCCGGTATTTAGTAGATAGTGGTCTCTGAATTACTTGGAGGAGTGCACTGTCTGGGAGCATACACATATGGTCGAGTTTTCTTGCACAAAAGGAGCTGATGACTTGGTTTATTGTAAATTGCTTTAGGAAATGAATAAAGAGCTGGTTCTAATTCTTGGAATTGATGATCAACTCTCGGCATGATTCTGGTGTTTGAAACCATTGGTTTTACAAACTGGCCCAGTGGGTAAACTTGTTAATTTTATTCTCCAGAATTATTTATTTTCATTGGTTTGAGTTTTGGAGTTTATCCAATCATGTGGGGAAAAAAAGACTTTCAGGGGGGAGCTTTGTAGGTCCAAGTATTCTGTTGGCCGCTGTGTCAATGGCAGGCTTGACATGGACCTGTTCTCAGTCTCTTGTCTTCATTGATTGTTTCCTTTTGTGTTATCCTGTTTTGTTTTAGTCTTTTTCACTTTACAGTTGGTTGTCTTGTAGATTCATGGTGAGCAATGCCATCCACCAAATTTCACTGGGGGGATTTGGTAAAGGTGTGTCATGTAAAAATCACAGCACTATCACACTTCATTTCACTTGAGTCAAACTCTTCTCAGCTGTCTCTCCTCCTTCTGCTTTTCTCAATTTTATTCTCTCATTATCTCTTTGTTCATTTTCTAATCTTGTGTCTTTCAGTTGCGGCTCCTTATCAGATAAAAATTCAGATCAAATCTTCTTATTATGTTGCAAGGTTTTCTGAAAGAATGCTGGCATTGAATGGGTGAGATGGAGAATGACATCCTGGGGGATGTCTATTTGGCTTATAGGATAATCAGAGAGTTTGATGGGTTGTTTTTGGAATCTGGATATGTGGATTTTACATCATTATGAAAACTGGGTGCAAAATGAGAATGCATAGTAGATTGGGGTTCTTTTATCTATTTTCATTGGGTTATTATTATTTTTACATTGAACATAATGTGCTTTAGGTGCATAGATTAGCAAGGGTTGTCAAGATATTGGAGGACTTCCCGTCGTGAATCTAGAAGGGGAAATTCTAGATTCAAAACTTAATTTGTTGGTAAAAATTCTTTCAGATTGAATTTTCACCGCAAAATAAGATTTGAAATATAGAGTTCCAAATTCTAATTTGGTCACAGGAAGTCCTCCATTCTTGTGTGTCTATTTTTCTGTGAGTATATCAACACTGGGCAACTGCACTTTTTGGGGAAAAAGTGCAGTGTGGGGGTCTTTTTTTTACCCTGAAAACGCTGTAGCGTTAATGACTTTTTTCTACACCGTGTTAGTACTGTTATGCTACTTTACAGCAGTTATTGGCATATTTTTCTGCTAAAATCAGCTGTAATGCAGTGTAACTACACCCTTTTTGAGGCTTGGTTGCATAGCGTTAGCACAAACTGTGCTAACACTGAACAGCCAATGAAAACTTGTTTGCTGTTAGTAGAATTATGCTGTGCTGCACTATGCTACTGCTAGCTACAGGTAGCGTAGCGGGCCCACCGTTGAGTATTACTATATGCTTTTGTTAGAATGATTGGTTTTAATGGTTTGGTAAAGACAGGATGATATGTAACATCCTGCCTAGGTGTAGTTTGATGTTGTGTGATATGGATGGAGTCGTTGAATTGACTTTATTGGTTGGCCTTTGATCTGTCATTTTGGCTTGAACCTCCCTTGACTCGGGTGTTTCTTGGGTTTAGGAGTGACATCAGCCACTTTTCCAGTGAATCACTCTTTATTTCTCCTGTGATTTTCTCAGATGGCAGAGATCATATTGGCCTGCATATTTCTGGGTGACAACAAGAGGGAACATCAAGGATGTATCCATTAAAATCTGGGCACTGTGTAAGTGAAACATACTCATTCCTTCCTTCAAGTTCTTTCCTGTTCATCCCTCAGGATTTGCAATGATGGGACATTGAACTTCATGAAAGTTGTGCTGAAATTTCAAGGTGGCTGGGACATATGTTCATCAAAAAATTATTTGGTGCATTTGAGAAGAGGGAGCCATGGAAGATATAAATTAGAATGTAGACCAAAACATATTTGCACTTACAAGGATGTCCACAAAGGTTTTGTGACCTAGTCTCTTGAACCCCTTCATTTGGTAAAATTCATTTACTCTCCTGAGATGTGAGTATTTTTGGCCACAGAACAAATTACTGGATTATGGGTAGGCTTGCTACAAAGTCATAATCTCTCCTACCAAACCTTTCCCACTAGGAAGCTTGACCTGAAAAAAATTGATCACCAAATACCATCATTTTTCATAATGTACAATTAAAGGAGGTTGAAATTTGATCAGTGTGAAATACAAAGACAAAATTTCCTTTCTGAACTCCATTGTGGTCATTTATATTGAGAAATTTCATTTGTCTAGACTTTAGGAAAGGGAAATTAATTATCAGAAAGGATGTGATATCTTGAAGTTCCTCTGGTGGTGCTTTGTATTTTCTGAGAGCTGGAAATTCTCTTTCATCCCCCCTCCTGTTCCTAACTTTAACTGTTTCCCTCGATCGGAAGGCCTGGTAGCTTGGGCTGGCACAAGCGCTCCTCGCGGAGCGAGCTTCCAAAGGAGGGACTTGAAAGTAATGTCGCCTTTGAACAGGAGGGGTCTCATTAAGTTAGGGAATCCGTGTTAGGAACGCGTTGAAACAATACGAACGCGGCAGATCTTTTGGGATTCTAAAACAGTCGGATTTACAACGTAAAACGTGTACCATCTGGCTACATCTGATCTTTAATCAAGTTATTGATCTTCCAAACCCATGGCCATCGCTCGTTATCCAAACTTGGGTTACAAAACAAGTTACACACAACTACATGCCACGCGTTTCAGCTTTATTCGTAAGCTTATCTGAGTCCAGCAGGCCTTGATCCTTGGAAGGACTTCCTTGTATAAATGAATGCTTCTATGGCTAAATTGGCCACATTGACCATCACCCTCTGCGAAACACGAATAAAACATGTGGCTTCCTCTCTATGTCTCTGTGTGCGTTTCGATCAGCCAGCTCATACTTCCAGCCAACGGATCAATCGAGAATCCTAGGTCAGCCCTTCGGTGCAATCTACCAGATAAAGTTGGAAGTAGTATCTTGACCGATTCATTACCGGACCTGAACAAGCCAGTCTCGCCACGTTGGTGGCACTGCTTCCTTCCGCCTCCAAGTCGTGGTGTGTTTTTGTCTCGCTCAATAGGCTGCCCATCTATCTCTCCTTGCTTGTATGAACTGTTAAATATTTAGACTAGACCTTTACCGTGACGTGGGCGCTGAACCGACATGAATTTCTTTTCTTCAACTTCGAATCGATCAAGACGAGCAAGTTTACAATTATTTCAAGAAGCACATCAGGAAAATTCGCACCGACCAGGAAAAAAACCTTCTAAGGAAATCACTGCAATATTTTTTATCAACAAAACTCGTATCGCCCAAACCTTTTCAGAAATGGTGCGACGAACTGGTCGCCAGCATTCGCGACCGACAAGGCGCATAGTATTCTGAGATGGTCACTTATAGTCTAAATAGTCTGCTTCTCAAGTATCAGGGGAATGAGCCTATCATCAATGTCATTAACTCCCGCTTGGAACGACTCATGACCACTCTAGAGGAGACACACCAAAAAATACTCCCAAATAGTTACCCTGTATGGAGTCAAGGTGCGTGTTTTGAAATTCCGATGCAAAATAATCCCCGTAGAACATTGTAGAACAAGATGAGTCTCATCAAAAAATAAACTCCATTCAGAGATCTTTGAACCGACCCGCGGTCTCAGTAGCTCACTTCGTAAGTTGTACCAGATAATGAAGTGATATTCACCTTTTAAAGTTGACACTAACCGATTCTTTTTTATCTGTGGACTTGACCAAATCATACTTTGATGTAGTTGAATGGACGATATTAAACCAAATTCTTTTACTAGATGATATGCTGAGTTATCTTAGGTTAGCCTTAGTAAACCCTGAGGAGGAGCGATCTAAGATCACAGCTATCAAGGATATCTTTTCCAACCAACCATCGAAAAATACATCATCTTATCGCAGAGTGGCCTCAATTGCCGTACTCTATCATGCGATGTATAGCAAAGATACAAAACTTGCTAAGAATTCTATTCAGATTGCTCAAGAGATCCAACTGAACGACGGATTGCAACCAGATCTGGGATTCTTTCTATTAAAACATGAAAAGGATCTTTTGAAGACATTGCTTCATAACTATGACTTGGGCATATCAATGCCTACATTCAAACAAATACCCGTCACAAAGATTACCAATTTTTCCCCATATGGATCAGAAGTTTGATAGTCGACTAGTCTCAAGTGTCTGGAATCACATGATTCATCTCCTACCAACCGTACATAGTCTTAAATTGTTTCCCCCTTCAGCGCTTTTTTCTTCTTCTACACATTCCTTTACTCTTCTTATTACCGATCACTCTATGTGTTTCATCTGCCCAATCTGCTTGCCCATTTTCACATCCATGTTACTTCCATCTCTGTGCTTATGCTGTGCAAGAATCTTGCTTCCTCTGATTCAAGATCAGGAGCTCTACCCCCTGTGAAGGGAGGGGCTTGGGATAGTGCCAATACCATGGCCTATGCATGGGTCACCTAGGTGATGAATACATGTGTGCCAAGGTTAAAAAGAGAAGATATGGACATAAAATTGAGGTGTTTAGTTTAGAATTTAGACCCACCTTGGACACATTGAGTCCAAGGCTGCATCCCAATTACACAAACCACAGAGTTGGATTGAACCCTGTGTGTAATACCATGATCATGGTTACCAAACACATACATGTGTGATAGGGCATATGAAGGATAAACAAGGTTGGAAAATATCTATGACTGAATAAAAACCTCAAATACATCATGGTAACATAAATATGTACCTTCCACCATTCTAAGGGAGTATGATGAGGTGCAATAGCACCACCCTTTAATGTCAAGTTGGCCCTCAAGTAGGTGTCAATCTCGTTTTCTTGAGGTGTTTGCTGTGTCATGCATGAGGCTAGTCAATCCATGAGAGATTGTGGTGGACAGTTGGCTGGTCTTTTGATGATCATGACCTCCGAATCAAGTACAGCCTTTGCCGTCAGCACTGGCTGGTTCTGTTTGGTGTGTGCAAAGTTGCGGTTCAGTAATTCCAGGGCCTTTACAACTTCAGAGCTATTGGATCCAAATACAAGCTCAAAGAGGTGCATCCTGTAAGAGCATCAGCAATGGTCGGGTTAAATCGCAAGGTTAAGGCAACTTAACCTGACCTAGTGAAAATGTCATCCGCATTGGATGCGGGTTAAGCCTGGGTCAACAAACAAAAAGTTTGATTTCAGGTTAGAGGCCGCAAACCCAATGGTAAGCAGGTTTTGAATGGGAATCTTGTGCATTTGGCTTGCTCACCCGCTTGTTTTGGGGGGATGAACAGAGGCACACCAATTAAACCTGTCAAGCCAATGTGGTTGCCGGCTCCAGGTTAACTAACAAGTCCCCAAACCCAGGGCTAGCTAACCTAAAAAGCTATCCAACCATTGCTGATGCTCTAACAAGGGTGTAGTATCATTGCAAGGACAAGAGTGTGGCACAACATTGCCTCGGCAAGATACATGTTGACTTTTTCAGACATCGTGTGATACATTGGGTGTAGGGAATCTTGCTCAAGAGCCGAATCAAGCTTCTTGGCCAGGCTTTCTTTGAGCTCTAGGTATTTTGGAATCGCATGGGCTGCAGTTGGCCGGTTGCCTTCCATTTACTTGGTCATTTTGACAAACACCTACAGAATGAATCATTGCTTCATCAATGGCCAACTTGATGAAGCAATGAAGATGGCCAGTCTTACCTCTAGCTCGCAATTGAGGTTGTCTATTTCTTTCCAATCCCGCGGCAAGAAAAGAAAATCTTCAAAGATGCCAGAACCATTCTGTTCTTGATCATGCTTCAGTATGTGGTGAATGACCTCTCGGGCATCAACGGCCTTCTGGTAACTTTGACACTTTATGTTCCAGCAGATTCTGTATCCCGCAATCAAAGGCAGGACCTTAATTTTCATCTCTCGTGCCGTTTTATCAAAGTTGGCACACTGGGATGCAGAGAAAGTTATTTGCTTGATAACAGTGTTGAGCTACACAGATAATATATGTACATTGATTTTTTCAATGTCAGTAATTAGGATGGGTCAGAGTTGGATACAAATGGGAGAAATTGCACCTTCTTGCATAGTTCCTGAAGCCTCAAGCTCTTCAGATGTTTACTTGGTGTTATTGCAATAGTAGGAGTATCTTCAGCTGACTCTTTGGTTGAATCAGTTCCACCAGCGTGGTCATCATCTTCATCGTCCGCATTCCCATAGTCACTAGCCAAATCATCCTCTGGATACACGTTCTTTCCAGCAGTTTTTACCCCCTCTGGTGTTGGAATGTTGACTGTCAACGGGTCTGTCTCTGGTTCCTTGTTTAGACAGCCAAGGACAGGGAAAAACCCCAGTACTGACTCCTTGGTTTTCCCAGGTGGGAGAGTCTTGAGTGATAACTCTGCCAAGCCCGCATTGACAGTCAATGCAAGCTTATGGCAAAAGCAACGGATGTGACTATTCTTCAGGTCCCACAAATTGACCTGCGCTTGCCCATCAGGGCTGTCATTGATGAGCTCATGCATGTAGCACGCCATTGTACTGTTGTTAGACCCAGAATCTGTGGTCTGGACAAGCATTTTATGAGAGAGATTCTTCTTCTTGAGAATCGTAGCAATCAGGCGAGCTGAGAGATGCCCATGATGCTTTCATTGTATCATCTTCAAAGCCAAGTGACACACACAATACACCCAGTCTGAGTTGATGTAAGCAACTTCTGCCCCAATGAAGGAAAACCGGCTGCCCTTGGTGGTCCATACGTCATGGATCAGGGTGAGCCGGGTGTCAAGATTCTGTTTTTTGATCAAACATTGTTAACAACTTAATCCGTGAAATATGAAATTAAAGGCCACTCACATATAGCTCATCAAACACCAAGGTTTTTGAGAAACATATACAGAGTTTTAGCCTCATCAACGGCCCATTGGCAAGCGTCAAGATGCACTTTAGTATTTTTGTATTGAATTGCGGGGCAAAGATAAGGGTCTACCATACATAACCATGGCAAGGCTTGTCAAACTTGCCAAAGGATGATCAGCTGATTGAGGACAAGGTTCTCAAAACCAGCCCTGAGCTGCATGAACAAGGCAATCCCTGTCAGCCAGTGTCTCTTAGGTGACAACCGGTTGATGAAATATCACTCTGTTTCAGGAGGGAAAAAACCACACCTTGACACCTAAAGGTGGATGGGCTAGCATCTCAACTCTTGAAGAGTTGAGTGACTATAAATCCCGGAGGATAGAAGCCCGCTTGTTGTCTTATACAGATGGAAGAAGCTAGTAACAGATATAGTCTTAAGCTGAGGAACTAAACCCAAATCGAGTTAAACGACTGATTTGAGAGAAGGGAGTTAAGGAAGAGCAGAAGGGATGGGAGAGTGAGTCAAAGGAAGGGATTTAGGAAGTGGGAACAGATAGAAGGGTGAGAGAGAGAAGAAGGAAAGTTAGTGTGAGTATAGTAAAGTGATAATCCCCAGTTACCTTTTAGTATTTTGATACTAATAGAATAAGCCTTTCAGGAAGTATGCTAGAATAATTATGGTGTGGGAGAGGAACTAGAAAGGTCCTCTCCTTTTATCCTAGTTATTGAAAACCTTGATGCCTCCCTCAGTTCAGGAGGAGCAATGCACAAGTGAAAACAATATTTCACAAGTACATCAAGATTGATTGAAATAAAGGAAAATCATTTACCCAATAGGCTATTTAGCCTATTGGGTAGATAGTGTAAATCTTAATCTTCTAGTATTGATCACACTTAAGTGTGTGTAAAATATTCTGAAGATCCATGTGAAATGAATATTGATAATTTGAATAAAAATTGATGATGAGAGAAATTGAACTCTTGTCTGCAAGATCTGATGTTGAGTATTCTAAGTGGTGAATTACCAACTAGGCTAATGATCATTTTATATTGCAATCATGTGGGTTAGATTATGAGTAACCTCAGTGGCTGACAATCCCAGGTTGTCTTGTGTCTGTGGCTCAAGCTTTGGCTACTGATGGAGGGAGTTTGCTCCCCGCCATTATGGCTTTGTAGCAATTGGGACAACCCTTTTTGCTCTTGCCTCCCTGTGTAAATCCTTCCCAATGAGGCTTCAAGTTTCCTTGTGAATATCCATGCCTGCGGCAGATTGCTGGACACCACTTGCACTGGTACCTTAAGGGGTTATTCATGAGGTTGGTCTTGTTGCACACTGGGTCTTGAAAGTAGTGGAGAATATCATTGTACTGATATGTTTTCTCTGCCTTAACATTTCTGGCAATGATCTGGACTGATCCTTCATTGGTATCCTGGTCATAGTCATGGCCTGATTCAGTGGGCTTTGCCTATTGAAGAAAAAATTAAAAGCCAATGGCAAAATGATGAGATCAAGTAAAATAATGAAGGTAAACGTGAAATTAACAACCTGACCTTTTTTGAGGTATCAGCTGACTTGTTAGTCCTCCCCAGACCACTTTTAGGATCCAAATCAGAAGACCGATGTCTACATTTTGTTTTTTTCTTTTTTGGATGGATTAATCTGTAAATTCTTTGAATCGGATGATGTCAAGGACTCTAGCACCCTTTTTGAAGTAGCTGGCCAGGTCAGTTTTAAACAGGAGTCAGCCGATGGAGTCACCATCCCTGGTGCAACAACAATTGAAGATGCACACCAGGATTGGGGGGGGGCTGGGTCTGTGATTGATTTCTTGTATTGCCTGCATGCACATCACTATTAATATCCTTGTTAATGTTAGACTGAGATGACTGGATGGCCATTGTGTCACATAGAGTTTTTTGGGAATGAAGACCGGATTTAGGTTAAAAAACATTGGGAGAACTTGAAAGGAAGAAGTGAAGCTGTACAAGAAAGCAGATGCCTAGCACAAACCCTCCCAGACTCATGGAGCTCAAGGGACTGTATCACACAGTGGCTATTTTGGGTGTTTCACCCCTGGCACTCAATTTTAACCCCTTGAAACTGTGGTTTACTTTAGTTAACACACTTGGGTTTATTGTGCTTGATGCTCTAACAGTTATTGTGGTTAGCTTGTTACCTAGACGCAAAAGGTGTTACATTACTGAATTTGGAAGTGTCACACAGCTTCTTGTACAAGAGACGGGTGGGCACTATTGAAGGAAGGAAATGAAAGGAGATAGTTTGAATAGGGGACTGACTGTTTGAAGTTCTTTGTTTCAAAGAAGAGTTACTAGGATCAGAGGGACTTAAAGTAAGAACACTGAAAGGGTTTGCAATGTGAAGAAGGCCGAATCAACTTATGCTGGAAACTATAATCTTATGTTGATGAGGAAAAGATGGAAATTATAGAAGTAAACAGCTTATATAGGAAATACAACTAGTACTGCAAAGGTATGACATGGGCTCAAACAAGATATGAGGTCATAAGGTCAAAGCAGAAGAAATGAAAGGAGGTCATAGCTTCTGAGTTCAGGCAACCAAGGCAAGTCCATGACTGAGTAGCAAGCATTTGTAAGTGTGGTGTGTGCAAAGAAGTTTGAGGACTGTGTGAGTCAAAGTTTGAAAGTTTGAAGAGGAAATGTGCAAATCCACAAAAGGAAGTTAAGTGCACGAGGAAGTAATGCCAAACAGGGAAGACTGGTAAGAGGTTTATTGGTCTTGCCTTTGTTTGAATAACTGGAAGGCAATGTGCTTTTAAATCTTTGAAGTTGAAAGTAACTGTGAGGAAAGCCCTGAAGATTGCTGAGGGTGCATATACATATGATATGATATGCAGCCCAAGGATTAACCAAAAGATTTAAATTTGCTGAGGTTATGAAGTAGGGTAGAAAAGCATCCTTAGTAAATGCAAGGAAGATCCAACTGCAAGATCCTTAGTGCTGAGTCTGTCGTATGACAGTTTGCCCTAGAGAATTTTGTTTCTTATGACCTTCCATGCTCTTCATTATGGCTCCTACTTCCACACCTGAGTAGGACAAAACATGCATCTCCCTCAGAGTCAAGGGTAGACTTGTGAGGAGTATGACCTGGTTTGTACATACATGTAATTTCTTGATTTTGCAGCATGTTTCTTGTGGACTGGCAGCTACACAGTTGCTCAGGTTTGATGGTGTGTGTTCAAGTTTTTTTCTGTAGAATTGTTGGGGCTGGGAGCAGTCTTGGAGGGATAAGGAGAGAGTACACTTTCCTTAGCTCTCCTTATCCCTCCAAGACTGACTGGTCCTGGAGGGATGAGGAGAGAGTACATGCTATCCTTATCCCTCCAAGACCAAATGGTCCTGGAGGGATGAGGAGAGAGTACACTCTCTCCTTATCCCTCCAAGACCAAATGGTCCTGGAGGGATGAGGAGAGAGTACACTCTCTCCTTATCCCTCCAAGACCAAATGGTCCTGGAGGGATGAGGAGAGAGTACACTCTCTCCTTATCCCTCCAAGACCAAACGGTCCTGGAGGGATGAGGAGAGAGTACACTCTCTCCTTATCCCTCCAAGACCAAACGGTCCTGGAGGGATGAGGAGAGAGTACACTCTCTCCTTATCCCTCCAAGACCAAACGGTCCTGGAGGGATGAGGAGAGAGTACACTCTCTCCTTATCCCTCCAAGACCAAACGGTCCTGGAGGGATGAGGAGAGAGTACACTCTCTCCTTATCCCTCCAAGACCAAACGGTCCTGGAGGGATGAGGAGAGAGTACACTCTCTCCTTATCCCTCCAAGACCAAACGGTCCTGGAGGGATGAGGAGAGAGTACACTCTCTCCTTATCCCTCCAAGACCAAACGGTCCTGGAGGGATGAGGAGAGAGTACACTCTCTCCTTATCCCTCCAAGACCAAACGGTCCTGGAGGGATGAGGAGAGAGTACACTCTCTCCTTATCCCTCCAAGACCAAACGGTCCTGGAGGGATGAGGAGAGAGTACACTCTCTCCTTATCCCTCCAAGACCAAACGGTCCTGGAGGGATGAGGAGAGAGTACACTCTCTCCTTATCCCTCCAAGACCAAACGGTCCTGGAGGGATGAGGAGAGAGTACACTCTCTCCTTATCCCTCCAAGACCAAACGGTCCTGGAGGGATGAGGAGAGAGTACACTCTCTCCTTATCCCTCCAAGACCAAACGGTCCTGGAGGGATGAGGAGAGAGTACACTCTCTCCTTATCCCTCCAAGACAAAAAGGTCCTGGAACTACCAGAAAAAGTCAAGCAACTGATGGCAGTTAACATGCGGCATACTCAATTCTTACTACAGCCCAAACTCATTTGTTGCCCTTTGAGAACATGTTACACCATTCCATACTAATACATATTTATTTAAATGGATTGTTCAGTCCTTGAGATACACCCCTCTTGGTCATCATGACTTGGTCATGGAGGTAGCAAGCTACTCCCATGACTGGGTGTTGGAGGTAGCAAGCTACTCCCATGACTGGGTCATGGAGGTAGCGAGCTACCTCCATGACTGAGTCATGGGAGTAGCTTGCTACCTCCATGAGCAAGTCATGGGGGTAGCACCCTGACATGCAGGTAGCAAGCTACCTCCATGAAAGGGTCATGGGGGTAGCTTGCTGCCTTTTCTGCCACGGAGGTAGCTAGTTTGCTACATCTGTGACCAAGTCAAGGAGGTTTTCCTAACTCTATGACTCAGTAATGAGGGTTGACACCTCCATCATGGGAGTAGCAAGCTCCCAAGTCACTTCCACGGCCAGGTAATGGGGGTAGCAAGCTGCCTCCATGACTGAGTCATGGAGGCATGACCCCCTTGAGCAGTTTTGAGGGGTGTGCAAGGGTACACAAAGGGGAGTGTGGAGGAATGTAAATGCATACCTGAATGGAGTGTACTATGGAAAATGAAGTAAAACCTGAGTTACAGTTTTGGTATGACTGAAGTTGTTACATGTCAACTGTAGGCAGTTTCTTGGCTTTTTCTGGTAGTGTGGAGGGATGAGGAGAGAGTACACTCTCTCCTTATCCCTCGAAGACAGAATGGTCCTGGAGGGATGAGGAAAGAGTACACTCTCTCCTTATCCCTCCAAGACCAACTGGTCCTGGAGGGATGAGGAAAGAGTGTACTCTCCTCTCATCCCTCCAAGACCGACCAGTCCTGGAGGAATGAGGAGAGTCAATTGCTCTCACGCCCTGTCAGGAGTGCTGGGGGGCCTGCATGATCCTGCACGCCCTCGGCTTGGCCTGTTAACCCCGACCACGTCCTCCAAGCCTGACGTGGACAAACTGTGGCATGTGATGTGCATTGGCATGCACACCACAAATCAAGGGTGTGCCAACTTGGGCACGCCCTTTAATCTGGGACGAAAACATCCTCCAGGGTGTGCATGGCTGTGCACGCCCCACTCATGGGGAGTGCCTAGCCTTGCACATCCCAATCGGGGATGTGGAAGGCTGGTACACCCTATTTAGGGCCTCCATGCCCAATGGACGCCCCGAATGTAGCGTGCATTGGTAAGGACGCCTCACCCGAGGCGTCCTTTTAGCAAATATGGGGGGTGCATTTAGCTGGCCCAAAAAAAAATTCCACACATGTTTTTTTTTGAAAACCCGCAAGATTTCTTAGGACTGCTGTCACCAGGGATGATTTCATGGCACTGGCATGCAAGTGCCACTGCATGTGTTTTTCCCAGAACCCTGCACAATGCATCCTACATGTGATGCTTATGTTCAACATGAAATAATGGTGATGTGGGTAATGATTTGTGGACAACATGTTCTGAAGTGAACCACAAGGATAACTGATATCCAAATGATCATCAAAGTCTAGTAAATCCTTGGTTTCACAAAATCAAGATCACAGGTTTCTTACTGTATATTTTTCAAAAAAAAAATCCTCCTTGTCCTCAGAAATTGATGTGCAGTTGAAGGTTTCCCAGTCAAAATCCAAGATTTACACTGACTACCCCCCTTTGCAAGCCAGAAATATTTCATCTGGAGATTCATCACTCCAGATTACTTTAAATCTGTGGACCTTGCCAGTAACACAAGCATGTCACTGGCATTTCCATTGTGAACCCTCGAGCAGCTCTCTCCAAGTGCTATGTGGAGGGATTCACAAGGAGGCACAAGGAGTTTTCATCCCCATAAAGGTGGACTTTATAAGCGCTGCACACCAAAATGAAGTTGCATTGCCTTGGTGGGTCTACCCACCCATTGAAAAGGAAACCTCCTCAATGGCTGGGTATACCCAGACATTGAGCAGGCAGGGTATCACCACCTCTTCAATGGCTGGGTGTAACCATCTGTCAAGGAGGCAACCTCATTGATGGCTGGGTGTACCCAGACATTGAGCAGGAAGGGTATCACCACCTCGTCAATGGCTGGGTGTAACAAGCTGTCGAGAAGGCAACCTCATTGATGGCTGGGTGTACCCAGACATTGAGCAGGCAGGGTATCACCACCTCGTCAATGGCGGGGTGTAACCAGCTGTCGAGGAGGCAACCTCATTGATGGCTGGGTGTACCCAGCCGTTGTGGTATACTTTCCTGTGTTTCTCAACAGGGAAAATTCAAAAATTTATTATATCTTTTTATAAACTCACAAGAGGGTCAAATTGACATCAGAAATGGGTTTTACGGCCAAAAAAACCCCTACTCACTCACTGGAACCACCCTCATAACTCTACTGGTTAAGAAGATATAGGGACATTCCTCTTTGTGGCCAATCCTTGGGGGCAGTTTGAATATATATTGCATGCATCGTTATTGAATTCCTTTATAACAGGCATAACCACAACTTGGAGTAAATTTTTTATATTGAATTCCTTCATACTTGTCATAACCACAACTTGGACTGCTTTATCATATTGCATGTCTGTATCTTAGGCTGGATACAAAAGGGATGTATGGTAGATAGACTAATCACAGCCATTTAGTGGATCTTCAGGCCTGTATTCGGGGTGTACCCCTTTGGCTAAAATCCCTCATTTATTACTATATAAGGAGGCCTTCTGCCTGCCAGTTGTTCCTCACCATCCCATTAACCCACCAACATATTGGGCACTGGTCACATTACATTCATCCAACTTTCTATATCCTGAATATCCTAGTCTTATATTTTATTATCCACCCTTACATTTTATCAACTTGATAACCACCCTTATATCTTGCAATAACACCCTCATCAATTATAACCATCAATTATATTGACCTGAAGGTCACACGTTCAATCCTCATTCAAGTCATATCCAAAATAAGGAGCTTTCACCCTGCCTCATTTTTACCCTTTTTTGAACTTATATACCCTCACCCAAAGGACCTGAGTTCAATCCCTGGTTCAAGCATTTTCTCCCACACTCAACACCTCTTCAGTCACCATCTTATCCATACCATCAGACATCATCATCATCAGCCTTTCATCAACAACTCCAACAACATCAATAACATCAACAAGATTAACTCACCTGAATAACACCTTATAACCAAATCCACTTCTAAAACAACAGTAGTATCTTTGATACACCCACTATCACTACATAAAACTTTCCAATCCAAGATTGGGAGACTTGTTTAGTGTCTAGTATTCTGATCGGCAGAGGCATCCTCATCAATACCTTTCCAAACTCAGCAAAAGGTCTTCACTGACACTTTTGAGCTTTACACCGTCGAGGAGGCAACCTCATTGATGACTAGGTGTACCCAGCCGTAGAGGAGGCAACCTCATTGATGACTGGGTGTACCCAGCCATCGAGGAGGCAACCTCATTGATGGCTGGGTGTACCCAGATGTTGAGGAGGCAACCTCATCAACGGCTGGGTGTACCCAGCCATCAAGGAGGCAACCTCATCAATGGCTGGGTGTACCCAGAGGTCGAGGACACAACCTCATTGATGGCTGGTTGTACCTAGCCATTGAGGAGGCAACCTCGTCAATGGCTAGGTGTACCCTGCCGTTGGAGAGCAACCACGTCAATGGCTGGGTGTACCCAATTGTTTAAGAGGCAACCTCGTCATTGGCTGGGTGTACCCAGCCATTGATGAGGCAACCTCATCCATGGCTAGGTGTACAAGCCATTGATGAGGCAACCTCATCCACGGCTATGTACCCAGCCGTTGATGAGGCAACCTCATCCAGGTGTACCCAGCTGTCAATGAGGCAACCTTTTTCAACAGCTGCTTGTACCTCCTGGTGAGCAGATTGGTGCCTGCTCAGCACCACTGTAGCTGACCAATTGGTCCCGGAGGGAAAGTGTGGGAGTGTACTTCCTCCCCTTCCCTCCAGTACCAACTGGTCCTAGAGAGAAGAGAAAATATTACACTCTCTTCCCCTCCCTCCAGGACTGACAGGTCCTAGAGGGAAGGGAAGAGATTACACTCTCTTCCCTTCACTCCAGGACAGACCGTTCCGAGAGGGAAGGGAGGAGATTACACTCTCTTCCCTTCCCTTCAGAACTGACCAGTCCTAGAGGGAAGAGAAGAAATTGCATTCTCTTCCCTTCCCTCCAGGACCAACTGGTCCTAGAGGGGAGAGAAGAAGAGAGGATATTCTCTGTTATGCCAGTGAAACTTAAACACAATTAATTTAAATCAATTATCCTTAATTGGTTTGAGTCTTTGTTTCATTATGACACCTAGCCAAAAAGTTACAAGGGCACCCCACTTTGAGTGGTAGGCCTGAAACTTCTTTTTGTTACTACTTGCCCAGTATGCATGTTATGCCAGTGAAACTTTTACACAATTAATTTAAATCCATTATCCTTAATTGGTTTGAGTCTTTGTTTCATTTCCTAGAGGGAAGAGAAGAGAAGACATTCTCTTCCCTTCCCCCCAGGACCAACCAGCCCTAGAGGGAAAAGAAGAGATTACACTGTCTTCCCTTACCTCCAGGACCAACCAGTCCCAGGGGGGAGAGAAGAGAGTGCACTCCCTTACCTTCTCTTCAAGACCAACCAGTCCCAAAGGGAAGATAAGAGATCACACTCTCTTCCCTTCCCTCCAGGACCGACCGGTCTCAAAGGGAAAAGAAGAGATTACACTCTTTTCCCTTCCCTCAAGTACCGACCGGTCCCAGAGGGGATAGAAGAGAGATTACTCCCTTCCTTTCCCTCAAGGTCCAACCGGTCCCAAAGAGAAAAGAAGAGATTACACTCTTTTCCCTTCCTCCAAGTCCTACTGGTGCTAGAGGGGAGAGGTTCCTCCAAGTCCAACTGGTGCTAGAGGGGAGAGGAGAGTGTGACCTCCTTCCCTTACACCCCCAGACCAACCAGTCCCAGAGGGGAGAGAAGATATGACTCCCTTTTCTTTCCATCCAGGATCATACAGCACAAAGAAAAAATCATAGGATCGTTCAAGCTATCTTAAACAATTACCTTGAATTTTCATGTATGAAAAATGGGAAATGCAAACAGATAGAATAATTGAGGAAGAAAAAGATAAACAGGATTATCTTTTGGAAGACTGTGTACAACACCACCAAATTTGAATGGCATCTTCTAGAGTTACATGCAAGTGTAACAACCATTTTCTATTTGTGAAAAGTGAGACATTCAAAAGATACAAGGCTTGGAGTAATTTAGCAAAAATGGTACAAGCAGGAAAAAAATGGACTGTCATACAGCCAATCCTAGAATGCTTGCGGTTGAGGTTGGCTCGCAATCTGAGTTTTTGTTTTTTTGCGCCTCACAACCTGTATTTCTCTGTGTACAGGGTCGGAAAGCCGGTCCAGAGGCCCGAAGGACCCTTGATCGAGGCTGGGGAGGGTGGTGTGGGCACCTCCCAATCACAGGATCAGGAGGGACCACCCTAACTTGATGCAAGAAATTGAGTGGGACAGGTCCCATCCTTGTAGGATAAAAATTGAAGAATTTTTGGCCTGTCACAACGAGGTCTGTATTGGCCTGTCTGTGGGGCAAACAAAAGCGAGCCAACCCCCAGCGCAAGCTTTCTGGGATTGGCTGTATCTTGTGCCAAATTGTGTAGAGTTCCACCAAATCTTAACAGCATTTTCTTGGGATACATTGAAAGGTTACAGCAATTTTTTGATTTGTGAAGAATGAGAGATAAAAAAGATATGCAACACCTGTCAAGTGAAGAGTAGTAAATGTGGGAGGACAGAAACTGTAATGTATTTTGGAAAAAGATGCCAGTTCAATCAAGATTTTTATTGAGTTTTTATCTACCAAGAACCCCAGGGATGTTTTTCATGTCACTTGCATGCAATCACCTACCAGAATATAAATATTAATCTGCTCACCAAGACAGCTTTGTTAGAAGGCAAATTTGTTCAATGAGACACCTTGGGGTCTGATCAGACTAATTTCCCTCAACATGTTTAGATGTAATTCAAGTGAAAGTATTTCTTGTTGGTAAAAAAAGCAGATCAGGTGGATGGTGGAATTACTACCAGTGTAAATTTTTTAATATAATTTGGCTAATCTTGATCTAAAGAGGGGTAGAAAATACTTAAATACTACAACCATCATAGTGTGGCAGAGTAGCTGCCCTGGCCTCTAGTAATTATAATTCTATGATAATTGACTCCACAAAACATGTAGAACTGATGCTGAGCTCAATCCTATATTATCATTTTCTGAATTGGTATGTGGACCAATCATCATGGGTCCATTTTGAAACATCTTACACAATAACTTCACACAAAGTTTTCCATTCATCATCATATGCAGAAATGTGCTGATCAACAAGTCTATACCAACCATCATGATGATTTTATGGCACTTTCCAGCTGATTTTTCATCTGACTATCTTGAAAGTTTTTTGTTATGAAATTCAATGATTGAGATGTATTTATCACAAGGATTCCAATCACCTATTTAAGATATCTGACATAAGTTTAGAACTTCAATTTCCTTCAGCAGTTTCAGTTTGAATATGTTTTACATAATCATATACATCCCCTGGTCTTTAGATTTGCTCAATTCCTGTTTTTTACCAAAAGAAATTGAATTTTCATTAGAAACAGTCTATCATCCAATTTTTATCCAAGAAATCTAATTTCTTACCCTCTTCATAAAAATGAACCGGAGACCTGCTAGCAGTTGGCCTCCGGTACACTTCTTTTTTCATTAAATTTGGACTTCAATATTTTGCCAGATCAATTTTGCACAGTACTGTGCAATCAGTATGTGCAATCAGTCACTGTGCATTGAACATGATTAGATTTCATTATTTTGATAGTGAACTGGGCCAGTTGTGCCAGAGTTGCCAGAAACCAACTCCCATCGGTCACCTTTTTCTTTTTTTTTTTGGTGCTTGGTGCATGCTTCTTACAAATTTTGTGAAATCTGGATGGCACTCTATTGTACGGCTGTACAATAGGGTGCCATTCCGATTTAAAAATTATTTACAGGTGTGTGACAGTTTTGGAAGGCTGTTTGTGTCGTTTTAACCACAAAAAGGTTATGATGAAACACCTTGATCACAAATCCGAACAATCCTCTGCTAAAAAGGTTGGTCCTAGGAAAGGAATGCACATATGGAGATATGTTGTCAGGATGAAAGTGGGTCAGGTTCAGGTCAAAAAAGTAGATCCAAACCTGACCCGAGAAATCAGGTGGGTTGGGTCGGGTTGGGTCAAATTTTGATTTTGCTGACCAAACCCAAACCCATTTGTGGATGAAAATGGGTCGGGCCGCCTGACCCAAAATCTTTCAGTACCTGACACCTCAAACAACCTCATCAACAGATCCTTCCAGCCTCATCAATCAGAAGGATTTCCTTCTGGTTGTCAACTGGAAGGATTATCATCCGGTTGATGAGGTTGTTGTACCTCATCGACTGGAAGAAAATCCTTGGGGTTGATGAGGTATTACATTCTATGTATTATGAATTTTTTTTTTTTTCTATAACTAATGGGTTATTGGGTCAACCCGATTACACCACCAGTTGCCCAAACCCAACCCACAAAATAATTGGGTCAACATTTAGCAGTTTCATCCAAAACACTGCCCGAACCCAACCCATTAAGAGTTGGGTCACAGGTAGCCCATGGGTCAACCTGACCCACTTTCATACTGAGTATGTTGAGAACAAATTCTTCATATTTCAAAATTCCAATAAATTGTGGGACAAACCACAATGAATTGTGTCATCTCAAAAATGATAGATGGTGAATTCAGTTCTTTGCCAAGACCAAAGTGTATTCAGGTTTTGTTTCCCCAAATAAAATTAAAGAAAAAACAATTTTGTTGACTTTCATTATCAAAAAAAGTGTACAGGTTTGAAATAATAATGACAACGTTAGAACCATGATTGTTTTGGTATCATTTCAGCTTTGTATGCTTCATGATTTTGGCTGGAGTTCAATATAACATCAAGTATACATTAAGCAACATAAGCTATGTGCTTCCGGGTGACTTGGAACTGAATTTCAGTTGAACACACAGTTTGATTGTGACTATCTTTCAACACACTTCAAACCACCAAGGAGGTATGAGTTGTTCAATGGCACCCGTCAACAGGTGCCATGAAATCATACCTGGTGTATAAGTGTTTTTACTGATATTGAAAAGCTCTGATAAATTGCTTGCTCCACAACTCATGAACTCATTCCCATGCTCCCAAAACCCTTATCTCATCAGGAGTCTATTTCAACTAGTGAACTTTTCAATCCAAGAAGATGGCTGCAGGAATCACACCAACTACTGCACTCTATGCTTGCTATGTCAAACAATCACTGCCAACAATAACAACAAGACACATAGGGTGCACAAGGGAGTTCACCCTACTTCTTTGGTGGGTTTTTTTTTACTTGATATATGAAAGATATCATTTATTCTCTGTGCACATTGACATAGCAGAGGTTGATGAGTATATGTTTGAGGAAATTATAAGCTATAAGGATGAAAAGGGTTGTTGTTCAAATGATTCATGATTGACTAGGGGACAAATAGCTATTGCCGTCTTCTGATTCAGATGGGTTAGTTTCATCCAAGTTGAACACCCTGGTAGTGGCCATCAACCTATTGATTTTTAGTGACAAGAATCACCAAAGCAAACTGATTAGTCTTGAATGAGTCAAGGTACAATAAATGTGGCTATCTACGCACATTGAACCATAGTAGATTGCAAGTTCACGCTGATCAGTGGCTTGTCGGGCACTGATTTTGCAGAGACTTGCTAGTCTGTCACTTTGAATTGATAGTTCTGCCAATCTGGTTGCTAGATGAGCAAGATGTCTCTGCAAGCAAATGTAAGCCAATCAGTCTTGCTTCCTTTTCTTGATATAATGGAAGATATTGAGTTCTTGTCATACTTGTTTTGGAGTAGTTGCTGTTGAGTGTGAATGGCTTGAGGAGATTTGTCTGGTTGAGTTGGACATGCTGCTGTGTTATCACTTTTATTGATTGAGTGACCTCACATAATGTATATCTGGACTGGAATTTTCGGCCATTTTAGGTCAAATGTGGTCCATGTGCAGAAATAAGATGCAAGGAATTTTATTGAGTTGCGTTGCCGGAGTCGGGGGGCTTCCTTGTATAAATGCTAACTTAACTAAGTCCCTCCCTCTAGATCCTTGGAAGAAGTTCCCTATGCACATAAAGCTCTCTTCCAGTCCCTCCAAACGCTGTTATGTCCACCACCTACTGCAGCTATGTCCACCACCAACCTTATAAGATGCTTGAGAAAAATCCATGTGGCTCTATCTGTCTGTTTTTGTTTTGATCAGCTCATACTTGAAGCCATTCAGGCAGCATTTGGGAGCTCCAGCTTAGCAAACTTACCAGATAGACTTCCCTGGATGCAGTATTTTAGAAAATGTGAGGTGTCATTTGCCTGAGAAAGCCTCAGTACTGCCCCAATAGAAAACAGATCCAGTCCAACTGAGTGAAATTATTTCAGCTCACCTTGAAGATCAGGTGTCTCTCTCCCCTTGCTTGTGAACAATCAAATATCCAGATTAGATTGACCTTCACCATGACGTGAACGCTGAACTGTCTTAATGAGTTCCCCTCCCTAAAGTGCAAATTGATCAAGACGAAAAAGTGCTACATTACTTCAGAAAACAAATTGTTTCTATTAGAACTTGAAAAGCTTCTATTGAAAAAATTGTGTACTTACTATTACAATTATCCCGATGGCACATGAGTGCCTAATTTGTTTGGAGTGGCCTGAAGTGTCTGGATTCACATCCATTCCTCTCGCCTACTAACCCTAGCTTTCCGATGTTTCTCCAAGGCTTCTTTTCGTCTTGACATTCCTTCACTCCGCTTCTTGGTTCAACTTCAAAAGAAAACATTTTTTTTCAAACACCATCTATTGTTTGTCACATCAACTTAGAATTGGGAGGTATTAGTGTGATGAATAGTTAATTCCTGTGTTGTTCCAAATGGCGAGTTCCACTTGATTTCTCGTTGTGTGCTTTGCAGTTTACACCATTGATCTCAGACACATGAACAGTTCATCATCGAAATAAGTAATAGGACGCAGATGGCATGAAGCTCAACCCAATCATACACTCATTGTTATCGGTTGTCAGGTTGATTTTGGAGGTTCGGCAAGTTTCAGTTTTTTTTCCCATTGTGATAGATGGGATAGATGGATGTTATTTTATGATGAGATGGTTACATGGAATTGGGAAACCATCGAGAGTTGAGCTGAAGGATAGTTAGTTGGATGCTCGAGTAGTTTTCTGGTCGAAGCCAGTTGACTGTGAGGTTGCGCCGGAAACTTCTCCACCAACCACCAACTGGACCAACGATGGCTCAGCTTCCTTCGACCTTCGCCCACGCTCTTCGTCGACGATTCTCTCTCTCCGCCAGTCTCCCATCGAGCAACCCCAACACTCCTGCTGCCGGCGTACCAACCCTGCCAGCCAGGCCGGTGATCGACTACAGCAGGATAAGCTCAAATCGGAATGGCTTTGCAAAGAATCTAGTCGATCGTAAATCACATCTCACTCCCGACGCCATCGAGGACTTGGCCTATCTTTATGCCGAATTCAAGAACCTATCCAAGAAATTGATCGAAGCTAAACAACGTCAGAACTCCTTGTCAAATAAAATTAAGCTGGCCATCGGCACCGTCGCCCCTCAAACCAAAAAACAAGTCGCCCAGAAGCGAGACTCCTCCGAAGAGACAGAGGAGAATGAACGCTTTCTTGAGCCGACAGATCTTTCGAACAAAAGTTCAACCGGCTCACTTCATCCATCCTTGGCCAATAATTTAGAAATTGCCGCAAAGGTCAAAGATTACCATTCAGAGGCAGCCAGCTTGAAGGACGCGATTTCAAACTTATCGAAGGATGGAATGGCATTGGAAGAACGTCTACTTGATTTGGCCACCCAACTACCCAACGAGACCCATCCCAGTGTACCGATCGGACCATACGAGCAATCCGAGATCGTCTCCCTATCGTCCGGCTCTACCCTTTTATCCGATCCGCTACCCTTCCAGTCATTCCAACATCCCTCTCGTCCACCCGATCCTAACCGGGACCATTCGAAGATCATGACCGAACTCGGATGGCTATCGTTCTCAGATGGACTCAAGACCACTGGGCCATCGTTCCCCTTCCTAGTCGGTAATGGTGCCTTCCTCGAACTCGCTCTCACACATTATACTATCTCTCTCGCCGTCAGATCCGGCTGGAATCTTACCCTTGGACCAGATATCATTAGAACCGAACTATCCGAACGATGCGGATTTTCTCCTCGAGATGGCGGCGAATCTAATCACACTTACTTTGTATCGACCCACAAGACCACCCACCCAACCAAACACTCATTAAAAGAACCAGAAAGCTCATCCGACGAAGATGGCCTATCGACTCCTAACCTCTGTCTTGCCGCGACCTCCGAAATCCCCCTAGTGGGCTCCTTTCATTCGACAACCTTACCCAATAAAAACTACCCCTCCTTCCCTCTCAACCCGATCCAACTCGTCAGCCTGGGCACTGCGTATCGGGCTGAGGCCGGCGCCAGAGGTAACGAAAGTCGCGGCCTGTATCGAATCCATCAGTTCAAAAAAGTCGAACTGATGGCTATCACTCGATCTGATCTATCGACTAGTGAGAAAATGTTGCAGAAGATGCTCGAGCTTCAAATCCAAATCGTGGCCAGTCTGAATTTACCGTACAGGTAGTTTACCTTTCATTTTCCCTTACGTGATGATTCATTGATCTTATGCCAATCTTTCCTTTTTTTTTTAAAAAAAAAAGGGTCCTGGAGATGTCTAGTCAAGAGCTAGGTGCATCGGCCTATCATAAGTATGACATTGAGACATGGATGCCAGGACGAGGAAGATGGGGAGAGGCAAGTGGAGAAAATGATTCATTTATTTATTTTTCAAGACTATTGATAAAAAAATCAAACATTTGTAAATATGTAGGTATCATCAGCCTCAAACTGTACCGATTACCAATCGCGAAGACTAGGGATCCGAACGAAAGCAGGCCCCATTCGCAAGAGCCCAGAAGACGAGAAAGAAGAAGAGGGAGAAAAGGAGACGCCGAAGGAAGGAGACAATAAGAAGAAGACGACTGACCGATCGAGTTATGTTCACACCCTCAATGCTACTGCCGCCGCGATGCCTCGTCTGGTGATCAGCTTGATCGAGAACGGCGTACTACTTGACTCTAGCCATCAAGTCGTCGGGTTCAAATTTCCTGCTGTTTTGAAACCTTTTTGGTTGGGTCATTCTACCGCTATCGAATGGGTAAACTCTAACTCTTAACCTCAAAAGGAAATTGGCTATTTTTGTTGTTGTTCTTGGTGTTGGTTGGTTGGGTGGAATTGATCATTTAACGTACATTTAAAATTATAATCGAAAAATTATCTCCAGTAGAAATTTTGTTGATTTAAGTGACTATCTACATAAAACCTTCACATAGAAACAAAAATACAGAGTTGAAAGGGTTTGGTTGGATCCCAGAACTTACTTATTCTTTTAATGTAGTTTAATAATTTGTCGAAAGACGATGTAATCAAATTGTAACCTCAGTTACATTGACAACGGGTACTTTGACAGACTGATGATTTGAGAAATATGAATAAAGATGTTTGTATATAAAAAAATCAACTCAATAAGAAAAAGAAAAGGAAAGAATGTTTGTACGTAATATGTCAAGATATTTTTTAGTATACGTAAAAAGATAAATAAATTGCAATAAGAAAAAAAAGAAAACGAGAGGAAAGTAAATAGATTACCACATAAACCTTTGCAAAAGACTGTCATGATGAGAATGGGAGGAAACAAAAGGACGAAACAAGAAGACGAAGAGAGTACAAAAATTAACCAAACCATACAGGCCGACTTCGATAAACAATCTGATCGACCACGTTTTACTTTCTTCGATAACTGGTCTGATATGGATTCTCAGAAAAACATACGGGATTAAAAAGTATCGCGGTTCGAGTAATGAGCTTGGGATTAATGTCAGTCCTATTCCTAGTATGTATATACTCGTTATTAATAGGTTCATCGTAAATGATCGGGCTATAACGTTTTTTTGTTTGTTTGAAGGGAATATAGATTTAACCATTTGAGCTTCATGAAAAAAACATGATCGATATCAAAAGGGTATTGTTCACCTATTCTTTCCCAAAGCATCTTGATACAAATCATGTATCCAGGAGTGAATAAGTATCTAGCCAATCGATTAAATTTGAAGATTCTTCTCCAAACGTAAAACGTATAATGTCGATTATCTGCAAGTAAAAATGGGTGTTCGTATCTAAAGATATCCACCCCCCAAAGTTAATCCGAAATCCTTTTGGACTTAGATGTTGACTTTATATAACGTTTTTGTTAGGGACAGTTAGTGGTTAAGGGAAAACTTACGTGAATTCATGAATAGTCCATAGGATCGTGACGAATAAACAACAACTGATCAACAATGATCTGATGAAAAACGTAAACATAAGACCAGATCAGTAAGACTTTCAAGATTAAGTTTGATGAATTAAATTAAATTCTAAGAAATTGGATGTACCTATAAGATCCAAACAGACACTTGAAAGTCCTTCGAATAACGAAAAAGTCAAACGATACTGGGGCCAAGAAAATGACTGAGAAGCTTGCGAAGTAATATAGTTGAGGTATATGTAAAGCCGGAATATGATTTGATTTATCGCCTAGACATCATGGCCGTTTGATATTCGAAATAAAGATTGATAGAGGAGATATAAGTCATATTATTTATTATTATTGATAGTATATTAAATGTGCATCAGCTTAATTCAGACTATCAGGGGGATAGATCACGCCTAAATTAATTCAAC
The DNA here is from genome assembly GCA_001624995.1 of Puccinia horiana. Classification (NCBI taxonomy): domain Eukaryota; kingdom Fungi; phylum Basidiomycota; class Pucciniomycetes; order Pucciniales; family Pucciniaceae; genus Puccinia; species Puccinia horiana. The sequence continues at coordinate 1,156,320 of LWDY01000014.1, forward strand.
ATCACTTTACCTAAGACGATCCCTTCGTTCCATATAACAAATATCACAAAACATAATACTACACCAGCATATGGAAGGATGACAGGCAAGACGCTGGAGAGGTTGGTTAAGCTTTCAAAAACCAGTGAACGGATTGCTCGGGGTAAATCGACTGGATGAAAGGTTTGATTATTAAGTCAGAGACTGGATATCAAAAAGAACATTAATTGAAGATAGAGAAATGAAAGCTAGATCGGGGATGCACACGTAGAGAAGCGCTGGTCAAGGATATGTCGTAGGGTTGAGCTGGACGGAGTGTCTTTTTGAGATGATTGGTTGTATGCGAGCCTTTCTGAGTAGAAGGAGCAGTAGTGTTGATCTGACGGAGTTGGTTGATCAAGGCCGATCCAGCGATAAAGGCTACCCAAACAATATTTGTCTGTCGAAAAAGGCAACTCCACAGTCCCAGCTATTCCGGACAAATCCAAAGGTTTAGTATATCCATTTTCAAACAAGGCCAAATGAGATTTGTAGACTAACCAGAGCAGCCAGTAGATGGCGGCCAGCAAGGCTTTGATCGTAGGAGGCAGTGATGGCGAAGAGAGAGCCGAGATCGGTGTAAAATAGGAAGCCAGAAAAGTATGTGATGGGGAAGCAGGAGATGATGATAGCTTCCAAGATGATCTCATCCTCCGGGATCAGAAACCTTACACGTGGTTTGAGACCAGGTCTAGGTGGATAGGGGGTCGTCCGAAAGTGAGAGAGAATTCGACTGATCAGGAGTGGGAATGCACATAGTAAGGCGGCGTTGGTCCAGCGGAGATAGTTGGTTGAGCAGGGAAACCACTGAGGTAGAGCCTGATGGAGTAAGCTGGGTAGGAGATATCTATAGAGATCCAATGGGAAGAGAGATAACGGTCAAAAAAGAAAAGAAAAAAACACATGGAATCTGAATTTAACTGACAGTCCGGGTGGAGTGGTAATCAAGCTATTCCATGTTGTCCATTGGCCAGCGCAATAAGTTTTAGCCTGTTGGATATGGAATATTTCATCCTGTAAAGAAAACCAGGAGCCGATCAGTGACAGGATGGAATGAGAAGAGGAGGATGGTATACTTGCCATGTATGGTTCTGGAACATGGTTCTTGAATTGGTCGCTGACGATGAGGACCGATGCTGCATACGCCGAGAAGGCGGCTGAGGAGGTAAACAGCTGAGCCTGTTTGGCGTCCATTTCGATTTCTTGGCTCACAAACGCAGACTGAGTGGTCAACAGGAAGACAGCCCCCGAGCCCCCGGGGAGTCGGGGAGTCGGGCGTGTTCTTTCTTTTCCTGAAATATCTGTAATAAAAATTGGTTCCAAAAATAACCCATAAGATATCTGAAACAGCCTTGGATAAATTAACCAGCCGGAACTCTACATTGAAAACTTGATATGAATCCACTGAGATTGGATCTTCACTAACAAATAGACCCTAGGATTTGAAAGTTCTAGAATGGATCACAACAAATTCTCATCTGGTTACCGCCCAATTTATAAAACTGCCAAGATCATTTTGACAGCCTCTTAAGGCTATTATTTGTATACATAGGATATGAACTTTCAGGGCCGATATGAAGTACTCGAGATGGATAGTTGTGAATGTTTTGTTCCTTTTTGACAAGACAAACAGTTTTGGTGAACTCAATAAAAGAAAGAAGCATGAACAAGAATTTAAAAAAAAGCTCTATCTACTAATGTGATGTGTTTATTGAGGAGATTTCAATGGTATGTATGATTGAAGTGATTTAAAAACAAAAAATAAAACAAAAATCAACGTTTCCGTCTGCGAGTTTTTCCTCCTTCTGCCCCACTACTCTCCTCGCCGCCAGTATCGGTGCCAATTTTTTTGGTTGATCGAACTGAATGGCCTGCGGGGATCCATTCTTCTTCATAAGCACCCCCGGTCGAAGTCGATACTTTCGAGCTGGGTTGCAGAGTTCCTTCGACGGATCTTTGGGGCTTCAACGTGCGGGCTGATTTGACTGGAATGACGTAAGAGTTGTAGACCATGTATCCGACCCCTCCGAATACAGATCCAAGAATGAGGTACAAGAGAATCCTATGATGACAAGAAATCATCAGTTATCAAACCATCTCACTTGTACTTTATCTGGTCACGTACAGCTGAGGATCGAACCATCGGGTAGGAGGTTCTTGGATTGTGATGGTCGAATCGTAGGCCATCGATCGATGTTTCTTCCCTTTAGGTCCACTCCATTCCACCCATATCCTTAGCCCGATATTCCCTTCTTTCTCCTCGGCACTGAACATGTAAGGAATGATGTACGGCTCTAACTTGGGCGGCAGTAGTCTCTTCGAGGGCGTTGGAACTGCCTGGAATCACAAAAAATCACTCACATAGCATCAGTCAATGTCTCTTTAATTGGATCGATCATCACCTTCACAAAGATCTTCCAAAAGGAAAGAAAAAAAATAAGACAGGTTTACTTTTCTTAACAATCGCTCTTTACCACCGATCTCCCTAAACTCGTTCCAAACTTGATGGATCCTCATAACGTCTTCAACGGGGTCGCTACCCAAGTTAAGAACCTTCAAACTAAATACTAGATCCCAAGATTAAAACAGACAAGGTTGAATGAAGATAAGGAGAAGGGGAGGGGTAGACTTGCAGAATTTTATTGGGTTGGCCATTGAAGACTATCCCGAATTGGTTGTCTGGAGGGAAGCTGGCACTGATCTCGAGCTTCTCCGGTGATAAGGTACAGCAGACTGAACTGATTATGGCCGTCAAGGCTGCCAGGCTCGTGAATAAGTTCATGGTGTTGAACTTGTTTGGTGGTTGGGTGTCAGTGGTGGTGACGTGGTGAATGGATGAGCAGGCGAAGTTGAGGACTGTTTTGCATATATTCACTTGCAATCACCAAACTACAACAGGAACATCCTACTCCAAGTCAAGCTTCCTTGAGCACACAACAACAGACAAATGCTCATATATAACAGCTGAGCTAGGATACTTTTCAGTTACATAACTAGAGATCTCTAAAGGTTGTGTTTTTCCCATTTATTCAAATTGGAGAGCTTCACTGATCAGAGTGAACACAACCTGGAGAACTGATTGATTGAACAATCAAGATTTGGAATTAATTATTGTTCTGTCTCACCATGAGATAAGTATATCTGTGTTAGGATACATGTGTCTTTCCAGATGTGTGAGCCATCAAAGTGCACTCCCATCCAAAGTGACTATTTAGGTATGGACCAAAATAGTAAACTGTAATAATCAAAATAACATCAATAAACTCCTTTCTTGATATGAGCAATGGTGGGACAGTCATGCTATAAAAGTGGTTGTAGCTTAGCATATGTAGTATTGACTTTCTTCAGCTACACTAGTATTGGCCATTGAGGCTGTAGAGTCTCATTGACCTGGTGGAGGAAATCAAGACTACTGTCTCAATGGCTGGGAGGAATCCCTTTGTCTATGGAAAACTGTGTTTTCTTGATTTCCAGGAATGATCCTCCCAGTCAATGAGGTCTCAATTACCAAGGATTCCTCCTAGTCATTATGACTGCAGATAATTGATGAATGGGAAGGATTCTTTTTTTCATTGTGAATGTGTGGTATCAAAGGCTGGGAGAAATCCTCCCAGTCATTGAGACCCTACAGTCTGGATGGCTGGGAGGAATCCTCCCAATTGAATCCTCTTTGCTACCAAGACTGTACATACAGCCTCAACGACAGGGAGTAATCCTCTGCTTCATCAAGACCCTAAAACACTTTCAATGGCTGGAGACACAAACAAGAGGAATCCTCCTGGTAATTGAGGCTGTGCACACAGTCTTGGTGACCAACAGGAATCCTCAATGACTGAAATGATTCTTCCTGGTCATCAAGGCTCCACAGTCTTAATGACAGGGAGCAATCCTCCTGGTCATTGAGGCTGCCAAACTTAAACACAGTCCCATTGCTTCTTTGCCCGGGGTGTTGAGGTGTCTGTCAGTGTGCTATCATGATGTATCACTCCTACTGATGAGTTGAACCATATCCACTACCACCCAACTACCCTGGCATCCACAAGTGCCTGTAGCCTAGTTGGTAAAGGCAGCACTCTAGTATGTGTCTCAGCATTGCTGAGGTCGTGGGTTCCAATCACATCAGACACATCTTACTTTTCACAGTCTCTACATGGGGGGCCCACAGGGCCCGCCGACTGCAGGGAGGGACTTGTGCCTAAAGTCCCCTGTCCGTCTTGAGTCCTGAGAGGCACATCATCATTTTTTGCAGGAAGCAATCTTTGGACTGCCAGTACACAATCTTACCAATCTCCACACTGCACACCTTTTTGACTAGCCATACCTCAATATATATTATTCATCATTGTATACTTCATCATCTGTCTTGATCCCTTAATCCTCATGATTAAGAGGTGTAACAGGAAGCCTCCATCAGCGGGTATGGCCTTAACAAAGTACATAGATTTTATTAATCCATCATCTGTCACATAACATTTGGAAATACATATCTTTGACATGTTGACATAAGTACATGAATAAGGGTTGTTATAATATTCAATTGAAAAAAAAAGAAAAGTGTGAGATGGAAAGTTTTGCATGGGATATTGGCATTGCATACCTCCACATCCCCATACAGCAAAATTCAAGACTTGTTCAAATTTTCCAGGGCGGCCAGCGCAACCCTGGTGGAATCTTGATACAGAAATTATGTGTGGGGATGCAGCAGATCAAACTCCACAAGAGCAGCTAACTTACGCTGTGGTTTGGTGAATATTGGGTGATTAATTGGGGATCGAGTAAAAAAAGGATAAAATTATGGGTTCATCTGACCCGGGACTCAAGCCAAGCTGGAGGCTTTGGGTGTAAGCCTCTCTGTGGGACAGAGAGGCTTTTTTAGGCTTGTGAGTCTGCAGGGTCTCAATGACTTGGAAGATCCCTCCTGGCCACCATGACCCCACAGTCAATGGATAAGAGGAATACTCACAGCCATTGAGACTATAGTCTCAACTCATGAAGAATTTAGTCTAAATTGCCTCCTCCCTCCCACCAAGACTCTAGTCTCAATTGCAATTTGCCTCCTCCTGTCCATTGAGAATCTACAGGCTCAATGGCCAAGAGGCATTTTGTCACCCTGGAAAAATTATTACTGATAGCACCACAGTTTGTTTGAGATCTACAAAAATTATCCATGGTGGAGGGAAATAATTTTCAGTAGAGTCAGTATTCAGGCAGATATATGCAGAAAAAATTGGAGGTAGGGGGGACCCTGGGTGATACTCAACAGCTCCAAGCTCTTCCATGGAATTATCCCTTCGTCACAAAGTGCAGGTTTTTCCAATCTCAACAGTCCTGTTTCAATAACCGTGGGTATTTGGGTAGAACAGTGGGTACTCCGGCTTCCCCATACCCTGCAGATATCAGATATCCTGAGGATACTGGGCAGTGGTTGTATGTATTGGAGATGGAGTGGTACTGTTCAATGGGTGCCTCAGATCCTCTGCCATCCAGTCAAGGCAATACAGTGCCCGGCTTTGATAATGATATAGATTGTTTTCTATCTTTCTTTTTTAACTTACTTGTACATACTGTATAGAAAAGCCTGGTCAGTCAATGTACTTTACCCCAATCCATCCCAGGATATTGATCCGATCAAAAAAGATGGGTAGTTCTTCACATTGTCGCTCCTGGCCCCTGGTCTGTTGGGTTGGATAGCCACAAATATACGGCCTCTCTGCCAACGGGGTCCAGCCCTAATTGGAGGACAACCTTGATTGCAGAGGAAGATCAATGCATCCAGCACTAGGAAAACCATTAAAATATGCCAACCCTCTAGGACTTTTGAATGTAATTATCAACCAAAAGAAGATTAAGGTGTGAGTGGACAGTGGACCAGAGTTAAATACCATGCCAGAAACAGTAGCTTTGCAATTAAAATTAACTACAAGAGGAATCTGTATGAATATCAGGGTGATCAGTGGTCACTTTTCTCCATTTGTGGGGCTGACTGAAGCAAGTTAATTTCATATTGACACAGATGATAATAAAGCAGTAATTTTCTTCATAGTTTGAGGAGAGGTTTATGCAGTTCTTGGTGTTCTTGGGAGGCCATTTCTGGTGGATCACAAAGTGTGTCTAGAATCATCACAATTGCAGGGATAAATTTTGAGTGACAAGCTATGGGATGGAGGAAGATCCTGCCTATCTATCTGTTGTGACCTAGATCACATAGTGTGCTTGGCTGAGGCTCAGCTGGCCAGAGGAGACCACATCAATCTCCTCCATCCACACCCAACTGGGGTTCAGGGGTCAGGATGAGAAGTTAGAGACCCCCAAACCCCCAGGTGTTCTGAAATATGTCTGAATGTACCTGATTTGCACCACTTTTCAATGTCCAGGTGGTTCATCTTTGTGTTTTTTGTCAGGTTTGGGTTGGCCCAAGAACGTTTTGATTGTAGATTGGCCTCTTTTGTCCTCTTTGGAGATTTCACAGCCGGACAGTCCGCACAGGTATATGTATATGGACTTAAATACATAAAAAAATGAAGGGGTTTTTGTTTTTCTTTCTTGATTTCTCATACCCCAGGGTTTTGGGGTCTACCCCGACTGGTTCAGGGTTTGTCCTTTGGGCTGACCCTAACCCCAGGCCCCAAATACTACAGAATACTATTGATATACTACAACACTATCTGCTCACCGGAAATTCCAGAATGGTAAATATCACCACCAAGAAATTTCCCCATAACCTCAAAATAAAAGAATGCCAAATCTGTAAGGTATCCAGTAATGCAAGTGGTGGACATGATTTAGCAAGGAAGAATGGAACCATTGGACAGTGGAACAGTTTTAAAAGAGGAAATTCAGCTATCAGCTGATCAACTAGGAGCATCACCAGAAGAGGTGGTTATATCTGAATTAAAACTAAGAGAATTCTGTGTTTCTTGAATCAAAAACCAAACCAAAAAGAAACAAGATTAGAATAGAAATTTAAGGAAATACATTGAAAAGGACAATAAAAAGAAAATATATATTTACCACCAATGTTTAATAAGATTTTAAGAAACAAGACAAGACTTCTAAAGAGATGTTTAATAAGATTGTAAAAAAAAAAAAAACAAGACTTCTAAAGAGATTGATGAGTCAGGAGAACAACTGAAAAGAAGAAGGATTTTGATGACAACTGAGGGAATGGTGGGCCAATACCAATGTAAGTATTGGTATTGTGCTGTAAAGAACTGATTTTTCAATAACAATATGTGTATTGGTATTGAAAATGAGGCCTAGCCTTGATACCAATAACAGGAAGGCCCTCACCCAACCCGTATGGATATTGTAACGGGAATCAACTTCTGACACCTGCTGCAATGTTGATAACAGACTTAGGGCCAAAAAAGCTGATGAAAAGGGGTTTTTTGGCCTGTTGCGGGATGTAACGTATTGTAACAGGCCAGAAAGTATGGAAAGTATCCCAAATATAATACCAACACTATGGACAATAACAGGGTTTTTTTAGTGAAACTTAACACTAAAAAAATATTGATACACAGTAATTCCTGGGCCTGGAAATGTGGGAGCAACATAATATGGAAAAGGGCCCTGTTATCTTGCATGGTATTGCATTGACCCACCATTGACTGAGGCTGTTCTTTTCTCACTAAATAGGAAGTTTTATGTTGATTTAATTTTGAGTGACAAAGTCAATTTTAGGGAAGGAAATTGAATGTTGATAGATGATTGAATTAACAAATTGGAAAGTGACAAAGTTTTAGGATGAAGAATGATTAGGAAGGATATTGTTCAATAAGATTACTAGAACTGATCGATGAGAATCAAATGAGGAGATGAAGAAAGATTTATGGATGAGAAGAATTATGAGAAGAAACAAGCGAGGGAGTTTAGATTGAGAGATGACTGAGAATGAAGTTGAGAATGTGAAAGAAGGTGAAAGAGAGTGAGAGAAGATAGTCAAGGCATGATTTTATATAGTGGTAATACAGTGATGTGTGAATGAAGCAATAACAAGATTTAGTAATAAAGTTATAGATTAAAGATATGCAAGGTGGAAAGAGATTACAGATGAAATACAGATGAAATAAGAATATAGGAATGAAAAGAGTTGAAGGAGTGATGATGGAAGTAGTGAAAAGAATGACAGAAGAAGAAAAATAATATAGTGAGAGTGCAATTTTTTAACAAAAACAGGATAAGTCATCAATTCATTGGGGCTTGTCCTGCACCTTCTTCTCTGGGCATGAAGAGCACATAGATACTGGGGGAACCAAGCAACAAAAGGATGGACCAAACAAAAAATGGATAATAAAATATCTGAAAACCCTGCAAAAATGGGAAGCATATCAATTCATATCAGCCACAAGGAAATATGGAAGATTGTGAAGTGAACAGCGTACTCAAGGTTTTCTAACTAAAGGTTTCCTGTGAATTTCCTTGGGAGTTTTCCGCTCTTGTATCCAGCTCTCCAATTGATACTGTCAGAGCTCCAAAGCAACATGGCCCAATAGCACCTTTCAGAATCAGGCAGATAGATCTTGATGATTTTTGAGAATCTGAGTTATGTCCTTGTCATGAGGAAGTTGTCTTGCGATGTTCAGTCTGAGTCGAAACAGACTGAGTGGGGTGGCGCGGCAGAAGCGCGCCAGGAACGTGTATGGACAGTTTCGGCCGCGACTTTGGCTTGCTGAGCTCCCAAGCGACGCCATCAACCATCTCCCATCTACCTCCATCTCCTCAAGAACTCAGCCAGTGTTCTACCCAGCCATGGCTTTCGGCCACAAGCGAGGCGGGACCAAGGTATCCGGTGCCAAACTCAAGCCGGCCATTCCACCCCCAATTTACTCCGATACTTCTGCGTCCGGGAAGGGCAACTCGAAGAAGGGCAAGGGAAAGGAAACACGCCCAGTCACACGCGAAATCCAAGAAGAAGAAGACCAGTATGACCGAAACTTCATGGAGTCCATTCGCAAGGATCGTCCTCCTCTTACTGGATGTGTCGTTTGTCTCAGCGGAATCTCAGAGCCAGTCAGGGTGTGTGCCGTCTTCCTGATTTACTGTATTCTTTCCAGAGGACTGCCAACCTATCCTCCCCATTCCACAGTCTCAAGCGCTTGCGTATGCTGAAAAGCTAGGTGCTAGAATTGAAAAGGCTCTTACGATGGACGTCACCCATCTCATTTGTGATAGACCTGGCAGTGATAAGTATAACGTGATTGATCATTTTCTTAGCCTTTTCAACAACAAAAGTAAGCCCGACTGACTGATTCTGCCTGCTTGCATGGTAGATAGGTTGCACTAGAACACTCAATCCGGGTCATGCTACCATTATGGCTCGAGACTCTTTATTCGTCATTTACCGAAGGGGAAGACATCGATCTCAATGATGTCAGTGAACAGTTTGACTTGATCAAGTTGTCTCGGTATGTACACTTACTTTTAACGCACTCGATGGCTTTCAGATCACCCGACGTTATACAATGAAACCATTGCACACTCTCAAGCTAGCCATCACCGGCAGGGCCTCTTCTTCTCGTACACCGTTCATCAAATTAGCCGAGGACAATGGAGCTACCGTTTCGATAGACTTGGAAATTGATTGCTCTCATCTAATCGTTTTGTCCTTGGTACCTACCAACGAAACCGACCCTGCAATATTTGAAATCGAGAAAGTACAAGCTGCGCGGAAGGCAAACAATATCAAAGTAGTCTGGCAAGAATGGCTCGAAGATAGTGTACAGCGTCAAGGGTCTCTTCCTGAACAACCTTATCTTGTGAAGGAAAACGTTCCTCGGCCTGGTCGCTTGGTTCTCCCCGATTCAGAATCCGCAAATGATGCTGTCATCGACCAGAGAGAGCTCGCCCGTGTCATGCAGAGTGATAAATTGGAAACCGCCGTGACTCGCAAAAGTATAAACTCTGCAAGCCAGAATGCTATCATGGCATCTATCATCCTGCAACAAGATTTGCCGATTCGGAGACACCCTTCTAATCTTTCGTTTAAATCCGTTGATGCTGAAGGTCATCGTAAGAAACTAGAAGAAGAGCTGCCTCAAATCTTTCAACACAAGACGACTTTATCAGAGCAATTGCCCTGCTCATATACTTCAGCCAATAGCTCATCCGCCTTTCATCCGCTTTTAAAAAATAACTCAAAAAGCAGTGGACCGGCATCAATTGTCAAGAAACTACGATCCGCCAAGTCCGAGAAATTCGGAGATTCCGCATCATCCTTGAATGAAATTCAAACAACATCCCATCGAATTGTTCCCGGGCTCTTTCGAGGTCTCAAGATTTCATGTGCAGGCTGTTTGCCCCAGCACCAGCGCACGATTGCTACTCTTGTGATTCAATGTGGTGGTCAATTTACCGAAATGCATTCTACGGCAGACTATACAGTTGTTCCACTGGTCAAGTCAGTCTTTTAATGACCCTTTTTCTGGATCAATCACAGCTCACAACTTTTTGGTTGAAATCTTAGTCCCGCATTCATCCCTCCTGGCTGTAATCCTGTCGGCCATCATTGGGTCGAACAGTCCCTATTTGAACGTAAGATTATTGATCCTGATAAACATTGGAGCGGACGGGCCGTTCGGTTGGGCCCTTTTCCCAACCCTGAGGCGTATACTTTCTCCTCTTGTGGCTTTACCAGTGTTGAAGAGCATATTATCCAGCAAGTAATAAAAAAGTTGGAATTGAAGTATATCGAACATCCTCGGAGGTCGGAGGTCTCTCACTTTTTCATCGGTCCGGTCGAAGGTAGCTCGCGAGTGGACAAAGTCAAGTCGTGGTCTGACAAGGTGAAGGTTGACTTTGAATGGCTGGTTCGAAAGTGCAATGGGAACCGAATTTCACGCCCTGCTCCACCACCATCATCAGCTCGTGCACCACGGAGCCCCTCTGAGTCAATTTATCGTCAACACCAAGACAACACAAGCCTCGATATCAATGATACACCTCTCTCGGACTGCGTGATCTTCTTGACCAGGAAAGGCTCAGTGAGCTTCTCTCCACCTTTGATTTATGCCAGTTCTCTAACTTGTGTATCTTCAATGTTAGCTTCACCCGAATTCTAAGTGTCTAGCTGATTGTCGTAAACTGGGCGCAAGAGTGGTCGATAAATTAAACGAAGCTGTAACACATGTGGTCCATGCTGCTGATCGGACTAACGATCCTCTGCGGGAATTAAAGTGGGCTCGGAGTAAGAATTTATACATCGTACATCCTTGCTGGCTGTCAGAGGTGAGACCTTTTTTTTGAACAGAGCTCCCTGGGATCAATTTGCACATCGTACTAATGTTGTGATATATTATTTAGTGCAAGACCAAACTCGCCAAGGCTGATGAATTGGCTTTTCCTGCCACTTACAACCCGCAACGGGCTCTGACATACTGTATCCCATCTAGCACTGAAATTACGATGGCTGATGTGACCTTTAACTCGATACCGGAGGAGGCTAACACAACTCACGGTAGAAGGGCGCATGAGTCTTCGGAGCCGATTTTAGAGAACGATGAAACATTTTTCATGTCACCTCACTCACGAACCCCGATAGTGCCTTTAGCAAACGGTCGATCCCCTGCTCCGAATTCCGACAAGACTTCTGAGCCGGTCGAAAAGATAGCCGAATCGGATGATCACCAAAGTCATCGACCAGCAAGCTCGCATTACGCTGCCAGTCCTCGGTTAGACATTCTTCCCACTTCTTCTCCTTCATGTCAACCACTACCTGGGGTTGATACGCAACTCGGCGGATTTATGGAAATTCTTCAACAACGGAATTGTCTGGTTGATCTCTCGGGGAAAGCCAAGGAGAAAGAATCCCGCAAAGGCCGGAAACGTGGATTGGACGATTCGACTCGTGGGAGTGCCAACAATCTAGCTGATGATAGTCATCAATCTGCCGGAATGGGCAATGGGCTCAATCGAACGATCTCTGAGTTTTCTCATACTAGTACAACTCCTAGTCAAGCCGACGGGTTTCTTGATCGGAATGTATTCGAAGAGAGTATGGATGTGACTTGGGAGGACCCAGCAGCCAAGCGAGAGATCTTGAAGGCAATCAATGATCCGACGGGTAAGATGACTAATCGAAAGACTGTACCTCGACGCCAACCCACTCAAAAAGTCAATCTAGCAGACTCTCCAGCTTCCAATCTTCGCCAACCAAATCCAGAAGTCCGTCGGACTGATTTAGATGATCTTGATTACCAGAAGATAAACAAGCCTGGTTCTAAGAGAAGATCCGACTTCATCCCCCCCGATGAACCCGAAAACTATCGCGATGGTGAGGATTCAAATGACGATGATGTTGAAGTGGTCGTCTTACCTCCCATGAAGAAAAGAAGACCACGATTAATCGATAAATAAAACTGGATGTTTTTCGCACTGTTGTTTCAACATCTTGTTTCATATCGTTTATTACCCTTTTGGGCATTTACTACTCAGCTTCCTTACAACCTCATAATATTTGTTTTCACAATTTTTGGTTTCTTGCAATCGGTAATAGTTTTCTCTTTCCTTTCTTCTTCTTTCCTTGTCATCATCATCATCAAGCTATGTTTATACAATACAGTTTTGTCCAGATGAAAATTGTAGATGATCACCATTCATTTCTTGTTCACATTGAAATTGTACTTCCGAATCCTCATCACCAAAATTCGCATCTTAGGCCCTAGGGTCTTCGACACGCGACTCACCCCCATTGAAGGTGTGGCCCACTGGACATCGTGTGAACGGTCCAGGTTCAATTCTTGTGTTGAAATTATGGGTTGCAGGTTCAATTTCAGCAAAAAAAAAAAGGAAAGGTTCATCATGACTTCTACAGTTCAAGTTTTACATACAACAATACAAATATTATTCCAAATTGATGATATTATATCGTGTTCCATCGGCTAGCAAGAAAAACTAAAACAGCAACAATTCACCCTGTAGATGAGTTGTAAGGGATCTAAGATGGTTTTGAAGCCTGAAAAGTGACACATGGTGGTGTCAATTTTGTATTACACAATTTAAATATTAGTAATAAAATCAAGTAAAGTTTTCAGAAGCTTTCAAAAAGGCTTCTTTTAATGCTATGTACTTCAATTTTATTTTTACAAATCAAATCCACCCGTTCATTCTCTTTCATTTCGATTAACTCCATTTGTTGCTGTTCATAAAAAAATTGCTGGTACATAGGACTTTCTGCTAACTTCCGGATGAAAAAAAAGACGGAAAAAAAAATTGAAACGGCATGGAAGTGACATTTATTACTGTGAAAATTTATCATTTTTTAGTAATAAATCCTGTGCAACAAAAAGTTTACATCATCAATTTTCGTGTAAATAAAGAGTTGGACCTTGAGTGAGGTTTTGAATTCATGTAATATGAGGTTCAAGAATCAACTTTGATGGACACCCTAAGTGTACAACGTGGAAACTATGGAGGACTTCCCTTCCCCCCTGTAGAGCCAGATCTAGCCAGGTGCCAGAGTTTATTTGCAGTCAAAAAGCTAGAATTTTAGCTTTTTGACATGTAGATTAAGATCTGCAGCCCCTGCAGATGGCCACGGGAAGTCCTCCAATGACACTATTCTTGAGAACCTTAAATAAATAGCATCAGTTAGTGCCTAATCTTTCTTTTACTTAATCCACTGTAAGTTTAACCTACTTGCTCTTTTACCTAGGGCAGATATCTCTCAACAGATTCCACATCCAAAAAACAAACCTTCCGATACAAGTCAATAATAGTCCATCGACAATCAAACTCATGTCATGGAGCTCGAACTTGTTAATGAACAAGTAAAAAGCAAACTGGATTTGGGATGATGCGTGAACATACAAGAAAAAAGAGTTGCTAAAGACATCTTTTTCGTCTCTGATGATGCGAGTACTTTTAGGGTACAAAAATGAACATGGAAAACAGATCGAGCTAAACTACGGACAAGGACGAGGTTGGAGCTTGCGGGGAGCGGGGGTTATTCAACAAGATCCCGTCCAAGAACGTCCCGAATTTTCGGGTTTGTTTGATTCAGCAAGGCCAGCTGGTTTTTATACGTGTAGCACTGCATGCTCTGAAGCAAGGATGTACTCTTGGTAGGGTGCGAGCGCTGGTGTTACCCAATCTGTGGGGGCGCATGGTAAGAAAATTAGTCGAGCAAACATTGCAATCAGTTATCCATCGATACCAGGGGAGATCGGGAAAGAGAGGCTAGAAAATGACCTTTGATAAAATGATCGACTTGTTCCGGCGCACGACCTATGAAAGTTTGGGGATCCAAGAGTTGGTCCAATTTGGCATGAATCGGTTCGAAGAAAGAGTCGTTTTTAATCCGGTCGATCAAGTCGTTGTCGCCGCCTTCTTCTTTGACCACTCTACCTGCCTGATGACTTAACACTCGAATCTGCTCGTGACAGTGTTGTCGATCGCCTCCTAACCTGACCATCTCCATGATGATGTTTTCGGTTGCCATGAATGGTAATTCGGCATGTACATGTCGGGCGATGATCGCTGGATAAACCACCATCCCTTCGCTGACGTTTTGTAGTGTGGTCAGAACGATGTCTGCGGTCAAGAAGGCTTCGGGAATCGTGACTCGTCGATTGGCTGAATCATCTAGAGTTCTCTCAAACCATTGTACCGAAGCGGTCATCAAGGCGTTTTGCTTGAAGAAGCCAAGATCGGTGAGAAGCCATGTCAGAAAAGGATACATCTAGTGGCTGATAGGTCTGAGTAGGAGATACCGACCTGTAAGATCATCAGATGCCGAGCCAGCGAGCAGATACGCTCACAACGCATCGGGTTTCGTTTGTATGCCATAGCGCTACTTCCGATTTGACCGGACTCAAAAGGTTCTTCGACTTCTTTGAGGTTTGCTAACAAACGAATGTCAGTGGCGATTTTATGAGCGGTCGCGCCGAGGGAAGAAAGAGGGGCTAGGGAATCGATATCGACTTTTCGGGTGTAAGTTTGACCAGAGACGGGGTAGGTAAATTTGAAGCCGGATTTTTCAGTGACCAGCGCATCAAGTTTTTCGACTAATTCATGGTTTCCAGCAAAAAGTGCCAGAAATGAGGCCTGAGTTCCAGTGGTACCCTTGACTCCACGGAAACCTAAATCGTCCTTGGCTCGAACCAGATTCCTTAAATCCATCAGTAGCTCTTGGATCCATAGTGTTGTTCGTTTTCCAACCGTTGTCAATTGAGCTGGCTGGAAGTGGGTCCATCCTAACGTCGGCAGGTCTTTGTGATCGACTGCAAACTTCGATAAACGCGAGATGACGAGGGCTAATTTGGGTATGAGGATTTCGAATCCTTTGCGCAAGAAAATCAGATCCGCATTGTCTGTAACGTAACAGGAGGTTGCGCCAAGATGGATGATCGGTGCAGCCTTAGGGCACACCTAGTAGAGGATGATTGATATTTTGAAACAATTAGCACAGTCAAAGAACACTTCAGTGTAGTTAAATGAAGAAATTGACCTGGCCAAATGTATGAACGTGAGCCATAACATCATGTCTTCTTATGCGCTCCTCTTGGGCGGCTATTTCCATTTGTTTGTGGTCCAAGACCTTTTTAAAAAAAAAGTGAAAGAGATGATCAGTCAACCATCGACGTTTTTTTTTTTGAGGGGCAAGATTGGGCAGATGGTGGAGGTGGTTGCATACTAGATTGGCCCTCATTTCTTGAATAGCTTCTTCGGAGATTGGTAAACCCAGCTCCCTTTCTGCTTCGGCCAGAGAGAGCCACAGCTGTCGCCAAGTACCAAAGCGAGTTTGACTAGAGAATAAGTTTGACATTTCTGCCCCAGAAAAAATCAAGATGTCAGCCCGCGAACTGCTGTTTTTGTTGTACTCGGTTTTGGAATGGAGAAGATAACCAACCAACAGATGCATATCTTGATGACAAGGGAGTCTGGTAAGTCTCCAGAGAACTGGCAGCAGGCATGACGACGGATATCTTCGTTGGTGCTAAGGGTGAAATTGTGTGGTGTTGATCCGGGAGGGACTGGCCACCAAGTCTTCGTCCGCGTGCTGGGCTCTCTGGGTTCTTTCGGAGTGTGGGCTCTGAGTCTGGTTCTTCGGACGCCTTCCGTCTCATGTTGTGCTGTATGAGTGAAGTGGATGTGCTGTACGGGCCTGCACACTGCCAGTTTTTTTTTCGGATGGTCCCTGGGGAAGATTTCGGATCTAATGTGGTGACGTAACAAGGTGAATTCGTTTAAGGCAGCTTGTGATTCAAGCGTTGTTAGGCTAGCGGTAAACTGGGGCCTTGCCATGGGCACGTGGCCTCGTCAGGGGTTCGACTCCCCTACAACGCAATTTTTTGCGACATCAACTGAGAATTCTGACTGGTTGACCAACATTGTTTTGACCTTGTTTCTTGGCAAGCTCGGGATAAGCAAGTGTGCAGGCACTGGCTTGCATCTGGTTCAAGGAAACTGGAACTGCTCATTGGGGTTCTCTACCTTATTATGTTACCACCCTTTCTTGACTTGTCCAAAACTGCAATCTGAAAATCTACACAAACCCATACTCATAAAGCTCCCAGATTTTCTACTTAACCCCCTACTATCCCATCTTCAGCAATACCACCAAGCACTAGCCTTGCTCTTTCTTCCTCTCCCCTGCTTGATCCACCCAACACCACACTGCAAGGGCCTGACCATGGCCTCGCTGCCTAGCTTAACACAAGCCCTCTCAATCAGAGGGCCGGTGACCTAAGGCTGGCAAGCCACTTGCAAAGCGAGCCTCCAAAAGAGGGGCTTGCTAGTAAAGTCTCACTTTTGGCCTGAGAGCTGCCATGTTTCATCGCAAAATTTATTTATTTGTTACTCAAAGGCTCATTACTCCGCAACCACTGCTCCCAAGGACAAGCCCTAAACTGGCCTAGGTAGCCTGTGACCTGGGCCTGAGGTCTACCTGATCTATTTGCCCAGATGACCAAAAATTTCATGCCATCCTGGCAATTGTGTGCAAGACCACGGTTTTGGGAAAGCATGGAAATACACTGAAATACAGCTTCTGCCACAAAAAATATTACATAAAGCAGGCGGGGACTTGAGACCATCTGCTACAAAAAGCAAAGTTCAACAGGCAATTGCGAGGGAAAGAATGGGTGGGAGGTCATGATTGCTTGGCCATAGTATGCACCAGATTCAGGCCTATCCACTGGTCCAATTGGCCGTGGGAAAATTCATTAGGAACACCACTGTTGAGCTGGTGCAAGTTTTCTCCACCAAAACTTGCATTTAATCTCAGGCAAAAAGTTAGACTTTACTGGCAAGCCCCTCCTTTGGAGGCTCGCTTTGCGAGTGGCACCCTTGCCAGCCTCAGGTCACCGGCCCTCCAATCAAGAGGGCTTGTGTTAAGCTAGCCTCTCTGCTGACATGTTGAGGCTAGTTGTTCTTCCATTGAGAAAACTTGGGGAGTGCAGTAGCTGCCAAACCAGCCCTGCCTGCACAGATCCAGAGGCAAGACTTGTTCAGTATGCTGCTTGTCGGATTTGAAGAGTTTGCCAGCAACCTGGCTTGGGTTCAGAACAAGTTTGAGGACTTGTCCTCAACCTCTGACAAGACAGCACTATTACCAGCCAGATCAGATCCTCTCTACTCAGACAATGTTGCTGGAACAGCTACAGTTGCGCGTGGCATTCTTCTGTACACGACTGCCTGCAAATGCAAACTGGTGGATGCAGGGGAAAACGATGCCCCCAATAGGGCACCAAACTTCACTCCAAGTACATTTTAGGATTGCTTGGGGTGTGTAGAGTCCAAATTTTATTTTTTTGATTTTTTATGCTTGATGATTTGGACCCATGGGCTGTAAGCAACCTAGAAATCATTACATATGTGTTTAATATGCCACATAAGACCATAATCATTGTTTAAAATTGTGGATTTAGCCCACACATGGATCTCTAGCGGTAAAAATCCCATTTTTTTATGTTTTTCCAGCCAAAAATTTTGGACCTGGCCCATAGTTGTGTACAGCGGAATGCCACGCGCAACTGTAACACCTCCGCAATCCTGCCAATAGTGCCATCAACTGGTTCAAAATCAGCCAGGTGTTCATCCATAAGAGGTTTGATCAACCAAAACTGTTTGGAGGTTAATCAGCTGTCTAGATAACTAGAAAGATCAATGAAGCTCTGTCACACGGTGTCTTGTACAAGAGACGGGTGGGAACTATATGAAGGAAGGAAAGAAAAAGAGATAGCTTTGAAGAGAGGACTGACTTTTTGAAGATCTTCTTTGTTTCGAAGAAGAGTGAGTTACTTAGGCTCAGAATGACTTAGAGTAGAACACTGAAAGGGTTCACAATGAGAAGGCTCAAAGAAGGCAGAATGAAGTTATGCTAAAAACTATAATCTTATTTTGATGAGGAAAGATGGAAATCATGGAAGCAGACAGCTTATATAGTAAATACAAGTGAGGCTACAAAGGTATTACATAGGTTCAAACAAGATGTGAGGTCATAGGGTCAAAGCAGAAGAAATGAAAAGGAGGTCATAGCTTCTGAGGTCAAGCAACACCAAGGCAAGTCCACAACTGGAGGACCAAGCAAGAGTAAGTGTGATGGGTGCGAGAGTGAGTGAATTGAAGTTCGAGGACTGTGCGTCAAAGCTCAAAAGTTCAAAGAGGAAATGTGCAAATCCGGAAAAGGAAGTTAAGCGCATGAAGAAGTAATGCCCAAAGTAAGGAAGACCAGTGAGGAGTTATTGGTCTTGCTTTTGTTTGCATAACTGAAAAGAAACGTGCTATCGAATCTTCGAAGGTTTGGAAAGTAACTTTGAGAGAGCACTGAAGATTGCTGAGGGTGCATAGGTGATGTCATATGCGATCCGAGGATTAACCAAAAGCTTGAAAGTTTCTGAGGTCGTAAAGCATGGTAGAAAAGAATCCTTAGCAAATGCAAGGAAGATCCAACTGCGAGATCCTGAGTGCTGAGTGTGAAGCTGAGTCTGTTGTATGACAAGCTCTAGGATTTGAAAAAGCCCATCACCTACAAAGTGGTGGCTCAGTTCCCAAAGGGGGATGCCAAGATATTCAATAAGAATTGTAAGGCTGCCAAGTGATTGTCAGATAAAAAACACCTCTGGATGGCATAAGCGGACCAAAAATTTATTGCCACTTGCATCACTCACCCAGTTCTACTTCACTACTGCCCAGCTAGCTTTGAAGTAGTTAACCAACAAGATGTTGAGCTACTCTGAGAGCAGAACAACTTTGACCCCAAGGAAATCTAAAAGTTCAGATGGTTACTTAACTCAAGGCTCTCGGGAAAATAAGCTGGCTCACTTTTGATACATTTTTTTGACAGGTGATTTGCTTTTGATATCAAGTGTTCAGCCTTTATCTGAAGGGACAGAACTACATCCAGAGACCCAAAACTGTGTTTAAACTGCTGATAAGTTTGGCACCTTCTAGACAATTGAAGCACCTGGATCACTCCTGTAAGGAAAATGTGCTGCCCTCATGTTGTAGAGGGGAGCACAACTCTGCCTCCTGTGACTTGTGAGGACATGGAAGACTCCAGTCAAAGCTGCCAAAGATCCTTGGTGGTTGATTGCAAAGAAAGGATGCCAATTGAATTGACCAATTCCAAGTACAACCATTCTCTCTTCAGCAACTCATTTCAGGTAAGATCCAAAGAGCTCAAAAAACTTGTGAAAATAAATCCCCACCCCTCACTCATGATTAATATCATGATTAATACAACTTGAAGCACCCATTACTCAGATCCCCTCCTTCAGTGATTTTCTCCCCCTTCCTTTCCACTCTTGTCAGCTCAGCCTCACCCAACAAAGAGAACACATACTCCTTACAGCTCAATTTTCACAATCACATGGACACTACACTCAGTCTGTTATGCATAGAAAAGGCCCACATGGACATGATCCTACAGGAACCATGGTCCATCTCCCTCCCAATCATCAGTTCTGGCACAGGATCTCCCCAGTTGACTGGCCAGCCATGTTGTTGCATCTACATCAACAAACTGACCCACACCTTTAACTTTTTCCACCTTCTGTGAAACTCCCCACTCTTGAAAGCCTCCTCTTTGACTCAAAACAATCCCAGACCACAAACATTCATTAAAATATCAGTCTATACCCCCCTTGTTCTTATCTACCATTCCGTATTTATTGCTATAGTTACAGTCCTACTACTCCCATAACATTTATGTGATCCTTAAGTTAAGACTCCAATGTGGAATCCGACAGGATATTTTCACACCCACACTGCTTCCCAAAGCTTTATCTACACTGTGCGGGAGCAATGGCTTTGGTCTTACCTCTCCAAGGAAAGTTCCACCTTTCTTGGCCCATGGGGCACAAAAATTGCCATAGAATAACATGTGTTTAACTTGATGTGCAAGCCCTCTTTCCTGCAGTGTGTGGTGAGTCTTAATAACCACACCTTGGACCATCAGCCTATTCAGTAGAACCTGTCAATTGTAAGGGGTGTTTGTTACCATTTAAACTTCCTCTAAAATATCTTTATCATAATCTTATTTTCCTATTGCATAACCTTGACTAGTACTAATAGTATAATAAATAGAAGTTGCTAGATTTCTAGATCAACCCTTCAAGGTTTTCTTTTTAGAAGGAGGCATAGAGTAAGCTCCGCTTAGTAGCTTCCTGATAGGGTTACAAGACTGCCTAACATATCTGTTCTACTATTTTAATCTTATCCATCTCCCTTTAAGCTTACATTATCCTCCTCCTTCTTCTTCTGTTAGTTGTATTCCTCTCTAGTCTAATGGAAGATCATGATGTAAAAAGATAATTTTCCAATTATTCCCGGATAATTTTCCAATTATTCCCGTGGCAAATCATTGATCGTGACAACAGAACACAGGAATGATGTTTTTTGAGAGAAAAATCATGAAAGGACTGAAAGAAAAACCTCGCTTGAAACTTGGTCCGGGACGGAAACACCATGCCCAAGGATCAATGGCTCACAGTCAAGTAGTTATTCCCAATGCAGAAGTAGATAATACCATAAAGGTTCCGATGTATTTAATCCAAAAGCATCTAAAGCCTCGTTGTTTTGTTACACAAAAATGTTTAATAAATTACTAAAAAATTGATCACCAATATACACATTGTCGGTTATTATTTTATCTACCCTCCACAATCCTAGTTCAAAAACCGTTGAATGTATATGAAAATTTATCATTGATGCAAGCCTAAGCTGCTTTGTCCTGCGTCGATGATTTTTCGCAGTCACGGTTTAATCCTTGACGTCCAGCAGCTTCACAACCCAGTAGCTAGCAGCAGCTGCGCCCCCACCTACGACAATCGTCGATAAACTTCCTTTTAGGTATCCCATGAAGCCGATCCTAGCACCGGTAAAGTAAGCCTAAACAAGAGATAAGAAGAGTTTGCATGTCAACATCCATTCGTATTTTTACCTAGATTCGAGCTAAGCTGTCTGCAATTACCTTCAAAGATCCAAAAACCAGAAGGGTCAATACCATCACACCAATGCTCCAAAATAGGGCAACATTTGCTTTCTCGACAAAGAAGTAAGGTGCCTGATGAAATGAGAAGGAGATAGACATTCCGTTAGAATTTGAAATGTCCAAATGAACGAGACGAGAAAGATGTTTACCATGGGAATGAGTCCGCCAATGAAGTAGGAAAATCCGATTGTGAATGCAGAGAGGTACATCTGGTAGGTTGAGACTTCCTCTACCCCCTCACCAAACTGTAGGAGAAACTCTGTCATACCGAGACCTAAAGATTCCGATTCGAATTCGCTCAGTTGTACTGTTTCTTCGTCCATAATTTTGTCTTCTGGGACTGTGTCGTAATCAGGTGCTTTTCTAGAAAAGATTCTTAGGAAGGCCGAAAGGATCTTCCAACTCGAGGAGCTCTGTTTGTGATCAGAGGTGCTTGTTCTGCGATATTCGAATTTCAATAAGTCATTGCTTATCATACCGCATAGACCATTGCTGATACCAAAGGGTTGCAAGATTTCTTGAACCCGTCGATCCATCGACCCCGCGCAAGAATGTGCAACTCGTTTTCGAATTACTCTTTGTCGGTATCTAAATTGATCACGGTCAGCTTCAGATGCAAGATATCCGCCAATACCCATAGAGATTGCTCCGGAAATCAGCTATGGAAGATTAAATTCAATCAGTTTGTTTTACCAGATTAAAGACGCCGGACTCAAAAAATGAAAAGAAGCAGCATTGGCGCACCTCTGCCATTCCGGCGACCACGACAAGTCTCGAGGATCCCAAGGATGATAGTCCAGCAGTTAGACCGAAAGGTACCGTCAATCCATCACTTAATCCAATAATTCTGCATGCAAAATGCAATCAAACTTATTTGTCAGTTTTCCTTAATGCCAACAGAAATTACGTGGAAAAAACTCACATGTTTCGAACAATGTCAATATCAATCAGTGTTCTTTCTTCATCTGAGCCGGGTTCTCGACAACACACACCTTGGCTGCATGTGTCTTGTTGGCTTCCTTGTAGCTCTACGGTCGGGATTGGTTTCTTCAAGGCGCCCATTTGCAGATAGTGGCTTATTAATGAGTTGGGGCTGAAGAATATGGGGTTTAATAACTATGGCTGAGAAAAGGTAAAGAAGATTGATATGCCAATGAAGATAAAGAGTATTAAGTAAAACAAGATGAAGATTCAAAATTAAATAAAACAACAGAAGAAGTGAAGTGACTTAGAGAACTAACTACAAGCCTGCAAAAGGTCGAGGGAATTAAATACCCGACGCAACTGAGCTGCGTGCACAAGAGGGAAGAAAGACAAGCGGAGACGCCGGTGAGCGGAGGGTCGGATACACGACAACAGCCAGACTAGGCAGAACCAAGAGATGGGCCTGGCAGTTACCGGCGCGGCCCACTGCTGTCTTCGGCTGACGTTGGTTTCGTCGTCAGCGCCGAGATAACTTTCGATTCAATCCTTCTCATGTTGAGCACGGCGAAAGGCTGAGGACTGAAGCAAGCTTCGACTTGACTCTCGGCCCAAGGGGAATCGCAATGTGCGAGCTCCGTTTGCCCCTCTGAGAGAATGGCCCGATTGAACACAAGCCTCCAGTCCCTGCTGTGGGCGGCTCGAGAATGCGAGGAGTGACACGCCCCTGGGGCCCTGTCGCATGGCGCCGACCTCTTTGTGAGACAAAGACCCTCCGGGCTCCTCCACAAACAGGCTTTTTTAAGCTCGGATGAAGCCCGTCGCGTTCACCTGTGGTCAAGTACTTGTAATATACTGAGCATTGCATCCTTTTGTGTACTAATGGTACGCTGACCGTCTAACACCCGGCTATATTTGCCACCCCTGAGAACCCCAGAGACCCCAATATCCCTTCGAAATCAGACCCCCAAAATTCGTCCAAGTCCTCTCCACCCCTACCGCATATCGCCCGGCCGGCCCCCACCACACCCCATAATCCTCACATCACCACTCACCATAACCCATATGTACATACACACACCCACATACCCTCCGGCCACCACAGATTTACATACATTGGATCACACCGGTGCCCATTCACCTCACCTGCACGCCCCGGGGTCACATTCATCATTCCGGGTGGTTGGGGCAGGGAATAAATCACCCGCAAACACCGGGGTACGTTCACCTGAATGTAGAAAACATCACCTGGTGGAAACCATCGTGTTTATTGAGAGACCTTGCATACCTATCAGTCGGACAGGAAAAGATAGCAATAGCACATCATTCAAATCCTTCGTCGTAGTAGAAAACTTAGAAAGAGCAGACTAGTGAGAGAGAAAGAAAATTGGAAAGAGACCACAAGTTTTTTTGGCGACTAAAAAGCACCATTGTTGTACAAAAAATATATCATCACAGGAGACAGAGAATTGGACCAGTGAGCTAAAAAGATAGACAATTAATAACAGATAGAGTACCAAAAAACAACTCTGCAGTGGTGTGCTATAGGCACACTGCCATAGCAGACTAGTGCTACAAAGCAGGCACCCCAAGGTAAACTCCCAATTGGTGTCGAGGTCAAGAACTCCCATTGAGATCGAATGAGGCAAGGGAGCCCACACTTTTGCCTTCTGAGATAGGTGGAGTGTCCTCGCTTTCCAATTGCGATGGAGTGTCCACGGATTCTTCAGAATCAGATTGCCTCCCTTTCTCCTTCCTTGGTTTATTGGCCTTTTTCTTCACATTCTTGGGCTTTTTAGCCGGTGCACTCTGTGAGGATTTTTTTTTCCTCCCGTTTCTTTCATTAGAGGCCAAATCGTTTTCAGACATGCTAGTCTCAGCACGTCGGTGTTTCTTGCCACCGCTCCGCTGATCCTTTGCAACACTTGATTTTCGAGCCTGATCCTTCCCCTTCTGGTTGCGTTTCAGCCACTTGGCCTTTGGGAGGGGCACAGAACCCACAGTCACACACTTTTGGCCACCCTTGCTAGACCGTTGGGGTACCGCGGCACGCATCGACGGTTGTCAGGGTCATTGGTTGGCTCGACATTGTCCTGCGACGCACGTGTGGTGTGATCATCTGGGTCATTACTTTGTTCGACATTGTCCCGCGACACCTGTGTGTTACAAGGGTGTGGTGCTGGCTCATTACTTGCGCCTTTGGGTGGAGATTTGTCAACCGGCTCGACTGACTCGTTATTGCTACTGGATTCAGTATCCTCCTCATCATTGTGTTCTGGACCAATGAGGTCAACCCATCCTTCTTTTAGAGCAGCCCACACATGCTGTGCCTGCTCAACAGTCATGTCAGACGGGCGCATGCACAAGTCCTTTGGCCCAAAACCAAGGTAGTTCTCCTTGACCTTCAACTGGACACCAAGTTGTTTGAGGGCCTTTTTTGTGTTCGTCACGCCATACCGTGTTGAATACTTTGTCTGTTTGGCGAGTGAAAATGATGAGCCCCTAGCCATTGCACAATCCATGCTCAATTCCTCAAGCGACTTACGCAATGCAAAATTCAAGTGCTTACAGATTTGCTCAACATTTGCCTTCTTGTTGCCTGTAAGTTGAATATAGAATAGGTCAATACTTGCTTCAGGCAGCGCATTGGTGCTGGAGCTTACCTAGATCATGTGGACAGTTTTCCAGTCCATCCGCTGCGCGCACCCTCGCCCTTTTTGAGACCAGACAGTCACGTCCATACACTTGACAGGTTTCAGCCTACTTTCCTTCACGGCAACATTGTCCTCGTCTGACTTGTTTTCAGATACATCGAGCTCCTTGGGGGCTGGGGGAAACACCTTTGCACATTCATTGACATAATTGGGGTCCCTCCACAAGTCTTTAGTTGCTTCATCCACAGTGTCCCACAGTTTGCCGCATTCGCGTGCCCAATTATTCCGGTTTTTGTTTCTGTACATAGCAACTGAATATCAGACCAAGCTGCTAGGAAAACAACTTACTTGCAACTTCATCGTACTTACAGTAATTGTTATAACAAGTACAACCATGCTTACAAACCTTCAAGCCAACATATTTCAAAACCGGATCGAGGAAAAGCTGGTGTTGAATTGTCAGCAAGAGCAGCTGCCTCTGGTATTCGAAGTATACACTATCAATAGCCATGTTGTCCTCAGCGGCCAGACAACGATGCTGAGCATACTTCTCCATTTTGCGCTGGAGGGCCTCTAGTGGCAGATCTCGCAGTTTCAACATGATGTCGCCTACCAGACTTCTCCCCTTCTGTCAAGGGATCATCACCTGCAGTTAATGCACAATCAGGTGACCCTGGGTCTGGCGCAATCAATTGAGTCACAGGATTTGCGGCCGACAAAGCCGAAGTTGGGACTTGAGAAGCTGTGAGGGCTGGGCCTTGCGGTTGGTTGGCTTGGGTTCGCTTGTGTGCAGCCGCTGATTTCTTGGATTTCAGGAGATCTTGGGCAAACTCCACCCTTGCAGTTTTAGAACAGCCGCTGTTGCTAGTTGACAAGGGCTACTGTGTCATCGGTTGTCTTGCAGGGACAGGGTGCAGTTGAGTTAACGGCCAAATGTTGGTAGGTGGTTGATACACGGCCGATCGAAGTGTAGACAAAGAGTGAGTCAGTCTATATTCAGCTGAGGAGTAGTCGAGACCATGTGTCAAGCCTTGAGGGTGGCCAAGTCCTTGACCCATCAGCTGGTGGTAGGCAGGGACAGAGGCTCTGTGGAACATCCCCTGAGGGGCCAGGGTATACATCCCACTTTGAGAACACTGGGTGTTTTGCTGGTGGTTGTAGGGCGAATGATGAGCAGAGTAAGCAGTGTATGTGTTTGGATGCCCTTGTGAGCTGGGATTCCAAGCACTGGACGCCACGAAACCCGACTGCACCGAAGGTGAATCGCCGAATGAACCATCGAGCTCAATGTCAAGAGGATAGTCGTGCGTCGGTCGGAATGCAGGTTGCATTTGGGGTGATCCACAAGACAAAGATGGAGAACCGGTTGGATGGAGGGAGCTCAAATCAAGATCCACAAGAGAGGGGTTGGGCTGGGGGGCCAGTGTCGGAACAGTGATGCCACCCTTTGCTTTATCTTTCAAGCAAGTGGGCTGGGCCAAAGATTTCAAGGTAGCCGGCGAATTTGCTTCCTCACTTGGGTTTCCAGAAGACATAATTGAGCCAAGGAACTGATTACGCTGTTGTTGAGGGCCCGTGGGTCCAGCACTCAAAAGAGAATCAACAGCCGACGCACGATCAGGACGGCGAATTGCTGATGGGAAGAATGGTTTGGGCGAGGTCGCTGGAAAGGTATTTGAAGGACAGATGGGCGATATTAAGTCTTTTTTGACGGAGTGGGCATTGTTAATGATTCAGTTGTGGGATTGGTGATAAGAAATTTATTGTGTAATGGAGGGAGCGGAGATGGGAGCTGGGGATGATGTGAGAGGCTCCAGGTTGAATTGATGAATTGGTGAACGATGACATACCTATATGTCTGCAGGGAATATCATTCCTCAATTGCCATATCCAATATCGCCACGTGTTGTTGTGGGTCCCCAATCGCTGGGAATATTAAAGGGTGGGTGACTTGATGCAAATATCAGGGGATAGAGGGGTGCCATGGCTGATTTGGGTTGTATGGTTGGATCAATTGAGAGAAAGGATTGGGTGGGAATAAGCACATTGATGGTGGAGATGAGGCAAGTAACTAACACTGACCAACGAGGGGTCACCACCACGATGGTTGTTCTGCATAATATGCATTGTGAGCCCCCCGCACGCATGCGCACTCCAATTGGGTTGTATATTTTTTTTGGAAGGATAGTTCTTCAATAACTTTGGTTTGAGTAGGCAGAATGCCACCAAACTTTGAGAAAGTTGAGATTGAAATTAGATCTGATTGATTTGAAATTTATAGGAGGTTGGCAGATAATTTGTGGAAGTTACAGGGGTGCAACCCTTTTGGGAACCTGGTAGAGCAGGAAGATGCGGAAAGGTTAATAACTTTGGTTTGAGTAGGCAGAATGCCACCAAACTTTGAGACACTTGAAATTGAAATTAGATAACATTGATTTGGAATCTTAAGGAGGTTGTCAAATAATTTGTGGAAGTTACAGGGGTGTGACCCTTTTGGGCACCAGGTAGAGTAGGGATAAGAGGAAAGTTGATTCACTTTTTTTTTGGGATGGAAATTAGTGGGAGGTTGAAAAGGATTTTGTTGGAGTTACAGTCAGACTCCCTCCCAAGTTTGGATGAAATAGAATGCATCTGAAAGTTGTGGGATGTTGTAACCATCTTGGTGGGCAACACTTTGATGTGGGTGTGATGTGTGAAAGATGGGACCTGTGCAAAAGAAGGGATATTTTCAATTTGGAACAGTCCAGCAGTTAACAAGCTATTTGATGTTTCCTTGAGGAATCACAGTATCCCCACATGACAATATTATCAAGGGCACTGTAAATGGTATTTTCATGTTACTGTGATGATATTATAAAACATAACACAATCTTCTTGAAATTTGCACATGAAGCATTGCTGTGGGAGGCACAACCACATGGATATGACCATTTTGTTGATGACAAAAATGAAAATTTGCTACATTTCTGGTTGGACTTGTCACAAAATTGGGTTGAAGATAGCTGATTCCTTGTTGGTTTCACACTTGCACAATTGTGGGGTATTCAAAGTCATGCTAGTTTGGGTAGTTGAAGAGAATTCTTTACAGTTCAGATGTCAATGAACTTTCAACTGTGCATCCAAAGCATTGATATATTCAATTGATATATTCAAATGAACTTGTAGAACTTGTACATACATAAAACTTGATACTTTTGACAAGAGAAAGTGGACTCATTGCCATTTAACATTCCTGCCCTGAATGCCAACTTATTTCAAATTGTTCAGCTTTAAGGTCTCAACAATTTTTACTCTCTGCCAAACCCAAATGAAAGTTATTCAACATTCCGCTTTTTCCTACTCTACCTGGTGCTCAAATTGATCACACCCCTGTATCTTCCACAACATGGCATGCAAGCTCCTACAAATATCAAATCAGGAAGCTCCTACAAATATCAAATCAAGAAGCTCCTACAAATATCAAATCAAGAAGCTCCTACAAATATCAAATCAAGAAGCTCCTACAAATATCAAATCAAGTAGGTTGATATTGAATATCAACTGCATCAAAATTTGGTGGAACTCTTCCATCCCAAAAGAAATGTTAATTGACTTACTGATTTTTCCTACTCTACCTTGTACTCAAAATGGTCACACCCTGCAACTTCCAAAATGGTCACACCCTGCATCTTCCAAAATGGTCACACCCTGCAACTTCCACAAATTGGCTTCCAACCTCCTACAAATTCCAAATAAAGGAGATCTACTATCAATCGCAACTGCCTCCAAATTGGGGGGACCCCAACCCAAAGTTATTAAACTTTCCGCTTTTTCCTACTCTACCTGGTGCCCAAAAGGGTCACACCCCTGTAACTTCCACAAATTATCTGCCAATCTCCTACAAATTTCAAATCAATGTTATCTAATTTCAATCTCAACTGTCTCAAAGTTTGGTGGCATTCTGCCACACAAACCAAAGTTATTCATGATTTGTGATTTACCTTGTGTCTTTTTCTAAGCGCCCCGTTTCCCCCTCGTGCGCGCACCCCCACTTTGCATATTCATACGGGCAGTGCTCTGGGTGCTCCGGTGTCAATATGTATGCTTCCGATTGAGTTGGGTGCCGGAATCCTGTCCTTCGCCACACCACCCACCCGGCCAATACCCACCACCATCGATATCCTATCCCCTTACATTAAAATCTCCTCATATCCCCACATTTGCTTATCTTTCAACTTCCACCCTAAATGATCCTCAACTGCCTGTGATTTCTGGACGATGCGCACTAACACTTCCAATTCCACCCGTAGAGGGGGGACCCAAGCCCAAAGGCTTCGGCGGGCAGCGATGGCCAGATTGTATGCAGCCGCTCGTTTGAATATGCGCTCTGCGGCCAGAAGAAATATATCTCACCTTCATCCAGCGGATCGTTTTGGACCAGAAGAATACATGGAGAACCCCTACGAACCAGAACACATGAATGATGATCAGGCCCAGGCTGGAGACTCGGGAAGGGGCGACGATGACGAAGACACCCTCGAGTGGGTCACCTTGCGACCGGAAACACTTGACGCGATAGACTTGGCCGTTGAATCCAGCAAGGAACAGCATCGCCGTGAGGCGGCCCAGTGCGACTGGAGGGCTCTTGTCAACCGGATACATGCGTCTTACATGATACTGAAAATTCGAACTAAAAATTGGTCGACCGATACAATTGGCAGGGAGCTCTGGCGATGCAAGTGCATTCCACATTTGACTACAAAGCGCTATGTGGACATGGTCGACATATACGGTAAGTTTTTTGGGTTGCTTTCTGAGTCACATCGGTCTGTTACAACTACTGTGCTATTTTCTTTGGTTTTGGGTTTTGTTTTGACGTTTGGTTGCCGGTTGATGACGTCTTGGGCCAGCGACGACAGCGCGTCAAGTTCTGCTGCTGCACGGATGACGCTATTCAACTTCTTCAGCTAGGTTATGTTACCGGCTCGCCCCACCGTCCTCAGACAGCTTTCTCTCTACCGTTGATGATATTACACAATCATTTGTGGAATAACTGTCACATCGGGGCTTTGCCTTTTATGACGGCTCTTCGAGATTTCCTGGAACCAAGGTCGGAGAGGTTAACTTTTAGGAATAGATCACATGTGGGTCAGTATTCCCTTGAACCCGACCAAACCAATTTGCAGCCATGTATTGATCCAATTACCTTCCTAACTTCAACACAGGCTCGGGATCTGCGCAAACCTTTTTCGGCTGCATTGACCTTTATCGTCAGCTGGAGGACATGTCTAATGACATAGTGATCAAGGTCCTTCAACTGAGTGAGCATCAAGTTCTTGCCTGGCGGTCTTGGCCCGGCGCCACCGAACTCCCATGCGTATCCAGCCGAAACAAGGAATCGCCTGATTGTTTGTCTGGATGGCAATTTCCAGCACCGGCATCATTCAAAAGCAAGCCGGGGCTTTGGCCTCAATCAACTTATAACTCCACGGGTCTTCATCGAACAAAGAGAGGTCGATTCAATGGCCGCCGAGATCTTGGCTTCGGAAAAAAGAGCTGTTGCGCCAGATAAGGTATTTGCTCACCTGTTGTGAAGAACCGCGTTTGTTGGCCAGGGCTAATATCACTGCCTATATATTTTCCCTAGGTTGATCAATGTACCGAATCACATAAAGCAGCTGACGATAAAAGGAGTGCATCCACTTGGAGGGGATGTGATGATACCAGCCTAATGGGTTGCTGTTGCCGCCACGATTCTCTCGTTTATATGGCCAACATCTACAAATCCGGAGAACAACGCAACCTCCCGTTGGCGATTGTCAAGAGGCTGATGTCTGCTGTGGAGCCAGATCGCCCGGTTGGCATCCTCTACGACATCGGTTGCTCTCTGGACAAGTATCTCCGACTACGCCCTGGTCTCCTGGCGGATTGTCGGCACCGCATGAAGTTCGGTACGTCCGTCTTCCATGCTTACGTCCACAACTGGGCCTGTCAGCTGGACTACCACCCTCGAAAAACATCGGGTGGGGGCTTTCAGATGGGGAGGGTCTGGAGCGGATGTGGTCCTACCTTTCCCCGTTGGTTAGTTCGCTCCGGTATGCAACTCGAAACCATCGTTTAGCCGCGATTGCCCATCGGGTGAAACATCACAACTCGAAGGGTATTGCCAAATTGGGTACGAATTTTGGCTGTCTGTTGGTGTTGTGATCTTTCTTTGACGGTTTTTGACTTATTTTGTAGCTTTTTGGCTGCGAAAGAAGTTCATGGCCGCTGTGAATTGCCGCAAAGAGACTCATAAGGTCCTTGGAGACCTTTTATCAGAACGGAACCCTCACAGACGCGGTGACCGCAATTATACCCAGCGATTCTTTAAACGGCAATGGAACTTGCAGCGTTCCTTCAAGGACAACCATACCGAGGATGAGATCGAACGGGAAAGCATCTCGTTGCGATGTACCAACGTGAGGGTGTGATACAAGTTATGAGGTTAGGCCCTCGTTGGTGCGGGGGAACAGTCAATCTTGAGGAGCACTAACCCACACCTATCGATTTTTAGGGACCGATTGATGAATCTTACCATTTACCTTTCTTCACCTGAAGACGTGCAGGAACTGTTTGCATCGATTGAGGCTGAGACAACCAAGCTGAAGGAAGAAGTGGAAAAATTGCAACGTGGCTCCTTGCCTACGGGGAATGGTTAGTTTGGCTTTCTTGGTTTGTTGATGTTCTTGCTTACTGATCAACAATTATTTTGAAGCGGAGGAGCAGCGGCTTCTACTGTTGTTGTGGGACACAAAAGCAGCAATGTTTTTGCAGGCTGTACAACTACGGGCGGAGCGACAACCCCTGATTGACTGTAGAACGATGGGAACCCGTCTCGGGACGAAATTGAAGAAATCGATTTTCAAAGCTATGCAAAGGCGACGGCCGGCGGTTAAAAAGTTGCTAGATACTTTCAATCGTCGGTACAAAGAATACGTCGAAAAATTTTCTCATCAGCGGCGAACAACCCTTGACAAGTTTCCGTTGA
Organism: Puccinia horiana; assembly: GCA_001624995.1. Lineage (NCBI taxonomy): Eukaryota > Fungi > Basidiomycota > Pucciniomycetes > Pucciniales > Pucciniaceae > Puccinia > Puccinia horiana. The sequence continues at coordinate 1,188,355 of LWDY01000014.1, forward strand.
CGTACGACACGTTCCTGGAGTTGCCACTTGACGACAAGTTCTGGAATGATAGGATTTCCTTCCATTCGAGCGCGCCTTGGGCAATTGATCCCGATGTGCGAGCGGGTATCAATTGCATGCTTGTCCTGAGCAGAATCCAGGAAGAATTCCAGTTAATTGCGCAGGAACTAGCGAGGTGTGTTGTGTGGGCGATAAGCATGCACAATCATTTGTCGGCAACCATCAACTACATCACAGGCCGTAAGTGCATATGTCTTTTGAAGCTTACCTACGCTTACCGATTTTGACCGTGCAAACAGGTATGAGGCAAATCTCTTCTGGCGACGATGTTGACCTGGATGTTATTGATTTGTTGGGAATGCGAATACGCCGGTTCGATAAGTTTAGCTTAATCAAGAGGGAACTGGTGGAGCGACGTTTGGCGCATGGTGTCTTGGTCCAGGAGTGGTCCCCACATGTGGTGTGGCTGTGGAATCGTTGCCAGCCACCAAGCCAGGGTGAGGGATGTGATATTGCGGCCTGGTATGATTTGTTGACTCGCGCTCGTGAAGATCAAACAGTTAAGCCTCCATCAGCTAATCATGTAAATGAGGAAATAGAGGAGGCGGTTCTGGACGAGGTTGTTGACGATGGGGAGGATCTAGATGCTGATGGCATCAGTGAACTCAGTGGAAGCAGGGAGGGTGAAGGCGATGGCGATGAGGTTGAAGGAAGTGAATCCATTGGATCACCCAATTCCGATCGGTCCTGATTTGAATAGTTGACCTTCGTAACCTTTTTTTGTCACTCCCGCTGGCTCTCTTCTGCCTCCCCGATTTATTCAAGTCAAAATGTACTATTAATAGGTGGCTGTTGTGACAACAAACACCTATCGGTCTGTTTTTGTCGACTTGTCATTTGGGTTTCCTTTTCCTGACAGTTTACATGTATTTGTATGTTGATGTTGTACTTGTCGATTGGTATCTTGGCATATTTACAAACCACAAGTAAAATGAATGATTGTAAAATGAATGCCAGTCGCAAAAGTGAAAGGGGACAACATTGATTGAGAGACAGCACCGACGAGAGAAGAGATAAGAGTCAACCACGCCGGTGGTAAACAGGTGGATGGGTGAAGTTGGGAGGGGTGATGATGGGTGGGACCGGCCCGGGTTGTATCGGACTGGTGCCGTACCGTGCTGGGGTGTACGGGTGGGTGCGTACCATGTGCTGGGCACCGGTGTAGGTGGGTTGTATACATATGTATGTAGGGTGGTATGTAATGTAGTGATGTGAGTGGTGATGTGAGGATTATGGGGTGTGGTGGGGGCCGGCCGGGCGATATGCGGTAGGGGTGGAGAGGACTTGGACGAATTTTGGGGGTCTGATTTCGAAGGGATATTGGGGTCTCTGGGGTTCTCAGGGGTGGCAAATATAGCCGGGTGTTAGACGGTCAGCGTACCATTAGTACACAAAAGGATGCAATGCTCAGTATATTACAAGTACTTGACCACAGGTGGTCGTGTTTCACCTCGGCATGGGAATCACGTAGAACCCCTCAACCCCCAGTTTTCAACCCCAGCTGGCTCAAGGCAGCCTCCCCACCGGCCCTTTGAATCTCTTCATATTAGACCAGAAGGACACGGGGTGCCCCACGACTAAACCTGTACCGGTTTGAGCCGGGTTGGACGCCAACCTTGTCTTAGTTTTGCAGTTCAAGTTGTTAGAGGAGTGCATGAACTGGGCCGGTTCATGCTGGGTAACCTCACTTGGGAAAAACAGTTTGGACAGGGGTTCCCTCAAGCAGCATTCTCATTTCTTGAGTATCAGTATTGACCCACCAAGTTTTGGTGAATTAAAATAAACTGGATAAGAAAAAAGAAACAGAAATGCATAGGGTTGTGCCACTGGATAGTAGCCGGGAAATGATTTAAGGATATTAGTGGTAAAGGCAGGGAAAAGAGTGTTAGAGATTACTCATTACCAGTAATTTGTAGAAGATTTTAGAAAATGAGTAGTTGTTTGAAATCTAAAATGGTGGTTTCTGTTCTAATCCTTGGAATAGTAGGAGGCTAGGTTGAGGGGGAATAAAAATGTAGAATTCATTGCTCACCAGGCCCTTGACAATGAGATGCCTGGTAAAATTCCATAAAAAGCCTCAAAAATTTCCTTGACCAACTACTACATTAACGATATAATTTACAAGGCTTTCTCTTGCAAGGAAAAGACTTCCTGTGGCCATCTGCAGGGGCTGAAGATCTCAATTTACATGCCCAAAGGCTAAATTTTCAGCATTTTGACTGCTCATAAACTCATCTGGCCTCTATCAAGGGCTTGTGTCTTGGGGTCATCTTTCCTGCACAAGTTATGGAAAAACTCTGTTGACCTACAACTGTGGTGTATTGAAAATAGAGTGGAATCCAGAATCTATATTGTTTCATTTATTTATGTTTTTGACAAAAAGATACCTCAGGTCTACATTGTTACATTTTCAGGTCTACACAGATGAATTGCCCTCCAAATTCTAAATTTCTCTCAATACATAATCATTAATTTCTTGAAAAAAATTCTATATTTATCTCATGTAAGACTGAGCAATCAAAATTAATTTGTTTTTGAGACAAAAGGGAGACCCATAATGATCTAATTAAGGCTCCATTTGGCAGGCCAAAAGCATGAGTCGTAATTACAATAAACTTTCTTCCAATTATTCAGGGGGTTGCCCAGATATCACAATACTGCTGGGGCATGCCCAGTGACACCTTGAAGTTCCTCACAGGAACTCACATTTGCTGAAGATCCCCCCTTTGAAACCAATTGTTTGGTCTGGACCAAAATAATCAGGGTGAACACCCCTGTCATACAACAGACTCAGAAACACACTCAGCACTCAGGATCCTCCTTGCATTCACTAATGTTATTTTTCTACCCTACTTCATGAGAGCATCCACCCTCGTTGGGGTAAATCTTTAGGTAGCTAAGGAGCCCTACAGATCTCTTTTGCTAAGCTAAAGAAAAATCCCACCCTCGTTGGTCTGTAAGGGGCTCATTAGCCAGCCACTCAAACCTAATGAGGGCTGCTCCACCCTTGTGTTCAACTCTAGCTAAATCCTCAAAGACCGGTACCAAGCGGTCATTGAGGATGGACATACTACACACCACTCATCAACTGAATGACCAGTCATCTCTCCTCAATCAACAGCATCAACCGGTCATTGAGGAGAGTACACTCTCCCATTAGAGGAGAGTACAATCTCCCATTAGAGGAGAGTACACTCTCCCATTAGAGGAGAGTGTACTCTCCCCCAATGATTGGTATCAACCAGTCGTTGAAGAAAGTACATACACTCTCCCCCAATGACCAGTTGATACCGGTCATTAAGGGAGAGTGTACATACTCTCCCTCAATGACCGATCGATATCGATCACTAAGGAAGAGTGTACTCACCCTCAATGACCGGTCGATATTGATCATTAAGGGAGAGTGTACTCTCCCTCAATGACCGGTCGATATCAATCATTGAGGGAGAGTGTACTCTCCCTCAATGACCGGTTGATACCAGTCATTAAGAAGAGTGTACATAAATATGTATTTACTTTGGGGGGTGGTAGAAGCGTTGATAGGTGGGGGTGGTGTTGGGAGGTTGGGTGGCCATGGCTGTGTGGAAGAGTCGCACCAAGAAAAAAAAATTGGTAAGAGTTACTTACCGAGGCTTGGTAGTGATTATTAAATCTAGCAAGCCGGACCAATTTGTTTGTTACCAATCCCTAAAGAGGGCAAGGGGGTGGAATCAGGGACTCAAGTTGGGTAAAACCCACTTACCGAGCGGGTTTACCAAGATGAGGGTTGATGCTCTGACCTTAGCAACTTTCAAGCTTTTGGTTAATCCTTGGGTTTCATATCATATGTATATGCACCCTCAGAAATCTTCAGTGCTTTCCTCAAAGTTACTTTCAACTTCAAAGATTCAAAAGCACATTGCTTTCCAGTTATGCAAACAAAGGCAAGACCAATAACCCTCTTACCGGTCTTCCCTGTTTGGCATTACTTCCTTGTGCACTTAACTTCCTTTTGTGGATTTGCACATTTCCTCTTCAAACTTTCAAACTTTGACTCACACAGTCCTCAAACTTCAATTCAGTCTTCTTCGCACCCATTGCACTTACCCCTGCTTGGTCCTTCAGTCATGGACTTGCCTTAGTTGCCTGAACTCAGAAGCTATGACCTCCCTCTTTCATTTCTTCTGCTTTGACCTTATGACCTAATTCCTTGTTCAAACCCATGTCATACCTTTGTAGTACTAGTTGTATCTTCTATATAAGCTGTCTACTTCTATGCTTTCCATCTTTCCTTATCAAAATAAGATTATAGTTTTTAGCATAACTTGATTCCCCCTTCTTTGAGCCTTTCTTTGAGCCTTGCCATTGCGAACCCTGTAATTCTTCTTTGAAAAAAAGAAGACCTTTGAACAGTCAGTCCCCTATTTGAACTATCTCCTTTCCTTTTCTTCCTTAAATAGTGCCCACCTGTCTCTTGTACAAGATGCTGTGTGACAACTCCAAGCAAGGAGTCTTCATCACCATTGAGTTTACCAGTAAAACAGCCTGGCCCCTTCCCCCCCAAAAAAGCCTTTCCAACCAACCCTAACATCTTAAACAAGCCGCACACAGCAAGAAAAAAAGTAATTTGGACATCTGCACAATGTCTTTGTTAAGGTGCAGCAATCCCAACTCACGCAGCTGTTTGAAACAGTCCGGTGAAGTTTTAAGCTCACAGACCCTCTTTGCATCCTCACAATCCCCCATTATGCTCTGGCCTGCCAACAGAACCTAAAACAAAAAACAAACTGGTGTTCCAATCGGGGTGATGGATACCATTTAAACCTGGTAGGGTGATTGGCAACACAGAACAGCTCGTGGTAACCCAATAAAATGTTCAAGAAAAAGATTGTGTCAAGTCTGATTCTTAGGCCTTGAACATAAATATGTGCATTTTTGCATGTCATCCTATGCCACTTTTGATCAGGCCTGCAAATTTGTGATCAGATGTCACAACAATCCAATCACTGCCAAATTTGTCTAATAATTTTGGCTTGGTCATGGTGTTCAAATATCATTTCGGAAAAAAATGCATAAGTTCTTAAATGCAAGATTTGGCAGGGACCTGTCAAGAATCATGAAATTTAAGTTCAAGTTTTTTGACATGTCCCTGCCAAATCTTGTGTTTACAATTTTTTTAAATTGATATTTGAACACTATAATTGTCTATGCCCCAATAATTTTCTTATTTATTAATTTTACTCTTCTCAATACACTTTATTCATCAGCAACACCTAAAATCTGATTTCATGAATTATGATTTATTATTATTAAAAAGTAAAATTAAAAAGAAAAAAAAGGAGTACAAAAAAAGGGGGCCTCCTACAAACAAAAAAAAAAGGTACCAACCAACCGAGAGAAAGAAGAAAAAGATGGAATGCGAAAAAAAAAGAAAAAGGATGATGATGATGATATATTTATGAATACAATTAAAAGAAAAGAAAAGAAAAGAAGGATGGATATTGATGTACAAGAGAGAAAAGAAAGAAGTCCGATGGTCCAACAACTCCGTGTGAACCTGTATCAAGTTCCAGTGTAGCCAAAAAAAAAGAGAAAAGATAATGATAGCGAGGAAACAGAGAGAAAGAGAGATGCTTGTGCGATCAGAGAGAGAGAAGAACAGTGTCAAAGGATTGTGGAGGAAGATCACAAGGGGAGAAAGAACGAACGACGATCCAAAAAAAAAGAAAAGACTCCATCCCGAAACCACAAAAAAGACAAGTATACAATGACAAGTGGTAACAAAAAACATCAATGAATGTGGTCGAATGAGTGTACTGAAAAGAAAAAAGAATCCGTGGGAAAATTGTATGCAAGATTGAAGAAAAAAAGGACGATGATGATGTATACAATGTATTTGCAAGAAGGAAGAGCAAGTGAGCAAGTCCAGAATTGGGTACTAATAATAAAAGAATCGGATAGGAAGAGTCAAGAGAGCGAAAACGAAAAAAGAGGGTACTAATGATGGAAAAACTACTAGAGAGCGATATGATTGGGTATGGCCGAGGAGGAGATGGATTTTGGGAGAGGTAGATCAACGACAGGTGATGTGCAAGGTGTCCCTGGGAGACACGGGAGAGACGGACTTGATGGGCACGGTGATCGGAGAGGTGGGCATCGGGCAAGGCTTGAGGGCTGGAGTCAGTTTGAGGTTCTCCAATGGGTTGTTGGGAATCACCGTCGGTCCATCTTGTAGTCGTTCGAGAATCCGTTGTTGGAAAGTGTATCTCAACAGACTTACTCGGAGCGATGCTTCTCGTCGAGAATCGCGAGGCACAGTAATTGATAGCTGCAAAAAAATAACAGTCATAGTCAGAACGATGTGAGTTGGTCGAGAAGAATTTGGGAGTACATACCAAATGGCGTAAATGTCCTGGAGTAAGTTTGTTAGGATCCGATGGCCAGAAGGAAGTGGATGTGGGCTGGATGAAGCTAGCGAATGTCAGATATATATTTACGTAGAATCGGTGAAGGTAGAGATGGTTTTACCGAAGTGACGGGAGAGCTGAGTAAGGATGAAGGAGTGGATGAACAATCAGAGTCACTCGAGGCAGATTCGAAAACGGCCTGGCCATCGTCACTGTAGAGATCGTCATCCACGTCACTATCCGAGTCATTTTCGATCTCATTATAATCGTCTTCGTCATCGCTATCGTCTTCAAAACAAGATTTGGAGGCGATACTAAAAGGATCTTCGAGTTGAGCTCTGAGGGCGATACGTTGTTCGCGACTCAATTCCTCGACTGAGAATGGGGCTGGTGCGGTAGAACTAGATGGTAAGAGGCCGGGGAGGCTGGGTGGTAAGACTGGCAACTCGAGGATGCCGTCGGAGGAGATTTCTTGGGGAGTGATTGGACAAATGTTCGAGAGAAATCGGAAGCTGAGGACTCCGTTGGATAGTGAGGAGTGGAGGTAGGCTGGAGGAAGTTCAACGTCGAGGGAGGCCGAGTTTCCATCGCTGGCTCTCAGGTCGAATAGCGGATCTGTATCGCGGGTGAAACGACCGGAAACAACTGTAGAGATTATAGTGAGTATGAGAAAGAGTTTGATTAGTAGGACACTTACGATGAAAGCGAATTTTATCAGGAAAGATGTGAAAAGATGTGCCAAGGGAGTTGCGGAGGTGAGCGAGAGTGAAAGCCCGATGATCTTTTAGGTTGAAGATCTTGAAGAGTCGCGCATTGAGCCTGGAGGAAAGAAAGAGAATGTCAGAGAACAAAGACGGAAGGAAGAAGCGGACGAGAGACTGACGAAATCTGCAGCTGGACGGGCAAGAGCGCCATGAGTGAGGAAGTGGTTGGCAGAGGAAGGCGGGGAGAAAGCAAGAGAAGGGCGAAGAGAACAACGGACAAGCGAAGGTCAAGGCGAGACGAGTCTGGCTGGCTCAGTGTTTCAGTGCTGTGTTTCAGTAGCTGACTGAGAAGGCGGCTGCGGCTGCGGCTGCGGTGGAGCCGCTTGCTCACGAAAACACATGGACTGGAAGGGACGCTCTTGTCCAGTCAACCAGCCGCACAATGCGCTCAAACTCAACTTCCACTCTCCCATCCCCAACTTAACCATATGGTACAGCTTCAGTTGTACAACTCAGTTTCCATTCAACTTCTTTCTTCACCATCGATCACAATTTCTCTACTCGCAATCAGGCCATCTATACACTTCATCTCAGTCCGTACATTTTCTGTGCTGCAACCTCTGATCTTGTAGAAGCCTCATCAGCTCGAAATCTTATTGCAATGCAAACAGATCAGCACATCAACAGCCCTCAGAATACATGTGTACACCAATTTCAATACATACACCATCAGCATGGCTTTCCGACTTCTGGCTCCCTGTCTCAATTCAATCGACCTTGCATGGGACCACTTGCATCTAAACAAGAGGCACACCGGTCCCCGTGAGACTGGAGATTTATAACGATATCAATAGTGTGCTCACTTGTGGTTGACGAACCATCCTCAGCACTTCCAAAGTGAATATGGACATCACAGACCTGAAAATCACACTTCATTTGAGGAGTGACTGCTTCGTCAAGGCAGTGCTTTACAAGCATTTCTTGGACAATGTGGTCCAACAGTTGTGTGATGCTCTGAAAGTCTCCATGGGACCATCATTTGGATAAACCTGCAAGTATAACAATAAACACTTCTGCCAAGAGTGTACAGAGGAGGACAATATATGCTGGTTGTTTGAATGAAAGTTTATTGGCTCTCATTATCTTGATCAACTGAGCTAGCCCATTTCTTCAATTACAGAGTCTTTCCAGCCTTACTTCATAACTTCTTTATCATCCATTCATTGCACAGCTGTACCAGCTGTATCAATTCAATATCTATTCACCACTTCATAATCCCTAGAGCTCCTACATATCATAATTATCCATCCACACCTCCAAGCATTTTGTCAACTCATAGCACCATGAAAACTTTTTGCTGAATAGGTGTAAGGTGACATTCAGTAACATCTGTTGATTCTCCAATAGTTATATGTACTCCAAAGTTACTCACCTTCAATAAAAATCATCACTTTGTCATCATCAGGGAGCTTCACAACTTTGTGATTAGTGTATAGGTTGAATAACTGCTGGAGTAAGCTGCATGTCACCTGACAACTATTCCACACAATTTTTTTCATGGTGTATAGTCCTGCTTGTATTTTTTTTGTTTACTTTGTTTAAACTACTCAATCAGCCAGCTGAGGTAAATTCTTGATCCAGTCTAACTTTTCAAGATCCTAGTCATTAAACATACCCTTGTACATATCAAGTAAGATAAGACACAAAAAAAGGGTGATTTGAGGCTGAATATTGTGTTATCGTATCAATAATGTGTTATTTTGACTGTAACGGCCTCAAAACAAGCGGCACATTATGGTACACCTGTTACCAATAACGGTAACAGAGGCCCACAGTAACTGGGATAGTTACAATACAAAGATACATCAAATATCGTATTGTATCGTAACTACCTAGTGTTTTGAGGACCCAAATCTTGATACACTCCAACTATGGCTTTGCAATTGCTCATTATGGCATGGAAAACCAACCCGGTGGACTGTCGGATCCAGCCAAGCAGTAGCTCAATTGGCTTACTAGAGGGAGAGACAACATTTACATTTCATTTTCACCGAGGTGAATGACATCCAATTGCTTGTTGGCTGAGACAAGATTGTACTGATCATGTTGCAGACCCCGCAAATGCCCAGCAGACAGGTGTACCTTTACCCACCAGGTGGTTCTGTACCATAACAGTGTACAAGCTTATCTTATTTTCATCTGAAAGAAAAAAATTAAATACAGTATTGTGGGTGGCATCAATCATGATGTCCGACTGGCCATACTTTGTCATTGTCTTGCTTTGCCACAGGGATTGGACCCCAAAAAGAAACTCTTCAGAATCCTGGATACATGGTGCATAAGTGTGCCACCCTTGTCCAAAAGGTTTCCCCAGGGCCCACATGTGCAACAACTTGAACACATCTGGTTCCCACTTAGCCAGGATCCTCACGTGTGTCCGGATGAAATAACATACCCAATCATAAGTAATCTTGCGGACTTCAAGTTCTGGTCAAAGTATGTCCTTGTTGGCCTGGAATGAAGTGACTTTCAGCTACATGATCAAGCATGATAAAGCTCATGACTAAAAGTGATACTAACTGGGAAGATTTTGGAAGAGCTAATCAAGCAATGGATGGCCTGATATTACTTTCTTGGTAAGCTACTGTTCAATGACTTGGGGGAACCAACATAATAGCATATCCTCGTTGGAATATGGATTGTGATTGTGTGACCAGATCCACTCCATGCGCAGCAAGTTGGAGCCTTTTTGATGCTGAATGTTGAAGCAAGCATTGCATTCACATTTGATGCTTGTATGGAGATGTTTTAGAGAGTGTGCAACCTTTATGTGGTTGCGGTTTTGGGGGCATGTGTACTCAAGTTTGAAGTGGAAGGTGGTTGGGTGCCCAACTAATGTGCATCAGGAGGTTGAATTGGATTGAATCAAGGGTGAAACCACTGCACTACAGATAGCGTAGCGGAAATTGGTGTTGCTACACTACACTTTTTTGTAGCGCGCAATTTCTATGCTATCACTAACTGAGGTTGGAGGTTTTTTTTGTATTTTTTAGCGCGCTAAAAAAGCATTGTGGTAAGCCAAACCTGAATGAAGCAAGTTATAGGACAAGAAAAATCACCAGGATATCACAAGGAAGACAGGCCCAGATCCCACTCAAAGCTCAAGAATACTCAAGTCACAGATGTTTCACAGGCCAATCCTCAAAGTACCTCACCCACAAGTCAAACAAATTCCCCTGGATGAAGATTTTCACCTGTACATATTCCACCTCTCTCTCTATAAGCTCATACCCCCATGAAAAAACTCATAAAACACAGTACAAGTCATGTAACTCTTCCTCTACTCTCATAACTGCAATCCAGCCACCTTATGAGGATTTTCACTCTTACCATTTTGTTCCATGACTTTCCATACCCACAACTTGACCATCAATTGTCAGCCTTGTTTCATTGTGCTTGGTTTCATACTTCTTCCACCCACATGTTGGCCTCTGCCCATTTCTCCTGTATTTCACTATATAAGCAGCCTTGTTTTCCCTCTTCATTTATTCCCCATCAAAACATCTAGAATCATTCAGTAGCATTGATTAGTCTTGGTCACTTTTATTAGTTATAATTAAGTAGAATTATCATCACCTTTGATTACACCAGTAGCCAGTCTGGGTTTTCACCTTATCCCCTCACATATATACCAATCATCAGCAGCATTGGTTAGTATTGAGCACAGGTTATTAGAGAATTAGTTTAGTAGTAGAAATCCCCCACCATCATTACCTGAGATTACACCAGTATCCAGTCTGGGTTTTCACCTCTTCCCCTGATATCTAGAAATTTTCATCAGCCACATCTTTCTTTAAGAGTCCAGTACTATTATTCTTTTTTTACCTTACTCTCCCAGCTATTACCAGAGAGGCAGCCCTTCAAGCACCTATTCCCTCTCAAGCTCTATTCTCCCCAAAGAGTAGTTCCACAGCGTTTGTGTAGCACAAAATTGCTGCAAAGTAGCAATAGCGTAGCGCGCTTTTGCTACCATAGCCAATTCTGTAGCAGATAAATCCGCTATTTTTGGCTGGCATCTGACCAAATTTGCTATTGTAGCGATACCATTTCATGGAGTAGGGGTAAAAAAACTAATTGTAAAGGGGAAAACAATGTGCTACTTATGTTTGAATTTGAGCTTAGGGTTCTTCTGGGCAGCATCAATTACTTCTTGAAAGTCTGAAAAGTGCCCACCCATCTTGATTCTGTTTTGGAGCCACATGTGGCTGCTTATGCACCACTCATCGTTTGGATTGCCAGGCCAGTCCTCCCAGACCCACAAACATCAGCTGCTGCTGAGAAGGTTTGTTCTACAGTGGCAGAACTGGCTATACAGGCAAGGCAGTACCGCGCCAAAGAACTTAATACTGGAAAGTCCTTGCAGTGGAGCTGTAAATATCCAATGTCAGCATGCATGAAAAAAGAAATAGCAAAAAAAGTGCTTACCTTCCACCAGTCAAGGGCCTTCCCTTTCTTGGACATAGGAAAATTCTCCTTTGTGTAACGCTCAAGCTTGGTGTTCACCTTGGCTAGACCAGAATTGGCTGGAAAATAATCATACTCATCTTCGTCTGTATCAGACTTGTCTGTGTTTTCATTTCCTTGGGATTGAGAATCCTTTGTTGGAGTTCCAGCGTGTTTTGAGGACTTGAAAAGTGTTGTGAGAACTCCTTTTGGGATGGGATGGCAGTTCTGTGAGGGGGAAATAACAGAGGTAATATTCCTGTTATGTATGAAACTATTACAACTGATATGGGTGGTTTGAAAGACCTGCCCCTCTATGTACTACACACAATGCTGCAATACATACAATACATGTATTTCATATTTTCCTGGATCATATTTAATGCATGTATTTTGATGTATCTGCAATACACATCTTCCCAAGATTGTGTATTTTTGTTCCCAATACAATACAATACATGATGTATTGGTGCAAATACACACTGTATTGTATTGAAATACATGTATTTCTGATGTATCTGTTATCAGATACAATACACAGTTTTGAAAAACTGTGTATTTGTAGATACAGATATAATACATGTATCGTATTTGTTGCACCCTTGCTACACAAGAGCTAACAAAACAAATTATTTATTTATTGTGGCAGACTAATGATAGAGAAAACTATGTGTAGCAGTCTCTAATCAGGACTAGATCAACTTTTATCTGTAAGGATGTTACAACAGCACTGGTGGAAAGGATGAGCGGAAATGGGGTGAGTGGATGATAAGAGAAAGAGTTGAGTGAAACTGAGGAAAATCAAGGGAAGTGAAATTGGTTTTATCAGAAGATAGTATAAGTAAGAGTACAAATTTTGTTTCCCAAGGTATATATGTAAATGCTATATACCTCAGGGAACAAAATATCTCAGATAATCTAAAGTAGCTATTAGATTGAGGATTGGATGAATGCCTCCCTGTGTCATGGGGGAATGAGGCCCTCTTTTTATAGTAAAATATGAGGCATTTTTGCTGGTGTGAGTTCAATCATGAGTTCTGATTGGTCAGGATATGATGACTGAACCATGCATGCTGATTGGTCATGGCATTATGGCTGAATCCTGTGTCCTGATTGGTTGAAGCTACTCATGTACTTATATCTACTATTTACTATGTATTATCTATTTGGACTATGAGTTATGTACTTAAACTATGTAATATTATATAATCAATGTTATAAATCTAGGGCCTTAGAAAATCAACTCCCAAAAATTAAAATTCCGACTCCCAAAACTAGCAGACGTTGTGAGTACCAGTGGTGGACATCACCAGCTTGTCTGTCGGACCAAATGGTGGTCAGAAAAACATATGGGAGTCGGAATACAAAACCCCCCCGAAAGTTTGGGAGTCAGAAACCCAATTATACTAAATATTCAAAAAAATAAAAAACAAAAATTCTGGGGGAGTTGGTGCGCTAATTCCCCGCTCCAGCATGGGAGTCAATCCCCTAACTCACCCCACAGGAGTCAAGTTGAAATTTTGCATCCACACCTGCGCTTCCTCAACCCCGATTCCCAACTCTAACCACAAACACAACTAGACGATACTGATCAAACCTAGACACCACATCAATCATCCAGACGTTGCCTATCAAGCCTAAACGTTACCGATGTTGCCTATCGGACCCCAGACGTTACTGATCAATTGATCCCTAGCATGCATAGACCAAAGACCCCCCCTCAACAAACAAACCATGTCTGACAGCCCCCTCTCCCTCACCCAGATTGCCTCTCTGGTCTCCCAATTTGACAAAGTGCTTGACCCAGAGCTCTTACAATTAAATCAAGAGATCCTGGAAGCACAAACTAAACAAGAAAACAAAAAAAAACAAAGAAGAGGAAGAAGATAAAGAAAAAAAAAATGATGATGATGAAAGTGAGGAAAAGGAAGAAATGAATCAAGACCAGATCTATGACAAGCTGAAAGACAAAATTCTGCTTGAATCCTGCTTGAATATCTTCGAAAATGAGAATGAAAGCTTCAACAAGACTAGTACATTCGATAAAAATGCGCAAAAAGAAGAAAAAACCCAAAAAAACAAAAACAAAAAAAAAAATGAAGAAAACATTCAAAAATCCCTCAAAAAAATGATGAAAAAGCGGTGAAATTGATTAACAAAGAAACTGAGAAAAACAAAGCCAAAAAAAAGAAGATGAAGATTACACAACAGACAAAGAAGACCAGGAGACGTACAATCCCGCCACAGATTTTGTGGCCAAATTTAATGAGGATGACTTTGAGGTGGATCCAACAACAGGTGATCCCCTGTACAAATTTCCTGTCCCTCTGAATGGTGAATACACAACTCAAGAATAGATTTTGGAGGCACTAAGGGACATTTCAGTCTGTCACGGGTATGCCGTTGCAACCAGAAGGAGCGTGGCCGGCAAAAGTAGGACTTACAAGTGTGACAGGTAAGTCCCTTTTATGTTTTTTCCCATAATCCCGACTCCCACGCGGCTATTTCCCAATTACCAAAACAAATCCCCCAACTCCCTTCTTTTAAATTCACGACTCCCATTTTTAAATTTCCAACTCCCATTTATACAATTCTGACTCCCAAAAAAACCCAAACCTCCAACTAAATACTCCCCATATTGATACGTGATACTAATCCAAGTATAATAAAGCTACACTTTTGAGAAAACCAACTTCAAGGGTTTCCCCCTGAACAAACGGGGAGTACATCACACACAGATATGGGGGTGGGGTGTTGAACTACACTCGATGTGCCCTCCTTCTTATAATCCTTTCTCCCTTCCTCAAACCTTCAGTCTCACCTTGTGGACCCTTAATGTAAGTTTCACCCTTTCAATTTATGTTTCACCTCCCTTAAATCCTGTTCGTACTCACCCTTTCCATCAATACTTCCAGGGTCCTGTTGCTATACTCAAATTCTATTCCCAACTGCGCTCAGAGTCACACATTGCCGTTTCAACATCTACACCATCCTACAATGAATTCAAACCATTCCTCTCCTCTTATCCCTACCTTCATGCCACGGGCCCTTTAGGCTTTCCTTGGTTTCTTGGTGCCCCAAACCCTCTCTCGCTGTTCCAGGTTGGTTCTCTACTCGCTTTCTTTATCACCACCCTTTCTTCTTCCTCATCAGCTCCTACTTTTTCATTCCGCTAAAGACTTGCCTAATAGCCAATTCACGCAACTTCCTCAACTTCAACACGTCAATTTTAACATCTTCCTTTTACCCATTGCTCGTGCGTCACCTTTAGGAAAAACTCCGAGCCATCCTATGCTTGCTTCCGGCATCTTTGAACCCACCAGACTGTCAGTGATCATGTTTTTATTCATCATTCAAATGACTAATCTTGTTTGCCCATGTAAGTTGGAGGTTGAGTACGGCCTGTACCCAAACCGGTCAGGGCAAGCTCCTAGGGTCAGCTAGGGTCACACTCCATGTTTGTTGGCTGTTTTTAACTTGAAATGATTGCTTGCCTTTTTTTTCAGCTCAGCAAGGCAGTGTGTCATCAACAGTCTGGCTGCCAACTGCTTGATTTAGCAACAATTCTCAGCATGATTGGAGCAACACGACAGGGGAAACACCAGGCCTTTTGAAAACCGCTGATCAACAGGACATAACCAAATTTGTGTTTGAATCTTTCGTTGTTGAAAACCAATAGTGACATATCAATTGCTTCAGCTCAGTAACACAAGTTTGTTCATTGTCAGCCACTGAGGTTACCATCATGATAACTCACATGGCAGCATCTCCAAAAACCACATTAGTCTAGTTTGTAATTAATCAGACTATGAACTTAAACACAAGCAATGGTGATCATCCCCAGTTCAACTCCCATTCTTGTTACATATTTATTTTTTATCAAATCAATTATTTATTTATTACAATAACCTTTTCACACTATAATCCACCTACCATGTGATTACTCTTTGAAGATTAGACTTTCACCTATTCACCCAATAGGCTAAGTAGCCTATTGGGTAATCTATTTTCTATTTTCAATAATCTTGTTTTCAGTTATGAATATTATTTTCATAAGTGAAAAATATCTCACCCCACCGGTTGAGAACTCAAGACCTCATTCTAGGATAAAAGGAAGAAGATCTCATCTTGATCCTTTTCCCAGACATAATTCCTGAGAGACTTACTCTGTTAGTAAACATACTATAAGGTAACTGGGGACTAAACCAACAAATTCATTATCATTTTCCTTCTATTCAACCTTTTCCATCTGACAACACTATCTCCCTTCCTTCCATTTCCATCTCCCTTCCGTCCAATCCCTATTCTTCCTGTTCGACTCTTCTCTAACCTCTTAACTCTTACAAGACTTCTGAGTCGAACATCATAGCTTAAGAATCTTATTTCTTTCGAAAGCTATCCGTCTTTTAGACGAAGAGCCGGCATTAATCTCCTGATTAATTGTCACTCGACTTATAAAGTCGAGGTGCTAGCCCCTCTGCTACAAGCGTCGAGGCGTGGTTTACTTCCTCTTGAAATAAAGAGTGATTAATTTCTTCAACCAAACGTCTCATGGAGTATCTTACTTTGACTCACTTAACTCGAGGGTTCCACTTGGTTCCAGCGGACAATCGACACATCTTTTCACTAGACTTATAACTGGGCTCAGTTCTGTCGAAGTCGGTAGAAGGCCAAGGCACTATTGATTCCGCTGAACTTCCGAGCGAAATCGTGGTTGCTTCAATGATCAAATTAAGCCATGAAAGGACTCAATTGGGATCTCTAGCGACTGGTGAAGCAACACAAGCTTTCCCCTTCGATTGAATGAACCATGATGCCCATTCTGAAGACGATCGTTCAAAGCATCATCCTTTCCAAAACTTCAAACATCATTCACAGTAATCTATATGCCTCGTTACTTGGTCATCTTCAGCATGTGTATTTAACAAGTAACACCCGTTCGCCAGCTTTTCAAACCTTCTCGTCTCAAGATACAATGAAGCTAACCAAAGCACCTATCCCTTCATCAAATGCGACTTCCATTGTTGTCAGTAAATGGAATCGTTCTCGGAGCACTCTTGAGGCCAATACTGTTAGCATGGGATCCTCGGCCTTTGATTAATTACTAGTTAGTATCCAAAGAGGCCATTGTGGGCAGCAAGGTGTGGAAATTAGCCAGTCGCCTTTACCACTCTGGACTCGCTACTGTTATAATCTGACCGATCAAGATCTGGCTCTGAGTTGGTGGCCGTCTTGTGGAGGAATGGGTCCATGAATAACTTTGTTCACTTTGTGAAAGATGCAAGGGGACCCATATTGACGTCTACTTTGCTGTTTAGAGGTAAATATGTTTATTCCATCTGCTTCAGAGCAACATAATCAGTTACTTCTTCCAGGATTGCAATTGGTTACTTGTGTGCTTATTAGTCTAGGCTCTGAGTCTGGACTTGCCACTTGGGAAGTGAGAGCTAATTCTTTCTATTTTCTTCTTTCTCACCCAGATGGGTCTGACAGTTATCCCAATGTGAGATGTTTACTTGAAGGTTTTCATCTTCATCAACACACAATCATGAGAGATGATCATGACATGCATTTGTTTGGTGGCTATGGTGAAATCCAGCATTGCAATTCAAGAGTTGCTCTGAGTCTTAATTACATACTTCCATTTTGCAAATAGCATTGCCAGCCATTGGGGACCATAAAATTTTAGGCAAAAGTCAATCTGACATTTGCACCAAACAGGTTTTGAGATTCTATTATTTTTTGAATGGCTTTTCAGGTGTCGCCTACTGAATTTGGTGCAATCCACACCAAGATCCATGTGATTGCAAAAAGAGTATTTTCAAGTCAAGCATGGATTAAAAAAATTCTACCAGCAACTGAACTTGAACAGGGTGCCCTAGAAAGTAGTATCTTGACCTACTTGAGATTGTCCTCCCAAAAGTGATGTGAGTCCCTATGGCATCCAAACAACAATCAAATTGGCCCAAGTGTTGACAAAAGAAAAACATAATATGAGAGAGACCACCATGTTACAGTAAACCTTCTTTGAGTCCTCCAAAATTCCTCTTATGATAAAATAAAAATTTCAAATGATAATCTGAAGTAAAAACCAAGTGAAGCTAAACTCCTGAAAAACCTGAGAAGAAGGATGGGGGTTGAGTTATGGCAAGGGCTGAATGTTCAGGCCGTAAAAAATCTTGATCAATGTTTCTGTTTTTGAAGTGACCCAGGATGGATGTAGATGAGGGTTTTGTTTTGAGATTAATGATTAGGATTCAAAATTAGACAAGGTGAACAGACAGTTTTGGCACTGGCTTCAAGCATTATTAGCTGTAAGTTTTGATAGTTTTGGTGATTGTGACCATATGATTACCTCAAGGTTCAAAACCTGTATGAGGGGGTGGTGTAGCCGCCTTGGACTCTAGTCCTTTTACTAATTTCTTTGGGCTTCTAGGGGAGGTAATCCAGACCAAAACAAGTGTCCAGGTGAATCAAAAGCGACCACAGCTTCGACCAGGCTAATAAACTGCCCTTTTTCAGCCGCCGCGTACTTCCAGAAGAAGAAAAATGTCTGGAAACTCACTGTCACCAACCCAGCACACAATCACCGTCCCTCCTTGTATGCCACTGCCCACACAACCAACCGCAACCTGACTGCTTCACTCTATGAGGAAATGAAGAAACTTGGAGAGGCTGGCTTGAAACCCATGGCTATCCTGGAAGCAATCAAGAAGACTCACTCCAACAAAAGCATACTAGCAAATATCAGTACCATCTACATGTCCTGGAGGAAAGCTCAACTTGAATCCCTTCAAGGTCTCAGCCCTATCAACCACTTAAATCAAACTTTACGCCAAACTGATATCACCACCGCCACAAAAGTCAACGACAAAGGAACTCTGAAAGCATTATTCTTTTTTCACCCTTGATCTATCGAATTGCTTGCCGCTTACCACCATATTATCCTCCTCGATTGCACCTACAATACCAACAAATTTAAGATTCCCTTGCTTCACATCTCAGGAATAAACGGCTCCAATAAAACCTTCAGTGTAGCCTTCTGTTTCATGGCGGAAGAAACAGAAATTTTCTACAATTGGGCGCTGAATTCCTTGCTTACGGTGTTCAAATCCAACAAGATCTCTCCGCCGGACGTCTTCATCACTGATTGTGAACAATCCCTGATCAATTCTCTTTTGACCACCTTCCCCAAAGCCAAACAAATGCTCTGTGCATGGCATATCCATAAGAATCTTCTCGCCAAAGCCTCTAAATTAATCAAGAATCAAGTGCAAGAGAAGGACTGTTGGAATGTGTGCTTCAGCCCCATGGGAGTGGCTGGGCCATATGATATTATATCCTAAAATCACCAGTAAGACCAACTGTGTGTTTAGCTCAGTGGTATAAGAGCAGCTCTCATGAATGTAGAAGGTCATGGGTTCAATTCTTTTTCACTTTGGTAATTCAACAAGGACATGCTCCAATATTGGTTGAATTTGGTCAAGTTAAGATCTCAGGCAGATTTTAGGTCTTCTTTCAACTGATTTTCCTCGAAATATGGCCCCACCTTTGAAAAATATGTTTCAGAAACTTGGCTACCTGTAGCAGAAGATTACTCGAATGCTTGGACTCGAAATATTCCTCACTTCAACAATTGCACCACATCTCGAATGGAATCCGCTCATGCTTTCATCAAGTCTCTTCTCGTAGGCCCTCAGAACAGCTTCACATCAGTCATTACACTCATAAGCAACGCACTTGAATCTCATTACCACGAAATAGCCTCAAAATTCCATCAGCAGAAGATCACTACCCTGTGCTACCTTGGAAACATATTCCGCAACTGCTGTGATGTGATCACAAATTATGCATTAAGGAAGACTTTCAACAATCTCGTGGAAGCAAAGAAGATTGAAGGAGAGGAGCAGTGCCATGGAGACTACCACGAATGCATGGGAATGCCTTGCAAGGATCAGCTTGCGTAACTTTTGGCGTTGGGGGACCCAATCAGTCCTGGGATGTTCCATTCCCAATGGCATATTAAGGTGGGTTTCTTTTTTTGTTTTTTTTTTTCCTTTCGAATTTCCAGCCACTGGAAAATGGGAGTTGGGATTTTAATTTTGGGAGTTGGGGTTCCAACTTTGGGAGTCGATGAATTTTACTTACTGACTTTTATTCCCCCCCCCCTTTCCCTTCCCCAGAGCATGCGCCCCACCCCTCAACACAAAAACAACAACATCATTTCGACTATTGATGATATACAAGCAAAACTCTTGGCGATGGCACCCGCGCAGCTAGAAATCCAATTGGACGCAATCAACCGGATTTTTGAAGGCACAGGGACCGTTATTGACATCAAGATGCCTACTGAAGCGCAAAAAACTTGTGGCAGACCAAAAGGCGAATCAAATAAACCAAATACAACTCGTAGGGACCCGTCAGTGTTTGAACATGTCGAGAAAAAGCGGAAAAATGAAGAGAAAGTCAAGAAGCAGAATTCCATCGACTTGAAGGCTTCAGAGAAGAAAAATAAGGATGAAGAAGAGGAAAAAGAAGAAGCCAAGAAGAATTCAGAAAATAAAACAAAGAAGGAACATCAGCCAATCAACAAGACTGTAAAAGAACCACTTCCCAAGAAGAGGGTTCTCCCTGCGCGCAAAGGGAGGCCCGGACCGACAAGAAAGCCAGAAGATCTCCCAAAACCGTCAAAAATTAATGAAGATGATTCAGAAGAAGAACAACAACCTGCGCCAAAAAAAAATCTTCCCAATCAAGCGCCTCCTGCTCCCTTCTTTGCCACCAGAGGTCTCCAATCCATTGCAAGTACCTGAAAGCAATCAAACCCCTCAAAAACCTTCCTTCTACCCTCCAGAAGATCCCTCAAACATCCCTGCACTCCCCAATCTGATTCAAACTAGCGTCAAAAAGGCTTTGGATGTCAACGCCAATGGTCACTGTGGATTCAGAGCGGTTTCTTGGGCTTTGGGACATGGACAGGACAATTATATGCGGCTCCGGGAAGAACTAACCGCCGTGAATGGTACCTAGAACATCAATTTTTTCACAATATTGACTCCATCTTGGCCCGACTCGACACCCCTCCCAGCCCAGTTGGTGTAAGTGAATGGATTTCAATGCCATCCATGGGTGATGTGATGGCCAGTTTTTTTTCTTTTCCACTGCATGGTCTCAATCCTTCTTTCCTTATTTCTCCGGCACCAATGGAAACCCTCTTGTCAAAAAACACTTTGTTCCCCTAGTTCTTAAAACTTCTATTCTTTTCCCTCGTAAGGATTGGGCTTCCAAAGCTAGCCCTGACACTCTGAAATGGGAGAAGGAGTATGCTTAATGTTTCCAATGTACTTCCGGGAGGAAGCTCTTATTTCCTTCTTCACATTACTAGTTTTACATATTTTTTATCTCATTTTGAGTTATCTTTTTTTTTTTTTTTTTCTTTTTTGCTGTTGTCAATGAATATAAATACTGTTCCTCTGTCACCTTCGAATCTTTGGCAATTTTTCCCCTTTTCCCCTAGGCCTCCTGCCCACCGTAAAGGTTTGAGTGCCTTTGGGGCCGCCAGCACAGCTGTAAGTATTTTTTGTCATTTCCGGCTTTTTTCGTGAAATTAAATTTCTGACTCCCAAACCATGTGTCCAAATTTGTATTCCGACTCCCAAAATTCTCCCCGGTAAGTTTGAGGTCATTTGGACAAACCGGTGACGTCCACCACCGGTATTCACAACGTCCACTAGTTCTGGGAGTCGGAATTTTAATTTTTGGGAGTCAATTTTCTAAGGCCCTAAATCTAACTATATATGTATATATGAGTGGGATAATTTATTCTTTACCACATTTGATACTTGAACTGATTTGGACCACCACAGCGTGTTCCGAGCATCAAAGGTGATTTGAATGATGCCATTGATGCAATCCAAGTGCTCTTCAAATCAAAGAGTGAATAACATTAGACTCCAGGAGGGGTGGAGGCAGGTCGTAAGAAAAACGGTATCACATTTCAACACAATATCCAAGTATTTTTGTGTAATGTCGATCATTGGATCAAACATCGGTTCCAAATTTGAACCGACTGCAGCTTGCATTTCACCTTTTGAGACTTTCAAGCAGCTTTTTGTATTTGGAAAGTACAATTGGGAGAAGCGGGTGGTCCCCCTCCATTTTCTTGGTCAATTATAAGAAATCCTGATGATGAGGAAAATGAATTATCTTCAGAATCAGATCAGATTTTTGTAATGAGGAAAAATGAGTGTACCTTTAGAACATGATTCAAATTGTTTACATCCTCCCACTCTTGGGAGTTTACCTCATATGAATTGAAGAAGTGTGTCTTGGATTTTCTGGTTGCAAAGGTGTCTGACTCATTCTCGAGGAGCTACTTGATGACCCTCAGCAGCAAATGGCATTGGAGGTCAGGCAGGAGTTTGGGTAATTACATCTAAATAAAATTAAGCATCAATCTTGCCTTTCTTCCTTCATAAGCTATTTCTTGGCTTTTGTAAGCTATGTTCCAGCGTATTCCATACCCGCTGATAACACCACGGCACTTTATACCTGGCCTGGTTGCCCATAACCTCCACTTGGCCTGCTTCTGAGGGAAGAGGCAATTTGACAACAGATATAATCAACCTGTATTCAAAGTTGAAGGAACATCAATCACAGGACAGTCTATTAGTATCAGCATAGTATGAAACAGTGAGTATTCAAGGTGAGCCCAATCCCACTGGTACAGTTTTCAGTCCCGTAGTCCTCATCATTTGCCTCCCAGCCCGTCTCAATCAAATCTACAATCACATCGCCTGGATCAACCTCATCTTCATCGGGAAGATTCTCTACCTCAATGATATCTTCATCAGGTTTGACCTCCTCGGCTATCGTGGCAAGGACCGGAAAGTGCTGGTCAGCCTTTTCGGATCGGACAACATTCTTGCAGAGCTTGAGTGCCCTAAGCCTGGCACCCAATATGAGAGCTATGACTTGGCATATGCAGCGATGGTGGTTTGATTTGACATCCCATTCAGTTGAATCAACTTCCAAGAAGATCGAGGCTACCTCCCTAGCCATGGTGAAATTATTACTGCCTGAGTCTGTTGTCTGAGCAAGAACATAATGACAAGACTTTAATTAGATCTATTTTTCCAATAAAAAGGATGAAAAGATGAAAGAATAAAAAACTAATCTTTTTGTGAAGTCCATGCTTGACAAGAGCATTTGCAAATGGAACCGCAAGATATTTTCCATTGTGGTGCCAGGAGACATACTTGATTGCAAGATGCTCGGTTAAATACATCCAATCTTGATTGATGTAGCAGACTGACATACCTCAGAAAGCCTTGTGGCTCCCTTTAGTTAACCATACATCCGAAATAATACTGATCATCGAATTTGATAACTCGTTGGCTTTGAGGACATGTGATTGATGTTTGAGATAGAGCTTGTGGGCTTGCAACACCGCCCAGACCCAAGATTGAAGGATAGAATTGTGGACCGAGTAGTCAAAACATACATGAAGAAGAAAGTCATCAATACAAAGCCAATGAAGTGAATGTCGCACAATCCAGATGACAATCAGTTTATTCAAGGTGTTGTTATCAAAGCGTCCTTTTAAGGTATAGGCTTTCAAAGTTCCCTCAGTGTTGGTTCTGTTATTCGATACCTCTTTGAGAATTTGGCTTTCACTTGGAGGGAGTTTGGCACCAGCAGCAATTGCCTTATCTCTCCCTGGGAAGGCTGTTTGCATTGAACCTTTGTTGTTGGCCCCATCTTGGTGAGTTTTGAGGTTGTAGCTTGACCCATTCCTTGAGAAGTATTTGTTTGGGCACCATTGGCAGGCGTGAGAGACAGAACCTGGTTCCTATTTTTAAATGATGTATTTATATTGACAAGTTGGTGTCAGCCCCAGAGACTTCCAGAATAACAAAATTATCAAGTTCGGAGATTTCAGAATAATAACAGCATTGATTTAGAATCTTACCTGTTTGGGTCCCTTCCCTGGCAAATAGAAGTATGGAGTGGGGTGATTTAAGCCATCTTTATCTTTGGTTTTGTCTTTGGGGGCTTTAATTTTTGAGTTTTCATTGTCCGAGTCTTGAGTAATATCCACAACAACCTTCTTGCCGGTTTGGTGGGCCACTTGGGTAATACCTGAAAAGGCCTAATAAAATCAATCAAGAAACAAATGAGCCTGAGAATTGCAATTATATGATACTGATTCTGAAGTCAAACACTTTATCTTACCATTTGACAATTGGATCTGGCAGATGATTCAATAAATTCAACAGCTTCATCTTCCTGGGACTCGAGGAGATTGGGATCATCATTATCATCGAGTACAAGGTTTGACTTAGCTGGAATTCTGGGTGCAAGAGCCAGGTGTGAATCCCTGGCCGTACGGATGAAACCAGGTTGGACAAGAGGGGTTTGAATATGAGTAGATTCTCTTCTGGAAGATGGTGGTGGGATGTTGTTTGTGTAGTTTGTATTTGGGGGAGTAGGTGATTGAGGGGCATTGGAATCCTATTTGTTTGTTTGGGTTGTTGATTTTGCTGGTTGGTTGCACAGTTACTGGAGTGCCAACTTGTTCTGGTGGGATATAGACCCGCCTGTGGATGGTGTGGGCTTTCCACAAGCGGCAAAATCAGAAAATTGTGCAGCCCTGCACCAATTTTGGCTAGAGCACTGCCTCACTACATAGCGGGTTTTTTGCTACAAATAGTGATTTTTCACTGCAAATTAGTGTAGCAATAGCAAAATTCGCTATGCTAACGCTAGCTGACTCACAAATAAAGCGGCCAATCACTATTTATAGCGTTGGCGTAGTGCTGGGTCACTACGCTATTGCTAATTGGCCCAGATCTGTAGCGGTATGCTGCTACGCTACGTTAAACCACCACTAATTGTAGTGTTTCACCCTTGGTTGGTTGAATGGAGGTGTTGATCCACTTGCATTCAGTGTTCCATCTGACTGTTGCTTGCATAGCATCAGCACAAGAAATTCTGTGTATGGTGAATTGATGAGGGTTTGTGGGAAAGGAAGGGGTGTGGCCCTGGAGCTGTTGGGCTAGATTCAGGGAGATCAGGGGCCTGTTACTTCCAATGCGAAGTTGAACCAGCTCTGGCTTGAAGGGAAATCAGACAAAGTTGTAGATGATGGAAACATATGGATAGGTGGTGATAGCCAGATTATTTCAATATTTTCCTTGAGGGAAGGGTATTCATGGGACGTAGATAGTGGGATATTGGTGTCTGACATGAGATTGATGGGACAAGTTGATGGAAATGAGCGGGTTTGAGAAATGGTAGGATGGCAGAGATGTCAGGATAGGTATCTGGGCGGTTAGAGTGGGTTAAAATGCTAATAAAACTTGTACTGAAGGTGGTTGGACGTTTAAGTATTGGTTTGTGAGATTAAAAAATGGGCTGGAAAATAAAATAAAGATGCACCAGGCAAGGGGGAGAAAGTCAAGCTGTATAGGTGCTGGAAAGGATATGGGGATAAAGTCTGCCAGTGAATGAATTGGTGGGGAGAGGAGACGGGGAAGTATGTACCTTTATATGTTTGGGGGTCTCTTGTTGAGCATGAGAGACTTTTCACCAGGAAGGTGTTGCAGCCAAAATGGCCTAAGCTGCTTATTTTGGGCAGGGTATGGTGCTTGGGGATTGCATTCAAGGCTCCCATTGGTCTATGCCTGCAAGTCTGCGGAATGTGGGGATTGTTGATCCTTGGATTTTTTTTTGGGCTGCCAGAGCTCCCAACGAAGGTCATGGATTTGGTTGTGAGGGGGGGAGAGGCTGGTTTGGGTGTTATTGCTGTTACTTTCAATGGACAATCCCACAGGGACTCTCCAAAGGAGGCACCTATGCCCAATGTCCACATGTTTGCCCTAGATGATTTTGTTTTCTATGACCTTCCACACTGTTCATCATGGCTCCTACTCCCACACCTGAGTAGCACAAAAGATGTGTCTCCCTCAGAGTCAAGGGTAGACTTCTGATGAGTTCAACCTGTTTATGTAATTTCTGGATTATGCAGCCGGTTTCTTGTGTACTGGCAGCTACACAGTTGCTCAGGTTTGATGGTGTGTGTTCAAGTTTTTGTCTGTAAACTTGTTCCCCATTCTCAGATCCAACCAATACACTTGTATCTGAGCTTAACTAAGCTCCCCACAGGGGAGAGGCTTATCTGCTTTGTTAGCCGTCTGGCCTGAGCAGATCACATATTTTGCTGCAAATTACTCCTTTTGAGATTTAAGCGACTGTAGCACAGTCATCTCACCACCTATATCAAATCCGATTCTGAAGTCATAGCCAGCCATCTTGGCTTTCATTTAAAAAAAACTGGCCTCTCAAGGCTTGTGTAATCCTCTCTACAACAGTTCTTGTCCACCATCTCCTCATCAGTCCAAAATGGTAGAAACGGTTTAAACCCAGTTTTGTGCAGACCGTTGGGTCAGCAGATCAGACTTGCATGACAGATTTGACAGATTTTCAATATGTTAAGACAAAACATAAATGTCAAAGAATGTCAAACAGCCATGGGACTGGATATATCTGGGGCCAAATCCGGGTTGTCTGCTCAAAGATTAGTTAAGGTTACATTTTGATTAAAAAAAGGTAAGGAATGGATGTGTTTTGTAAATAGGAAAATATGTACAAGATAGTGAGGATTTCCACTGTGTGGTCCGCTTATGAAAAAATACTATCTAAGTAGTGTTATGTGGGACTGAATCATCAGTCCTGCCATTTGGACTGATCTTGTCAGGACAGAGGAGCGAATTTACATGCAAGTCCCTCTCTGCGGGAGGGGGTGCTATGCGCCTGGGGGATAATACCCCTTGGGGTCCCCGCTCCTCCCGTTGGCAGGACTTGTGTTAAGTTCGCATTGTATCACACATTGGGTTGGCAGGCTTTGGCCTCCAATGCAAAGGGTGTGGGTCAAACTTAACAAAGTCGCTCCGCGGCGAAGCTGCCCTCCGAAGGAGGGACTTACATGGAAAAAAATATTTTTGGCATGAGTGGTATTGCAAATTGGAACGTGTTTTATTTTCAGTCATATCTTCTAAAGTACTGATCCGGTTTTCATGTTAGAACCTCACCTTAGAAGCCAAGAAGCAGCGCTACATTTTCATCGTTCTCTACTTTCCTCCTTGCTGGTCTATAACCCTCAAAAACTCCTGAAAATGCAATCCATCCAAATCCCCCTAAACTCAACCAACCGATGGTTTGGCACCTGTCTCCTTAAGTTTCTTTCATATGGTCCAACCTGAGTTGAGCTCCGCGTTGAGTCACTTCACGTTTAGCAGATACAGCTGTCGCTCTTGGTGAAATAAAAATGACAGAAGTGTCAATTTTTTTTATGGTGCAAAAGTTATGGATATAATTGTGGTATTCGAATATTGTTTTGGGAAAAATTACATAAAATCTTAAATGCAAGATTTGGCAGGGAGCTGTCAAGAATCATAAAATTTAAGTTTAATTATATTGACAGGTCCCAGCCAAATCTTGTGTTTAAGATTTTATGTAAGTTTTCCCAAAACGATATTTGAATACCACAAGTGTGCCTCTTCTTCCAAAGGTCCAAATCTAACATACCATCTTGAGCGGCCCATTTCATGGAGAAGGATGGGAGATACGGCGTCCAAATAATGACAGAATGGAGGGATTAAGCAGGGCTTTCATCCTATCCAGACAGTTTGGTTTCATCTTTTGATTTGCAGCAGTTATTAAAAAAACTGAAAACTCAGGAAAAATGAGATATACTGGTCAAGCCTGATTTCTTTTTTGTCACATAAGTCTCTCCTTCGGAGGGCGGCTTCGCCGCGGAGGAACTTTGTTAACTTCGGGTGTGGGTGAAATCTCAGTGGTTTGACCTCATTCCATCTACATAGGGGCCGGAGAGACAAGGCAAGGCAGAATACTGTGTCAATAGTGATGGATAGCAGCAAAAAGCTAATACACAATCAATTTTTGTCACAATGATACTAAAATGGAATCAAGAGAAATCGAGAGTGGGGGTTAGTTAAGTAGCTGAAAATTTATCGCGGGTGGCACAAAAGCGATTCTCATCTGAAATATCTCGAGCAGGACTGAAGAAGGTCCATTGGAAAAAAGGGGTAGGGAAATAGTAACAACGGCAAGTGGCTATTCCCTTGGCGATCCACGGTTCGGGCGGATTAGCTGTACTGATAACGGGAAGAAGTAATCCTGGGGGTGAGGTCGTGTTGGTTTCCGCCGGCATGAGGTCCGTCGTGCCCGGGCCTATTGATGGTAAACACATCATAAGTAGTAAATATCAAATCGATTTGCAGTTCTTAAGGATTGGAGCGTACTTAAGAGTCAGGAGAGGGGGGAGGACAATATTTTGTGTTGGGCGTCACACAAACGTTGCAAACACATTTATTATCGCCGCATAGTTGGTTGCAAAAACTGTGAGCACTGCCGACAAGAACGACGAGAAAGGTGATAATGGTTGCAGGTGAAGCGTACATGTTGCAGGTGCTGGATTGACTGAGGGATGCTTAGGATAAAGAAAGCTGAGCTGATTGCTGGTTGAGAAATTTGAGGTCGGTGGTGGGGATGGGTGTGGGGCAATTCCAACCCAGACAACACCAGTGCTTTTATGGTACCTCTTGGCCCTTGGGGAAGGGAGGACTGCTGGACCGCTGGATGTTACCGGACGTTAAACGAAATGCCAAGGAACCTCTCACGCTTGGGGTGTTGTAGCTCAGGTTAGTCATAGACTAACCATCACTACTATCCCTTCCTTGTGCAATCTAGCCATTATCTTGTCCTCGAGCCTCAATGTGTGGGAGTACAATAGTACGATCCTCAAATTTCTCCCTCACGGGGTGTCTCCGACTTGTCGGACTTGAGTCAGCTCGATAGACTATTTTATGTACATAAATATTTATTTTTACCTAACTTTACTAAGTCCCTTTGGGAGGGGGGCCCTCGCCAGACTCCCATCGGGAAACGCTCCGCAAGGTACGGGCTCCTCCCGGAAAGGGAGAGCTTGTGTTAAGTTAAATTTTGTAAGTATTATACTCTACCTGACAAGGGTGGTATGAAACGAGTGAGACACCCGCAGGAAGACGCTCTCGACGAAAATTTTTTTGCACCCTCCCACCTTCCCAGTATTCTCCCACCCACCGGGGCGCCTCCCCCTGTGGTGGTTTGGAGTTTGCTCCTGGCCAGACCAGCACCACCGACGGCACAGCCTCGGGGCGAGGTCTAGGGCACTACACCCATACCATATGTAACTTCAGACCCCCTGGAACCCAGGAGGCCTGGGTTAAAAGAATAGAACCCCCTGCAGGAAGACCCAGTGAACCTTCCTTGTGGAGTGGAGAGCCATCCCCCCGATGCAAGAGAGTGGATATGGGTGCTTACTTCCAACAAATATCTGGCAATTAGCACACACGAATAACAAATTAGCCATCTCGAAGAATTACATGAACGACTTTGAATCAAGCATTTTTTGTCTGGGGTACCTAGGATGATGAATAGCGACAGGAAACAAAAAGAGCGAACAGATGGAAGGATCAAGTTTTAGAGATGGCAGTTTTGAGAGCGTTATCGAGATAAGTGTTCCAGCGAGGTTCGTCCAAGAAGCCATCGATGTCAATAAACTCCTTGAAATGAGGCTTAAGTGCAACCTGATACTTCTTCGGCCCAGTTTTTTTGGCTGACTCGTATTCTAGTTGGAGCAGGTAGACCGGCTCAAATGGTTTGACTTCTGATGAGATCGTCACTTTATTCGGTGTGTTCTAATAGGACAAGTGGGAGATTAACTTGAATGTGAATGAATACACTGAACGAATTCATTACTTACTCCATTCGTCTTGTTTGGTTTTGTTCCTACAAAGACTTTCTTCTTTTCGAATGTAGAAGAAAAGACGGTCAAGGCAAGAGACAAGACCATGTACCTACGGTGGAGTTGATCGTTAGTCGAGGGAAGCCGGCTGTTGATTGCATGTTTGATGACTTACGCTGCCACACAGAATAGAGTGTAATCCTGAGTTTTCTCCCATCCAAAGTGCCAACCGGCCAGACTGATCCCGGCAGCAATGATGTTGGCGGTCCAGCCGAGCCCGAGCTTGACATCATCGCAGAGGTAGTCTTGAGTGTAGCCGAGTTTGGATGTAAGGTAAGACTGTGAGTGTGGGTATGTGGAATGGTTAGCGAATTGGATGGATTGGATGGTGTAGATCGATCGACTGACCTTCATCGTATCATCCAGCGCATGCTTTAATTCGGCAAGACAGGCATTGCTCACTTGGACGGGTACGACTAGATGAAGGAAGAGTGGAGGATGGTAAGTGGTAGTGCTGGGGAGTGTATGTGGATTGGTGACTCAACTCTGATCGTCGTCATCTTGTACTGCTTCGTGCTCGTTGTTCGTTGTGGTTGCTGGTGCCATATTTTGTTCCAGTTGGTTTTCCACGTGGTGCTCTGCTGAGTTGTGTGTGGGGTGGTTGTTTTCTGTGACATGTCTGTGTCATGGCCGTCGTCGTAAGAACATATTCTGTCTAAGTCCATAGTCCAGTTTCTGACTTGGCTGGCAGTTTTTTCCAGCCAGTGGCAGCGACTCCAGGGGGTTTTCCTTCTTGACCATTTCTTATCGTCTTCCTTATGCCTTCTCCTACTCCTTTGCCACTCGCTAATCCTCGTCCTTCTGGCGCTGGTAGCGGCTATTCGACTCCCCTTCCTTCTGCCGGTCCTTCCTCAACTATCTTCTCCTCTCTCTTGGCAAGCCCCGACCCTCCTGATGCGGTGATCGAGAAACACAGACTATCGACCGCTCGCAGACATTCCGGTATTCTCAGACCTTTTGCCGCTTACTTCTCTCCTTATCCTATGCCTCTGCCCTTCACCGCTCGGCGTCTCATCCTCCCCGTCCCCAACATCTTCTATCCTCACTATCCTAATCTCGCCCCTCAGAACTATCGATCAAATCATCCTCGCCATTCTTCCTTTGGTTCTCGTCGCTCGTCCGATAAGCGTTCCTATCGGCTCACACTTTTCTATGGCTTCATCGCTCTCACCACAATCCTACTCGCCTTCAGTAAAATTCGTTCTGCCATCCGGAAGTCAACCCGTCGGATCCCCTTACCCTTTCAAGACCCTTCAACTTTGATTTTGGATGAGCAAACCATCCGTCGAGTTTGGGAGTGGGAAGTCACTCTGGGCCATTATCCTTCCTCTCGTCGAACTCCCACCGTCGTTGGTTTGACTCAGGTGCCCAATCCCGGCCTACCTCGCAAATTGCCTACCGGCCTCAACTCGGCTTCCGATCAGGCTCAATTTAACCGATTTGATGATCATGTCGCCGTCCCTCCAACAAGGGTCCTGCAGCAGAACCAATTACGAGCACCCCCATCCTTCCTCGACGATATCATTCCAATCGGTCCTACCAGATCTTATCTGAATATCACTTCCCCAACGGTTTATTATCACCATTATTCATCTCCAAAATCCCCTCCCCTACCCTATCCACATCGGCCTATCCCTAATGCCATAATCGATTTGGATGTTGTCATGGATTATTGTGACTTTTCTACCAACCAATACGTGCGCGATTGTTTGGAGATCCTCAGAATGGGTGGAGGCTTGGACGTCGAAAAACGAGTCAGGCGAGGTGAAACGGCTCGGTGGCGTCATGTTTATCATGAACATAATGATGATGGCTCTGTCCGCGCAATCTCTACCAAGCCGCTTCCAGAGTACGATCCTGCCTTACATACACCGATGGACGAAGAGCGTGGAGAACAAATGATCAAAGATCCCTCTTATCAACCTGTCGATGTCCTCTCCCTCCTCAAATCAGATGCTTATCCACGAAAATTGAAAGAAATTCAAAAACAAATTCATAACTCAGCAGATTCAAGAAGAAAAGCTTCGGCCAGACATCCCTCTCATCCCACGGCTGATCCAACTTGTGACTCTGATTATCCTAAAATCTTCCACATCTTTTGGGCCGGCCCCTTCACCGATAAACCATATTTGGCACTCTCATCATTCTTATTCACTCAAAATCTCGGCCTCCATCTTCCACTAGCAGAGCCTCCGAAAGGCGCTAAAATGACAGATGATGAAAAAGAAAATTTCGCTCGTCGATCAAAATTCCTATCGGCAGTTTGTCGTCCCCAGATGTGGGTTTGGATCAACCCCGGGCCTGCAGCTGCCGTGCCCAACCCAAATGCTAGACGTGAGATGTTTGATGATTTGAAGGACAATCCTTGGAGTGCACCCTTCCTTCATCCCCGGTTTAGGGAAGTGATCAAATTCAAGATGTGGAACACGACCGAACAACTTGATGGGATACCTGAATTACGTGATCATTGGCGTGAACTACCTCTGTTCAACAGTGGAGGCGTCAAGTATGGATCAGCACCTGCCGCCCCAGTCAAATCTCATCAACATGGCGCCCCAGTAGGTGCAAATGGTCAAGTGAAAGCACCCGTCAAGATCGGAATCGTCGTCCCTGAAGCAAAGGCGAAGCTTGCCGATAAAGATGGAGACGGCCAAGGAGAAGCGCCTGACGTGGTCGAAGAAGAACTTGGCCGATTCGGCAATCACACCCGCGGAGAAGCGGCTGTTGCCGAAGACATGTCGGCCCCGGCAAGCAACGTGCAGCCAGACGCAACCTCATCAGCATCAGCCCCTGCATCATCCACGGCGGCCCCAACAACGAAAAAGAGCGACGACGAACTCTTCCAGCGGGTCGGATCAACCTCCTCCAAAGGGTACGATCGATTGTCGGTCGTGCTTTCGGATATGGCCCGCTTCGTACTTTGCCATCGTTTCGGTGGAATCTACCTGGATGCCGACACTATCTTACTCAGAGATTGGGAAGAAATGTGGGGCTGGAGGGGACAATTTGCTTACCGATGGAGTCGCTTGGAAAAGTATAATACCGCCGTCTTGAGGCTTCATAGACACTCCGCCATTGGAAGTTTTCTTTTCAAAACGGCACTGGCCAACGGATTGGATTTTCATCCAATGACCATTTCTCGGTGAGTTTTTGAATTTTTTTTTTGTATCTGCCTGCATCGTATGAGAGAGAGAATGATCACAGAATGAAGCATGATAGCAGTTTGTGTGTCGCGCGACGGCACTGACACGCCGATAAATTTAATTCTAGATATACGAAAGATGCCTACCTAGATGGACTGCTCTTACGACTACCTGACGCTTTGTTCGATTCGGCTTGGTTGAATACTGAGTACTATCAACGAGATCGCCCGGCGTTCCCCTATTTCAAACGATTCGAAGACTTCTTTGATCCGCCTAGAGAGACTGATGCCGGACCAGCTGCGATCGGATTTGATGGATTTTTCCGTGGTGCATTTAGCTACCATTTCCACAACTTTTGGTGGTAAGTTGTTTGATGATCCTGTTGGTTCGAAAGTGCAGCTCAGCTTATCTGATTTTGATTTTTCTTTGCCTGACTGATTAAGGATTCCATTTGACCCTTCCCGAAATTTCCCTGATCTGGGGTCGAGGTTTGAACACGGTGAACGAGTGACACGAGCCAGAGCATTAGTGGCCAAACAAATGAGTGGCAAAAGTAAAGGAAGTTCGAGCGATAAAAAGAATGAAGGACATGGCACTCATAAGTCGAGAGAGGAACTGGAGCAAGAGTTTATGCGGACGATCAGGCTCGATGAGGATGATGTGGCTGATGATGAACGTGACTTGGGTTGGGCGACGGTTTTGAAGAGGACGTTTGAGGCCTACTTGCGGTGCGAAAGACCTAATATGTATGGTGAATGGATTGTCAGTCCCCTTTCTCCTTCCGTCTTCTTTTGTTCTCTTGAACAAATCACACGTGCTTATCTTTCTTTCTTTTTTGTATAGGATTGGGCTGATGGACATTCATAATAATCATTTCTATTTTTCGTTTAAAGTATACTATTATGAGTGATTGATGAATTTATTCATGAAAATGGAAGAAACAAAGAAACAATCAAACAAAACACACAAAAACAAAATCAAAATCAGATTTTTTTTTTTTTTTTGAGTTTACAACGATTTCTAAAAGTGCTTTTTTTTTTCTTCATCTTTTTTATTTATTTATTTACATAACTACATACAACATAAATACTTTGTCTTGTTTTTCTCAGTTTGCAACTAAATTGCAACTAAATAATAAATGAAATGTTTTTTTTTTGTTTTGCAATTTTCTTTTTCTTCTTTTTTGGCTTCCTTGGAAAAAACAAACAAAGTAGCTTGCCAATCTAGTGAATTATTTGAAGGCCCCTGTTTGGCACAGTCATAGAGATTGGTATTAGTGTTGAACATTCAATTCAATAAAAAACCAAACTGTTGACACAAAGATAACAAATTTGGAACTGAAAGAAAGAGTGCTACCTGGGTTGTCATATTTGATATCAGAATGGAACATGCAAGGCAGTCATTAGCATCTCAATATCAATATTACACTTGAAACAGATACAAGGGGTAATATTGCTATTAAGTTGGTAGAAAAGGTCCATTACATGGATTCTTATCTTGTCATTGATGGAGC
This sequence comes from Puccinia horiana, assembly GCA_001624995.1. Lineage (NCBI taxonomy): Eukaryota > Fungi > Basidiomycota > Pucciniomycetes > Pucciniales > Pucciniaceae > Puccinia > Puccinia horiana. The sequence goes on from LWDY01000014.1 coordinate 1,222,533, forward strand.
AGGTACAATATAGTCTTCCTTAATCCTATATTAATCCTGTTAGATTTCCATCTGGGAAGATCATGTGGAGACTTCAACATTACAGTCTAGATACCTGTAGTAAACTTGAATGTGAAGTGGTGGGAGGAATGATCAAGATGTGTCTGTGATGTACAATTCAAGAACCAGATTTAATCTGATGTCAAGAAAAAAGGGTTTGTTACTTGGTTTTTGGTTATCCATGTCAGCTGGTTTGAAGATGATCTAGGAATGTCCAGAGGAAGTCAAATAAACAGTCGATCCAAAAGCTAATCTTAGCTACATCAAGATACATCCAAAAAATAAAAATAAAAGCTTTCAGAATTGTAGCGATGAATAGTCGAAAGAGACTATCAACCTTCTATGAGAGTTACAAGAGACATAACACACCTATAAAAATTCCATCAAATCGATTGTCGCTTGAGTTTGTTGAGGCTAGTTATCCATTCAGGGTTTGAAGAGATGGCTTATTTGGCGTTGGTGATGAGCATGCTGTTGTAAGATAGTAAATTGGGTGAGTGGCTTGTTCGTCAAATGAGCACATGATAAAAACAAGAATAAACCCTGGCCGATTAATAGTTTCTTCACTCACTTTTGACGAGTCAAGTTATTAACGTAAGTCTGCAACACTTCATTTTCTGCTTTCTTCTTCTCGAATTCCCCTCCGACCTTCTTGATTTCTCCTAGCACACCTGTCAAGGACCAAATGATTCAGTTCGACGGGGTTGACGGACACGTACACCGACAGCGGAATGGGCCCGGGATTAGTACGACGGAAGTTGATCGGTCTGACCTTTGAGATTTTTTTGCAGGTCTGTAATTTCCCTAGATGACGAAATAAAAATGAAAGGATGAACGAATGAATCAAAAATAGAAGAATCAGGCTAGACAAAGATGACTAACTGGATCAGTTTTTCACGTTGTATGGCTCGGGAGGCTTCCTCGGGATCTTCTGGCTCTGAATCTGATACGGCTTGAGGTTGTTCTTGGGCAGTCCATTCTGTCGATCCGATGTCGCCCTCGTCCATTCTTCCTTTTCCTTTTATGTGGTGGATGGGTGGAAAGGCCTACTGCAGTCTGTGTATGCTGAAGAGTAAACTTGGACTGTCACAGGCCCTGTCATCCGCCGACTGCGCTGAGCGGACTACTGCGCATCTGTGGTTTTGGATATTCAATATTTACGTTAAATAAATATTCTCAACTCCGACTGGTGATCCACAAGATTCAGTGCGCTCAACATTGTCGACGGACAATACAAATTCAGCTGGGTGAGTCTCAGATTGGCTTCTTTCCGATGCTAGAGTATGCTCTCATTACACCCGCTGATTGGTTTTCCCAACTTCTGAAAACAGGAATCTTCTAACGATGGTCAGTCTACCTTGCCTCGAAACTGACTTTTCTCCAGAAGCTCATCGGTTTGTTTTCTTGTAGGTAAACCACATCAAATTTTACCAGTCTTCTGATTCAGAATCCGACGATGAAAATCAAAATCAAATCGACTCATCCTCTCGGCTCGAGGACACACCCACTTCCAGGAAACCCCAGCATCAAAACGGGATGACTGACAAGCAGCGGCGTGATAAGGCGGAGGCGTTGGCTCAATCTCAAAGACTATTGCCTATCTATGCCGGTACATTTCATAACTATTCGTAATTGCAGCATCGACTCATCAAAGACTGTGCTAAGGCTTCCATGTTTCATCAACAATCCGTATTTTATTTAGGCAGAGAAACGATAATTAACGAAACTTTGAATAATGATACCCTCGTCGTTCTTGGAGAGACCGGATGCGGTAAAACGACTCAAATACCCCAATATCTCATCGGACCCGAATACCACAAACTTTCAGCTAACGCAACCAAACCCATCAAAGTAGTCGTAACACAACCCAGACGTGTTGCCGCAATGTCATTGGCCACTCGAGTCGCCGAGGAGGTTGGCTGTCGACTTGGAACGACTGTTGGCTATACTGTCAGGTTCGATGACTGCAGCGAACAGAAAACCAGGCTTAAATATGTTACCGATGGGACATTGCTACAAGAAATGCTCTCAGATAAACTGTTGACAAACTATGACATTGTGATCATTGACGAGGCTCACGAGCGCTCTCTACGTACAGACATGCTTCTAGGATTTCTCAAAGGGATCCAGAAGACTCGACGAACGATGGTCGAAGAATCCTCAGATTTCCCAAAAAAGAAATCCAACCAACAAGGCTCAAGTCCAGCCCGACCATTAAAGGTGATCATCATGAGTGCGACGATCGACGCCGAACGATTCAGTCAGTTTTTTGATGAGTTGAGCCTACCGAGTCTTTCCACACCTATCTCGCTCCAAAGTTCAAACTTCTTTCTCCTCCAAGAATAGTGCCAAGATTCTCTACGTCAAAGGTCGTCAATACCCAGTCACCGTGTTTTATGCACAAGATCCACAAGAAGACTACGTCGAATCTGCCGTCAAGACCTCACTGCAGATACATGCCAAATATCCACTGGGCGACGTGCTTATCTTTTTGACAGGTTAGCACACATACACACACCCACGCCTGCCCTCTTTTTTTTTTTTTTTCATAGCATTGATCTTGATTGTCGTTGGTGATGAAACTCAGGTCAAGACGAAATCGAAAACATGCAAACACAGCTGCAGTTATATGCCAACGATCTGACCCCGACAATGTTCAAAGTAAATGAGTAAACAATATTCGAGATGGACGGAATACAAAGAGCTAAACTGAAAGATGATCTTAACTTGCAGATGATCATTTGTCCGCTCTATGCCAAGCTTCCACCCAATCAACAACAGAGAGTGTTTCAACGAACACCCCCAAACTCTCGCAAGTTCATCCTTTCAACCAATGTTGCCGAAACCTCGATTACCATCCCTGGAGTGAGTTATGTGATCGATACCGGGTTCGCCAAGGTCAAACGCTTTCACAGTATGGCAGGCGTTGAGGAATTGCGAGCCGAGCCTGTTAGTCAGTCATCTGCTAATCAGCGTACGGGTAGAGCTGGCCGAGAGGTAAAGTGTTCCCGACTTATTCTTCTCTTCTCTCTTGAAATCTTGTGTGACGGATCGCCTGGTCTTTTAATTTAGTGCCCCGGAAAATGCTGGAGACTCTATTCCCAAGAGACCTTCAACTCGCTGGCTAAGATTACAGAGCCAGAGATAAAGCGATGCAGTTTATCTTTTGCGATCTTACATCTGTTGGCTACTGGTGTAGAAGATATCTTTAGTTTTGAATTTATGGACAAACCTAAACTAGACGATCGTTAGTAGTCCATTCAAACCTAGAACTTGAGAAGGTTATATTGTCAATGAATTTGTTAACTGACCGAAAAGATTTCGATTATCCAGTCAAGTTCTCCCTGGTTCATTTGGCCCTACTGGGAGCCCTAGATTCGGGCTCGAAGATCAACGGACTAGGTCGGAAGATGGCTACGCTTCCTTTGGACCCACCGCTTGCGAGATGCCTCTTGGCTTCCTTCGACCATCGATGTGCTTCAGAAATGATTGATCTGATTGCCCTCTTGGGGAATTCAGATACGTTGTTGGTTAATGCGATTAGTACCCGGGAGTTAGCCCAGGAGGCCAGAAGGAAGTTCATCCATCGAGATGGAGACCATCTGGCACTGTTGAACATCCTTAAAGCTTACCAGAGTACTACTGAGAACAGTCGCTCGAAAGCAAGTCTCAAGAGTGAACAGAGGAACTGGTGTAAAGAGAACTTCATCAACCCTAAGGCGATGGCCAATGTACTCGAATCCAGGAAACAGCTCCGGGATCGATGTAAAAGGTTGGGCTTGGATTGGAGCCAGTCCAGTCGAGAGCAGTCGGAGTCCGAGACGATTCAGCCAAGTGCGGCAGAGGAGGACTCGTCGCCGATCCTCTGCAGTTTACTTGCCGGTCTGTCTACCCAATTGGCCATCAGACAGCCCGACCAAAGCTACATCAATCCTCTCACCAAAGTGGTATGTTGCAGTATTCCGCTGGTGTTCCATCGACGTGATCGTCTGACTTGTCTTCATCTCCTTCTCAGCATGTCAAGATCCATCCCTCTTCAAGTCTTTACAGTAAGGGAGTCGAGACGTTCATCTACCATGAGCTGGTAAGCCCGTGCCCGTCTTATTCGCCGGTGGCTTGAAATGAGCTCACCGTCTTGTTTGTTTTGGTACAGGTGCATACTTCTTCTACTTATGCTAGGATGTGTAGTGTGATCAAACCTGTCTGGATCCAAGAGCAAACTACTCTGTTTAGATTGGCTTGATAGTTTCTTGTGTTTTTTTCTTGCGGACTGAGTAATTGATAGTTGTTTGCGAGTGTCTCAGTTTTATTTTCTTTATTTTATTTTATTATTTTCTGAGTGGAACCAAAGTCGATGGCCCAAACCCACTTCCTTGCGCTTCCTAACAAGGACTTGCTCAGCTCATTCTCCTTCAACTACTACGGAACCAGACTCGCCGTATCCTCCCTCGACCACCACATCTACATCCTCTCCTCCGACCTGGAAACTGGGAAATGGCCAGAAGACCAGTCCCAGTATCAGCCCAACAACCCAGACACTCCCACTACTACTACTGTCCATCTCCAGCGAAAGACCCCCTCAATCCACGCCTGGACTGCCCACGAAGGTCCAGTGATCAAAGTGATCTGGTCAGATCCTATCCACGGCGAAATCCTCGCTTCGGCTGGAACAGACGGAACAGTCAGGATCTGGGGAGAAGGTACGATTCTCATACAAAACAGAATTAAAGATCGCTGAGAACGCGTCTCTTGATCACCATTTTCGTTCTTTCGGTTCAGATACGAGAAGACTCGACCATTCTACTGGAAACGAGAGTGGAATCAAATCCAATACAGCCCAACCAAACTCGGCCCTCTCACCTGGTGGATGGTATCAACAAACGATCCTAGCAGATTCGAACCGAACGATCCGAGACATCGGCTTCAGTCCCTCAGAAACCAGCTTGAGATTGGCCTCGATCTCGAGTGACCACCATTTGAGGCTGTACGAGTGTCTCGAGACCAACTCATTCTCGAGCGACAATTGGAACTTGATCATCAACATCGATCTCTCCGTCCTCCCCAGCCATCCCTCGACTTCTTCCGACCATCTCAACCCCAACTTGGCTACGATCACCGGTCCTGGTAGCAGTAGCACTGCCACCAATGGACCAACGGCTGGCGGATTCCAACCACAGCATTCATCCCCCTTCACCTCCGTACGTGGCTTCGACCCAACAGTTTGTCTTAATAACCCCAAGCACAATCCAGCCACAAGCACGACCTTCAACTTGATCAACCCGCTCTCCGGACTCAGATCATCCACCGCGACCTCCCATCCATCCTCCTTCAACCAAAGCTCATCAGACCACCATCATCTAGAATCGTTCGGCGGCTGGACACTCTCCTGGTGTCCTGATAGCTATTGGGGCCAGGTCGTGGCCGTCTCGGCTGGCGCGTCTGGCCTGATCAGACTCTTCAAATTCGAGCCCCATTCTCAGTGGGAAAACTTCGCGATCTTGAACCCCCTTCTTCACTCTAAGTCTCCACATCTCTTTGAGCATTCTCTTTCGAATCCTTCGACTACCAATCTCAACAGCCATTCTCCTCGACAAACCACTGCCACCACATCCGCAGCGACAACAACAACAACGACAGCAACAACACCAGCAACAGCGACAGGAACAACAGCAACAACGGCTGGAACAACAACAGCGAGTTCGATCTCTCCGGTCTCTAGTCTAGCCTGGGCGCCACCATGCGGAAGAGACTACCATTTGATCGCAGCCGGGCACCTGGATGGACGGGCGCGGATATGGAAGCTCGAGCGGATAGACCAAGCGACCTCGGCCTGGACCTTCGTCCTCGACACCGACCTCGAAGACCATCTTCCTCCGCCCTCCAAGTCCCTCAATCCGCCCGCGTTTCTTCCCGCCGGGATCGCCAAATGCGAATGGAACGTGACCGGGACGGTGCTTAGCACTAGCGGCCCTGATGGAAAAGTCCGGATATGGAAAAGTCTCGTCCCCTTTTCGTATGCTCTTGTTGAGACGTGTCACTCATTTTTCATTCCTTTTTCTGGGCGCTTTTCTAGTGGGTTATACTTCCAGATGGGTCAATACTGCTGAGATTAACTGTGTCGATCAGTCGCTCGGACACAGTGACAACGAACCTGACAGTGTCCTCGATACAACTACTACTGTCACTGGGCGTGGGCACATCATCGTCGGCTAAAAACAAATTTCTTTCTTGAGTCATTCCCACTTTTTTGTTAGCTCTTCAAAATTTGTGTTCTCTCAAAAAAAAAAGGAAACCCAAAATTGGCCGAGTCCTCCTGACTACTCAGTCTCTCAAGAACTCCTTTCGGAAACCAAACGCACCCGTGCATTTTCTGATCATCTGATTTCAGTCCGAGGGTTCTGTCAACCCCAACATTTACAACAATAAATAAATAATAAATACTAAATGATTTCACACTACTTTTGCAGAGAATGAGAGGAGATTCGAATTTTTTTTTTATGAGGAGCTGAGATACTTCTAAACTTTTACTTTTTTTTTGCTTATTTTTTTTTTTTTTTGCTTGAAAGGCGACTTTTTTAAATTAAGAGTTAGTTGAGAAAAGGCGTTCTTTTTTCAAGTTTGATTTTTGTGAGAAGATTAATAGAAACAAAAAGATATATAAGAGACTGTTGTGATTCAAATGGCAAGCAAGTGAGTTTGAACTGAGGCGATGATGGAATGAAAGAATCGTCATTCTTGATGGCTGATACACATACTCGCTTTAAATCGAGCAGAGGATGCTTGTCGACCGAAATCGTTCAAAGACTTCAAACAGGCAGAATGGACTGGGCAACGATTGGTGGATTTCGAATACTTTCAATCAGAGTTGTATCTTTCATGGCTTCCTCTGAGAGCTTAAAAGATTGTCTTCTTTGCTTCATTTCTTTCTCAGTCAAACCAATCACTTGATTCTCAGCTTGCTTCTTTCGATACAATTCTGCTTGCGCTTCTGGTGTCGTATAATCTTTCTCGATCGCTTCATTTAAGGTCGTACTCATCGATCTTAACACCTTCAGTCCGGTATAGCCATTAGTTGGCGGTGCTCGATAGAGCTGTTGAGTACCAGGTGGTGTAGCGATGTTGATCGATAATGTCATATCAGTCTCGGCTATCTTAGAAAGTTTGCTTCGCATTGCCAGCATCTCCTTCTCAGATAGCGAAGTGACTCCCTGTCTGGTAGGCACGCCAGCCGCAGAAACCGGACCTGAGAGATGACCTGTGGCTTGATTTTCGGGGAGCTAGACATATTGCACAGGAGAAGTTAGTTCTACTCAAATTGCCATGAACCACATACTGCTTACAGTATTATCTTCCATCACCGAATCGGTCAACACATCAGCCATTACCAGTTTTGATGGAAGCTCGGGTGGAGTCACGTTGCGTCTAAGGATCCTTTGTTGGGGCGTCACATCCGCGTCTAGGGATGGCAAATCGGTCAATCCGCTCAAGTGTCTGGTGATTTGGTCCATAGTTAGATTAACAGTGGAGGTTCCGTAACTCTTCGCTTGATGTGAGCCTTCGACCGTTGGAGGATGAGCAATCGCTTCTTCAGTCGTCGTGTCTCGAGTTGCCAATTCAGACAAACTCTGTGCCATTGAAGGTATCTCTTGTCCACCAATTTCCACAATAGGTGAATTGGATTGTTCGTCCAGAGAAGCCTCTGCTCTTTCGTATGCCTCATAGGACATTTCTACCATCGGGAAATTCGGCATGGCCCCGCGATGTGAGAAAACCGAATTGACGTCTGCCTTGGAGGATACCATCGGGCGAATGATCTTATCAACTGAAGTCCCATCTCGGCGCGTAGAGAACGATAAGCTTCGGGCCATCGTTTCAAATTCTGCAGGTCCGTCTGCTTCATCCTCATCAAACACATTCGGTAAATTAACCGAATTAATGTTTCGACGTTGAGAGTCTGCGACAGGTGGACGTTGGATATTTTCGGGTAGGGTACTATCTGCCTTCGAGCTGTCGGTCAAATAATCAGCCATCGATTGGCGTCTTTTCGACTTGGGTCCGGTTGCTTCTTCAATCGTGGGACTTGCCAAAGGCGACCCAGATCCAGAAAGTGGGTTTTGAAGTTGGGTCAAGACAGAGCCAGTCTTGATCCCTGTCAAGCTACGAATTGAGGCTTTAAATCGATCTCTGGCATTGCCATGGGTCTCAGGTAATTTGTGCGAGGAATTCGGGATTGATTTGATGGATTGGCTACCGGCTGACTTAGAGGATGGTCTCTCCACTGGAAGATCGTTGTATGTTTTGGGCTGAAGAGTAAGCCAGGTCTGGAAAAACGAATCAACGTAGTCCCGGACAGTTGTCTCAATTTTTTCGTGCATCTGATTTTTGACCTCCGGCCACAATGTATCAGGGATTTTCAACTCCGTGGGACAGGACAGCTTGATATCTGACGTCGATACGTTGATGACGGAGCCGCCATAATGTGGCAATGATGTCAACAACGTCGGGAGCTTCTTCTCCTGAGGGACAAAATCGATGCTTAGATTCAACTTGGCATGGATCTTGGCAGTGTTTCGATGGGTCGAACCAGAGGTGCCGTCCTTAAGATGAACTGAGCAACCATTCTTGAGACCAATCTGCAAGTCTTTTAATTCTAATCGAGTGCTATTCTGAAAGCTACAATTAGATGGGAACAGGCGACAATGGGTACTGATACCGATTTCCAAAGGGAGGTCCATGAAGCATAATTCAAAACCGCTCAAAGTGAGCTCGAAGCCTTTGTGCTGTGTGACCATGTTCCCAGCCGAAATCTCGATAAACTGGGAAGCCAGGATTTTCAAGCACTCTAGACCGCCTTCGAGTCCTGTCCCCACGACGCCTTCACTTGGGTAACCCATAATACCCCTCCAGACTCGGAGAATATCACGAGAGAAGCGTGCAAACGTGCTGTTACCCATTATTCCAGAAGCCACATTATCAAGACATCGTTTGAAATGCTCGAACGCGTTTCTGTGCGCCGGATCTTCCCTGAAGATTGTGAGCCATTTTTGAATCACTTCTTCGAATTTTGCAGATGATTCGGTCGGTGAATATACGTATCCGAAAGGATGAGATGTATAGTCAGTCGGTAGAACAATCGAAAGAGATAATGGTTGATTCAACACGTTGGATATTTCGTTGGCCAACTTGGTGAGCAAGTCATCTACAACCGCAAGCCAAGATATGAAGTACTTCACAAGCGGCCCAACGGAGCAACCAGTGAGTTGTTCGACAGCCGCAAAGAGCAAACTGAAACCGGCAGTAATATTGGTGGTGGTAGGATCAGCGTGGGAGCGTTGGCCTTTAGAAAAGGCCTTAGAAAACGAAGTCCACAGGCCATCTCGTAATTGTTCAGAGGACAGGACCAGCTTGCAGAAAGTGTCGGCGAGTTTCAAGAGGGCAGATTGATAGACAGGAGAGGTGGTAAACTTGTCGACGAGAATCTGCCAAATGTTGCCGAAAGATAAATGCTGCGAGCCAGTTAAGTTTGTTGCCGCAAGTCCTTGAAATCTGCTATAAACGCCATCGAAGCTGCCCGTTTCAAAATTGAAGCACAAAAAATCTTCGTTAGCAACTGATCAGAATTCCGCTTCTAGAAAATGCCCGCACATGGATGTAAACTCAGGTTCTAAGAGCAGTAGCTTTCCAATTTTCTGGATTTGATCCGCAATCTCATGCATGTAAACGCTGATATATGCGGCTTGCAAGGTTGACACGCCTTGAAGCACATGCTTTACAAGCCCTGGAAATGAGAATAATCGAGTAGTTATTAACTTGAATTGTTTCCGTTTTAATTGATGATGAAAACAAGAAAGCGTCAAAGGTCTTACCAGTAATTTCCTCCTGGACTTTATTAAACCCGCCTTGAAGGAAAAAGGTAATCAGGTTTTCAACAGCTTTCCCGCCACCATCTCTTCCCAAGAGCGAGTTAAAGCTAACAAGTAGCATCTGAGTATCGTGTTTGGCGAGCTTTTTGGCATCTCGAACATGGTCATCTTCAGATATCTCGCTATTGTTGGAGCCTCTCGAAGCGGTAGCTGCAGAGGGTTCTCGAGCCACACTAGAATATCTTCTACCATGTATACCGGAGTGGTTGGTCGTGCCTTGATGTGGATCGAAATGGACAGAAGCATGTGCAGTCTGAGTAAAGCGACGAGCACCAACCCGAAAACTCTTGCGTCGATCATTTGAAGCAGTTGAACTAGCCGGCACGGTGACTGCTGACATGGTTCGGGATTTGAGTGGAATCTTGATAGCTTCTTCTCCACAAAGAACGAGGTCGTAAGGATGAGGCACACGGGCTGGCGCTTCTTTTTGCTTGTCACCTTCATTATGCCTGAACCTATTACCGAGCGTCAGCTTAGGTATACTGGCCTGGGTGGTAGAGATCCCATGGAGATGATTGACGTGGGGGTGGGAGGCATTAGAGCCATAGTGGCTCTGAGAGCTCATACTTCCCCGTCGAGAATGCTCCGACTGAGTGTAGTGAGCACCGGAGGTGGCCTTCTCGATAGGATAGCCGCCGATGTCAGACCGGAAACAAGCTTCTAGAGACGCCAAGGAAAATCCAATTGATCAAGCCCACATGAAAGGTGGTAAGCCGAAGTATGGGGAAGGCGGAAGACTGATAGAGAGTAGAGGGTGATGCATGACTGACCTGATGGGGAAGTTAGTTGGGTGAGTGGTTTAAGCTTCTCGGCAGCAAAACTGGAGCCTGCAGGCCTATTGCGAGGGAGGCCAGTGGCAGGGTTAGATGCAGAATGGATGGAAGGAGCCATAGTGAGATTTGATGGTTTTTAGGGAAGTGGTTAGGAAGTCGGACTGAAGCTAAAAGGAAGTTGAGCTGGATGGGTTGATCGAGTCTAAAGGCGGGTCAACAAAGAGGCAGGAAGCAGATAATTGGCTGAAATCAGATGAAATATCAAGACAGGGGTCCCAGACAAACAGGCATAGATTAGTGTATCAAATTCTCACATAAGACTTGGACGAAACAAAAGCCTTAAGATGGTAAAGGGTTTTTTTTGTGGTACGCATTCAAGACATCAAAAACAATGGCCGATCTAAATACGAGAATGAAGCGAAAGATGTGTTGATTGTTGCAGACTGACTGACTGGTGGCGATAGTACGATTTCTCGATACAGTGTCAGATGATGGGAAGTGGGTGTTGTTTCTTGTGAAGATGGTTTTTGGTTTTTGGTGGACCAACCATATTATCCGAGTCCAGGAATGATGAGGAGAATTGGTCGGTGACGTCATCGAACAACCAACCCCAATCGAATCAGCAGAACCTCAACCGGATAAGCGCATAAACCGAAATTCAAAGGGGCGCTTCAGGACAACCACAAAAATCACACCAAAGGCTGCCTCCGATCTCTCCTTCTGGTTCATCAATCCACAGGAATTCATCCAGCAGGGCTCGGCAATCCGGGCCCTAGCCAACACTGCAGGAAGTGAACATTGGGTGGACCCTCGAAAATGTTCATCATATCTTGAATTCACTTTCCTCCCCAGAATCATTCTACTCGCCCTGCAAGCGCCAAATTTCTGCTGTGAAGTTGTCCACCTCGGGAGTCGGGACTCGCCATCGGGGTCCTGTGCTGCGGAATGAACTCATCATATTCGGTTTTACATCCCTCAAAATTCAAATCACCGTGGTGCCATGACAGTCTCAATTCCCTCTAACTTTGAATTTTATGGAACTGGCAAAAACAAAATTCAAGTCCTCATGTGAGGTAACTTTTCATCCGCAACGCCAGCCACATATAAAACACCACTGAAGCACATGTCTATGTTTCAAAAAAAAACCAACTCACAGAAAGTTTCTCTTCCCCCCTCCCCCCTCCTCTCAGAGCAGTGCATGCTTGAGATGCTTCCCTCCTCTGTTCTCCCTAGCCCCAACCAGCCATCCCTCACATCAAATAGGGATAGTACAAATGAACCAACTTGAGGAAATGGGAAAAATCACCAGCTTTTGAACAAAGCAAGCTGTTGGGGCTTTTGTCTGCAATTCAATACACAGTAAAAGAAAGACACCCTTGGTCACACAAAACCAATGTTCAAAATGCTTTTTGGTGGATGTTGCATCTTCTGACAGGTAATTGGGCATCAGTTGCTCAGGACTCGGAGCACCAAGTGTGTTTTGATTCTTGTTTGGGATACCATTGCAGATTGTCAGTCAGTATTGAACAAGAATTTCAACATCTGAATTGTCAAAAAGGTTTTGTAAATGTTGTTGGGCTTCCTCATCTATAGCTGCCAGGAGTTTCTGATGTTCTTGGAGGCATTCGAGGCAAGAAGGAAGTAATTTGAAGTTGGTAATGAAGAGGCTGAAAGTTAAACCAATGTGGAATCTGTGGTATGTTGTTAGGGCAGTCCAATCAGATTTAGAATCAGTTTAGAATGAACCAATGTAGTGCTCTGATGGTGCTAGGCTAAATTTCAAATTGGTGGTTGCTAGCTAACTTAACAATTAGCTGGACCAATGCACATGCTCTCATGCATGCCACATTTGGATATTTTTTTTCACACTTTACACTTGCATCAGTAAGCTTTAGCTAGGGTTTAGGCAAGATTGGAAAAAAAAATCATTTTTCTGCCAGACTTGGTAGCCCCTCCTCCTCAATTAGAAACCACTTTCCAGAGAAGGGAGTGCAATTTTGTTAGGTATGTGTCAGGATCCCTGGCTACAAAATTGATTTCCCAATTCTCAACTTTGAGTCCCACTCTTGATTTATCTTGACTTTTTCAAAACATTGGATCTGAAGCCTCTTCTTCATGAACTCATTTTATTACATATTTCTACTTAAAAGCCCCTGAGCTTACACTTCACATTCCTTCTCATCAGGGAAGCACCATGCATCATAATCTCATTATCAATACTTTTCCTAATACAAATATATGTCTGCCACAAATCTGAACCCATCAACTTGTTGAAATTGTTCCCTTAATTTGACCATTGCTCACTTATTCTAAACCATTTTAAAAAGCTATCTAGCTGTTGGTTTGAGTCTTCAAAAACTAACAATCTCATCAAACTCACTCAATACAAGTTTTGGCTCCCAACATCTTCCATTATAAGTGGAAGAAGCTATGATCTTATCTTCCATTTATAATAGAAGAGATATGCAGCTGGGCCTTTGTAGCTTTTATAGCTCAGCTCAGTCCCCACCACTACTATCCAGATCATCCAGCACCTGTGCCACATGGTCCTAATTAAGGCTGTACCCCGGGGTCCGGGACGGGTGGTCAAGGCCATCCCGTTCCCCAGATCCAAATCCACCCACCTGGGTGGTCCCAAACAATATTTTCTCTGAGGCCAGCCAAGGGTGGAAAAGGTGCAAAAACCTATCATTCCATGTCTCAGACCTCGACACATCATCATCACCATGAAGTGCAAGCGCCAGAGCCCTCCCCCAGCTCCCTCTGGAACCCAATCAGCTGAAATTATTGACCTGGATAGCAATGAAACAACCAAGATCAATAATTCCTTGGGCTCAACAAAGCGGAGTTGGGTCTGGACTCACTTCAAAGAAGCACCAACCGGAACTGAAGCTGTATGCCAAGTTCAACTCAAGAACCGGCTCTGTGGCTCCAAGATCAAAAAATACCAAAGCGGTAGTACCAAACATTTCCGTGAACACCTCTTAAAGGTGCACCCCCTAGTCGACCCCAAGTTGAATAAAAAAGTTGAGAAGTCACAATCCGATATATCTATATGGATGAAGAGTGCCAAGTTGGAATGGCACCCCAGGTGTGTGCTCACTGTTCTTGATTCTAAAATCACAATTGTATGTGTGTTGATTTTTTTTCTCTTTTGATACTAGGTTGAACTTAATAGTGAAACACTTAGGATGGTGTCGGCATTGGCATACTTTATCGCCGATTCAGATCTCCCAATTGCTCCAATACTTTCAATCTCCTAGTAAGCATTTATAAAGTGTGAATCCGGCATTCGTTGAGCCCACACATGCCAATCCTGCATATTTGGAACCACCCGGGTGGTCCGGGGGTTCCAAAAGGCCATCCCGACCACCTGAACCCGGGTGGGGCTGTTCAGGGTACATCCTTAGTCCTAATCCAGCTCTCCTAGCTCAACCTATCCTGCTCTTCCTGATCAGTCTGCTCCACCACACAGCTGAGGCAGCTCTACATCCCAGCTCACCCAGCAACACAGCCCAGATCACCCAGTTCCATCAGAGGATTGAATGGACCGTGAATCAGATGAGCTGTATGAGCTGGTCTAGTACTTGAGCTGAAAGAGCTTGCTGATTTAGTAGATTGGAATTTAATTTGATGGCTGAGTAATTTGTATTATACTTAGTTTGTTGTATGAACACTGCATGCCAACTGGCAGAAGGTGTAGGTTTTGAGATCAAATGTTTTATTGAATCTATCAAACGAAAGCTAATACATAGTAGTAAACAACAACTTTAGGAGAATGAAATTATAAGAAAAAACAATGAATTAAAAAGAAAAGAGTGGATTTGATTAAGTACCTTCTTGTAATAATTGTTAAGGACCTATCAGAGTCTCAATGAGCAAAATTGAAAGATGAAATTTGATAAGGAGATTAAAAGAAAACAGCAATCCTGAACAGAAGAAAGGAAATGAAATGAAAAGTATGGAACAATCAATAAACTTAAGAAAAAGATTCCAAGAAGAAAAGAAAAAGAACAGAAATAGATGAGGATGTTGATGAAAAAGAGAGGGCTAGGATCTGTACCTCCACTTGAGTATTTTTGTAGCTCCTGCTGAGTTCCTTTGGTTTTTCTTTGAGAGTTGTATTGATATCTTGCAGTTAAGCTTGATTCAACAGTGTGTTAAGGGATGATGAGATTTTTGACAAATTTGAGACAAAAATGAATTCTTGAGGATAAAGAGTCAGTTTGGAGGTGGGATTCAAACTTGAAGTCATGAGAAATTTGATTGTGTGCAATGTTATTGTCACATGGCGTCTTGTACAAGGGAAGGATGGGCACTATTGAAGGAGAAGAAAGGAAAGAGATAGCTTTGAGGAGAGGACTGACTGTTTGAAGATCTTCTTTGATTTGAAGAAGAGTTACTTAGGTTCAGAGGGACTTAGAGTAGAACACTGAAAGGGTTTGCAATGAGAAGGCATGAAGAAGACGGAATCAATTTATGCTGAAAACTATAATCTTATTTTGATGAGGAAAGATGAAAAGCATAGAAATAGACTGTTTATATAGTAAATACAAGTGAGACTACAAAGGTATGACATAGGTTCAAACAAGATGTGAGGTCATAGGGTCAAAGAAGAAGAAATGAAAAGGAGGTCATAGCTTCTGAGGTCAAGCAACACCAAGGCAAAGAGTCCATGACTGGAGGACCAAGCAGGGGTAAGTGCGATGGGTGCAAGAGTGAGTGAAGTGAAGTTCAAAGTTTGAGGACTGTGCATCTAAGTTTGAAAGTTCAAAGAGGGAATGTGCAAATCCAAAAAAGGAAGTCAAGTGCATGAAAGAGTAATGCCGAAAAGAAAGGAAGAGTGGTGAGAGGGTTAATGGTCTTGCTTTTGTTCGCATAACTGAAAAGCAATGTGCTATTGAATCTTCGAAGGTTTGGAAAGTAACTTCAAGAGAGCACTGAAGATTGCTGAGGGTGCATAGGTGATGACATATGCGACCCAAGGATTAACCAAAAGTTTGAAAGTTGCTGAGGTTGAAAAGTATGGTAGAAAAGCATCCTTAGCCAAATGCAAAGAAGATCCAACTGCAAGATCCTGAGTACTGAGTGTGAAGCTGAGTCGGTCGTATGACAGTTATTCAACTTGGAACATGTGGTCTGGGATCATAATTCAACAGAAGGAGTCCCTCAATTTCTTCTGGTGAAAGGGAAATGACTTCAAGATCATTCATGTACACAACTCCAAGTCTGACTGTCAAATTCAAAATGATTATCTGTCTAATTGGATAATTGAGGTTTCAGCCTGAAATCAAGAAATCATTAATGAGAGAATATCTTACACAATCACTGAACCAATTCTCTTTTTCTCTGTGCAGTTATATTTCTTCGTTACAAAAACTATTATCATCATGTTTATCAGAATAAAATCAACAAATGGGGGCATCTGGAGGTCAAAAATGTTTCTAACTGTGATTGAAAGCAAGTGATGATCCTACCTTCTCAAATGATTACTGGGGGTAGCTTTGTGAGATCACAGTAGTAAAACTTGGTAAATTACCCCAAAGTGAAAAGAATTGTTTGTTGTGGATTTTGAACCCACAACCTTCTACATCCATGAGAGCTGCTCCTAAGCCACCAAAACCACATGCCAAAGGGTGACAATTATGAATAATTAACACCCGGACAATGTTGGTGGTTTCCCAAGTTCCAATTGGGAAATAACTACAACAGCTGAGTGCCCACTTGTTTTGAATTGTCAGCTGGGCACTCAGATTTCAATACATACCCTCAAAGGTGGGCCTGCCATGCTAACTGTAGCACAGTGCAGATACTTACACTAAAAGCCAATGGGGTTTGTGTTGGCTGTTAATGGAGCCACCACTATTGCTATGTGCCCTGGCCTCAAAAAAGTGGTTGTTACAGCTGTTATTAGTGGGAAAAACACTAAAAACAGCTGTAACACTGCATAGCGGCACTAACAAGGCCATTAATCCTACAGCATTTTCAGGCTTAAAAGTCAATTTCTGCACTGCTCTTTTTTACAAAAAAGTTCAGCGGCCCTACCCTTACATGTAGGGGTACAACCATACCCTTACACTGTTACAGTTGTACTCTCATGCAGGTATAGTTCTACTCTCATAAGGGTATGGTTTTATTGCTATAGGAAAGGGTACGGCCATACCCTTGTGGGGTTACAACCACACACTTATAGGGGATGACCATACCCTGAGAAGATTTGGGTTCAAGATTTGAAGACTCAAGAAAGGCTGGGTCTGACTGAAATTGAGGGCTGGCTGGAACAAGGAGCTGGATGGATTTATGTTGAAGAAATAATGGCTAAAACTTGATACTGAATTCATACTGGCACACAAGCCAGTTTAAGTATACTGATACAAGAGGATCAGTCTGTGGTTGAGCAACAAAAAATGTAAGCATATGCTAATAATGAATTAACATATGGACAAAGACATTGTAGCACAACAATGGAATGGAAAAGAGAATTGTAAATTAACAATGGATGATAAAAAGGGCATTACAACATGTAATGGAAATTGAATTGAGCATCATAACATAATGATGGAAGAGATTGACATCACAATTTTTGATTACTGGTTACCAAGCAAGAGAGGTGGCTAATGTCCACGGAGAGTGACAGAGCAAGCACCCCTAGTGATTCAGCTGACAGAGATCAAAGAAGCCTGTACTCACCCCATGTGCCTGCTTCTGCCCTCAACTTACTTGAACTGAAGCCTCCTAGGCTCAACCTCAGAGGAAAACACTAGCTACTTCAATTTCCACTCTTTCCTTTTCTTCCTTGTCACAGCATCCACAGCCTTAGTTTAGAAATTCAAATGCCTCCCACCCGCCCTCTAGCTTGCCTGCAAGATGGATTGGGCTCTCTCAGAATCACATTCACACATGCCAGAATACCAACTGGAAGCCTCAGGGGATAGGAAGAAGCCACTAACCCTAGCACTGGTTGGATGAGCCAACCCATACACATGTTAGACTTGGGTGGCACGCAGGGTGTGTTGCTGGGCCTACAAAAGTGTAGCTGAGTAGGCGGAGTGGATGGAAAGAAAAGATGATGAGAATGTGAGTGGGCACAAGTGAGAAATGCTGACATACCCTGATAAGGTTATGGTTGTAGTACTTGTACCATCATAAGGGTATGGTAGCACCCTTATAAGGTCACCTTTGTGCCCTTATAAGGATTTATCTGTACCCTTACCTATGGTTGTACCCCTATAGAAATATGACTATACCCTTATGAGGGTACGGCTTGACAGCTGACAATTCAAAATCAACTGTTGTGCAGGTTTCCCAATTGGAACCCATGCAACCACCAAAATTGCCCGGGTGTTGATTATGCATAATTGTCACCTGTTTGCATGTGGTGTGAGCTCAACATAGTACAGTTGGTCTGACTGGTGATTTAGGATACCATATTATATGGCTCAGCCACTCACATGGGGCTGAAGCACACCTTCTAACAAAAAGATCTAGTGGATTCATCTCTGTGGACCATATTTTTCTCTTTTTTTGAGTGTTCACAAAAAGTTTGTATGGTTTCTTCTATCTCTGGACCTTGTTGAGAGCTCCAGAGTGAATATCTGGAATAATAATCACTCTACACTACTAGCTAGATTCCAGCAACCCATGTGCCATGGTTGAGGAGCCTTAGCAGGATCCTAATAGTAAAGATGGCTGATTGACCCTCAGAACGGTTTCAATTGAAATTGGCTTGTATCCGCCATTGTGTAAGTCTCTGGCCTTGGCCATGGTCATTCACCCAAAGAAAAACGGTGGCACCTCATTTGGGTGCCTCCCCAAATTACAAAGGGCCCTTTATACTTTAGGGAGGTGCCCACATGAAGGTGCCACTGTTTTTCTTGTGGTGCATTGAGCTTGTGATTTTGTGGTCAACCGAGCCTGAGTGGTGGCTTTAGCCTTTGGCATGTTCCGCCCCCCGGGCTGTATCCCCACTGCCCCCGGGCTGTATCCTGGATGTATGCGCATGGCCACACCCAACTCTCGACACACGTGGACGGTAGTGGTGGACAGTCGGAAAGAACACATAAATATCTATCCAGATACTTTATAGTTAGAATGCCTTCTCAAGAGCCAACTGAAACAATAGCCTATGCCCCATCCAGTTCAGTCTTCAAGGTAAATCTGCTTGTTCTACAGATACATAATTAGTCAGTCATGCTAATCTTTCAATGTGTTGGGTAGGATGATATCTTCCGAGGAAGGGTGCTCTTCTGTACCGGAGGCGGGACTGGGATATGCCAAAAGATGGTGGAGGCAGTCATGCGCCGTAGGTCAATTTCTTGTTAACCCATGACCAAAAAGCTGATGTTTCAAGTCCGAACCCAACAGATGGCGCATCGGCTTTCATATTCGGTCGACGAGAAAGCGTGCTACAAGCGACTGCTTCCGAGCTCTCGAAGAAGACCAAGCAGAGATGCTCGCACGCCTCGGGTGACGTTCGGTCGGTCGACTCTCTCGAAGAGGCCGTCGCGAAATGCATCAGCGAATACGGAAGGATCGACTTCGTCATTGCCGGTGCTGCTGGAAATTTCCTGTGTCCTATCGATCAGCTCAGTTCGAATGCCTTCAAATCGGTGGTCGAGATCGACTTGGTGCGCCGTTTCGATATTGATCGCTCTTTCGAAATATCCAAACTGATTTCTTGTGTTTGCTTTTATCTTCCAACACGCTTCAGTTGGGAACTTGTAAGCCGGACTCTAACATCATTCCGCCTCGAAAGTACAATATCGTAACGTAAAACTTGATCCTTAGATAACACCATCAAAGCCACCTTGCCCGAGATAAAGAAAACCCGGGGCTCTTTTATTAGTGTATCAGCCACGCTGCATTACTTTGGTTAATCAGTCCATTTGATTCTCATTTCCCGAGCAGCAGCTACTGAAAGAAGTTGTCGAGCTCTTAGGTACTCCCCTCCAAGCACACGTATCATCAGCCAAAGCTGGGGTGGATGCTCTATCCCAAGCTTTGGCAGTCGAATTCGGTCCCCAAGGAATTCGCTCTAACGTCATTGCACCAGGTAATTGATCTATATCGTGGCTCATCGAGCTACCTTTGCTTCCTAACCTGTTCTTTCTTTTATCAGGTCCCATTGGTGATACCGAAGGTTTCTCTCGTTTGAGTACTCCCGAATCTGAAAAGACTATCCTACAAAATATCCCATTGCAACGTTTTGGCACGCGAGGTAACCCAAAAAGATAGACTCTAACTCTTTATCTCCTCAAGTGATGATAGCTAACCTCTCCATTCCTCTTCCTACCCACCGTATCTATCAAACCACATTTTTTGAACGAATAACAAGATGACATTGCCAATGTAGCAGTGTTCCTATTTTCGCCAGCAGCATCCTACATCACTGGCACGATTCTGAGTGAGTGGTAGATGGTGTTCCTGAAATCAGTACCCCATGGCCTCAACTTTGACCTTTTTTTGCCACCGTTTGTTCATGTTCTAGTCGCCGATGGGGGCGAACACCATACCAGAACCACAAGCTCATTCGGAGCCTCTGATCCAACGAAACAAGCCTCCAATAACACCAAAAAACCTAATGGCAAGCTTTAACAATCCCACTTTTGGTCCCCGCCATGCTATGAGCCCTGTTTGGCATCTCTTTTTGTACTTTATCGTCTACTCGGAGAACTTAAACCTTTCCCGATTGATCAATGTGGGTGCCCGAAACTTGAAATGGGAGCTTTTTGGTTCAACTCTGAGGATGTTTTTTTTAATCAATTGATCTTACAAAAGTACATTTCCACTTCCTTCAATTGTTGTGTAACATTGTCACCAAAAGCAATTCATTCGGGAAAGCTCATCCAATCTGCCCAAATTATTTGTAGATCTCTAGATAAATCACATCCACACTATCTCTAAAATGTATAGCAACAATCAGCAAAGTTCTAGAAATAAGTGCACACTGACAAAAAAGTGCAATTTAGACTACATCATTGGAAGAGCTATTACACTTTGACCATTAGCCATCAACAGTATTACTGGAAGGTAAAGCTGAATAGTTTCTGTTTAATGAAAACAAGATAGTTTGTTGGCTTCTGTCTTCTTTGCAGTTCTACTCTTGTTTCCTCTTTTCTCATTTGTTCCTACAAATTTTCTCATGCACATCCAGCTGATTTTTTCTTCTTCCCTTTTTTTCAATTTTGTTTAATTTCAATTTTTTTAGTGAAATTTGGTCTATGGCACTGCACACTACAAATCTACTGCACACTATGAATCTGAGACATATCAAACTGAAAGCAAGAAACAATAGACTGTAGAAATCAAATCCAGCTACTCAAAAAGCTAGTGATATGTGTAAGTAACCTGTGTTCCAGTGTTTCAGATTATACTGATAATGTAAGAAAGAAAATACAAAAACAAGTCACACCTGAGAAATGAAGACAACAATTATAAGTTGTACTAGTAAGACTTTTTTCCATTTATTACTTGGGCATCCTCTTAGGTGTGTTCAACAAGCTGGGCTGTCTTTACTGAGACAGACCAGCTTGTTGAACACACCTAAGAGGATGTGCAAGTAATAAATGGAAAAGAGTCAACAAAAAGAAGAAAAATCAACAAGATAAGAATGAGATGTGTAACTTAGTATGTCAGATTCTCTATCAGGCTTTTTAAAGAATAAAGTGATGGAGAAGAGCTAACTTTTTTGGCCTCCTTCTTTGTGATTTCAAACATGAAGAAATGAATTTTAGCATCCCAGACATTTTATGTACATGAGTGAGCTATGAATAGTCACAAGACAGATAGATTGTCAAATTTTCTCCAGGACAGTATTCCTTGTGGTCTTGGTAAAAATGAGATATGTGCAACCAAGTACAACCAGATCTTGTGACCATTGTTCAAATTTCTGGCCATCAGGTGAGAGAAGGAAGTCTTCTTTGATCTTTGCCATTGCATCTGTGGTTGCCTGGCTGACAATACTGGATTCTGAAAGCTGGGAGTGTGCCTCCTCAAGGTCAAGTTGGTGTAGGCATTGTTTGTTGTCAGCCATGATGTCCAATTCTGAAGCGAGGTACTCAGAAAAATCCTTCAAGTGGTAGGAAGGATTTTGGGAACTATCAGATAGTGAATGAAGTGGGGTATCAGGAGCAGTATGGTTTGAAGAAGGAGGGGTAGGGGTAGTTTGGGAAGGACTGAAAAGTGCCTGGGTGGGTGGTGCATGTTGCCGGGCCAGAAGCCTGTTACTTGTGGCAGTTGCTTGATGGTACCAATACAAGAAGCTCTTTGCAAAAGTGCTTTGCCAAAAATCTGGTTGAGTATTCCTGATGGATGAGTTTGTCACCACCAAATTCTATAATTAGTGGATCTGAGTTTGAAGGAGAGGTGTGTTTCCAGTGTAATTTCCTAGGTTGGTGGTATTCCAGTTTAAATAGGAAGCACTCAAACAAGTTAAAATTGGGTGGATTCCAACAGATGAAATACAGATCCAAGGCACCTTGGATTTTTTTCATCAGTTAGAATCCAACCAAGTTCAACTTGGTTGAGTGGAACCCAGTTTAACTGGAATAAAATAAACCTAGCCAATGGAGGACTTCCGGTGACCAATTGTGAATCTGTGGTGGCAAAAACCAGGTTTGAAATGATTTTCGCCACCAAATTAATTTTTGAATCTACAATTTTACCTTCTAGATTTGCAAGGGGAAGTTCTCCAATATATGTTGGCAGTGGTGGTTGTGTCAGGATTTCAGCTCAATGAGATGATGCAATGAGTATGGGGCTGTTGGTGAGAGCAAGAGAATAGGACCAAGGAGCTATTCAAGGTGGCTTCAGGAAGAAAATGCTCAGACTCAATGGTTGTTTTCAACAGAGAAAGAGAAAAATATAAAGACCAAGCATCTGTCACATACTGTGATAGGACTACAACAATTTCACCTGAGCCGCTACGCTACACCACACTTTTTCCAAAAAAAGCACAGCATAGCGGCCTTTTTTGAAGCCCAATAGCGCTGTAGCGTTAGCGGCCTTGTAGGGCCACTATGCTGTGTTTTGCCGCTTTTAGGTTTTTTTTTTGGCTAAAAAGCGCTGTAACACAGCGTAGCGGCCAAGTGCGTAGTGATAGTGCTACATCTGCTAAAAGCCAGTGGAAAGCCGTTAGCCGAAGCAGAATTGCGCTACGCCACCACTACGGGTAGCGTAGCTGGCCCACCGTTGCCACTACACAGGACACAGGACAACTTCATCTAACCTCAAGACTACACAGCTTGTAGAGAGGACACATGAATCATCTGAGAATGAGAACCACACTGTCCCAAACCAGGACCAACGGTGTAACCAACGCGATACAATACATGGTGTATTGGTGCAAATACACACGGTATTGTATCGAAATACATGTATTTCAGACGTATCTGTTTTCAGATACAATACACAGCTTTGGAAAACTGTGCATTGGAGATACAGATACAATACATGTATCAAGATGTCTCCACTTGGCAAGTCTGCCCGGGTCATATTCCCAGGTGTTGCGATTAGATGAGCGGAATACTTGCGAGGCTGGAGAGCCCGTTAATGCCGGGCCTGGGGCCAATTTCTGCTTTGTCATGGACTTCCCTGGCAATGGAGATTCCCAGGCGAACAACGGGCTATCGGGTGGGGTGTTGAGAGTAACCCCGGGTTCATCCAGCTTTTGAACCCAGGCCCACAAGGTTTTAAAACCTATTCGGATAAAACGGCCATCGCCCGAGGGGTGCATGGCAAACTCCCCCTCAGAGGCGAGCCCACCACGCTCATGGCATTTTTTGAGGTGGTGGTTGTGCAACTTTATCGTTTCCTCGGTCCCTGGCTGTTCTACCTCAG
Organism: Puccinia horiana; assembly: GCA_001624995.1. Taxonomy (NCBI): domain Eukaryota; kingdom Fungi; phylum Basidiomycota; class Pucciniomycetes; order Pucciniales; family Pucciniaceae; genus Puccinia; species Puccinia horiana. Next base: position 1,246,105 of record LWDY01000014.1, read on the forward strand.
TGGCCGCCTGAAACCAATGAGGCATTAGTCACATGTGGGCAGATATGGACCACATTTTGAGACAGCGAACTCACATTGGCAGTTAGTCGTAACCGTGTATTCACCAGTGGGGCCCGCTCTTCCTGGGTCCCATTGAGTAGCACAAGCATTTGATTGGCCTCGGCACCCTGAGGAGGAGGAAGCAAACTGATTAGAAGTAATACAAACAAAGGAATGAGGACCTGAAAGGGATAGCTTACCTGAGACTGGTTTCGAGCCACCGTTTTGGGATCGGGCTGGAAGATACGGATGCTGGTAGCACGCGATGGATAAGCGGCCTCGGCCGCTTTGGCGAAATCAGCCCAATCCGCATCGATCGAGATGAACGCTTTCTTGCTGACGCCGTATGTGCGGTCGCTTTGAATCACAGCCTGCCAGGTAAGCAAACCGGCTTGATCGTTCTTCTGGATAGCATTGGACAGGTACTTTCTGCTCAGGTCGGCAATTTCGCTGATCGCATATTTTGCCAAGCCCCAATCCCAGTTGGAGGGCCAGGCCTCTCACATTGGGAGGGGAAGTTTCGAGACCGCTTTCGTCCATTCTGCGGGTAATTTGCCTTTCCCGCAGGCGGCGGACTTTTTCGTGGTGACAGGAGGGTTGGGGATTTGGCTGGCCGAGAGCCAAATGACATACTCCACCGAGAGTCGGATGGGGATTTGTGTACTAGGGGTTGGACGGATTCACACTGGAGCAACAGATCCGGCGCCGGGGGCTGGCAGATTGGATTCCGGAAGGGTTTCCACTTGACTCGGTACTTCCCAATGGTCGCTTTGGTCTTGCTCAAAGCGTTCGAATTGGGATTCTTCAACAATCTGGGTTTCAGCGACGAGTACGCGGTTGCTAGGGGACATCTTGTTGAGCTGTGGCAGGTTCAGTACGTGGTAAAGCCAACGGATAGCTGATGATGAATCGGGTTTGGTGGATATGGCAGGTTGGGATTTTGGTGGTCAGTTGGGGTTTCATTTTATTGCTGTTGTACATCGGCCGGAGCCGGTTGTCGGAGGTATACAGGAGTGGATGGCTTGAGAAGAAATGGAAGGCAGGCTGTACTGGTGTGGTGCAGAAAATATTTTGGCAAATGTTTGGGGCAATATTTGCCGGGAAATATCAGGCTTTTCCCCATCTGCTGCACTTGCCCCCCACTGAGACTTCATCTACAGTAGAGATAGAATTTGGGGGAACAGAAGATTGGTCATTACGGAATATCTGGCTATTCCAATTATTCTAACGGGTCTGAAGATCAGTCCAACAATGCCTATTGTACATCTGAATACTATGAAGCTATTCCAGAACACAACTACTCCGGTGATTGCGATAGTTTTGTTGAGGAGCATGTTCCTGACGGCCCTTTGGATAATGATGGCAGTTTTGACGGTAATGACTTGGATACTGGTGACCTCCATTGTGAAGTTGGCAGTCTTGGTGACCTTGACAAAATTGGTGAAGGTTTCAATGAATTCGATAACGGCGGTGGATTTGATGACTTAGATGGCCCGGAGGATTGCAGCCACAATGGTTTTGACGATCCTAACTGCCATGAAGAGTTGGATTGAACAACTTGAATTTGCCCGAGCCAACCTGCTTGCTTTCCTGTTCAGCAATCAACCTCCCTTCATTTTTTCTCTGCCGTTTCTCTCAATAGTTATGTGTGTGTAGTCAGGACCTGCAGGAGTTTATGAGCCTTGCCAGGGGGGTGGATGTTGTGACCTCAATAGGTCACATGGCTGTTCTCGGCTGTGGCTCATCCTGGCTCACCCGGCCGGACTCCTCCGGGACGCAGAGATGAGGAATCTAGAACTGAATACTACCAATCATTTTTTCGGCGTTACATACCGCGGCCGTTTCAGGCTCGCGAATCAGGAATCAGGATGCCCAACAAACCTTCTGTCGTTCAGCCGAACACTGAGCGCGTCCAAAATTCAAAGAGTTTGCGCCAATGAACATAATTGTCATGATGGACCATTGCCAGTTTCTGTCTTACTTCCTCATAGTCTATGTCCATTTCGTTGCTGCTCCAATTCTCCCTTCTGAAGCTCTCACCCACCCAGCCAGTCTATCGCAAGATCAATCCAGATGGATCGCGTTCGATGAAATCGAGGAGACGACTGGCTTGTGGAAAATGTTTTTAGATGCCAATGGCAGACTGGAATTATTTCATAACAAGGAAGTTCAATTGACCGCACACATAATAAATCCACCCAAAGAACACAAACCATCGACCTCGAGCGAAGTACTTACCGAGAAGGAGACTGGTGGCCAACTTGTCACTGGGCCTGTTCTCTTGAAGCTCTCCAACCCAATCCAGGGAACTATTGTAAAATTAACAATCATGGATCTCAAGAACAAGATGAAGATTGCGAATGTGATGATCCGGGGGGAGCCGGAGATATACGAACTACAATATGCAGAAGAATACGACCTCACTCAAATCCTTTGTTCAATCGAGGCAATGTACGATAATCGTCCCAAAACTCCCTCGAACAAATCACCTCCACCCAACCCACTTCCTCCTCACCCATCGACTGTTGTAACAGTGGTAGTGCATTCGAACCCCAATCCAGTTCAGAGAAACATCCCAGAATCAAGAATTCAACAGTGGTACAACTTGTGCAGATCGATCTGGAACGGCCTATGGTCTTGAATCTCCTCCGGGCGCCCTGATTGATTCCTGATTCTATTGACTTGTTTGACTCTGGGGATCATATCAAATTCTTCTCTCGGATTTTTTCTTTCTTTCTTTGTTTAAGTGAAGAGACACTCTTTTTGAATCCAATTTAATCAATTAAAGATCCCTTTTGTTGTTTTTAACTTTTAACTTTTAACTTTTTTTTAATTTTTAATTTTTGGTGTTTTTAATGGTTGAAACCAAAGACAACTGTTGGGTGCTATCCACCAACTGGGAAGAATCAGTCCTAGACACCCCAATAAATATCCAACCATCAGAGAATATGTAATCCATAAAAGAGAGAGAGAGAGAGGACTCAACTTTGAACTAAAATGTGAACATAGTAACTAAAAATCTGTTCTCATCCTCTTGGCACATGGCAGAGTTGAAACTGGGCCATACCATCACCACTTTCTTCTTTGGTTAGGATGCATTGCAGGCCTTCCTGCAGGGATCTGCATCCCCTGAAAGTTCTATGGAATTGAGACCCTGTAAACCTATTTTCACTGGTAAGTCCATTTTTAATCCAGTATATATGTATTAAGAATTTGCAGGGGATACAGATCCCCACAAACTTAGTGGTACATTCGAATACATTCCAATCAATGGCTGTTCCCCTTTTCTTCTTGGCGGTTGGTTGACTTTTCAAGCTTCAATAATAAAGACAACTGTGTTGGTATGATTTATCTGAGATTATGAAAGAAGGCATCCTGCTTTAGAGAGAAGAAGATTTCTCTTCTCAGGCCAATGAGCATGTGGAAGAAAAAAGACGGAGGATAGATTGCCTTCCCTTCTCCTCTCAGTACGACCGAATTGTGTTACCACTTGAGGTGACTGGATCTAATTACAAGATTACCTCCCGGAAATCAACTTGCAAGAATACATCTTCTCTTGTTGCATTGGTACAACGGATGTTATCAGGCCTCAGACCTCGTTAGCATCTTCAAAAGGGCCCCTTGTCATAGAGATACTCAGGCATCTGTCTGCGGAAAGTAGCAAGTAGTTACTTCATGTCCTGCAACAACCTCTTGCACCAGGTTCTATCGCTCCAAGATGGGCCAGGAGAGGGGGAAATCTCTTCAAGATGGGCCAGGAGATCAGGGGGAAATCTCTTCTGCTCCTTCTTCGACAAATCCGTATCCAAGGGGAGAAGAGGCATTATCTGGGATCTTGGGTTGATGCAGCTTCATCCGTTCCTGTCTGTGGGATGAGCTGATTCACGGAGAGAATTGTAGCTCGAGTTCTCATTGCCAATCATGACCAAAGGCGCTATCTTCCTTGTTTCAATACACCAGTGGAAATGAACATTGCTGAGATAAACATTTATTCTATGTACAGGCCTGACAGTGGAGTTGGACCGGAGAGCTGGCGTGAGTTCGGTTGATGTCAACTGACGTGTGTGTGTGTAGTTCTCACTTCTTTCCCGACGGTTGATTATTGAAGGGAGAAAAAGTGCGGGTGGGCGGTAGTCTAAGGCCAGTCATAGGATTTGAAGTGGTTTTGATTATGCGCCGAAGTAGAAACCTGGTAAGATTCATATTTGTGCAGCCGAGGAAGCCCGCCCAAGAAAAAAGAAGCATAGCAGTTAGTGTCGCGCAAAGCATACAGATGAGGTTGTTGAAGATGGCCCACGATATGAGAGATAAGCAGCTAGGATGGCAAGTGGTACCATAAAGCCCCAGTTACCAGACTGTTGATCGGAAGTAGATGTATGATTCTGTTGGTTGGATTTCTTTATGATCGGGGGTCCCTTGGGTGCGCCCTGAGGAGAGAGCAGACATATCAATGAGACGGACATTCAAAAGTAATCAAGAATGTTCGAAAGACGATTGGATAAGACCGCATGATAAGCTAACCTGTTTGCAAGTTCCAACACAAAACTTTTCCATCAAAGTCCGAGCTTCTTCGCTATGACCGACATCCTCGAAAGATTCGGTGGCGTCCTTGCCAGCTTCTGTTAGCAGGACTTCATCACCACCTGGATGTTCCTCTAAAAACTTGGCGACCGCGTAAACTTTTCCACTGATGACCAGGTGGAGATTACTAGGGGTTGAAAGCTTGGAAAGCTCTTCAAATGTGAAGTCCTATAGATCAAATTTATTTTGTTGATTTTGGTGCAAAAAGGAAAATAAAGAGGAAACATCAATAAACAGACAGTTTAATTTCCGATCGAAAAAGAGACAGTTATATATACTTTATCTTCTGACATCTCGTGCTACCAAATCGTTCCAGAAATTCGACCGGGTATGCGAGACGAGGATGGTCTTGAGGTATCTGAGCCAGAGTGAGTATTTAAGTTCTCTTCAGGTTTATTGGGGAACACCGCACTTGCCCCTTTTGCGCTGGGCAGTGGGGCTGGGCATGGGCCGGGCCCACAAAGCCCAGTCCAATGCCCCCTGCTTACAGATGCGGTTCACCCACAAAAACTTCTGATTCAAAATTGGAATCACAAAAAAAGTTCAAACTTCGTGACTCGAAACAAAAAGTGGTCAAAAGTTTATGATCCAGCCACTAGGACCAATCAATAGCCACTTGATTACAAGTGACATCCAAAAGTAAAATGGGGTCTTTGTACTTGGCATTGACTTCTGACACGAGCCAAAAAGACCATTGATATTATAACAGGTCTTTGGCGAATTTCCTCAGTCTATTTACCCGCTACAGTCTGTAACATATTGGAAGGGACGTAAAGTATCAAAAATAAAAGAACAGGTTTCTTTGTATCACACCATATCAATAATAAGGCTCTGTTTGGCAGCCCACAGCGTAATGTGGGATCGTGATGTACTGCATGAAGATGCAAATAAGCTTTCTAAACCTTATTTCCTTTCTTCACACTGATCATTTTGGCTGAGTTAAATTTTAGGTCATAAATTCCAGAGCTTTCTCATACAACTCATTGAGATTTGCTTAACAACTCCTGTGGCATCTGCATCATAATTTTGGGGAGTTTCTCATCCAATTACAAGGACATTGGGGAGTCAGAAACCTAAAAATAAATAAAATGGGGGGATTGCAACTCAGTGGTGAGTACCCCCATGGGTCTAAACATTTTAGTTAGTTCATGTAGTACTGGATTGGAAATCCCTGAAAAGTAGTCATAATTCAATGGAAAATTGTGAGTGATTTACCAATTCCCCTATGTCAAATACAAAGCCCCATCCCTATCAATTTTGAATGAATGCACCCAAGTGCCTTAAAAATCTGAAGGATTAATTTAGCTACCCATTGGTAATTTTTTGAAATTCAATGTCAAGATAAGTAATAGGACTCTCAATATAAGAGATGCCACTTCAGCTAGAAGGGGTTAAATGACCCTCTTCTCTTGAGTGGAGCAACTAAAAGTTTCAAAAAAAATTAGATGGAAATGTTCTGAAATAGGAAAGATGATTTCTAATTCTCAGAAACCAGCTAGTTTCAAGAGACGAGTAAAAAAGGCCTAATTGTGGGACAGAAGGTGGTGAGAAATGAATAATGAATATGAATGAAAATGAAAATGAAAATGAAAATGAAAATGAAAAGAACTGAGGTTTGCAGTTGGTGAGAGTTCCCACAGAACTCCCTGAGATTTTTAATATCACCCTGTATCACCAAATCCACCAAATATTGAATAGAATGAAGAAATCAAATTGTTAAATTTGCTTTCTGGAATGAATAATAATGATCAAGAGATAATGAATGAATGGGGAGTATCTTCCATCAAACTAAAAGAGTAGACTCTGAGAGCCAAAAAAAAAATCACTGAAAGTAATGGTGTAAAATCAATTGCATGCCACTCAACACAGGCCAACATTTTTTTTCATCATGAAATCCCTGCCTCCCCAATTTGGGGGTAGATGATCTTGTTTATATAATAATGAAAAAGAGCAAAGTAAGCAAACATTAGAGAAAATTACAGAACTTGAGAAAATGAAACTAAGCAGAGAAAAAAAATTAGAAGAAATATCTAGAGAAAATGAAAGGAACTAGATCAAGAAAATCAAAAATAATGAAAGAATTAAATTTTGGGGAATTCCTCAAATGATCATTTACCAACTAAATCCTGGAAAGTATTTAGGTACTTTTAGGTAATGATTTAAAATTTATGAGGGGCTTTGTATTGAATGTTGGAGAATTGATACAAACCCCACAGCTCACCATGGATGTTGCTATGTAAATCACACTTTTGCAAGATTCATGGTAAGGCTGGATCTATTTAAGAAATAGCCCAGGAAAGTGACTCCTGTTGCATGGAAGGTGTTTGTGAATCCTTTATTGTGGAGGTTGGAGTTTTGAATTCTTCAAATAAATTCTTTAACATTCCCCACATACTCTTTTTGTGAACAGGAATAGATGAGGATGTCATCTAAATCTAAATTAAAAAAACTACAAACTCTTTGAAAAGTTCTCCAAGGACTTCATTCATAGCAGGATAGTTTGTTCAGTCAAAATGCATTACCAGGTACTCAAAAGCACAATTTTGTGTAATAAACACCATTAAATATACCTTGCCATCCACTATCCTGCTTAAGTGATAGGCACCTCAAAGGCCAGTTTTGAAGAAGACTTGAGTGTCAGTGAAAGTTGTGAGTAGATGAGACATTGGAGGAATAGGGTAGGAATTACTCTTGGTGACTGCATTGAAATTGCACTGATCAACACAAATTTGGAGGGAACAAAAAGAGCAGTAAAACCATTTAACAAGGTAATGGGACAGATAAAACCTTTGGCTAAATTCTCTGAAATGAAGTATTAAAGAACCTTATATTTTGAAAGACAGTAAACAGTACCTTCCGTTGGCACTGGAGCTTCAACAATGTGATCAAGGCTGTGATTTCAGCTCCTTCTTGGAGGAAGTTTGTCTCAGGGGAGTATTGAAAACAAGGATTCAAACTTGTGATAATCTGGAGGGATAGTTCACAAAAGGGTTTGGAGGTCTTCTGGAGTTTTGTCAAAGACTTCCTACTTGAAAACAGTGGTGATGTTTCAAATCAAGGAATCTTGATTTCAAAGAGAAAAGGATTGTTTGAAGATGGATTATACACCACAGAAAAATGAAAGGTGGAGGAGGATCAAGGAATTTGCAAGTTACCCAGCAGAGAGCCATTTCTTTAAAGTGCATTTGTCGTTCCATGTCTGGTACAGACAAATGGGTGAGCACTAGGAAGGAGTCAGATGAAGTTTGAAGGAAACAGACTAACAGCAGGGAGGCTGATTCAAGGAGAGGAATTTGACCAAGGAGACTTGACTTTAGAAGACTTTAAGGTATTTTCAGGGAAGGGCTCAAGAGGCTATGAACTCCAATTGTGCTAAAAACTTGAATCTTTTCTTGATGAGGGAGGAAGGCATATTCTGTTAGAATTTAAGCTCAACAAGATGATGCCACGAGAGGGGACTGTTCTTGATGATGAGGGAACAGGACCGAGGAGCAGCCAAAGATGGCACAGAGGTGAAAATGCTCAGACCCGATGCTTTATTTCAAATGTGAGGAGCTGACTTAAGTAGACAACTAGAGAGCCCCCTTGCAAGATCCAAAGGGGGCCTAGACAACTGAGAAAGAAACATTGAACTAGACAGGACAGGATGTTAAAGCTAACAATGCATTTTTCAGACAGTTAGCAGAAAATGATTGACTTGGGCAGGATTTGAACCAGCAACCTCACCATGAAGCTAAGACACTATACTAGAAGTGCTGCCTTTACCAACTAGGCTACCACACTACAGAAATTTTGGTGTCGCAGCAGGGTGTTGGGACACCAAAATGTCCATATAGTGACAGACATTTTGGTGTCGCAAAATCTTGCTGCAACACAACATCGCAGCAGGGTGTTGCAACACCAAAATGCCTGTAGTGCCAAGTCTGTGCCTGATGTGCTGATATTCAAACCACAGTGGATTGCAATATTTCAACACAGGAAAGGGGATGACCACATGGTCAGACAGGAAAAACAGGGGCCACTCGGCCAGACATGATAGGACAAATTTTAGCCACTTGGCTGGACAGGAAGAAGAGAGGTTGAGACTGTGAGTGGACTGGCAATAATCTTGACATATTTAAGTACAAGTTTACACTGGATAAACTAATTGTTGGACAAGTCAGTCCAACTCTGCCCAATGAGTCTAGCAGTACCCCACCACTGGGCCACTGAACTCACGGGACATTTTCAGTCTGGACACTTGTTGGACTGGCGTGTCCAACAAGATAGTTATTGTCGTGTTACTTATAGAAGTGTTAGGGTCTGTGAGTGGGGCTCCATGATCAATTCAGGGTTTAGAGAGTGAATGGGCAGGGCTGGATGTGGTCAGTGGTTGAGTTGCAAAGAAAGACAAACAAATGATGGAATGCTTGGAAAACTTATGCCAAGGAAGCCTAAGTAAGTGCAAAGGTAGTAGTTAGCTTGATAAGAAAGGAATGAGTCAAAGTTCAAACAAGACTACTTGTGGATGTAGTTAATTTTGAAATAGGATGGAGGACTTCCCTTTGCCAATTTGGAATCTGAAATCCCAGATTCCAAATCTTATTTGGTTGTGAAAACACAATATGGAAGAGTCTTTGCCACCAAATAAAGTTTGGAATCTAGAATTTTGCACTCTAGATTTGCAACAGGAAGTCCTCCAATATTTGGATGTATTGATTAAGCTTTCAATTGTTTCAAGATCTAAATATTTTGAGTGTGCTTTATAAGTGCTGAGCATTTGTAGGAGATTTGAGAATGTTCTTTGATGACTGGTTTGTTTGTATGATACTGAGTTGGATGTATGACACTGATTATTAATCTGACCAACTCAATTCTATTTGTGGTATTCAAATATTGTTTTGGGAAAAATTACATAAAATCTTAAATGCAAGATTTGGCAGGGAGCTGTCAAGAATCATAAAATTTTAAGTATCTTGACAGGTCCCAGCCAAGTCTTGTGTTTAAGATTTTATGCAATTTTTCCTAGAACAATATTTGAATACCCTAATTGATAGAATCAGAAAACTAGGCTGGAGGCCACTTAGCCCCTCAAATGAAGCCTGGAAGGAAGTCTTTTGGCTTTGGGATGACACAGTGTCAGCTGGCGGGAGATCAAATCCATTGGTCAAGGTCTCATCTTCAAAAAAAGACAACAATAATTTAAAAAAAGTTTTTCTGTGAGGTGTTTCTCCAACCTGTGTTGCCCCCCTTGTCACCAAAGTTGCAGGGTGGTGCAAAGAAAAAATGGACCCAGCCAATCCTAGCTGGAAGCTTTTTGGGATTGGCTGATCAGTTAGGAAAAATAAAGAACACAAGCCAAAAGAAAATCAACTGGCCATCTGTTAACCAATTCAAATTTTCTTCAAAAAAAAGACTGGGAAATACATCACAACAAAGTATACTGAGTTGGTCACCCAAGGCCAAGTCAAGATTGATTTGACTCCAAGCACCTTTTTTTTAAAAAACTTCTGGCACTGTAAGCATAAGGTCCAGCTGAGCTTGAAGTTACAGCAGCCCAGGGGCCACGGCCAGGGTCTTTTCTAATAGCTTTCCTGAGAGAATTTCAAAGATAAAGCCATTTCCTAATTTTTCTTTTATTAAAAATCAGCAAGGCCACCAATTCCCACAGCCCCCAGATGAGAGTAACTCACAAGTCCCTTTTACAAGTACGAATGTATGTACAACACACCAAGCATGTCCCTTGTCAGTAAGCAACAAATCTTTCTCGTGGTGAGCCTACAGCTAAGATGAGAAAGGGTAAACTCAATCAAGTGGTTCAAGTGGTCTTCTGAGATTAGCGCCAGTGGACAGTTGTACATCAATTCAGGTACTCCCAAATTTTCAGGCCCTTTGGATAACTCATTGAAGACTCCTTGACTGCAATCAAGTAGGAAACCTACCAAAGTAATCTAGGGCATAGCCAGTGGGGCACTTCTAAATTGCTTTCCACTTTAGGCCCTTTGATCGACAGGGTGCAAACTTATTTATTTATTTTTTCGGATAGTTTCTGTGGAATCAGAAAGTTGATAGATTTTGTCTGGGAACTGGAAGAACAACTTCAAGGTGGACTGGTTGTTTCTACATGGACTGTGTCGGTGAGCGTTGCAGGGGATGATTGGAAATGGAGTTCCCAGTTGGTTTTGAAAGAAGCTCAGCAAACCCAGCACTCCAACCTCAACCTCAACCTCAACCTCAACCTCAATGGCGTTTGCCTTCAAGGACGATTCTCAGAGTCAGCCCACCAAACCAACCACAAACTATCCCAAAAACACTCCAGCTCTCATGACCATCCTCAAGACTTCAACACCAATCCCAAATACCAAACGCCCTCCTCCCATCGATCATCTTCCTGCTCCATCCACCAAAAAATCACGCCCAACACCACCAAACCAACCTCAACATCCAACAGAAGACTTCGAGAACCAGTTCGATTTCCCCGATGAAAACGAAATCGATTTTCTCGAGCAGCTTCATCAAGCAGAACACAGTCAGCCTTCAAAAACTAATAATCATCATCAACCCAGTCCTACCATCCTTGCAACTAACCGAGCCCTGCCCAAACCTGCCCCACTGAGACCTTCATACTTCAACCAACCGAATTCTTCTCACTCGACTCCTTCGAATCATCATCGTCCGCCTAACTTGAGCCTGCCTGCTCGAGCATTTGTCGAACCCAGCATTCAAGAGGTTTGATCACCATTATTACCTCATAAACCTTTCGCAAAAATAGTCTCATAATATCTTTTTTTTCCCTTTTTTTCCAGCTGGATATCGAAACTCTCTACACCAAGCGGCACATGTGCATTACCAAGATTGTCGTCACCTTAGAGAATATGCTCACCATTTTTCAGACTGGAGAGTGCGTAACGGGTGACGATCTGGGCTGTTTAGCAAATACCAAGTTATGACGATGTTTCATGTTGTTTTACACGTACCTCACAAATTCTCACAACCGTTTTATTTTTATTTTTGGTCAACAAGCAGAGCTTACCTCGACGGCAGACTAGCGGAATTCAATGCAGAAGTCAAACGTCGTGAAACTTCCGGTAGCACGCTCGAATCCGCTAAATCATCTGTTGCTTCTATCAATACGATCAACAGATCTGCTCCTCCGCTTAATCGTGTCGCTCCCGCCCTACCCACTTCTCCCTCAACCTCATCGCGTTTCTCTAACGAGACCCTCGCGCCTCCTGCCAAGCCATCTTCGTCATCTGAGCATCATACCCCGAAAACTACTTATCGCACAGTTTCACCAAACACCCATTTGTCACTAAAGCCCAGTTCCAATGACACAGTTACCAAGCCCCCTCTCGAAAGGCCCGCCGCCTCTGCTCCACTAAAAACTCATCGATCAACAAGCTTTTTCAACAACTCTCAAAGAGTTGTATCTCCCAATCAAGCTGATGAAAAAGCTACTGATGAACCCCTGCCCGAAGCTAGCTACAACTCGATAGATCTGCATCTTCTCGATGGCATCTTTTCGGCCGATGAGGATGAACCGCTTGAGATAGAAGATGAAGATCCGAATTTTGCAAATCAAATCGATGATTCACAACATCACGCACCGAGTGGGTCGATAGACATCATCCAACCAACCCGAACTAAAACCACGACAAACCCATCACATAGATCAAATGGAACACAAAACCTAGCACCAGTTACAAATGTTTCGCAACCTGTGGAGGACCTCTCTAAGAAAATGAATCACCCATGGTCTAGAGACGTCGGCAAGGCCCTTGTTCACGTCTTCAAACTGCGCGGTTGGAGACACAACCAAATTGATGCCATTAACACGACACTCTCCGGGAAGAATTGCTTTGTTTTAATGCCCACAGGAGGGGGGAAATGTGAGTGACCGGGCTGACTGACTGTATGCAGACGAACAAGCAATTTGATCCATTTTTTTTTATTTCGTAGCTTTGTGTTACCAATTACCTGCCGTAGTGAGGTCGGGAGTGACCAAGGGTGTTACGATCGTCATCAGCCCGTTAATCAGTCTGATAACCGATCAAGTCCAGGCCTTATGTGCAAAGCACATCGGGGCTGCTGCTTATACGGGTTCAATGACCGCTCAAGAGAAAGACAACGTGATAAACGACCTCCGCTCAGATGATCCTGCATTATGTTTGATTTACGTGACTCCTGAAATGGTGCGTGCTCTGCTCTTCACACTTAGCCACTAACTATCAAGACGAAGAGGGAAAACTCATGACAAGGTTCTTACAAAAAAAAAACGCTTTTATTATTTTGCTGCCGGTGTCAAGATCGTGAAGAGTCAGTTCTTTACTAACGTCCTCATCCAGCTCAAGAACCGCAAGTTGTTAGCACGCTTTGTTTTCGATGAGGCTCACTGTGTAAGTCAATGGGGACACGATTTTCGTAAGTCGGCAGACTCAATCCACCCAAACCTCAACTACATTCCAATTGAGTTAAAAAAACCTCGATTTTTGTGGGATTCTTAGGTCCCGATTATAAGCACGTCGGACCAAAGTTACGCACGGATTTTGTGAACATTCCATTTATCGCCCTGACCGCCACAGCAAATCACCAGGTCCAACAGGACGTGATGCGCAACTTGAGTATCACCGGTTGTCGCGTCTTCACTCAATCTTTCAATCGAGCCAATTTGAGATATGAGGTACGGCCAAAGACGAAGGACGTGCTACAGGATCTCATTCGGATCATCACGGTCGACCACCAGGGTGAAAGTGGGATAGTTTATTGTCTTTCGAAGAAACAGTGTGAAGAGGTCGCCGCGCATCTTTCAACAAAGAATCGCATTAAAGCTCATCATTACCATGCAGTAAGCCTTCTTTATGTACCTTCCACAAACAAAGCCGACTTTTACGTCTCCTTGATATCCTTTTTTTTTTATCAAATAGGGTATGTCCAAAGAGGATCGACAAAGAATTCAGCAGGGGTGGCAAGTGGGCCAGTTACAAGTGATTTGTGCAACAATAGCGTTCGTTTCAAAGCCGTGTTGTCGCCTGTCAACCTGAAGTATTCTGGACAAAAAACTTGCCAAGAAGCACTAACAACACATTACCTTCGTCTTGGGTTCCATTAACGCAATTGTTCATCAGTTTCGGGATGGGAATCGACAAACCAGACGTCCGGTTTGTCGTTCATCATTCGATGCCCTCTTCCCTCGAAGGATATTATCAAGAAACCGGTCGAGCAGGTAGAGACGGTCAGACTTCGGAATGTATCTTATTCTACGCTTATCGAGATTTTGTGAGTTCCACATGATCATTTGTCCAAAAAATACAATCCTGTCAATCGATCTTGAAACCAGAATCAGTTTGTCCAGCCGTCCGATACGAAATAACCTATTCTCACCAAGATAATCTTGCCTTTTTTGTTTTTCTTTGGGATACAATTTGGATAGACTGCATTTATGAGGATGGTCGAAAAAACGACGACCTCGAGAGAACAAGTCGAACGACAACAAGCAAATGCGAAGAAAGTCGTCGGATTCTGTCTCAATAAGATCGACTGTAGAAGGTCGTTGATCCTGAGTTATTTCGGCGAAAAATTCTCGGCGACCGAGTGTGACAAGACATGCGATACGTGCATGAATCCCGAACAGGTCGTCAACAGAGACGTCTCTCACTTGATGAAAGCCGTCCTCAAGCTCGTCAAACAAATCACTACCGAGCAATCTGAATCGGTCACCCTCGCTCATATCATAGATGTCTTCCGAGGTAGCAAGACCCAAAAGGTGAAAACGAATCTGTGTTGCTCTCGACTGGATTAAGCTGAAAATGCTGACTGATATTCCTTAACAATGATTGCAGATTAAAAGTGCTGGTCACGATCAACTAGATGGTGCTGGACAAGGTAGCGCCCTTGATCGAACAGATGGCGAAAGACTGGTTCATCTGATGGTCTCCGAAGACATCTTGACTGAAAGATTTGAGTCGAATACGATGGGCTTCACCAATGCGTATGTACAGGTAAAGGTTTTAACTTGATCAATGTCTTCTTCCAGATAAAAATGGATCTTGTTGGGGTTGAGGTTGATGACTGAATGGAATGATTATCTTTGCAGCTTGGAAGTGGACATGGGCAGTTTCTGAGCAGTAAAAAGGCGGTGATGATGTCATTCACCGTTGGGGGAGGTCAGGCCAAGCGGAACGTGGTGACGGAGCCACCGAAAAGGGTGACAATCAGATCGAAGATAGGGGGCGGAAAGGAGGTGATCGTGATGGAGGATTCGGATATCTTGGTCGATGACGCGATCGACTCCGAAACCCCGGCCAGAACGACCAGATCTACTCGGACTCTAAACGGTCCCCCCGTCAGAGGCGCCGTCAAGCAGCAAGCCCTCTCTGCTCTTAAAGCTAAACGACAATTGAACGATCTTCAGCCTACCGGAAATAGTTCAGTTGAAGACTGTTATAATGCTCTTCTGCTTCTCAAAGTCCGTTTCTCACACTTCAACCAACGGCTCCCTTTTCCTTAAATAACACTCATCTTCCATTTCAATCAAATTCTGATGACTTTTCTTCCGATGCTTCGTATTTCCAGAATGCTTCAACGGGTAATGATGATGAGGTGGAGCTTCCTAACAATGAAGTCCTACAAACCATAGCCTGCCTTCATCCTGAGTGTAAGCCTTCCTTCACTCTTTGAATCTTGCCTGACTACGGAGCAAAACTTGCCCTCCCTTCTTTCTCAAAGAGTCCGTTTTTTCTGGTCTATTTGGCTGAGATTACCTTATTATACTTATTTAGCCATACAGGCGTTGGGTAGTATTGAAGGCCTTTCCAAGCGGTAACTTTTTTTTTTTTTTTGGATTGATTAATTGCAGAAAATCACCCTCTCGAGCTCAAGAATCACAGAGCATTGATCATTTCATCACTTCCTTACCTTCTTAGGTGTCTCGACCAACATGGCCAGTCGATCATGAGAATTTTGAAAAAATTCAAATCTCAAGATTCGAACAAGGGACAACAAGGCAGTAAATCAACCAGGTGAGGATCCAGATTGATTTCAATGTTGTTGTGGATAGAATCTATACTGATCCAGTTCTGCTATCTTTGTGTCAGTTCGACCACCAATCACCCGGTCGATTTTCACTCACATGTCTCACAATTCGCTGCGTCCAATAGACAAGTCTCGAAAACAAGTTCAAGTAACACTAGTAACAATTTTAAGAAGTTTGTTCCTCGTTCAACCGCTTCGAGTTCGACAGCCATCAAACCAATGCCCATTCCTCGGTGATCATGACTGGACTATCATCATCCCCCACCTGTCTCAGATTGTCCATATGATATCTATTTGTTTCTCTGATGATGATTTACATACTATCTCTTTCAATTATTATAGCCTGCTTTGTTGGATTTTCTCTCCAATCCTTTTTTCTTTTCTTCTGCATATATCTTTCCTCCCCCTACGGCCCTTGAGAACTAATGCTTAGCCCTTGATAATTATACCGGTGGTGAACTACATTGATGCTTGTATTGTGTGTGTTTGTTATTTGGCTAGTTCTATGTAGATCTCTATTCTCTTCTGATGTTATCACTGATCATGGGTATCTCGTCCAGATATAATCTGGGCCCTGTCACGAGAGCTTTTCCTCTGTCACCAACCTGTTCATGAGCTGTCCCGCGAGTAAATTGCATATTCAAAACACACTTTCACCACCAAAACCCAGTGAAGCTGCCAACTATTCTCCAACAACAACACACCACATTGGCTTTCGACTTCTAGGAACTACTCAGTTCACATGGGCGCAAACGAGTCTCGACCAGGCGGTGGCTCACGACCGACAGACTCGAATCCATCGCACGATAATAATCCAAGCGAAGATTCAACCGAGGATCTTTACCAAAGTTTGGTGCTCATTTTTTTTTAACATTCTGTTATAAAAACAATTCACTATCATCAACCCACGTGACTGAATCAAATTTCTTCAAACAGTCCTTCAAGTTAGCTCAGATGCATCGAGTGAAGAGATCAAAAAAGCCTTCCGGAAACTTGCCCTCGTCCACCACCCTGACAAGAATTTCGATAACGTAGAAAAGGCTACCAAGATGTTTGCTAAAATCCAACAGGCATATGAAGTACGCTCCCCACTCATTCAAGACAAACTGTTACCCCTGTTTTTTTTCCTTCACCATGCCTCTGAGGACTGACAAAAGTAGTGGAAGTGGTTTTCTTTTTCCTTTCCTTTTATTTAGATCTTGAGTGACGAAGATGAGCGTGCATTCTATGATAGACATCGCGATGAACTATTGAACGCAAACAGAGATGGTATGTTGGTTTTTGTTTCTCAACACCTTGAGTATTAATTTTCATCTTGATTTTTTCCCGCAGGGTTGGATGATTTCGATCCCACTCATCTCAAACCGAACACCTCTCGCTCGTCACTAAATCCTGGGATCACTTCCAAACAGCTTCTCAAGTTTTTTGATTCAACCCTTTGGAATGGCGATTTTTCTGACTCGGCTACCTCGTTTTTTACCATCTACCGGAATCTCTTCAATCAATTATCAATAGAAGAAAAGATTGCGCGAAAGGACACGACAATCATCTATCCTTCCTTTGGCACAAGTGGATCGAGCTATGATCAAGACATTGACGGGGCACGAGCTTTGAAACATTTCTATTCAGCTTGGAGTAATTTCGCCACCCAAAAGAGTTTCGAATGGGTCGAACCCCATCGGACCAACCAACAGGTCGACCGTCGAATCAAGAGACTGATCGAAAAAGAAAACCAACGTGAACGAGATAATTCCCGAAAAGAATATAACGAAACGATCCGGAGCCTGGTCAGTTTTATCAAAAAGCGCGACCCACGTTTTGCAGCCAGTGCGGCCAGCAATCCCGAAAGGTGGCGTGCACAGGAGATTCAGCGGATCAAACGTGAGCTTCGTGAGGTAGCTGAACGGAGGGCCAAAGAAAGAGAGGACGAGGCTAGAGAGTTTCGCGAACAAGCCTGGCAACGCCAGAAGGATGAAAGAAACCAAAGCTCAGAAGTTGAAGTTGGGCAGGTCGAATCAGCAACAGATGAGTCTCTCGAAGACGAAGAACCCGAAGCTGCCGTCAATGATTGGTATTGTGCTGCTTGCAGTAAAGAATTCAAGAGTCAGGGTGCATGGGATAACCATGAACGTAGCAAAAAGCATCGACATAACGCACAGAGGTTATTGACTTCCATCCCCTCAGCATCAGTCCAACGAAATTCTGATGATTAGAAATGTGTGATAGATTACGGAAACAGATGCTCAAAGAAGATGCCGAACAATCCCTCTCAACCCCACTCTCATCTACCGTTCCTTCGAACAGTCAAACCCGATCACACACTCCAGACGGCGATCAAGAGCTCGAAAGCAGTCCTCTTCCACCTGCCCAGCTCGAAAGTCTTACCGACCCCAAACAAGAACTCTCAGATGGGATTCAAGATGGTTTGGGAAAGATGACCCTTCAATAACATCCCACTCCCGACACGTTTGAAGAAAATTATCATCGTTGACTCCGTCGCTCGACTGTTTTTTTTTCACTCGAAGGGAACAATCTCCTTGGATTGATTCTGATGAACAGAGAAAATCTGAATCCTCTTTACTACTCCTACAAGGTGTACATATCCAACACATGTAAACTTATTTGGGATTTTTTCTTATTCATTATTTGATTGGTCCAAATGTTTTAAATTTGAAAAGAGTAAATACATAATAATAATTTTTTGAGATATATTTTGATACATTTCTTTTATGTACATACATATTGGAGTGCAGACCTTTCAAATGTACTGTACTTTTTATCTCTCCTATGTACATATCTAGATCTTTATCTGATTGTAATGCATTGATGATGAGCACTCTACCTCATTCCCTTCTTTTTTTTTTTTTTTTGTCCACCTCTGGGTCACTGTTTTTGCATGGATGGACTGGACCTGGCACTTGAGCCAGAAAAAAAATCCAGAAAACTTCAAAAATAAATTAAAAATTAACCCAGCATACTGCCAAATTGGCCATACATACAACTGGGCCATCAAGCTGACAACCCCAGTACATACGCTGTAGATGATACAGCTAGGTCATTGTGTCTGTGAAGCTGAATGGGCCAGCTGGGCTCTCAAGCTCTACACCTTGATGACCCAGCCGAATTCTGAGTTACACTCAAATTGGTACATGCAGGGGTTGGACTCCTTTCCTGCATGCCACAAGGGTCATTTGAACTAGCTTGGAAAGCATGTACATAGTGTAGTGCAGCTTGATTGAGTTAAAGCAGCAAGTAAGAAGGATTTGGTTAGGGCTTGGAAGTTACGCTATTAGTTGATGTAATGTTGGTTAGTTTCACAAACACCACAAAACTGTGGAGGAGGAAAAAAATCACTGTGCTAAAGTTTAGCTTTCTCTAAAGCTACAGAATTTGATGAGCAAAAAATGGAACCCTACGCTAACTGTTGGTGGTCAAATGGTGTATGTAATTAGAGTAGCGGCCCACTGTTGCTTGGATGGTCCAACAATCAGGTCTATAGCTACACTTATTAGATGTACTCTGGTGACTATCCAACTGGGAAAATGAGATACAAATACACTTTACTCAACAGACAATCCCTTATTTTGTGCTCCATGTAAGGGAGAGAGGGAGGAGCTGATGTAGCCTGGAACACGTACAATATTCTTGGTACTAGTGAAGGGACTGAAGCAACAATTCCTATGATTGAATCTCAAAAGATATCATTGTTCAGGGCTTTATTGGGTAAAGAACAGTGCGTGATGTTTCCACTCTAAACTGGGCAGTTACTCCACATGTATATGATACCAACACACAAATTGAATTAGCTGATTTGTTGTCACATTGTGGGATAAGATTTGTTCCATTTAGTTATTGGTAGATTTGTTCCATTTGGTTCTTGGTCCAATACTAGATGGTCCACTGTGACTCAATTCACTTAAATGTGCACCAGTGGCAGGACCAATCAACACCCACTTGATTGCAAGTGACATATTAAAGTACAAAGGTCCTGTTTCACTTTTGGATGTCACTTGTAATCATGTGAGTATTGATTGGTCCTGGTGGTGTTCTTTGGATATTTTCATTTTTACTGAAATCAGATTGGATCAGGATTTTATTAGATAAAAATCAAAACAAGTGGTCTCCTACTGCTATTTGATGAGACAGGGGGGTTTCTGGTAATTTGCTGGATAAATTAGTTGTCACTCGGAGGGCTGACTCGAGCCCAAGAACGGGCTACTGTTATAGAGTGTTCCCACTGCGGACGCTTCGCTTCGAGCGCTCTCGACTGACCGCCTCAAGTTCCAAGCGATCGACGACTGCCAACATCAACCACCACTCAACTCAGCTCACCACGCTCAAGACCAGAACGACGAAACCCATCCACAATGTCACTCGAGGTCTGTCCAGTATACGGTAAGCATCTTACTCTCACTCGTCTTATTTTGATTTATTTATTAATATTTCGTTTCCAGCCCCGTTCTTTGGTTTCGCCGGCGTGGCTTCTTCCGTTAGTACTGAGAACCTCTCTCACACAGAAAACCCACACCCAGAAAACTCACAAGCGCTGAACCCCAAATCATTCGTCTTGTTTGTCCAAATATCCAGATGATTTTCTCAAGTAGGACCCGATTCACAAATTCCGTCAAGTAGGAAGCTCCGCTAAATATAGTACTCTCTCTTTCAGCTATTGGTGCAGCATATGGAACGGCTAAAGCAGGTATCGGAATAACTGGGTTGGGCATCATGAAACCCGATGCAGTGATGAAGGTGAGTTGCGCCGGAATTTAAAATCCAGTCCTGTTCGATATCAACTTACGCACTGTGTATTTACCCCATAATACAAATCGAAAGTCTCTCATTCCCGTTGTCATGGCTGGAATCATTGCGGTGTAGGTCATGCTTTGGTCTTCCAAATGAATTCCCCATCATCTTCCAAATCACTCAAGCTCTGACCCTGATCATTGTTAAGCGCGTTTTAAGTTATGGATTGGTCGTATCAGTTCTGATAATTGGCGGTATGGATCCTCGAAAACCCTATTCACTTTTTGCGTTTGAGTCTTTGTTCTCTTGTCCTTATGTTGGTCGGAGTAAAATCTCCCGGCTAATCAGCTACGAATTTGTTACAGCGGCTTCATTCATTTGGCTGCTGGCTTGTCGTGCGGAATGACTGGACTGGCTGCTGGTCACGCAATCGGACTTATTGGTGATGCGGTAAGCGCTCGGCCCTCCCTAAGCGGTAAACTTACCTGCTAATCAACACCCCCGAAATCTCCCAGTGTGCACGAGCATTTCTATTTCAGTCACGGATGTTCGTGTCCATGGTCCTCATGCTCATTTTCGCCGGTATGTTTCTCTTCATTCTTGAAGCTCATTCTCATCGGAAGCTAGATCAACTCAAATTGACAACGATTGATTAATTCCATTGGGATCTCCTGCTTTATGTAGAGGTCATTGGATTATACGGTTTGATCATTGCACTGATTCTAAATACCAAAGCTTTCCAAGGCAACTCCATGTGTAGATAAAGGAACCCATCCTGCAAAATTTTCATCCCCCCCCCCCCTCCTCTCGTATCGGCTGCTGGCTACTCCCTCTGATTTTTCATGTTTTCCATGTGTTGTTTCCATTTTTTTCCCTTTCTTTTACTATTCAAGTAATTCACTCCCAATGATTACGTCTAACAAACGTGGCAACCGCCTCCGCGCGCATTGCGGCAGTCTTCCTGCTAGCCAACTAAAGGGGCTTTCCCAAAATCAAAAGACTTAGTAAATTTAGGCTACCGTGTGTGGACCCAGAACACAGACTAATGATTTCTAATTCGGACCTCACGGCGCCGACATTGACTTGTAAGTTGTAATTTTCGGTCCAGATGGTATGCCGCAATTACGTCCGCGGCCGGCCTCGTGGATTTGGTGGAATACGTTTAGCTGGCAACCACACGGTCTTTACCAGCAAACTTGGAATATCTTCCGATACAGATGAATAGACTGATTATGGACAACAGTGTGAACCCTATTTTTGCTATGCATTGGGATGTACCACATCTTGGATATCCATATTTATCAGGGGGGTTCATGTAAGGCTTTGATTAGCAAAACTTCAACTCAGGAGCATCCATCAGTAAGCAAGCCTTTGGACCTGCATCAGCAAAAAATGACCCAATGTGAACCCTCCTACTAGGGCAATTCACATACTGCTAATTTAGGCCTTCTCATTAGCCCATTTTCACTGATGCCATTGAAGAGTTTCTTGGGTCAGCCTGCATGCCACTGCTGGGGAATTGAGCTTGTAGACACAAAAGCTTTGTGATATTGTCATACCCAAACCATAGCTGGACTTTACTCATGCAAGAGTGAAGGTGGCAAAAATTAGGCCAAATTAGCTGTGCTTGAACCACCCTATTAGGGCAGTCTGTGCACTGCTAATTTTTTTCTATTAGGGGGGTTCACGTCTACACTAGTATTATACCCTAGCCCATGTTGAGCTAGACCTCTAGCCCCTCTATTGATGCTACATACCTGTGGCACAGATGTCACAGATATAGCACTATACCTGGGGACCAGTTGTTGACTGAATGGATTCCTCATCCATTCCATCAACCAACATCTCACTCCGCAGGTAAAGTCCCTTTTCCTTTTCTCATTTCATATGTTTCTTTCTTTCTTTCTTATGTTGTTTCTCATTTCCATGACCAATACAATCCTGATCCATTCCATCAACCAACATCTCACTCCCCAGTCTAAGACCCCCTGTCTTGCTCATCAGTCCACTCCAGACTATTGAGGGAGAATACTGGTAAGGATGAAAGGCCACCTACCAGACCACATGTAAACAGCACAGTAGGCCAATATAGGATAAGGGAATGTACTTATTTGACTCTGAATATCAAAATCTTCAAGTGTTTTATACTATCTAAAAACAGGTTTCTTGAAACAACATACTCTGGGCTGACCCAACACCTTTCACCAGGACTCCAGGTCAGCAATGTATGGTTTGGGGGGTTTCCCTATCCTCCAATCCTTCTACTTCCAAAAGGCATCCATTGAAAGGATTTACCAGTTTTTGCAAGGAGCAGAAGGGATAGGAAAAAACTCCTGGTAAGGAAACCAAAGATGGAGCATGTTATGTGGGGGGCCAATGCAAGACTCCATGTGATTATCAAAACTTGTTGTGTATGTTTGTTTATCTGCTCTTAGTGGATGGGTGGGTGGTGATACTAAATGTTAGATTTGTGGTGAAATCTTTAGTTTATTTGATTTCTAAAAAGGTGCCTGTTGAGTTAGGCTACCAGACAGATATGAAACATAGTCATAATAGTGCTGATTGATAATGAAAATGAAGAGTAACTAAAACCCAATCTAGTTCCAAATCTAAGCTGTATTTACAGGCTTCCATCTGAATATGCATGTGTCTCTGTCCATCCATGGATAGCCAAAAATAAAGCATGAAATTATCAGTGGGGTTGATGTTATCCTGGTTTAACTTCCAAGGTAGTTAAACTGGGTTGGATTCCAACCTAAGGAATTTAATTCAGAGGTCTGCCTTGTATTTATATTTCATTGGTTGAGATGAAAGCAAGTTTGACTGGGTTGAGTGTACCCCAGTTAAACCAGAATAAATTAACACCAACCCCACTAGTAATGCTGATGGTGTTAACTAAACAAATAGGCTCAGGGAGCCAAACAACTCAAGCAGCCTTTGCATTGGCTCAATACATGCAACCTATCAGGAAGATTGGTGTTGGTCTGTGTCACACTATCTTGACATGGGCCAATGTTTGAGCTTTTTTCTTATTTTTTCATCATGAATCCCTTGGGCTTCCCAATTTTGGGGGCAGAGGATCTTGTCCTTGGATAAGAAAGAAGCTGATCCACTACATATCCAGCAGATTATGTATATCATTATCAACCAAAAACCCAGTTTTGCTAGGTAAATATGTATATCAGCCGACAGAGTTGGGCTCCGGGGTCTTCACTGTAGATAAGCACATGTGAGAATTGGATGGATGGTCCAAGAATTCTCCCAGGGCGGGAAAGCAGGGAAAACCTGGGAAAACCCTTCGAGTGCAGCGCAATGTCCCTGTTAAATCCACAACTCTGGTGTTTTTCCAAATCGTCCCACAAATTCGCCCTCTCATCTTCTCACTTCACTTTGGTTGACATCCGCCTCGGGGCTCTGTCTGATGGCCTTCCATATCCAGGATGCGATAAGACTGTAATTTCCAGTCCCACCTTCACTGACTCTGTCCTTCAATCTGCTTGAACGGTACATCTTGAGAAAAATCAAGCCAGTCTAATCACCTTTTCTCGTTCGCATCTGTTGTTCTTTATTGGTTTGGCTCGGATAGGTTCAAGAAATTCAAACGATGGTGGGATCGCAGAGCCCACCAGGATGTTCCTTCTGGGGAACCTCCTCAGACAGACGACCATCATCAGCAGCCTTGGGGCGCTCCCCCGCCAGACTCTCAACATCAGGTGATTCGATTCCACACTTAACTCATCACTTGGTTCTACTTCTTGAAGTGAGAAATTCTTCATATAGACAGTTCGAACCGAGTTATTTCCCGATGTCCAACCAAAGGGATAACCCAGCCCTGATGCTCTTTCTTTCTTCCCCTTCACGATCTACTTTTTGTCGGTTTTAATAAATTAATTCAGAATCAAAACCAGGTCAATTCTCAAGACTCGCATTTCGTGAGCCTCCGCAATCAGGCCATCAACGAGGGCAAGCTGATGAAGCAAAAATTCGACGAGGCTCATCGTGCCTATGATCTCAAGGACGGCGCTCGAGCTAAGACACTATCTAACGAGGGGAAAGCTCACCAGGAGCGAAAAAATCGACTCAACAACCAGGCAGCCGAATGGATCTATAAAGGTCAATGACTCCTGCCTTTTCAACGCGTCACTAGCTTCGGACACGGTTTCAGTAAATTTGACATCAAAACCCACACCTCATAATAACTGTTTTTTTCGCAGAAAACAATCGAAATCTACCTTCGGATACAATCGACTTGCACGGCCTCTACGTGCAAGAATCATTGACCTATGCGGAGAACTTCATCAATCAAGCCGAAAGGAATGGTGGCCCGGACCAATTAAGAATCATTGTCGGAAAGGGACTACATTCTGAAAATTTTCAAGCCAAGTTGAAGCCAGCGATCGAGAAGCTGATCCAGAAACACCACCTCTCGATCGACTTTGATAACCACAATGCTGGCGTCTTACTTGTTCAGAGGAACGTCCCTAAAGATCGTGTCGGCCTCGACCGCAACCTCCTCGACCATCTTTCTTCTCACCCCAATTCCAATCATAAACAAGATAGCTGTATTATCGTCTGATCACATGCTCCGATCTTCTTGCTTTTTACGCTCTTCGGTTCCCTATCTTCATAGCTTGACAATCAAACACGACTTGAAAAAAAAAAAAAAAAACAGAAAAAATGTGATAAACCTAACCAGGATTGGACGCCTTGAAAATGTACTATTTTGTAACCTCGTCATAACTCAAGCATCTCGCATGTCTAAATATGAAGCCCAATTCGTAAGCAAAAGCGCTTGATTACGTATGTGCGAGTAAACTGGATCAACTCACTCATGGATCCGGCCAGAAACAAATTTTTGTGAAAATCAAGACCATGAAAGTATCAACTACATACCTCCTGATGAGCTACGAGAAGAATGTGACTGTTGTTGGTTGAATTTGTGAAATGATCAGTTTTTTGTCCTTGCTTTTGTATGTAATGAGTTGCTTGTGGGGGTGAGGAACCTTCAAAATTGCATCTTCAAAGAAAAAGAAAATTGGGTTTGGACATTTACACATTTTAATTTTTTGGGAAGTGTTGAGATTGCGAATTCAAAATGATGGAAAAAAAGATATTCATCTTCACATATGAATCGCCAAATTTTCATGTGTCAAACTTATATGAAAGTGCAGTAACAAAATGACAAATTTTTCCAAAGTGGTGATTGCAAAGATCAGACATTTTGTTGCTGGAATTCCCTACTTTGAATTATACACATAAGAATTTGGTAACTAATACTTAAAGATTCATCTTCAAACCTATGCAGTTTTTATGCATTTATCTGGGTTAAAAGAAGATTCACTTTACAGGGCTATTTATACCCCTCAATTACTGGATTGGTAGACTCAGGTGACATGGTAAGAGTTATTTGTGTTTTACAGTGAAAGACATGGCTTATCCATGTCAGTTTATAGCTTTTATGTGGTCAGAACATTTGACCTAGGAGTTATGAGGATTTTTGAAAGAAAGAAAAAAACATGTGGTTTTTTGATTGTTGAAGGAAGAACCCCCAATTTTTGATGGGTTGATTGGACTCACAATCCCCCTTCAATGCTTGACAAAACTTTGGTCCTGGGATCAGGGGCCAACAGTGTCAACATCCACTGGATGTTAGGGGGTTGTTGTTTGATTGGAGGGGTGGGTCATTTATTTAACACCCATTGTAGACTATATGCAGAGATCAACTGTAGACTAGATTAATAAAGACTACATACAGATATCAACTTGTGGGTGGGAAAAAGAACACATTAGAATGTACTGTAAAATCTTTTAATTGAGTCAAAAATACACAACATGTTTCACACACAAAAGAAGCTAAGGCTAATTGAGATAGCTTACAAGCCCTTTAATCAAAACAAGGTTTTTTTCACTCGTGATGATAGGCAGGCATACATAACTCAGAACAGCACAGAATATAACTTATGAGAATATACCAGCAGTGCAATTACAACTCAGGAATTCAAAAATGGTCTAAGTTTCATTAAGAACATGAGGGTTTTTTAGGGAAGAGTGGAAGACAAGGAGAGAATTTCAACAGGAAGTGGCTGCTTCTGAATCATCCAAAAAAATTTAAATTCTCCTACATGAATTTGAATTCAATGGTACAAAGCCACAGTTCAGGTGATTTTTTTGAGGTTTTTGGCATACACATTGTAAGTATTTTTTTTTAGTTTACTGTTCTAGTTTTTTGACACAATAAAACTCTAGATTTGGCAAGAACTAAGGTCAGAAACTAGTGAAAAAAGTAGCAACAAACAGAAAATTTAGGGAATTCTTTACTGTAAAATTTTTGCAATGGATAAATAAGAAAGATTAAGATTTTCAAACCCAGCACTGGGACCAAGAAGTAATCAATTGATTACAAGTGACATATCACAGTAAAAAGGCCCCTTTGTAGGTTTGGATGTCACTTGGAATTATGTGATCATTGATTGGCCCAGGTCCAGAAAGGTACAATGTAAACCAACTGTTGATTTGGGTGATAACCATTGATGAGGAGAGATCTGGTTGATTTCCCATGGCATATTGAAGAGTTAGAGCAGGGATGAAGTCCAATAGAGATATCTTCTTATTGCCCCTTGAACTAAAATTGAATGAAACAGAAAACCCAGAACTAAAAGTATAAACAAGTTGTATGAGAAAAAAGATGAAACAATAAAAGCAACAGTGGGTTGCTATGCTACCTGTAGAGGGTAACGTAGCAATAATGGCTCACAGCTAACGGCTTTTGCCATAGCTGTTAGCGGTTCAATTGCTATCACTACGCTGCGCTACAGCCATTGTTAGCGGTAAAAAGCTGCTACAATGGCCTGTAGTGCAGCGTAGCGGCCCTTAGGACCGCTACAAAATTGCTAATGCTACAGTGTTGGCAAAAAAAAATTGAGGCTGCTATGCTACACTATTTTGGGCAAATAGCGTAGCGTAGCGACCCAGCGCTGATACAAGCATACCCTGAGTAGTTGATTAACTAGCATCAGAAAATTTAGATAAGATATGACAAAGGCAGATAAGACAACAGAGATCAGCAAATAAAACAGAAAATAAGAAAGACTGATTAGATGTGGGTTCCAATGAGGTTGTTCAATTCAATTCTCACCAACTTGGAAGTTTGACTCTGAGGAATGATAGTGATAGTTGTGCAGCTTGAGGTTGTTGGTGATTGAGTTTAAGGCCCTGTTTGGCACCATCATAAAAATGGATGTAATACAGTTACGCAAGGCATAACCCGGCACTGTTTTTTGGCCGTTTCCAAAAGGTCGGGGCCAAAAATGTAGAGAAAAAAATTTTTAGACCAAAAATTGACCCATTTGGTTGAGATTATGGCCTCGGAACTCAATTAAGATCCAAATAAGCCCCTCTAGAACTCTATGGTACTATGTACCAGTGCCTAAACCATAAATTTCAACCCCATAAATACATATTTATGGGGTTAAGTATGGCTTTACAGCGCTATGTCCAAACCATGGATGTGAAAAATAAAAAAATAAAAAATCTACCAGGTAAAACTCTAAGCCCATATAATATTAAGCTCTACACATCCATGCGAGTCCAAAAATAGAATAAAATTAAACATTTGTGTATTTTGCCCCCCGGGGGAAGGCCCCGCACACCAAAAAATAATTTGCGGGCAGGGTAGTGCCAGGTTATGCCTTGCGCAACTGTATTGGATATTTAATTCAATAAATACCAAACTGTTTGCACAAATGTAACAAAATTGATATATAATTAAAGAGGGCTTCCTGCTTCTTTATTTACAAGATAAGAGTCCATATAGTGGACTGTCACTAGTGCCATAATAGCATTATTACCCTTTATACCCGTTTCAAGTGTAATAATAATATTGTTATGCTAATGGCAGCTCATAAATGATGAACTAGGTAGTACTCTTTATTTCTACACCAATTTTGTTATATTTGTGCCAACATTTTGGCTTTTATTGAATTAAATGTTCAATATTACACCCATCTTTATGACGGGGCCTAAGTGAATTTGTGGAAAATGGAGGATGAGAAAAGAAAAATAGGAATGGCAATGATTAGGGAAGAAATAGAAGGGTTCTCAATGATTGAAGGAGGTGGTGGAAGGAAGTTGCATGATAGTGAGAGTGAGAGATGGGAAGTGGTTGATATTTGATGATTAGAGCTCAAACACCTTTGTTCTTGATTATCTGCAGCATACAGTTGCGCATGGCATAAACCAGCACTGCTTTTTGGCCCTGTCTGGAATATGGGGCCAAAAACGAGAAAAAATGGAGTTTTTAGGGCAAAAACAGGCAAAAACCCACCCAATTGGGTGAGATTATGTCTTCGGAACTGAATTAGAGTCCAAATATGCCCTGTTAGGACTCTATGGGGCCACGTGTTAGGGCTTAATCCATAAATACATAATTATGGGGTTAAGTATGGCTTTATAGCACCAGGTCCGAAATATGGATGTAAAAAACAAATAAAATAAAAAACTGCTGGGCCAAACTCTAAGCCCTTATATTTTTAAGCTCTACACACCTGTGCGAGTTCAAAAATGTAATAAAAATAAGTATTCATGCGCTTTGGCCCCCAGGGGAAGGCCCCGCATCTTAATTTTTTTTGCAGGCAGGGCAGTGCTGGTTTATGCCATGCGCAACTGTAGGTCTGTGTTCAGAGAGTATTGCTCAGGTTTCACAAAAGAATGCCATGGCTCAGTTTCAACACTTGTGGAGTAGCATTAGTGGTTTAGTTTGTTATCAAAAATATGAAGTCAAAGTCATTCTTCTTGACTCACTGTTGAGTCACTTATCAAAACATTTTCACTGGAAATCTATGTTTCCCATCATAATAATTGCTTACACATCTCACTGGACCCTAGTTTGACCAAGAAAAAAATGGGGTTTCAATCTCAATTCTTATTATTCAAGTGACCAAGTTGTCTCCAAGCATCAGAGATTGCTGAAAGTCCAAGAGTATTCCATCAAACCATCACCTGACTGTTAATTACACACCCACAAATTACTATACATACGATTATTGGTGTGAACTAAGAACCGGAAGGTAATTGGAGAGATGATGGAGTACATCTGCTGTGTGCAGTAAACCTTTGGGGGGTTTGATTGAACCACATCCAAGCCAACTTGGATTTTGAATAATTTATGCATCACACAAAATTCGCCCTCCAAGCCCTCTGCCAGAATGGCACCAGTAAAGCTCTCGGGTTCCTACTTCTCGCTTTTGGAACACTTTGGTGAGTTATCCTATCACAAAATTTCGATGACTGTTTTCAGTATATTGACTGTATCTGCTCTGTTTTGCGATTAACATATCGATAGATTAGACCCGCCTAGGATCCTCAATCTCGATCATGAAGCGGTCTGCTCTTCAAGCGCAACCATCAGGCTCTTCGACCCATCCAGGTCCAAAACAGAAAAAGCCTCGAAATCCTGCTCCAGCACCTCAGTCGGTAGCTCTTGCCTCAAAGCCCCAGCCAAATTCTATAACAATCGTCATCGGGACATACGAGCACATTCTCTATGGCCTCAACCTGACCTTTCCCCCTTCTCCGGCCACCCCAACTTTCACCACCCTATTCCATTTTGTCGCCCATCGCAGTCCACTCAATGTGCTCGCCGTACCATCGTATCCGGCTACTCCAATCTTGGCCAGTAGCGCGGCAGATTCACCACTGACGCTTTGGTCGCTATCGAAACGACGGTGCCTCGGTACATTGTCCTGCGGCGTGCTTGCCACCGACGCGGGGGGAGCTGGGCGAGAGCCCGGAGTAAGAATAGCCCGATTCGACCGTTCGGGCAAGATCCTGGTCCTGGGGGATGAAACAGGTGGCATGACAGTTTATCGTACGAGCGATTGGGCATTGGTAAGAAAATTCTCGGGAGGTGGCAAAGGGCGAATCAACGATCTGGCCATAGAGCCTCAAAAAGGTCGTATTATGCTCAGTGTTGGCCAAGACCGCTGTCTTCGGATGTGGGATCTCGGTGGGGGGAAAGACAAAGGGAAACCGATGGCCAGTGTTCGACTAGGCACAGAAGCTGAGCGTCTCGGCTGGAGTCCAACTGGTAAAAAAACTGTTGTGGTCACCGGCACAATTGTCACAGTTTATGATACAGTTGAGTTGGCTCTTCACTGAATAATCGATCACGCTGTTCAGCGCCTGAGATGAAAGCCCTTACTTCTCCCTCGTACTAGATGATGTCGCCTCTATTCACCTTCACATCTCCCCGAGGTCGAGTGCACGATGCTAAGTTTTTCATCGATCAACGATCTCAAGAATATTTGATTTTGGCTTGTGATGATTCGGTTGGTCGGATCTTTCATCTTGGACACTCGACCGTTAACAGCGACACAGAACCGCAATGTGTCGCCGAATTACTTGGACATTTGAATAGGTCAGCCCTGATTTCTAGCTTCTGAGGGTTCCTCGGTATCTTGCGACCTCTGACCTGTCTCTTTTTCATTTCTTTTTTGGTGCTTTGTTACTGCTACCTTCAGAGTCAAATCCGTCGAGCTGGCCAGCCTACCAAACGAACAGGATTCTACTTACGCTGTAACAATATCAAGCGATGGATTCTGTCATGTCTACAAATTGCTATCGGAGCAATGGAACGATCCCGAAAATCCATATGAGCTCGAGCCAGCTGCAAAGTTCGACACAGGAGGCTGTCGATTGACGTGTCTCTCAGCAGTTGCCGTTGCAAGTGGACACCATTCTCAAGACGAACATAACGCTGAAGAATGTGACAATGAATCTGATGATGATGATGATGATGGTGAGGGTGATGATAGTGATGATGATGCGGATGCAAGTTCGGGAGTCGACTTGGATGCAAATGGTGAAGAATTGTCGCTCGATCAGTTGGATAATTGCTCATCAAGCGACTCTGAAACAAATCAATAGCGCTTTGAAAGTAGTCACACATATTCCCAGTCATCACCTTTTTGTTTTTCCGTACTATGCATTTTCTTTTATTTCTCGATTGGAATTAAGGTTGGACCTCTAACATCAGTCTCCTCGTTGATATCTTTCCGTACTTCTGGAGCTGCCTCACATATCTTTCATACTTTTGTAAACCTGAGTACATGACATCATTTCACAGACTGACAGTTCATTATGGGCCATCCAGCAGATCCAGCAGCGGCAATGACTCGGCAAATGGCTTAAGAGGTTCCTTAAGGGACTTGTGAGATCGCGAGCCAGACATATGCTGATTCGACTCGGGCATCTCCCAAGCCAAGGCTTGAGAGACATGGCGCGAAACTACTGTGTAGGAAGGTTCACAGAAAAAGCGTTGGTATTCTGCGGCGAATGATATTCTGATAGGCGGTTTGCACATGTGTTAGATTACTTTGACTAGCCGGGCCAGAAAAATGGGGAGAGGAACAAATTGGATGAAGAATCGAAGAAGAGGAGAAAAGCCTGTGGAAAGGAAACAGAATGTTGTACTCGATTCCAAGGCATGAATAGTGCTATAATTTATAACAAGCCAGAATGGGAGGGGTTTAGCCAACGAGCACGGAATCAGTGTAGGAGTTTTCCTGGTAGAAAAACCACTTCCGCACCGATAGCGCCCGTATACCCATTGGAAGCGGATAACGAGCGACTCGATCGGGTTCCATCTCGAGAAGTGTTGTTTGACAAGGGAAAAAAGACAAGCTTATTGGGCCCACTGGTTTAATTTATAGGCGCAAATCTGTCGCGCAACTTGTGGGTGTCACAGGGGGTTTGATTGTTCGGATTTGAGGGCTCCGACTTCTCTACCGGGTAAAGGGCCATCCCAGACATCAAAACAAAAGGGGTTATCATCCACCATTGGAGATTTCTAAGACCTATTAGAACACTGCTTAGAACCCGGAGTCAATATGATCTGATGGTTGATTCTGGGGCCTGGATAGCCTAAACAGACCGCAAGGAGTTGATGAGATAAATGTTTTGTCCCGCTGACAAAATTCAATGTGTGACTGTGCAAGTACAGTTGCGCGCGGCATATCACTGTATGTGGTCGCCTCCAAAACTTGAAATCGCCTGCGGGCTGACACAAGACCCCCCACGGGGGTCCAGCACACTCAAAGAACACATTTTTGGAGTCCTTGGGGTAGTGGCTCTTCAAATCTATCGTAGCTAAGCAATTGGCCCAGCCAAAAAAACATTTTTTCTCACACATTCGGACATATGGGTTTATGGCACCCCCATAGTGCATAATTATGCTTTTGAACCCTTCTATGGGTTTAGGGCGTGAAAGAAGCCCACAAACTGCCCTCTGAGGCCATATTATGGGCTTTGGAGAGCTATTTTTGATGTTTTTTCTTCATTTTTTGACCAGACCATCCAGACACCCCCCAAATCACATACAGTAATTTGCCGCACACAACTGTATCCCTTTCTCATGGAAGCTTGTAACCTCATTATTACTATCACATAATCTTTCATGATCTCCCCATAAATCCTCTGTAGCAGGGCTGCTTTGGCTCCTGGCCCCCTTTTTGTCCCAGCCCCAATTGACCATATGGTAATCTACACCATAGTTGGAATCCAAGTCCATACCCTGTCAGAATAAATGCACAGCTCCCACTTTCCTTCTCTTTCTGCTCTCAGACTCTTCCCTCCTTCTCTTTTTCTCTCATTCTTTCTCATAAAGATAAAGTAAAAATAGATAGTCCTGGTTCTGGACAGTGTAGTGTCATGCAACAGACTCAGCACTAAGGATTTTGCAGTTGGATCTTCCTTGTGTTGACTAAGGATGCTTTCCTACCCTACTTCACAACCTCAGCAACTTTCAAGCTTTTGGTTAATCCTTGGGTTGCAGATCATATGGTATGTATATGCACCCTCAGCAATCTTCAGTGCTTTCCTCGAAGTTACTTTCAGCTTTGAAGATTCAAAAGGATGTTGCTTTCCAGTTATGCAAACAAAGGGAAGACCAATAACCCTCTTACCGGTCTTACCTATTTTGGCATTACTTTATCATGCACTTAATCTCCTTTCTGGATTCGCCCACTTCACCTTTGAGCTTTCAAACTTTGACTCACACAGTCCTCGAACTTCGATTCAACCTTCTTTTCACCCACCGCATTTACAAATGCTTGGTCCTCATCATGGACTTGCCCTGGTTGCCTGAACTCAGAAGCTATGACCAACAATGGGTAGTTACGCTACCAAGTAGCAGTAGTGTAACGGTATAGTAGCTTTTTTTATGTATTTATTGCTACAGTTATCAGTAACTGAAATCCTTTACTTTATCTCTTTTTGTTTTGGCACGTTACTTTACTGGAGGTTGTGGGGAGGGAAATTTTGCCCGGCGTTACGATACACAGGTGTGAGAGCAACATGAAACAGTCAGATTACAGGTAACATTTTATTTTTAGGTGGTGGAACCAAAGTCCTCAATGCTTCCCCAGCTTCATCAAATGCTCCTGTTAAGGCCACGTCTTCTCAGAGCCACATAAGGTTGCTCACACACTGTGACATTGTTGATGGGAGCAATCGGCCTGGATTACTTGTACAGAAATCAGCAGCCTCTGAGAACAACCGTTCAACGGCACACAAGCTTCCAGAAGCTCCCAGATAATCCCAAGCCATCCGAGAGAGAGCTGGGTATGTTGATGCATTTGATTTCCACTATTTCAATGGAGTTGATTTATTATCCATTGACTTGACATTGAAAGGGATCTCTGCCTTCAAGAAACTTTCAATCTTGTCTTTGTGTGGTACAGATTGTGTCTTAATCCGAGAAGCCAGGCAATCCATAAATGTCCCTGAATCGGAAGTTGCTTGCTTTGGGATTTCAATGATATCTGATTCTAATGCGGCTGTGCTGGTTGTGGTATGGTTGGAATTGAAGATTGAGTAACTCGACGCAGTCCTTGTACGCGCAACTATTGGATCCAAAACCAAGCTCGAAAGCATAGATGAAGGATTGTAGAAAGTACCAATGTTTCACATCTCATTGCCTCGTCCAGGTACTTTTCAACTTTCTTCAGCATTGAATGATACATTGGATACAATGCATCTTTATCATCTGATCGATCCAACTTAAAAGACAGTTGGTCCTTGAGCTCCCAGTATTTTGGAAGTACATGCACACTGGTTGGCTGATTGCCTTCCATCTTTCCGGTGAGCTTCACAAAAACCTAAAGTGAAAACATTCAGTATCAACGAGTGTTTGACTGTATCTTTGATGGATAAATTGTATGTACACACCTCCAGTTCACAATTCAAATTATCGATCTCTTTCCAATCCTGGGGAGAAAACAAGACATCCGAGAAGTGACCTGCTTGGTTTTGTTGTTGATCCTCTTTCAGCAAGCAGTCAATAACCTTTTATGGCTTTTCAATAACTTTTGTACTTTATATTCCAGCAGATGCCATACCCTGCAATCAGGGGAGCAACTTTGACCTTCAATCTCTTGGCTGTTTTCTCGAAGTTTGCGCGCTGGGCAGATGAGAAAGTGATTTGTTTGATCACCACATCAAGCTTTTGGGTGAGCTATTTGAGCCGCAGGGTTTTGGCATGCTTTTCCGGTGAGGCTGTCTGTTTCTTCTTCTCCATCTGTCACGACAGCCAATCCAGCTTTGGAACACTTGGCATCTGCTTTCCCGTAATCACTTTGGGAATCATCATCTGCATTGCTGGTTGGCCGAGTATTGGGAATCCCATTGCTTACTGTGTCGACATCAGGAATTTTGAGTTCATCTTCCTCAATAAGCCTTCCAAGAACTGGGAAGAAGCCAAGAATAGATTCCTTGGCTTTCCCAGGAGGCAGTGTTTTGAGAGACAGGGATTCCAAACCAGTATTCACAATCAAAGCTAGCTTGTTACAAAAGCAGCAAATGTGCATGCTGGTGGGATCCCAGGAGCCTGAAGACTGATCATTGGGCTTGTTGTTGTTGAGCAGAGCATACATGGTGCTGGCCATGGTGTTATTATTTGAGCCAGAATCCGTCGTCTGTGCTAGCATCTTGGGATACAGTCGGTTTTTTTGGAGAACTTTTGCAACAGGTCGGGCTAGGAGATGAGCATAATGCTTCCAAGGGATCATCTTGATCATGAGATGGTGGACTTGGTATTCCCAATCTGAATTGACATAAGCCACTGTGGCGCCGATGAATGCAAAGCGATTGCCCTTTGTTGTCCACACCTCGTGGATGAGGGTAAATTTGGATTCAAGATTCTGATTAAGCCATACATACACACACAAACCGGCTGTCAGTGGAGGATTCCTTGCTTGGGGTATCTGATATTTCAAGGAGCCATGAGACTCACCTTCAAATCCTCAAATACATGAGATTTAAGCATTGAATAAAGTCTTTTCGACTCTTCTGCCGACCATAAAGTGCCGCTTTGTTATTTGCGTATCTGAAAGCCGCCCTGAGATAGGGGTCTTCAATGCGGGACCAGGCAAGTGCCTGTTGGATTTGCCAGATCATAATGATCTGATTCAGGACACGGTAACCAAACAACGGCCTTATCTGAAGAAACGAGTTGAATTTTTTCTAGTTTTCTTGACCAGATTTTGCTTGTTCAATCTTTAGCTCCGTCACCAAAGGGGGAAATTTGATACCAGCCTTTTTAGCAAGGTTGTGATTAACACAGCCATCAGTGTTTTTGCCACCTTCAGTCGAGCCATCTTGATGTGCCTTCAAGTTACCCGTAGTTGATTGATGTGCACAGTAGGTAGATGCACACCATTTAAATTTATAGTTGACTGCAGTGCCTGGCTTGTTGCCAGTTTTCCACACAGGAGCCTCAAAGTAATTGAGGATCTTGTCAAATTCTTCGGGCTTCTTTTTGATTTCCCTCAGTGCAATTTCAATGGAACCATCATCAGAGTCCTGTTCATAGTTGTAACCATCTTGATTCATCTCTGAATTAAGCTTTATGGCACCAGCACCCCCCCCAAAAAAAAAATAAAAATAAAATAAAAATTCAGTACAAATAACACACTTAATGTGGAAGAGAAAAGAAAACTGCCAACGATAAAATAAAGCAGCATACCTGGGCATTGTTTTTCTTGGACTTAACCTTGGAACCCTTCTTGGGGGCTGTAGCAGAGGTACTAGTAGCAACAGGAGGTTTGCTTTTTTTTGCTTTCTGTTGGGACTGGTGTTTATGATTTGATTGACCATATTCCGACGAAGGGAGTGCTGGTCTTTTACGAGTATCTTTTTGAGTCAGCCAATGGAGTGACCATGTTCAGCACCGACACAATTGAGGATGCTCGCCAAGAACGACGCAGCTGGGATCAATCACTGGTGTTGTCATGAGCCTCTGAGGTCGTTGTTGGCTAAGTTCTGGTCTCCGTCATAGCTAAAAAAAACTGATTTTAAAATGAGATGGATGGGTAGATAGTTTCTGGTAGGGAATATATTCCATTAGGCAAGGGTAAATGGACTGGAAGCTGGACATGGGGACAACTGTTTTACAGCTGTAGCCTGTATCTTGAAGGAACACGGCAAAAAATCTTTGAAACAAGGCTGGCATACAGTTATCCAGCGCTACTGGGTGCTACCCATAGCTACTTTACTGGCGCTCTAGAAAAAAAATAGTTACAATATCTACGGAGCTCCAAAATCAGCGTTAACTGATAGCAGTAACGGCTCCAGTTGCTCAAGGTATCAGTTACTTTACTAAAACACGATGAGATATTGTAAATTAAGGTAACTACCCATTGTTGCTATGACCTCCTTCTCTCATTTTTTCTTCTTTGACCTTATGACCTCATCTCTTGTTGGAACCCATGTCATAGCTTTGTAGTACTAGTTGTATTTACTGTATAAGCTGTCTACTTCTATGCTTTCATCTTTTCCTCATCAAAATAAGATTATAATTTCCAGCATAAGTTGATTCTGCCTTCTTCAAGCCTTGCCATTGCGAACCCTTTCAGTATTCTTACTCAAAGTCCCTCTGAGCCTAAGTAACTCTTCGTCAAAACAAAGAAGACCTTTGAACAGTCAGTCTCCTATTTGAACTATCTCCTTTCCTTTTCTTCCTTCAATAGTGCCCACCCATCTCTTGTACAAGACACCGTGTGACATGTAGTTTCCAGAATTCAGATGAAGTTACTTTTCCCTTGTGGAAGAATATTTATGTATTGGGACAGCGTAGTTTTCCTTTATTTATTTATTAGTTTGGTCCTGGTGTTGAGACAGTGTAGTTTCCCCACATTCAGATGAGTAGTGTTATGACTTGTTTCCAGTGCAGTGTCACAGGTTGTTTTGTTTGTCCTGTCACCAGTGTGACAGATGATAGTAGCTTAAGAGCAACTCCAGCGGGGTTGCTATTCAGCTTTTACCAACCCGGCCCAGAGGGGTTGCTACTCCAGTCTTCATTTTATATTGGTCACTTTATTTTGACCTTGGGTCACCACATGTGGTGACCCTCTACATCCCCAATCCACGTAGTTCCAAAGTCAATTCCTGAAATATAGGGGCTCCAAAAATTTGACAGAAAACTCCTGGAGTCGTTGGTCAAATTTTTATTCTATTTTGGGAGTCGTCTTGAAAATTGAACAATATTTGAGCCAAAAGAAAAAAATTATAACATTTGAATGGCCCAAAGGGTTTAAATAGGTAAATAGAGTTGTTGAAACTC
The DNA here is from genome assembly GCA_001624995.1 of Puccinia horiana. NCBI lineage: Eukaryota > Fungi > Basidiomycota > Pucciniomycetes > Pucciniales > Pucciniaceae > Puccinia > Puccinia horiana. The sequence continues at coordinate 1,284,092 of LWDY01000014.1, forward strand.
ACATGAATTCCTCTTGTGATACCCGCAAGGCACTTGCTTCAGATGTCTTGAACCCTAATCTCGCGGACCTGAAGAACTCTTTCTCAGTCTCTCCCTTCCTTGATCCTTCTCCTTCACTCTCAAAAAACTCCCTTCCTATGTCCACATCCCCTCTTCCGAATCAACTCAACTTCCTTTCTTATTCTATTTTCTTTTCTATTTTTATTGTTCTCGTTTCTGAAACTCATTGAACCCTATCCATAACTCAAAAAACTTTGACTCAAATTGACTATCACTCTTCTGGAATCACATCCTCATAACTTCCAACTTGGTGAGAATTGAATCAATCAACTCTCAATAAATCAAATCAACTAATCTTTATTTTTTAAGTCTTGTTTTCTTCCTTGTCCTTGTCATCTTCTAAGCTCTCAGTTGTCTGTCATTGGTTCAAATTAACTACTCAGGGTATGTATGCTATTTCTTGAATCTTCTTAGACTTTTATTATCTTCTTCTCTGTTTCTGACTCTTTTGTTTTTAGTTCTAGTTTTTGTTTCCAAACAAATTCATTTCAAGGTCGTTTAAGAGTCCCCCATTACTCCTCTGAGAAAAATTTAAACCCATTGCATGCCCAGAAACCATTTGCGTGGTGTAGCACATTTTCCCATTTTCTTACTTTAACTATACAATAAAGAAGGGTCAGCCTTTATGCACAACCAAACTTTACCACATGCACACCTATGTGCATGGACTTACACACCAAAATTCTTGGTGTGCATGGCTGCGCACACCAAGGTTGATTTTTCTTTGGAGTGCTCAAGCCTGCACTCCAAAACTTTTGGTGGGCACGGCCATGTGCACCAAGTCATAATCTGAGCACTCCTTTTTTGGAGTGAGATGTGATTCACTCCAAAGGTTTTGGAGTGGAATGTGATTCACTCCAAAGGTTTTGGATTGAAATATGATTCACTCCACAGGTTTTGGAGTGAAATAAGATTCACTCCAAATATTTTTGGAGTGAATCATATTTCACTCCAAATATTTTTGGAGTCAATCATATTTCACTCCAAAAAAGGAGTGCTCAGATTATAGAGATAGGCATTCGGTACCCGCGGCGGGTACCTAGTACCGCTTGGCAGGTACCCCTCGCACCCGCCTTTGCGGTACTAAGTACTTGGATTTGGCCGGACAGCGGTGCGATACCCAGGTACCACCTGCAAGTACCGCTTACCCCCCGGGGGATCCAGGGATGGATATTGTCCTGGTCTCATGCTGAAACAGCCTGTTCGACCGGTGGCTGAACGGCATGTTCGGATGGTGGCTGAACGGCCTGTTTGACCGGTCAGACAGGCTGAACGGCCTGTTCGACCGGTCAGACAGGCTGACCAGCCAGACAGACTGAATGGCTTGGTTAGCCGGTCAGACAGGCTGAATGACCTGTTCGGCTGGTCAGACTGGCAGTTCAGCCTGTTTGACCGAGGTGGTACCAGGTGTGGTACTAGGTACCAGATTTTGGCCCAAAATTGGGGAGGTACCTGGGTACCGCTTGGTACACCACGGGTGCATTCAAACGTTTGATATCAGCTTTCAAGCCAGATAGCAAACGTTTTTGGTTCAATTGGCTGGCGACGTTGCCTCCCGGTCCCCGCAGAAACACTTTTTCAATGTTTTTCAGAATATTTCAAATGGTTGATGAAACCGAATAAAGACACACAAAACTTTCAGGTTTGATTAAAAAAGGGGCAGGCTAAATCCACACCAAAAAATTACTTCATCCACTCCAATTTTGGAGTAAACTAGTGTTCACTCCAATAAAACTTGGAGTGAACATTAGCCTACTCCAATAATTCTTGGAGTGTCCAGATTTCCGCTCCAAAAACGGATGGTTTTTGGAGTGGACCTACAATTCACTCTAAAATTATTGGAGTGGAGGCCCAGATCACTCTAAAGATCATCATTGGAGTGCCCAATTTATGCACTCCAAACATGAAAAATTTGGAGTATCGGTCCTGGAGGGAAGGGAGGAGAGAGTGCATCCACTCGTCCCTTCTCTCCAAGACCGATCAGTCCTAGAGGGAAGGGAGGAGGGAGTACACTCTCTTTCAATCGACTCCCGGATTGCTATCATGCCCAGTCTTGATGTAAAGTCGGAAGACTTGCTACACATGGCGACACAACTCCACCAATCGGCTTCGGCATCCGGATTGGTCTCGGCGATGACCATGTCTGCTCCAGGAGGACGTGGGGTCCCATCGAATTTCTCACGTGGGACTCGTGGCCGGGGTTCTTTCCGTGGATCTCGCCAGGCATCGAGACTTCCCGCTCAAGGGGGTCGCCCTTCGACTCCGTCTTCAGTCCCTCCTCCGGATAATTGGGCACGACAATACCTTACGGCTGAATTTCCCTGTAATGTATGCTGGGAATGGGGGCACTGGGCTCCTGATTGCCCGAGGGTTCGAAACAACCTTCCCCCACTCGAGGACCTGCGACGGAAGAACCCTTCCTGGAAGCCGCAAAAGTCGAACGTCTTGTCCGGACGCCTGGTTACCCGACACGGTGAACTTGCATCGATCTCTGCCACTCCGGAGAACCAAGATGATCTGCTGTGTGACACGGGGCAACCCATCATGTAACGTCACATCCTCATTTTCTCTCTAATCTTCGGCCGGCTAATTTCCGGCTGCGGGTTGCATCTCAAGACCACCTTCCCGTAGACGGCATTGGCGATGCTGTTATCCCGACTCGCTATGGCAATCTTCACCTGAAGGATGTTCTCTTGGTCCGACAGGTGGCGGGCACTGTCATCTCCGTTGGTTTTTTTGACCGATGGGACGGTGATGTCAAATTCGAGGATGGTCGTTTCTTTTTCAATCAAGGAGGTCGGACGTTTTCTACATACAACCGGCAATACCGATGGTTTATCCCGTCTTTTTCCAATGTTTCTCTGAATTCCCTATCTGCTTCTTCCAAGTTGTCTCCTATGTCTCCACCCGAACTATGGCATGCGCGCCTCGGACACATCGCTGTTCGTTTTTTCAATTGTACTATCAATCAACAATGTGTTTCCGGCATTCCAATTAAAAAACTTTCTACACCTAAGTCGAAGTGTCACTCTCGTTCCCTGGCAAAGAGCATTCATGCTCCCATTCATTCTCCCTCTCATGAATTTGCGGATGCTCCCGGTGTCATTGTTGCCATAGATCTTGTTGGCCCTTTCCCTGAGGCCCTAGATGGCAGTACTTATGGGCTAGTGATACATGTCATTTTCTCCAGACTTAAATCAGTTGTTGGTCTGAAATCAAAGGCGGCAGCCGGAAATGCTGTTTCGGACTGGATCAAGGACTTTCATCAATTCTCTTCCCATCGCGTCAAGACAATTCAGTCGGACAATGCGGGCGAGCTGACTTCGAACAAATTCAACAAATTTCTCAAGGACAACAACATTCGCCACGAACTTAGCATTCCCTATGAACATCATCAAAATGGCAATGTGGAAAGCACCAACCGGACCTTACTCGACATGGCGAGGGCTTTCATCGTTCACACTTAGTTACCCACATCCTTATGGTTTCTAGCAATGAAACAGGTGGCTTACATTTTCAATAGGGTCATTCATACTGGAGCCAAGAAGTCTCTGTATGAGCTTGCACTGGGACGCCAGCCTTCTCTGGACATGGTCCGAGCTTTCGGATGTCGTGTGTATCTGCATGATAAAAATTACCCCAAGCAGTTTGTTCCACGGTCATCTGCGCTAACTCATGTCGGTGTTCTTGATGAGTCGCACGGTTGGCTTTTATGGAACCCGGTTTCAAAGAAACTTGAACGAGGAGCCTCGTTCATTTTCCATGAGGACGACTTACCTTCCCAGCTGACCACTTCTGGCTCGATAAATGCGGTTCTTAACTCCATACGTGTGGATCGGCTCGGCAATTTCAGTCAACTGCGTGAGCTGGACTTTCAGGATGCGGTTTTGGACTCAGCGGTGTCAGTATCTCCTTTCTGTTCCGATGCCCCCCACACATTTCATCAGGCTGTCAATTCACCCCTCCGAGATGAATGGAAGTCTGCCATTGACGCCGAGATAAATATGATGATTGGTTTGAAGGTCTGGGAGGAGATTCCGGAGTCAGAGGCGTCGATGGGTTTTCGCGCTCAAGCGTAGTCAGGAGGGTGAAATCATCAAATTCAAGGCCCGGATTGTAGCTCAAGGCTTCAAACAAATCCATGGACGAAATTTTGGAGATACTTTTGCTCCTACTCTGACATTTCCCTCCCTGCGGCTGCTACTAGCAATGGCTTCTCGTCATAAGTGGCCAGTGGCTTCATTTGATGTGAAGAGCGCATTCCTCCACAGTAACATTGACCATCCTGTCTATATTCGTCTGTCACCTGGGGTCACTGTCCCGGCTGGTCGAGTACTAAAGCTCCGGAAAGCCCTATATTGAACGTGTCAGGCCGCCCGTTGTTGGTGGCTTCATCTCAAATCCCAGCTCGAAAAAATCGGATTTCGGCCAAATCTAGAGGATCAGTCAATCTATGTTTACTGTTCCGGGAACGATCACGCTTTTCTGTGGATTCATGTGGACAATGGCTTATTCACCGCCAGCTCCCCTGCATTACTGGACTCTTTAAAAGGTCAACTTTCCTCCGTTCTAGACCTCAGATGGGATCAATCACTCTCTAGTATTGTTGGTCTGCGTGTTCGGGAAATTAGTGGCGGTTTCACCATTGACCAACCAATGTTGGTTGACAAAATACTTCAGTTCCAATCTTTGTCCATTTGCACTCGGACACCCAGAGCTTCCGACCTCGAATCTAATCCGTCGAATGGATCCATGGACAAGGATTACTTGTCACGCATCGGGTGTCTTCTTTATCTGGCCCAAGGATCCCGTCCGGACATCACCTTTGCCGTGCATTTCTTGGCTCAATTTTATTTAGTTCCGGATTCCTCTCACTGGGCGGCACTCGACCATCTCATTTCATACATTCGGTACAGTTCTCATCTGTCACTGCCAATTGTTGCGTCCAGGTCTCATGACGAGGGAAATAAGACATTTGGTGATGCGAATTGGGGAGGAGAGGCTTCCTGATCCGTTCACGGCTTCATCTCTACGGTCTGGGGAGCTCCCATATCTTGGTCCTCGAAGCGTCAAACTTGCGTGGCTCGATCAACGTGCCAGGCAGAGTACATGGCTCTGTCTTTTGCGTCTCGGGACGCCTGCACTCTGGAGTCCGTCTTATTGATATTTTCCAATGTTGAACCGCCACTCCTTCTCTGTGACAACAAGTCTGCTGTCCACATCAGCTCAGACTCCGGGACCCGAAAGGAACATCGACACATCAGCCGTGAATTTCATGTAATCAATGAACTCCTACACCTCAACAAGGTTCGACTTGAATGGATCTCGCCGACATTTTCACTAAGGTGTTGGGATGGCGGAAAGTCTCCGAGTTTCTGGCGGAAGTAGGATTGCACAGGCAATCCAAAATGTTGGCAAGTAAAGGGGGGACAGTATGCGCTGGCTACGATGACCATACACCCCCTGCATCTGTTCGTCTCCCTCCACACCCTCCCAGCAATAGTAATCCCTGATTGGTTCACACGGAAGCTAACCACTTTCGGGTTATATTACACAGCTCACCTCGATTTGCATCGGTCTTCTGTTTTCTGGTGTTCCCTTCCGTCATCTCTCTTTCTTTCCTTATGTTTCTTTGTTCTTTTTGTTGCTTGTTCATTTTCTTCTCTCTTTCTTTATATTTTTTTCCGGTCTTTTATTCTTCTTTCTTATTTTTTCCTATTTTCAATTTTCAGTCTCTTACTTCCATGTTTTTTATCTTAATTTTTTCTTTTATATTTTTCTTATGGCTGATGAGGGGGGGAGTGTTGTGTCTAAATATGCGTTTACACCTGGATTTATGTTTTTACATGTTTTTTATATTTTATATTCTCGAACTTTCTATTTTGACAGATCTTTATGGTTTTATTTCTCATCAACCCAAGTATGTATTTATATTTACTATACATACTATCATCAAGCTCAGAAATACAATTTCCCTGGGGGAGTTTTTCATCACTTCATCTTACATCAAGATTCATAGCTTAATATTGTCCACCATCAGGTGGAAATGATGTACCGCTTTTTGGTGGCTGTGGAGGACATTTTGGCTATCGACAAACTTTCCATATGGCTGGTCGAGAGCTCACTCCAGATACTGGAGATGGTCCCCAGAAGACTACGAGTTCGGACAATCGCGTCAGCTCAAAAATTGAGCCGGGATGCTGGGTAACCGACCGGCTGGAAGTCAGATTGTAGTTGCGAACACTAAGTGGTTGGGGGTCAACAAGCGATCGATTGGAAAGCTTCGGGCGGCTTGGCAGCTGCTCGGTCTACATGTGGATTTAAAAATGAAACGGCAAGGTTACATGATATTTAATGGGGCCAGTGGTAGAAACTGGAGCCGGTCGTCTTGCATGTGTCGCCTTCAAGTGCCCCAGGCCATGGCCCTCGTGATCTTTTGAGAGTGATAGAAATATCACCCTTCTCCTCAAAACCGACTCGTCCTCCCTGTCAAACTCCAATAAGTTGCATTCTTGTTTCCAAAGTCAAAAAGACCCTGAACTGTTCTCCAATTTCTTTTTGAAAAAATCTTTTCTGCGGCTAACGACCATTAGATTGAATCCTCCATCATCGATTCATCATGTTGCAATACTTTGCACGATGGCTTGCTTTATCATCGCTCATTGCAGCTTTGAGAGCTATTTCCGAGACCCCTTCGGTAGCTTTTCAGTGTCCTCGTAAGACGAAAGAAAAATACGCATTGGAGCCATTTTGCATCGACAGCATTACTGCCAAAGAAGTGGAAGCGGGAAAGGCAAGAGGTGACTGAAGAATTTGTTTTTGACCGTTAAATACGCATATCACCATCATCTAGAAGGCTAAAGTAACTCTTCATCTCCCGGAATTCAACCTAAAAAGTCATGTTACCCAAAAACCTACGTGCCAAAGGAAGGGTCTCCTGCGCTCCCCTTGGGGTGAAATTCAAGCCAGGGTGTTGTCCAAAGGGCCAATTCCAGATCAAGGTGAGTGTCAGCTTTCCAAATAAATTCATGAAAGTACGCAAATTAATGTCTTCTTGGAATTTTCTGAACTCTTATCCAGGACCTAAGAGAAGTTTTGGAGGTGAAAGCCGAAGCGCTTCAAGGTTGTCTCAATGCTGTAGCTGCTCAGGCTACAACAAGTAACTGAAAGCTCATTGTGGCTGTTGGGCTTAATGTCAAAGAAAGTCTCATGATTTCGGACAGCTCCCTGCCAGAAATTTTTATGTACATAAGAACTGTTTGTGATTTTTGATGAACAAGTCAAGGGGTCTGAGGCTGGAGAAGTGAATGGATGATATTACATTAGTTAATAGATGAGACATAAGAAAAGAAAATGAGACAACTGAAGAGGAAAAAGAGAATACGTGAAAGAGATGAAAAAGGGGTGCTTACCTGAGGTTGGAGTAGTGAATGGATGAGGAAAAGAATCCTCTCGCTACTGCAGCCTCAGGTAGAGTTCCACATGTGTGTCTTGTGTGTGGCATAATAAAGAGGGGCTACCGTTGCGAGCGGCATTGCACTGTACAAAGCCTCCTGCAAAATTTTGTGAGACGTGCGGGGGAAAAGGGTACCCGGCTCGGGGGGAAAATATTTAGAAAACCACATTTTTGGAGTCTACAGGGTGTGTAGATTCCAAAACTAAAGCAGCAAGCTGTTTGGTTCAGCCATTTTTTATTTTTTTGGGTTGACAATTGGGACTCATGCCTTAAAAATGCAATTTAAACCCTCTAATTAGTCCATCTCCACCGCAGGAGGTGTGGTCGGTTGCTAAATTTCCGAGTTTGGACACTGCGCCGCGCCTTTAGCAGCCCAAATCGAGGGTTGAATCCACCACAAGGTGCTATTTTAGCAACCCATGCGGTGTTGAGGTGGGAGACTTGGGGGGAGTCGTGTGAAATGTTGTCAAGGTTCACCAAGATCTGTGGTGACAGGTTCGACGGCAGGTGCTATAGCGATGCCACATCTGGCAATGCTATAGCTCTCAAGGGTGTGATTCTCACATTTGAGATCAATTTAGCGCCCCCGGTGGCGGCATTAAATCGAGGTTGGGGGCTAAATTTGGGATAGCACCTGAATTTAGCACCCCCGGTGGAGATGCTCTAAGTACATGACCATGGACTCAACATGTTTTAAGAACTCATCAGTACATAAACAACTTGACTTAAGCCCTCAACAGTACATATTTATGTAGTCAAAACACAGTCCAAACCCATAAATATGGGGTTATAGTACTGAGAATCTACTTTTTTCTGAAAAAAATCCCAAGACATTTGGGACACCCCCAAAATCCTGTACAGTGGGATGCCGCGCGCAACTGTAGACACCTTTGTTTGGTTCAATATAGAGTTCAACTTGGTTGAGTGCATCCCAGTTCAACTGGGAAATCATCAACCTAGCTAAATATGTTGGCAGTGCTGTACAGGCCCTGTTAGGATTAACACTGCCAGCATTATTATTGAGACAAAGAATGTTTAGAATGTAACAAGTGTGTATTTCTCTTTACTCCGTGCATAGTTATTTATATATACATGAACTCAGATTATCTAATTAGGTCTAGATGAGTCTCACTATTGTGTAGCCCTAACTGGGTTACAACAATTATTAGCCCAGTTCACGTAGGTGCTTGACCAAAGTTGAAATTAAAAATAGGCCAGTTCACGGAGGTGATTGACCAAAGTTAAAATTAAAAATGCAAGCAATGAGCTTGAAACAATATCCCATAAATTTGTGGGAAACCATTGTCATTTTATTCTAAAACATAATCTCATGAGCATCCACTGTTTTAACAACATGCTTAAAACTGCCCTACATGAACTGGGCTATTAGCTGGGTTGAGGTTTTCTTGGTCAAACTGGGGTACACTCAACCCAAATAAACTTGGTTGCATCTTGACCAATGAAACATAAATCCAAGGTATCTTGGATTAATATTCCATAGGTTGGAATCCAATCCAGTTTCAATGGGTTGAGTGTATCCCAGTTTTACCAGAATAACCTCAATCCAGCTCATAGTGCTGGCAGTGAATCATGGGGGGATTCCAAGTCAGCTTGGGTGAAAGATTGGCTGCCTAAGCACACACACTACTCACTCCCGGGCTCCCAAAATTTTGGGGACAGACGGTCCCGTTCATGAAAAGCGAGAAAACACAACGATACATAACCTCAAGATGCGCCTGGTTTGCTTGAACCGCGAGAAACAAAATTCATCGTTAAAGCAAACCCACCCTGCCTTCTGCCTGTCAACTTGTGTATCGTGTCCTCCGTTTGCATCCCTCCTGAGTCCTGGTTTCTTGTTTCTTGTTACAGTTTCCAAGTCCTGAGCAAACTTGTATCTGCGCTGAGCTCGCAAGAATTCTCGTTCCAAAATCTTTGTCATGATCTCCCCTATTGAAAATCCTGGCTTTGGTGGGATTTGGTGGCTGTTTGAGGTGGAAGTTGTATGTATTTGGATTGTCCGTGATGGAGGTACATAACTTCGGCTTCCTGCTCCGGTGATTCTGAAGCAAGACGATATTCCCGCTTATGTAAGCCCACCAAATAAACCCTCTCCACTCAGCACACGGACATTGCCACACTCCTTCTGAGAATCCAGCCATGGCCCACACAGAATCATCCGACACCAATCCCATGTCGACACTCATCAACAACCGAACCACTTCGACTTCCGCCCTTTCACCCAAAGGCATCTTGAAGAACAAAATCGGACCCCAGGAGTCCCGTTCACCCCAGTCTGTCATATCGTTCAACCCACCAACTTCAAATCTCTCTTGACTCATCAACTCTCTACTCCCCCTCTCCAACCACTTGTGAATTCCTAGCTTGACATGGGACGAACCTAACTTGGCCTTGAACGATCTCAATCGGTATGACCGTCTAATATTCCCTAACTTACTGCTGCCATCAGACTGATCTTTTTTTGCTTGGTCACCGAAATAGAGATTCTACAATGAAGATCACCGAACCCAAGACTCCATTCGTAATTTTATTTCGAATCCATCATTATAACAGAAGGTTGTTGACGAGCGCTTTGATTTGAACAGGTCCGCTACAATGCAGAAACTGATGAAGTAATGAATCTGGAATGTTGAGTTTCGTTTCACTCTGCAATTTCCCTCACTTGACTGCCACGTCTTTTTCAACCTCTCAATCAAAATTATTCGCGATTCAAAAATCACAGCCATTCCCGACTTCGATCTTGGTCGCGCGACATCATCATCATCATCATCATCTTCCCATCAGACATCCGCCATCCATGACGAACCGATGGCGACAGATGAAGACCAATCTGGATCCCAGAACCCATCATCCGCCATGCGACGCTTTTCATCTTCATCATCCCGACGTGGCTCAGGATCCACAGAACGAAAAGTATTGGTTCAGCCGCCAGTTGGGCCGCCGTCCACCGCGGGTGATGATGCACTAGATGAGGAGGATGAGGATGCAGACTTAGACCCAGATGCCCGAGCGAAACATGATGCCTTTGTGCGGGCCAGGAAAGGACATTACGGGTGAGTCCAACTCCCGCGCTTTAAAACGGCGTCTCATTCCTTCTTGCCCACATCGCATCCTTTTTTTTTTTGTCATAGAAACGAGGCTGAGGCGATGAAGAAAGCTCGCGAATTGGCCGAGAAAGAAGAGATCGAAAGTGAAGCCACCGCCGAATCAGATCAATTGAGCGAATCATCTAATTCCGAAGTGGTGCCGCCTGTGCCCAATGGTGCTTGAAAAAGAAACTACAATATCATGACCTTCTAAACTTTTATCCTGGTTCAAAAAAAAAAAAAATAAATAAATCAAGAAATTGACCAACTCATTACAAAAAGAAAAAAAGAAGAACTCGAAACAAAACAACACAAAACAAAGCAAAACAAACTTGGTTCTTTTACCCTTCAACTTATCCTTGACCCTTTTGTTATTAGTAATCGTCAAGTTCGTTTGAAATTCCATGTACTACGTGAGTCACATCATTGCAATTATTGTTGTCGTCGATCCCCACTCCATGCTCAATTTTATACATACACACAAGTTTACTCAACCAAAACAAATATGAGATTTGGATTCCACCACTCAATTTCATTATCTGTATATACAATCCATTGGGTAGAGTCAAGTTACAAGCCAATAAAAGAATAATTCCAGAAGGAAAAAGAGAATGAGAAACAAAAAAGAAAAGAGAAAAAAATGTTATCAAGAGACTTGCCTGGGCCAGCCAGAGAGTTCAGGTCAAGCTGATCCTCGCTGTCCCCTTTGTCCCTATCCAAAGAAAGGTAGTGCTTGGTATGGTACTTAACCTTGTTTATGTGATGTATGCATTGAAATAAAAGTAAAGTAGAATTGGTTTTATAGCCAGTCACAGGCAGTTTTATCTCTCCTGACATGTATTGACATCAGAAATTTCATGGTGTGCATATATTCATTATCCTGAACTAACACTTTTGACTTGTTTCAGTCTTTCTGTGAGCACACTTGAGCCCACTTGATTGATAATTCTCATCTCTTTTTATCCTTTGTCCAACTTTTGCTAATAAAAAATTATAATCTAATTTTAATAGTGCCCTTGAAGAGGCTACAATTAAACGGCCTAAGACATTAAGTATAAAAGAATAATAAAAAATAAATCCATGAGAAAAAAGGGAAATGATATGAATAAGAAATCTCACTGGAGTGGCTCTGGAGATGGTGCAGAAAAGGATGGAAGAGAACCAATAGTTTTTATGAATTTTAATCAGTTGATAAGCCATACTAATTAGGTTTTGATCGATACTACAAGATTGCTGGTCAGACATACATATTAACAGACTATGATGTGAATGAGTTTTGGCAGTGGAAATAACCTATGAAATGGGTTATTTTTTGGGAATGAGAAGAAGAAAAGACAGATTCAACTGGCCTTGTTGTTGAGAAAACAGTTGGCTGGATTTTCATGAATGTATTGTCAATCATTTCTTCAAATCTATACCCCTAGTTCAAAGTTGGAGAAACCAGCTTGAACAAATGATGTATTCTCCTTATTTTTGTGTGTGTAAATATTATCAACAACACCTGAAGATCTTGAGTATTTTTGAGGGCAATACAAAGCAGGTTACAGGAAGAAGATATCAGCCATAGTTCAAAATATACACACATCAAAAAGTGTGGTAGCTCCCTGGTTACCCAAAGGTGCCATTGTTGTGAAAGTGGGATGCTGTCAGGGTAGTTTAACTTTTGGAGTTTTAACAGATGTCACACAATGTCACCTGACACCTATTTCTCTCAATTTTTTGATGGTGATGGTGTGTTGTATTTTTCTTAACTAATCTAGCATTTTGATAAACAAGATTAATTTACATTCTGATTGAGTTTAAATCAATCTGTCTATCTCAGTTAAAAACCTTTTGGTATTTTTTACTATTTTGTTGATTTTATTATGTGTTGAATATAGCCACTCAAACAGAACCCAAACATAACCAAAACAAAGGAATTGAGTATTTCATGGAAGTATTGCTTTGGTGCTTTGGTGCTTGGACCAACTACAAATGTATTCAACTCCATTTTCCAATCAGGAGTCCTCAATCTGTGAGCTCTTGAGCTCTTTGATTCAACAAGATTTTCTCACCATCCTGATTCAAATTCTCAATCACTTCCTGTCACAGTCAAGTGAAAGCAATCCCCCAAAGAATATTGTATTTCTCAAATTGCAGGAGACTCCATATTGGCTTTGGTTTCAGAAACCTGGGAATTTTTGCCATGGAAGAATGAGGTGTTGACCAAACTAGATAAAATTGATTATTTACCCATTTTTTTTTTTTTAGATTGGCTCCAAAATATCTCTTATTGGATAGTTGAATCATTAAGATAAGAATTGAAAGCAAGGAGCATTTCAACCAAATGAATAATACAGATATTTTATGAATCTCTATTTTTGGTGAATTTCTTTACATAAATTGAAATCCTTCTGTTGTAGAAATAAACTTGTAAAAACAGGGTGGAATTTACATCTACACCACTGAGAATTACACTCTGCTATGTGCTTCTTCATGGTGAACTTTACATAAGATTGAGTAAGTTTTTTTCACCGGACTGTGGCAAGGTAAGAAAGATGCAGGGGAGTGAAACACTCAAAGTGGAAAACCTAATCTATGTTGGAAAAGATGTATGTATCTAGTTTAACTGGCCAGGCCTAAAGTTTAATTCAATACACATACATATTGATATTGATATTGAAAAATCAATACGGTACACCACAATACCAATACTTGCATTGGTATTGGCCCACTGTTGCTTAGATTTTGGTCTGGTGTTATTTTTTATTTTTTATTATTTTTACATGTGACACTACAGGCTTGACTGTGGCGCAAGCTTCCATCCCTCCAATGTGGTATTGAAGAGGCCGAGTGAGGAGGAATCAGGGGTTTCAACTTTATTTATCATTAGATTAGGGTTCAACTTGTTTTTCCTTCTTTATATTCGGGTTGTACCCCTCTCTGTTTCCTCACTCATTCTCTCATTTCCTCATCTCTACCACCAAATTGGTGACTCTTTGCTTCTCTTTCTCCTAGTCAAACTCCTCCCTTAAGTTCTCCTCAGATCATCAGCGCATTCTGTTATCTCTCAGGTCTGCTTATGTTTTCTCATTTCCTTTTTACTTTTCTTTTCTGTTATCTTGTTTTTCCTTTTCTTTGTGTTTCCGCTTTTCTTTCCTCATCATGCAATCTGACTCAATCTCTCATTTCCTCATCTCTACCAGCAACTAGGTGTGTTGTAACCCTAACTGGGTTACTTGTTAGCTCACCAAGACCCCTGCACATTGTGTGTATATAAACTACTCTCTCTATCTATACACATGCAATACTACTATCTCTTCTTGTTATTCTCTTTCCATTCCAATAGGTTATGAGCACCTAAAGTTTCTCGCACACAAAAACAAGCTATTTTTCTCAATCATCTTACTTCAGGTAGCCCAGCGTAGGGTGTAGTCAGCCTGTGTTTTCATCGTTCATTGACATATACACCATCAATCTTCCATGAACCCTTATTTATGATATCCCTACTGCTGAATAAGCTACTCCAGAGTAGCTCTCTGAGTGTAAATCCAGGATCCGGGATGCCGGGTTTTGGGGCTGAAAAGCATACGGGTAGAAGTTTAAGGCGGATCCTCAAGATCAAAAACTCAAACAAACTCAATTTGTCTTCCTATATCTCATTTTTGTTTCCCAATATCTTCCATCCAGTTTTCTTTTTTCCTCTTAAATCTTTGTGACCCTCGTAACCCACCCCTATTCCTATTATACTTCCGTATCCTGACTCACATAAAACTCTTTCTTCTCTGCCCTACCTCCAATCTCCCATACTACCCATCTTCTTTCCTTCCTTTCCTCATCAATCCCATTATTCCCACCCCATTTCCAAACTTCTTGTTCCTTTTCCCTCTCATCCTTTCCAGATCATGACCGACTCTCAACATTATCCTCCCCTGCCACACCAACAGCTTCCAACTCTACAACTCCGGCGGCAGGCTCTACTTCAAACACTCTTCAGCGGTTGCAACACCAAAGATCTCAAGAGACTCTGGTAAAACATGCCAGGAGTGCCACCAGGCGCGAAAACCCTCTTGATGCCCCCACACATCAGCAGGATCCAGCCGGTACAGTGGCTGCAGCCCAGTTAGCCAGACTTGATTTTGGAAGAACAGCTAACACAATCATCGCCTCTGTTACCAGTAGAATCAAAGAGGACGATCTGCTCCTTGCTGATGGGTCCAATTTCGCAACATGGACTAAAAAATGTGTGATGCAGTGGCAGTTCCTTTCTACTACCATTGTCTGTCTGGATCAGCACTCCACAAACGGACAGCGTGATCCATTCTCCTCAATTCCATGACCAAGACCTTCCGGCGGAGTCTGGGTTGTTTTGAATCAGCCCGGGAGATGTGGGATGGCGTCCTAACCTGCTTCCACTCCTTCAGTCAAGCAGCCCAAGTAGATCTCTACAAACAATTCATCTCCTTCAACTTTGAAGGACAGGTGTCGGCTGCCACTGCTTCCACCACACTCAACGACATCCTTGACAAAATGGAGGCTATTTGCATGCCTTTCATACGAGATCACTGGGAGGGCCTTGCCCTTCAATGCTTACTGTCCTCTGATTCCCCACTCCAGGAAGAATTCAACCAACAGGTCGAGATGGACTACCAAACTGCCACTGTCAATGACCCGCCAATGCGTTTTGAGGAAATGATTTGGCTGATCAACAGCCTACCCACCAAACCTCCCAACCTCAACCTTTAGCCATGCAAGCTGAAACAGCCCCTCCTGATCCGCCTAGTCAGCAACACATCTGGACAAAATTCCCGAAGCGCACAACTTTATTGCAATGCAGGCTGGCCTGTGCTGGCAGTGCAGATCCCCCGATCATCTTCTTCAGGACTGTCCTTTGAGACAGAGCCCAAACACCACACGCAACCGTTTCCAGTCCCCAGCTGCACCTTCTTGGTACAACTCCCCTACTTCCCTTGCACCACCCTCACAAACCGGTTTTCAGTCCTTCTACCCAATTGTCACACCACCCGGTTTCGTGGGGGTTTACCCATCAATGCAGCAACCAGCAAGGGCACTTGTTGAAAAACATGAACCAGCAACGGCCCGCAGTACCACCCACAACGGGGCACTGCCACCGACTCAATGTCCCCAGACAAATGAAGCCAGCGCATACTTCCCCCAGAATGGTGGAGATTGGGGAGGTCACCGAGGACCTAGCCAACATCCATTTTGGATGGGTCTTCAACACGTGACCCCCTGGGATTGAAGGTGAGACCCACCCCACGTCCTCAGGACGGTCAGGGTGGGTCACACCTTCAATTCCCCCGTCAAAATGGGGGGTCACAGGTTGAATTATCAACCCTCCACAGAGGAGGAGCCTCAGCAAAGGGTACAGGCCGTACCTACCCGCCAAGGAAGTTTCCTCCTTGGAGGGAAGGTACTGTCAGTGTCAGTACCTCCCACCAAGGAGGAAACCTCCTTGGCGGGTAGGTACGGGCTGTACCATCCGTTGGGGAGAATTTCTCCTTGGCCAACCAGTACAGTCTGTACCAGCTGACCGAGGAGAAATCCTCCCGTACCTACCAGCCAATGAGGGCTCCTCCTCGGTGGGCAGGTACTGTCAGTCCCTCCAACCAAGGAAGAAACCTCATTGGAGGGCAGGCATGGGCTGTACCATCCGTCGGGGAAGATTTCTCCTTGGCCCACCGGTACAGTCTGTACCAGCTGACTGAGGAGAAACCCTCCCCAGAGGAAGGTACAGAAAGTACCTGCCTGCCGAGGAGCAACCCTCATTGGTGGCAACATACTATCTGTACCATCCATTGGGGAGGATTCCTCCTCGGTCATCTGGTACAGACTGTACCCGTCGGCCGAGGAGAAATCCTCCCCGACGGATGTTACAGCCTGTACCTACCCGCCAAGGAGGTTTCCTCCTTGGTGGGAGGTACTGGAAGTACCTTTGCGCCGAGGAGGAAACCTCCTTGGTGGGTGGGTACGGCCTGTACCCTGCGACGAGGCTCCTCCTCGACGGAGGGTCAATAATTCGACCTGCGACCCCCCATTTTGACAGGGGGATTGAAGGTGCGACCCACCCGACCGTCCTGAGGACGTGGGGTGGGTTGCACCTTCAATCCCAGGGGGTCATGTGTCAAAGACCCTTTTGGACATGTGGCTGCCGGCAAAGGAGGCGACATTCCGATCGTGGATTCTGGTGTGTCTCACCATCTGTGTGGTGATTTCAAGCTCCTCTCTAATTTCCGCTCTTTTGTTTCCCCCATTCCGTTAAAAGTGGCCACCTCAGGCAATAATGCTTTCATTACTGGCAAAGGAGATCTTACCTTCAATGGAGCTGGAAACCAGACAGTCACCATTCGTGGTGTTCTCTACTGTGAGATTGCCAGATCCACTCTGATATATTCAGCTGCTCTGCGCAAAACTGACACTTATTTTGCATACAACGTAGGACAAGATTGCTTTAACATATACACCAAAAATGGTTCCCTCGTCTTCCAGTGTCCTTTTGTTCCTCACCAAAACCGATGGGTTTTTCCCCGACTACTCACCCCAATCCAATCTTTTTCTCCTTACTCTTCACTCGTGTCACATGCCCAAACCCCTAAGCCTATTTCATGCAATGATATGCTCCCTGATCAACCTAACTTTTGCCTCATCTCCACCGACACCCGTATGAAGATGAGACAAAACCTGTTTCTGAGGCCCCTCAGCCTTGACTTACCAAATAAATCTTACATCTCTACTAACAGTCTCACAAAAGACAAAGAAGTTCTTTTGTACTATCACAGGATGTTTGGAAATGCAGGCATATGATGAGTACACCAAATTGTGCAGGAAAAGCTATGCAATGGGCTTTCTCTCACTCTCCCAAAAGGGGACGTGAAGTGTGATGTATGTGCGAAGAGAAAAAGTCTCAAACAATCCCAACTTGCCAGCTCAAATCGTGAGATTGGTTGGCTGGGGGTTGTAGCAGCTGACATCGTTGGACCTTTTGAGGTACACACCTCCATCAAAGGAAGTTTTCTACTGACCATCATAGATTTTGCCACAGGTTTCAGTGAAGCAAAGGTCCTTGCACAGAAAGATCAAGCATCCAGTCACATCATGGACACGATCACCAGGTGGGAACATCAGACTGGCGACAAAGTGAAAGCACTACAAACAGACAACGGTGGGGAGTTCTCCAGTGGCACCCTTTGTGATTTTCTTAGGAAATGCGGGATCAAAGCTGAGCGTTCTTCGCCATACCATCACTATCAGAACGGGGACATCAAAAATTTCAACCGCACTGTGGCGGACATGGGCCGGACCGTCCTTATTGACAGTGGGATGGGAAAACTTTTCTGGGCCTGTGATGTCCTGAACCTAATCCCTCACAAACACAGAGGTGAACTAACTCCTTATGAGGCTTTTCATGGGCATAAGCCTTCTTGTGAAAGGTCCAGGATTTTTGGTGAACAAGCATTCATCCATGTCCCAGTGGAAGGTCAGAGGAAGCTCGACAAACAAGCTCTTGAAGGCAGGGTCGTCGCCCACTGCGACAACAGCAAAGGATGGGTGTTCCTAATCAAAGGAACCAACCAGCTGGTCGCGTCTGCATTGGTGGATTGGCTGAAACGGAAGCCTACAGCATTGCAGGGACATACAACGGGTTCCGTTCCCTTGCCTACTGACGTGCTCCCGGCTCCAAAGAAGTCCGATGTCTCATACATTGTGAACCGAATGGAGCTTGGTAACTTTGCGAAACAAGAACTAATGGTTGATCAGATACTGCTTGAGTGTTCCTTTTTCGCAGCTAGTGTCCCAAAGACGTTTAAGCAGGCACAAAAATCTGACCACTGGCCTCAGTGGAAGTCTGTGATTGATGAGAAACTTCAGAATCTTGACTCCATGAAAGTCTGGTCAATCAAGAAAATGCCCAACGGAAGACACCCTCTGAAAGGCCGATGGGTATTCGCCGAGAAGACTGTTTGTTACAAGGCTTCAAGCAAGTAGCGGGTCTAGACTATGAGTCTACCTTCGCACCGACGGCAAAATTTGTCTCAATGAGTCTAATATTAACCCTAGCAGCAAAATTCAACTGGCAAGTTTTCTCTTTCGATTTTGTTGCAGCTTACCTTAATGCTCCGATCAATGAGGAGGTCTGGGTTGAAGCTCTGGAAGGCATGGTGAAGCTCTATTGCTTCACAAGGCTCTGTATGGCACCAAACAGACAGCCAGGTGCTGGTGGCTACACCTAAAGGGTGTACTGAAAGATCTTGGTTTTGTAGCTAGTCAGTATAACAATAGCCTCTACACAATCAAACAAGCGGACCAACATGGGATCATATGGGTACATGTCGACAATGGAATCGTGACGGGATCATCCGAAGTTCTACTGCGGTACCTGGAGGACAGACTCAAAGGTCTCCTGCAGATCAAGTGGTGGAAGGGCATTGACTCCATTGTGGGCCTCTACATCAAACGGAACACATCGTGTTTCCAGCTAAATCAAACCAAGCTCATCAATAGCATACTCAATGAGCATTGGGACAAAAGCTTTGTAGCACAAACTCCCCTGCCATTGTCTTTAGAACTGATCACAGACCCTGATGGTGACCCCTCAAGGTCAACAGATTTCCTGTCTGTCATTGGCTCTCTGAGTTACATAGCGGTGGGGAGTAGGCCTGATATTTCTTTTGCAATTAACTTGTTGGCACGCTTCTCCTCAGCACCGGGTGTTAATCATTGGAAGGGAGTAAGACATCTGGTTGGCTATCTTGCAGGTTCGAATGACATTCAGCTCAACCTTTATCCCACCGACTGCAGTAAACCACTCAAATTTTTCTGTGATGCATCGTGGGGCAGAGAGTTTTCCAGGTCCACTTATGGCATACTCATCTCTTTTTTTGGATGTTCCATCATGTGGACCTCAAGGCGTTTTGCAACGGTCATGGTGTCCATGTGTCAAGCCGAGTACATGGCTTTAGGGATTGGGACGCGTCAAGTACTGTGGGTGCAACACTGGCTCACTGATGTACTCAAGAGAAGCTTCACTGATGTGATGCTGTGTGGCAACCAGGCCGCCATCAAAGTAAGTACAGATGAATCGGCCAACAAGCGCATCTGGTAGGTTGAGCACAAATATTATCTGACTAAACAAGCGCTGCATGAGGGACATACTGAGCTGGTTTGGGTACCAACCAAAGAACAACTAGCTGATTTTCTCACTAAAGCTCTAGGAAAGGACAGTTTTGAGTCCTTTAGAGAGAAACTAATGAATGGTCACGGGGGAGGATGATTAAGGTTTCTCGGTGAGGGGGGAGTGTTGTAACCCTAACTGTGTTACTTGTTAGCTCACCAAGACCCCTGTGCATTGCATGTATATAAACTACTCTCTCTGTCTATACACATGCAATACTACTATCTCTTCTTGTTATTCTCTTTCCATTCCAATAAGGTAACTCTTTGCCTCTCTCTCTCCTCATTCAACTCCTCCCTTAAGTTCTCCTCAGGTCATCAGCGCCTTCTGGTATCTCTCAGGTGACTCTTTGCTTCTCTCTCTCCTTGTCAAACTCCTCCCTTAAGTTCTCCTCAGCTCATCGGCGTGTTCTGGTATCTCTCATTACATACATATTTGGGACATGGTGCTATAAAGCCAAACTTAACCCCATAAATGTGTATTCATGGGGTTAAAATTTATAGTTTAAGCACTTAGTCTAACCCATGGGCCCATAGAGCTCTAACATGGCATATTTAGACTACAATTGATCTCTAAAGACAAAATCTCACCCAGATGGGTGGGTTTTGCCCATTTTTTCTCATTTTTGGCCCCAACATGTTGGACAGTGACAAAAAACAGTGCTGGTTTATGCCAAAAGCAACTGTAGATACCTCTTCTGCTCTATGATGTCAGTGTCTTTTCAACACTAAGCTTAACCCTGGCCCATACCACAACACCCACCATTTTCAGTGCATTGAAAAGCCTCCAAAACTTCTCTTTGCATGCTGCATCACACAACACTCCAGGCCTCACCAAACCTTGTGAAAGATTTTTGGACTAAGGTCTGAAGACTTGAGAAAAAGATGAGCTGAAGAAATCAAGAGTGCAGAACACTCAGGGACTCAGATCACTAAACAGGAAGTCTTGTAGGAGCAGGTCTTGATAGTATGGGCTCAGAACTAAGTGCGGTTTGTATTTCAGAGAGGGACAGATGAAATACAAGCTGGAAAGGGGGCCTAGCAGATCAGAGAAGGAAAAAGAAGGACAACAAGGAAGCCCTCTTTTGGGCATGAACCAGAAATCTAACACCTTGAACCTACACCCCTCATCTGTCAAGGTTGGTCCCTTTCACCACCACTCCAATATGCTCAGTTCCCTGTGTTTCCCCTCTGTGATTTCTGCTTCCTGAAACCTATCTCTGTTGGCTCCTTGTGTTTTGTGTGCCACCAAAATTTATGCCAATGCTTTTGGCTGGACTCAGCATCTTCCACATGCATATGAAAAAAGCACATACATTCCTTTGTTTGCTTTTTGACCAAAGGATTGAATCACCCTTGGCTGAGCCTACTGCTGCGGACCACTGTATTTAACACTACACCAGTTTATTGAGGTACATAGTTGTACCTCATCACATGGAAGGAAGTCCCAGTCACAATAAAAGTTTTACCCAAAATGGTGGATTCACCAAGATCCAGACAAAAATTTGCTTTGTGGATGCAAGAATATTAAGACTCTGTTTGGGAGGCCCAATTGTAAAGGCAGATTATGAGGTTCTTCAAACAACTATTTCAGGGGACTTTCAAATATCACAATTGCAATGGGAAGTGTTTGGTATCCCCCAAATCTTCATTGAGTTAATTAAGGAAAATGCTAAGATAAGCTGCTTCCCAGCCAAAATTATTATTGTAGTCCTGATCCTAAAATAATCAATTGTTGGAACATGAGTAAGGGTTTAAAACCTTTTTCATATTATCAAATGAATCCTTACCATTATACATGATGTTAGGGATGTCCAAATAGAGTGTAAATTTGGGCCCAGAAGTGGACTTACAACAGTTGTGGTATTCAAATATTGTTTTGGGAAAAATTACATAAAATCTTAAATGCAAGATTTGGCAGGGAGCTGTCAAGAATCATAAAATTTAAGTTTAAGTATATTGACAGGTCCCAGCCAAATCTTGTGTTTAAGATTTTATGTAATTTTTCCTAAAACGATATTTGAATACCACAAGTATACCCGCTGTTATGAAATGTATCTTCAGACTTCAATGTAAATCTTCGAAAGATCCATGCATGGAATTGCGGAGCAAAAATCAGGAATCCAAAACAGAGTCTTCTTTCTATTTTGGGGATTAAAATAGTTTTTCCAAAGGTACGCTGTGTAGCAGCCAACAAGCTGCCTGATCAGAATTTCTATAGGAAGCAAGCTGTTTATTTAACATAAATATTTGTTACTGTTTTCGCCGCGGAAAATCCGTTCTGTCCCCACCAAGACATACATACACTTCTACCTCGTATAATGTAAGCCTACCCTACGGAAGTCGTCCCGCGGGGAAGTATCACAACCATTTGAGAGGCTTTTCTTGTAAGCTTGCTCACGCAGTAGTAAGACTTGGGGTAACAAGTCCCTCCGCTTCGCTCCGGGACCGGGGGGACTTTATCGCAAGTACATAAGCGAAACACAGGGGCACTTTCGTAATCGTGAAGTTAGAGAATTGATAGGAATTGATGGGGTCAGAATGCTAGAGAGGAATCTTGTTGGGAGGTATTTTGCCTTATTTTTTGAAGGCCTTGGCAACTTGGCTAACATACAGTGATCGGTGCTGCCGATAATACAGCTGTCAGCAACATAACATCACACTCACCCAGAAAGTTTCACTAAATAACTGAATGCAGTTCATCCTTATCACTTCGACCTATGGATATAGATAGCTAGTATATGGGTTAGGTTTTCGTCGGAGTTTTGCCCCACGGTGTATATAACTGGGGCCCGGTCGAGTGGTGGCGGCAGTCTCGTCACCTTTCCGTTTCGTCATCGTCATCCTCAGTCCACCACATTCTGCTACTCCTCGCTTCCTGTCCACTGTTACCCCCCAAAACAATCACTGAATTCACTTCTATAGGATATTTCTACATTCATAATCCGATCGTCCATTGACCGGCACTGTCTCTAGACTTGTTGTACGGTGTGCAAACTCCATATTTGGAGCTGAGCGGCAGTCATCTTCCCGCGGGGATCGGAATACAAACTTCAAGCTTTCTCCCCATCTACCACACACATCGCCCCAGCTAGCTACAACAAGACTCTTTTTCGTTGCTGAAATGTCATCTCATTTGACTGCTGATGACTCCCACATGAAGAGCAAAGATGCGTTCTCTTTGTTTACCCCTGCGTGCGTAATCGGTTTTTTCTAACCCTCTGATCATTTCAGGCTTTCCAAATCTATATACTCTCCAACCAAAATTCTCACTGACCCTGCTCAATGCCATCCCATGATTATGTGTTGCTTTCGATAGCTCATCTCTTCCCGCTACCCCCGGTGGTACGATGGGACACCACACCCCCAACGTCCAGAGCATTCGCCGTCAAACCGCTGGCCATCGTGGCCCACTTCATAAAGTTCTAGTTGCTAACCGAGGTGTATGTGCTTTTTTTTTTTTTAAATTGAAAAATTGATTGATTGTGGCCACTCTGCTCTCTGATAATCAGGAAATCGCAATCAGAGTGTTCAGAACCGCTCATGAGCTTGCAATGCATACCGTCGCCATATATTCTCACGAAGACCGCATGAGTGCACATCGACACAAGGTTAGATGGATTGACCATTATGCGATAAATTACGGGCCAATTCGAGCTGATCAGGAACGATTCGGTCCAATTAGGCTGACGAGGCCTACATGGTTGGGAAAGGCTGTACTCCCGTTGGTGCTTACCTAGCTCAAGATGACATAATTCGTCTTGCGCTTGAACATGGCGTGGATATGATTCACCCAGGGTGAGATTCCAGTGAATCATCGTCCTAAACCAATGATTCATGTGCTGCTCCTTAACTACCCTACCCACCTTCATCACCATCATATTATCCAGTTACGGATTTCTATCCGAAAATGCAGTTTTTGCCAAAAAAGTAGAAGATGCCGGTTTAGCGTTCATTGGCCCTCAACCAGAGGTGATCGACGGGCTGGGAGACAAAGTTAAAGCCAGAACATTAGGTCAGTAATTCAGCCGGGTGTCTTATTTCTCTTGTCCATGTTCTCATACTTGTAATCACACAATCAATCCACCCTTCAGCTATTCAGTGTGGTGTTCCAGTCGTTCCGGGGACGGAGGGCGCCATCGCTAGTTACGATCTCGCCGATGCATTCATCAAGGAGCATGGCTTCCCGGTTATCATCAAAGCCGCCATGGGCGGAGGTGGTCGTGGAATGAGAGTTGTGAGAGCCGCTGAGGACTTCAAGGAGTCTTTCGAACGGGCTGTCTCCGAAGCCAAGGCGGCTTTCGGTGATGGTACCGTGTTCATCGAGCGTTTCCTCGACAAACCCCGCCACATCGAGGTTCAACTTTTAGGAGACAATCTTGGCAATGTCATCCACCTTTTCGAGCGGGATTGTTCCGTCCAACGTCGTCACCAGAAAGTGGTCGAGCTTGCTCCGGCTTCAAACTTACCGGAGGAAGTCCGCACTCGAATTCTCGAAGATGCCAAGAAACTCGCACAGGCGGTCAAATATCGCAACGCCGGTACTGCTGAATTTCTCGTCGATCAACAAGGTCGACATCACTTTATTGAGATCAACCCGCGAATTCAAGTGGAACATACCATCACTGAAGAAATCACTGGGATTGATATTGTCGCTGCGCAGATTCAGATTGCCGCTGGTGCCACGTTGGCTGAACTTGGTCTCACTCAAGACGCCGTTTCAAAGCGGGGTCATGCGATTCAATGCCGAGTAACAACAGAAGACCCAGCCATGGGCTTTCAGCCAGACACCGGTAAAATTGAAGTTTATCGATCTGCGGGCGGTAACGGTGTTCGTCTTGATGCCTCTTCCGGATTCGCCGGTGCTCAGATCACACCTCATTACGATAGCTTGCTCACAAAGGTCACTGTTCGTGGGGCGACTTTTGAGATTGCAAGACGGAAGATGTTGAGAGCATTGGTGGAGTTCAGAATTAGGGGAGTCAAGACCAACATCCCCTTTTTGTTCCGAGTACTCTCTCATGAGACATTTGTAGCTTCCCAGACTTGGACAACTGTGAGCATGTTTTGATACCAAAAAGAGGCTTAGTTATTTTAGTCCACCCCAACATTAACATTTTCTGTTTCTTTCTAGTTCATCGATGACACTCCAGCACTGTTCCACTTGATCAGCAGTCAAAACCGTGCACAGAAGTTACTGGGCTATCTAGGAGACCTCGTAGTTAACGGCAGCAGCATCAAGGGCCAACAAGGTGAACCTGGCCTCAAAGACGAGATCGTGATCCCCAAGCTGGCGCATCGCACTGATCCATCCAAGCCACTCGATGTTTCGCAGCCATGTCAACAGGGTTGGCGAACAATTCTCAAAACTGAAGGCCCTGCAGCGTTTGCAAAAGCTGTTCGTGAATACAAGGGCTGCTTGATTATGGACACTACCTGGCGTGATGCTCATCAATCTCTGCTTGCCACCCGACTCCGAACGATTGATATTCTTAACATCGCCCGTGAGACGTCCCATGCATTGGCCAACGCCTTCTCTCTGGAATGTTGGGGAGGGGCTACGTTTGATGTTGCCATGCGATTTCTGTACGAAGACCCTTGGGAGCGACTTCGCAAGATCCGAAAATTAGTACCCAATATACCCCTGCAAGCATTGATTCGAGGTGCCAACGCCGTCGGTTATACCTCTTACCCGGACAATGCCATTTACGAATTTTCGAAGAAAGCCGTGGAGAACGGATTGGATATCTTCCGTGTATTTGATTCTTTGAATTACTTGGAAAACATGAAGATTGGAATCGATGCAGCCAAGAAGGCCGGCGGTGTGGTCGAGGGAACGATCTGTTATACTGGTGATGTCGCTAACCCTGCGAAGACCAAATATACCCTGGAATATTACTTGAAATTTGCCTCGGAACTGGTGGCCGAAGGAATCCATGTCTTGGGAATCAAGGATATGGCTGGATTATTGACACCCAGGGCGGCCAAGATGTAAGTTTCTAAGAGCTCGCTAATTAGTAATAGACATTACGTGGCCTTTGACTTTTAACATGGCAATCTTATGGTTCGTTATTACAGCTTGATCAGCGCTCTGCGTGAAAAATACCCAGATCTACCGATCCACGTCCACTCCCACGATACCGCTGGTATCTCTCTGGCTACAATGCTTCAGTGCGCCGAGTCCGGTGCAGATGTAGTAGACTGCGCCATGGATAGCATGTCGGGTATGACTTCCCAGTGTGCAATGGGTGCCTTATGTGCTGCCTTGGAACAAAATGGCCTTGGTACCGGTATCCGGTTCGAAGATATTCAAGCCTTAAATGTGCGTATAGGCTGCGGCCTTCATCCGCCGAAAACTTCAAAATAGGGGCGCTCACTAGCTGACATGACGTCGACTCAGCTTTACTGGTCTCAATGTCGTCTTTTGTACAGTTGCTTTGACGCAAACGTCAAGTCAAGCGACTCGGGTGTCTACGAGTGAGCTCTATATCTACTTTCCATTCAAACACCCACGATGAGTTATTACTGATCAGTGAGGTTATAATTTCGATCCAGACACGAAATGCCAGGGGGTCAATACACCAACTTGATGTTTCAAAGTCAGCAGCTTGGATTGGGTACTCAATGGGCCGCTGTCAAAAAAGCCTACGTAAGTTGCTGAAACAGGCCGACCTTGCCAAGTTCTCCATCAGCTTACTTATTCTTTCAATTTCCGTATGTTGTAGATCGCAGCCAATCAGCTTTGTGGAGACATCGTGAAAGTTACACCTTCCTCGAAGGTTGTCGGAGATTTCGCCCAATTCATGGTCACTAACAAACTATCGCGGGCTGATGTTGAAGAGCGGGCCTCGAAACTCGACTTCCCCAACTCCGTTGTTGAGTTCTTCCAAGGATACCTTGGTCAACCCGTCGGCGGGTTCCCTGAACCTCTGCGTAGTCACATCATCCGTGATAAGCCCAGAATTGAAGGCAGACCTGGCATGTCATTACCTCCTTACAACTTTGAAGCAAATCGCAAGGAATTACAAGAGAAATTCGGCAAAAGCATCACATCTACTGTTGAGTCTTTGTTTCCCGTCCCACCAGGACTTGAGCTTGCCTTGCTGACTCATGTTCTCATCACCTTTTGCCCATTCCCTTATGCAAAAAAGGATGTGTTATCTCATTGTATGTATCCCAAAGTTTTTGAAGACTTTCGGGACTTTTTGTCGAAGTATGGCGATCTATCGATCCTACCTAGTCAGTGCTCTCATATCTTCCATTCCTGGTGATGGTAAGATTTACATTCTGATCGGTAATTTGAACAATCAGCTCGATACTTCTTGGCTAAGCCTGAGGTTGGAGAAGAATTGCACATTGCAATCGAGCAAGGCAAGACCTTGATTGTCAAGCTATTGGCATCTGGCCCGGTCAAGTGAGTTGTCCTATCAGCTGTTGGTTTAATCCAGCCAAATGATTATTGATTGCATTTTTTTTATCTCTGAAACTGCAGTCCTGAGACTGGTGTTAGGGAAGTTTTCTTCGAACTGAATGGAGAGACTCGAGCAGTTCAGGTTGAAGACCGTAGTGCGGCAGTTGAAGTGAGTCAAAACTGCCGATGCAAATTACCGAAGAAAAAAGAGGTCCTCAGATTGAATATATCTGTGATTCTTAGACCGCACATCGCGAGAAAGCAACCTCAGACCCGGGCTCAGTAGGATCACCGATGGCCGGTGTGGTTGTCGAGATCCGGGTCCAAGAAGGACATGAGGTCAAGGCCGGCGATCCTCTCTGCATCATGTCAGCGATGAAGATGGAACAAAACGTGACTGCCCCCGTTGGCGGAAAAGTTTCCAGAGTGGCTGTCCAGCCTGGTGACAGCATCGGATCGGGTGATTTGATTGTCGAGGTGAGCTTGGGCTTTTCAGTCTAACATGGCTTGCCATAACCAATTGTTGACCACATTCGTCTCTGTCCCGTCCCTTGCTCCAGATCAAACACAAGTAAGATAAATGCCTCCTTGGAGAGGTATACCCGGATATCTGGTCACTATAGTGGTCAACTGAAAGAAAATTTGAGTTAGAACAACAACGGAGCGGAAAAATTCCGGCAATTGCTTGAAAGAAGTTATTTTAAAGACAGAGATAATGTACGATGGTGACTCACCATCTGCCACTCGATCCAACCCCATTTAAATCCCAACCTGTATAAGATTGCTTGTGCCAAAAAAAGAAACAAATAAAGTAAAATTAAAAAAAAGGTTGTAGATAAAGAGTGTCCATGCTCATACGCCCCATTTCTTTTTTCTTTTTTTCTTTTGTTGTTGAGGAAATAAAATCGGTTGAAATGTCAAAACTGGCACGTCAGCTGCCCCCAACTATCTCTTACATCAAGCTCACGTTGTTTGATGTGAATCTATGTATCCTTTCAAATTTGGTGTCAATCAAGCAAATTCACAAATTCACCAACAAAAACAGTTAGTCTCACTGTACTTTTGTTGATTATATCTTTGATGATGAGATGTGTGTTCTTGTGGGCAATCTTGTCTAGACACCTCCCCCTACCTCCCTTGGGTGTTCTGTAGCTGCCAATTAATCATGAGCAGTTGGAAAAAATGTAGTACATTATACTTCCCCAAACCAATTTCCCATTCATCACATTACCATTATTTTATCATATGGGTGCTCTGATGAAACTGGAATCATGAATTTTGAACAAATGTTGCCCAGGTATTTATTGTACTCAGACTGGTTAAGTCATTCATACTTATTTGTTTTATTTTCCTTGATGACATGATGTAAATTCATATAATAAAATTTTCAGAGCCCTGTTCACTAATCTAAAACTTGTAGTTTTGACCAAAGTTGTACTAGAGGCAACATTGGGCATGTTGTCTACCTGTAGCATTACCTACCATAGCATAGTTCTGCTAATGGTTGAAAGGGGTTTCTGTTGGCTGTAAGAGGATTTGGCTCTATTGCCATGCCCACCATACTAAAAGAAGAGGCTGCTATGCTATGTTTATCCATGAAGCTTCTAGTTGCTATGTCAAAGTTACAAGAGCTTAGACTCAAATTTAGCATTGGTGACAGATGCTCACAATGGTTGAAGGTACATGACATGTGTAGATTCATCTGTTTTGTATTCATAAGGTTGTGAAGCAGTAGACTGTTATGTTATGAAAAAGGGGGGTTCACAATAGCAATTTGTTGAATCTCTGTTTTCTCCTCATCACAAAATCTGTTTTTAATTATTACACTTCTTACATGGTGTTAAGATTTGGCTGGACTGTCAAGAATCAATGGTTTCTACAATCCAAGTTCCCTTCACCCTATAGTCTGAATGTTTGCTGTTATGAAGTCTGATCCGCATATGTCCGTGTAGTCATTGAACCCTGCAGTGCTGTGTAGTGACTTATCTTCTCTCATACCATCTTATCTTCTCTCATACCATCTTATCTTCTCTCATACCATCTTATCTTCTCTCATACCATCTTATCTTCTCTCATACCATCTTATCTTCTCTCATACCATCTTATCTTCATGCAGGTATACACTTCATTTCTGGGAATACTCTATTTTCATTAAAACTTTCCCAGCATCTTTGAAAACTTCATTTTTTATTATTACTATTTTTACTACTTCTTGAACACTTGTATCTAGTTTATAAATCATAATCAAACCACATTGGTGTTTCACATTCCTTTTCTGCACAATCTTCAGAGCCACTCCTGTGAGATTTCTTACCATTCTCATTGCCCTTTTCTCAAGAATTTATTTCTTATTCTCTTTCATAATTCTTTTCTCAGCTCAGTTAATCATAGCTCCAACACAGTTTTTTTTTCTTATTCTCTTTCATAATTCTTTTCTCAGCTCAATTAATCATATCTCCAACACAATTTTGGCTTCCAATCCCCCAGGACAGGGTTTGTTGAAGTGTCAATCTAGGCACTGCTTGTCATTTCTAAAACAACCATGTGAGACTTCATACCAGCATTGGAGGCAATACATTATGATCATCATCATCTCACAAGCATACATCACCAAATGTATTCAACATATGTACTTAGCTCAACACTTAGAGCATCACTCATGAATGCTGAGGTTGTGGTTTTGATTCGCACAGTACACAGCCTTTCTTTTGTTCAATAGCGTTGACTCGACAGGACTGGACAGGTTGTGATGGGAAGACTGGAGAGGACTGTGACAGGAAGACAAGACAGAACTGGGACATAAAGGAATTAAGGAGGTCAGAACTGGAGGATAATGAGAGGTATGTGAGCGGAGAGAGAAAGAAGGAACGTTTGTTCTGACAATTTTTTGGTTAAATGCAGCTGTAACACATCAGAAATATTTAATCTGCTAACAATGGTGTAACCAATACAATACATGTATCATATTTAAATACATGTATTTTTGATGTATCTGCTTTCAGATACAATACTGATACACATCGTCCCAAGATTGTGTATTTTTACTCCCAATACAATACAATACATGACATATAGGTGCAAATACACATGGTATTGTATTGAAATACAAGTATTTCAGACGTATCTGTTATCAGATACAATACACAGTTTTGGAAAACTGTGTATTGGAGATACAGATACAATACATGTATTGTATTGGTTACACTGTTGCTGCTAACACTAGCATTTACGGACAGGACCACTATGCTACACTTTTTTCAGCAAAAAGCATAGCAGACCAGTGCCATTAGAGGGCAAAAGAGCCCTGAAGCTTCAAAATTCTTTTGTGGTACTTAATTATGTTTCCAGTCATAGATTGCAACTCACAGCTACCATACCTTTTTCAAAACTTCTGGAAGTGAAACAATAACAGGTTTGAACAATGAGTCCTCCAAATATTTTGCAAGTAGCTCTACAGATTGCTACAGATATGATGGGCTCAACAAAGAAATCACATGTTGCAAAAAAGGTGGGAGGACCAGCTATGGACAGTGGCAAGACACATAGGTCCAATTGTATTCTAGCCTTTGGAATGTTCCCTTTCATTTTCAGCTATTATCCCTCGTGATGGTGCACCTAGTGCCAATGGGAATTACGTTGTTTGCGTTATGAAACATGCCGTGAACGCGCTTGCTGGTCTTGTAGCTTGTCAAAGAAGAGTTGACTTCTTTCCTTGGTGTGTTGTTTGTGAGACTGATCCCCTTACAAAACAACGTTATCAAATTCCCGTTACAAAACAACGTTATCAAATTTGGAGACTGTCACCCATCAAGACGCTCCAGCCGCCACTCCTTATTACTGATGGCGCATGTCGCGTGTTCCAATCAACACCTCCACCTCTTGCTTCAAGCGCCAACACCAACCCACTGCGCATCATCTGCTGTTGAGAAAAGTTCCAATGAAACTCATTGCCATTCTCAATGTTTCATGAAGGTTGCAGTGAAGAAACAGCATTACATATTGATGCCCGATCAGACGATGATTAGGTGTTTGGAAGGCTTGCGCTAACGGAAATACAGCCAAATGAGATACTATTTTCCTTACGCAAGAGGCGCACATGAAAAGTGAATTTGTTTTATGATGAATGTGCGATAACTATCTCGATTGATTTCAGACGTATTCACTCGGCCCAAGTTTCTGTTCAATCGAGAAAAGGCGGGTTGATCTTATTTTCAATCTTCAGCAAATCAGCGAAAGCAAGCGTTTGGGGATTAGTATACCAGAAAGCTGAAAAAAAGCAAGTACCAGAAATGATTCATCGCAGTTAGTTTTGTGTCAATCAAGATGGATTGCTAAGTGAAGCACATACGTTGACCAGTTTGTTCACCACCAGGATCGCCAATTCCAGGTGCGGTTTTTACAAACTGCTGTACTTGATTAATCTCAAGTGTTTCCGGTGTTATGTTCTGTTTTATCCACTGTAACTCTTGATCGATCATGTTCCGTATCTCAATCGGATCGGTCGGTAGTTTCGGATTTCCATACTTTTGTAGTGGAAGCAACGGGTGAAATGCTCGGGTGATAGCAAGCCAGTGAGGATCAAAGAACAATTTGGCCGTGCTATTGACGATCGAGTCGTTCGAGCCCTCATTCACATCTGGTTGGGCCTGTCCATCAGTAGTAGGAGCCTCCGCAGCGTTCTGTTTGATTCCAGGTTGTAATGACGGGTTTGGGATTTGATAGGATGCATCCGATTGGGGTATATCGAGAATCTAATTGTACCAAATGAAGTAAACGTAACAGTTAGACATTTAACCAGCATGGAATTTGTTTGATTTTACCTGTAGAAAATCCTTCCGGGGCAAGCACTTGTCTAGCGCTAGGAATCGAGTCGTTTTTGTGATGGAATTGATCGGGGAGTCCTGAAGGCCTAGCACGTTTCCTGCTGCAGATTTTCCATCTTCGCGAGCAGAGCTCCCTCCAACAGGCAGGGTTAATGTTTCTGATGATGTTTTGCCCACAGCAGAAGACGGATGGTGTTTTTCAGAGTTGCCCTTCTCCTGGGGACCCAATTTAGAAGCAGATTGCTCTGAAAGGCAAATTCCCTGCGGATGAATTGGTGGAACACAGGAGTTCAAGGATTTTTCTTCTGGCACAGCCTCATCATTACTGTCATCAATATCTATGACGTCAGGGTTAACAGCGGGGGGCTTGATCGATCTAGAAGAATTTTTTTGCTCGTTTTCATCATCACTGTCATCGATAGGTATCATGTCCGGATTGTTAACGGTTGGTTTCATTGAGACGGGGGAAAGCTTCAGTTCGTCTTCATCACTGTCATCGATAGGTATCATGTCTGGATTGATGACCGGTAGTTTTGTTGAGGCGGAAGATTGCTTATATTCGTCATTATCATCATCAAGGTCTATTGTTAATTCATCTGGATTTAAAGCCAAAGATATTTCGACGGGCGCTTGATGGGCAGGTGGACGTTGGCCATGATAGTATAAGGCGGCAAACTTGACATGTAGGTGAGCTGAGAACCAATAATGAGGTTTGATGGTTTTGAGTAAATGCATGAGAGGGGGTGACCCGAGCGTATTCGAAGTAACCTACCCCATGCATCAAGTCAAATTAGGATTTTTGCCTATTGTTTGCGAGGTGATCAAAAATGGACTGACCTCATCCCGAAAAAAAGGCTTTGCGCGGAGAAGTTGGGCGGTGTTTCCATACTGCTCAATGCCGACAGGCCAATCATGAGATATAAAGATGTCGCTTGAACTTGCAACCGGCAGTTGGGCAAGTCGGAAGACGTCATATTCGCGCACATGATAAATGGAGCGAATCGTTCCATTATCATAGGGGAGACGTTCATAGTGTCCTGGACAAAATCGAGTCAGTTTTTGAAAACTTAAAGTAACCGGAAAGTCAAGTTTTACTAACCAGCAGAGTAATCATGTTTTTTGAAAATCCCACTGGCTCCACTGATTCGAATCGAGTCAATTGATCCATCCGGCAAAGACTTTTTGAGAATCACAGAGCCCGCAAAGCCTAAGAAATAAATGTTGGGCGCGACCCACCCACCATGATAGCTTGAGTGCACAAAAAGAAAGAGTGGATCACATCTGATTGAGAAATCTATCCAGGCCAAAGAAAGGGGGTGAAAAATGAACTCACAGCTCCCATAGATAAGCTGAAGCCTCGTGGTTTCCGCCGATGAATATTGTTAGAATGGGGGCTACCTTTGGTGAGGTACCTTTCGCGATGGAAAGAAAAGCCAAGCTCGATCAGAAAATGGAATTCGGCAAGAAATGCTAATCAAGCTTCTTCTGCATGAAACACACTGCACCTTCTCTCCACTGTAATATTGCCAAAATGTTCCCAGCTGACGATATTTTGGAGGGGCCGCAAAGGTTTGCAAGTCCGAATGATTTCTAAAGGATTGGAAATCACCGCAGCAGATTAACACGTCGGGCGTTTCGATTCCTGCTTGAGTTTTGGCGACTTGAATAGTGTGATAAATCTGCTCATTCGTTGGCCTCAATTCAGTTCCACTCATCTGTTTTTTTTAAAATAAATACGGGTGATTATTACTGACATTATCTAGTTCTCCATGGCAGCACCCTTCGATAGCGACCTAGTCAAGTCGACAGGAGTCAGTCGCAGGTTCAATCATAGAAGTGAAACACATGAGAGATTGCGGAACCTTCATGACTCGAGTCTCTGGCTTGAAGCGTCTCTGACGAATAAATCGGCAGCTGGAGAAAACTGGGACCTGTTCGGGGGTCTGGCTGCCAGCGGGGCACTCGGGGGGTATCACAGGCTAAGACCCTCGCGAGCCACACCTGTCACAGTCACTCACATCAGCACTTTTCCAAGCCATGCTACCACGAACAAAAAAAACCATTTGGGTGAGAACGGTCCTAAATCGCTTGGTCTGGATCATTCAGAATTTT
Source organism: Puccinia horiana (assembly GCA_001624995.1). NCBI lineage: Eukaryota > Fungi > Basidiomycota > Pucciniomycetes > Pucciniales > Pucciniaceae > Puccinia > Puccinia horiana. The sequence continues at coordinate 1,318,229 of LWDY01000014.1, forward strand.
TATTTGTTTTTCAGAAACGGAGCGCAAGATAAGATACTGAGTGAGACACATAGATCCTCAGGTACATCCTCCGAGTGTAGTAGGGATTTAGGAATTCCTGAATGGCCAGGATGAAAAAATAAAAGAAAATGATTGGAGTTGTAACAGTTTTTTGTGCTTATTATTATCGGAACAGTCAGTGAAATGAGAGATTAGAGAGAAGAGCATCATAGAATTATCATCACAATCGCTAGTTTTCCATATATATTTAAAGTGACAAAAAGATACGTCTTATGACTAGTAAACGCTTTGAGAATAGAGAGTCGATACCAGTTTCATTTTTGTTTCATATCAGGTAGTGTATAACAAGTCAAAAGTTACAAGAAACACGCTAGTTTTTTCTACATCTCTATCTTCATCATGACAAGAGAATACATATATTTTTTTCATTCTTTTTTTTTTTGCGTGGTTTTACAAGAATCATAATCAATCATCATACCCTAGTTGATAGATATGTATCATGTGCATAAATAAGTAAATAAATCAAGTTTAAAAATCCGATTCTTCTTCAGGTCTACCATTACATTGCGAGTTTCCCGGGTGATGCTTATCCAGAACAGTTGGATGTGGTGGGGGTTGCCAGCAGGAAGAAGCCCGTGATGGAAGCTTTGGTTTAGCAGTTTACACCGTGAGTAGATAGACGAATATCGCCATTGTTGCCTTGCGTCCCGCCATTGATGTAGATGTGTCCCGGCTGGAATGAGGAATGAGAATTTAGTACTCAGATCGGCGTATATGCTATGAGAAAGCAAGCTGAGAATAAACTTACATGAGAGCCGCACTGGTTCAAGACTCGCTTAACAGAGGGGTTGATTTTGGGTTGGGAGCTATTGGTGGACGAACTTGTGAGTGAATACAATCGAGCTGACGGCTTACAAGAATTTATGTTGGTGTTATCTTACATGCGAAAGCTAGATGAATCGGTGGTTTGCATGAGCACAGTGCAATTGCCCCAGGTAGCCTTGGAGAAGGGCTCGTCAGCGTCTTGAACGATGAAGTTTCGCTTCTTGTCAACAGGAAGTTGCTTTAGAGCACTGTATTCCAGCAGGCGTAACGATTGGATCAAATGAGTATTGTGACCCTATGTAAGTATAAACGACTTCCCTATGTCGGGGAAGGGGAGTAAGGATAAACTTACAGTAAACAGTCGTTGGTTTGGAAGTTGCAGACTCGCTGTTCACACACAGGCTGGTTGACGTTGTAGACGTTGCTGGTTGTTGAGCGATACACTTGTGCTTGAGTTCCGTCGGGATACTTTCGGATTCCTCCCTAAAAAAAACCAAAGCAGTCATATTCAGTCACTGGAACAATTGGAGACGAACTTGCCCGGTTATCACTTACCGATTGGCGACAGGTGTTGGCAATGGCAACAACTGTGGCCTCGAGCCATTGTCTAGTCCTGTTTGGCAATGGCACAGAAATTCAATGAGTACATATCGCTGGGCTAAAAAATTCATCTCATGAGCCGGGACATACGGTTGGTTTTGTGGGAGCTTTTGAATATTGATCTGCACAAGAAGAAAGGGTGCGTAAGTACCATTATACCCCTGAGACCATCCAGATATCTCACTGCCAGAAGTTCACTTACGACACAAGATTTATGCCAGGTGAAAACCGTGCTGGAACGAGTGTCCAAAAGTCCGTTAGAGTCATAGACGATGTTACGCAGGGCACTGTTCATTCAGAAGTTGCAAGTGAAAAGCGTCAAAAACACCAGTTAGAGGTTTGCCTGCTTTCGGCCAAAAGAAGAACACGAAAGAATTCTTATCGACGACAGTGATTGACATCGATGCCCGTGTACTGGGACGTGAAGCAGGTAACGTTGTTTTGTGCGAGCAGGCTACTCGGAAATGCAGCCAAGACGATGAGAAAGCCGAGAATCGAAAACATGTCGTAAGTTTTGCGTAAGGTTGGAGGTGATGGGGGGAAGTGTAACTTCTGTTCTGGGATCGGGGCTGAAGGGTGACTGGGGAGGACCGTTAGCTGCTCACTGTTGGATGGATGGGTGGATGGGGAATGATTGGCAAGGCCTCCAGGACGGTGTCTTTTAAAGTCTATCCTTGTCCAACACTAGGCTTAGCCAACACAAGCACAACACCAGCCAACAACGGTGCTCTGAGTGCTAGTCGGAGTGGGATTGCTTGGAAGATCTGCTCGATTGAATTAAGGAGTGGATGTTTGGATGCACTGTTTCTTGACTGCTCCTCCAAGTTCCGATGGGTTGAGAACTTGAGCGAGCATGCTCTCCTGCAAAATCAGATGGGGCTCAGCCTATGTCGGTCTTACTATTTTATGAATTGTTGTGATCGACAAGGTGATTTACATTTTTACGACTACCTAAACCCATCATCAACTTGACTTGCGGATCACTCCAGCCACTTGTCAATCTCTTCACAATCGTTGCATCTTTCTCAAGAGCTAACTCGTTCAGGGAGTAGACTAGTGCACTGGCGTGAGTGCTTGGCTCTATGTCGTCTTCGATCGCCATGGAAATCAGAGTAGATGCCTAATTTGATCTGCTTCCGCCGACCAAGTGGTTTTGGTCGGACGGACCGGCGCCGAGCTCCGGGAGGGGTCTCTGCCTCCGGCGCCCAACCGGGGTTTCACTCCTTGGACTGGGAGGCTCGGAGCAGGGAAAACAGCGCTGAGCTTGTGCCATTGGCTCGCCACCAGAATAAGCCGACTCCGTACCTAGAAGCGCTACGGTGGCTCATGAACCAGAAGTGTTAGGAGCAAGCGGGACAGTGGCCCCAACAGCCTTCAATCTCGGCCTTCCATGTTCACTTTATCTATGATCAGGACAATGACATCTCTATAACCTTCCTTGCAGCCATAAAAGGTGTTGAGTTACTCAAAAAAGTAAATCTTACGCTACAAATTAAATTCAGGTATATATTAGAACCTGTATTGCTGAGCTAGAATCATGCTTGCAAGGGAAAATTTGAAATTTATCAAGCACATGTTCCTGAGCCATAGGGAATATCTATCTTGAACCCATGAGTTGAGGTTATTCTTTCCAATTCATGGGTACAAAAGGCAGGCAAGAATGATGAGAGGAAATCAATCAAAAAGGAGATTCAAGTTTCTCGCAGCAAAACCTACTTCAGCTCTCACACTCAACTTGGTATAAACCCCCTCCAACCAATGGGGTTCACAAGACCTGTCACAAGATCATACAAGCCCAACCGTACTTAATCTAGACTTTCTTCATCACCTAGATGGCAGAGATCCCTTCTCTCCCATCTAGGTGAGTGTCTTCTCCTTTTCAATTCTATTCCTCTCTTTCCTTCTCCTGATCTAATCTAGTTGTACTTACTGAGAGATCCCTTCTCTCCCATCTAGATTTGCAATTGATCACACTCTGGTTCTAGAAATCCTTGGTGTCTTGCCTGCTCGAACACCTTTCTCTTAAGTTCAGTAAAGGACAGAAGCAGTTCCTTACACTTGGGACTTTAGCTTCAAGGCACAAGCCCCTCCCTCTTGCAGAGGATTGCTTTACAAGTGTTTTCCACACCTGCAACAGGTCACTGGCCTTCCAAAGCAAGAGGTTTTGTGTCAAGATATCACATATGTACAGCCAGTGATTTTACTAAGGCCTGGCCTGATTAGGAACCGGTAAAATCCTTTATTGCTCATATTGTTTAAATCACCCAATCCAACCCACATATGTGCACATGGGACTATGAGACTGTCATGATTATTTCATTTCAAATTGATCATGTGTTTTGTACATTCATGTGCATACATATGGATACCTGAAAGCAGATATGCGTGCAAGATTATCCAGTGGATAAACCAGCAGATAATGAGGTTCTGGATCATTCTGGACCTGAATAAGTATTAAAAGATTGAAGTGATGAGATTTCAGTTTTTAGTAAGTTACTGTGGTTTTTGAAATCTACACATCCATGTTTTTATTAACAAAAAAGAAACCAAAATGCATTAATACTTGGAGAATTGGGAATCTTTCCTCCACATTGAGGTTTTCCAGCTTTTTTTTCAGTGGATGCATTATTGACTTAACCTGGGAAGTAAATTCACTGGTGTCAGTTTTTCCATCTGTTGGAAAACTGTGCTTGTACCAGGCAGTCACTTGAGATTTTTGGTCCTGGTTGGCGACATCTGGATGCTTGATATATTTATTCACTGCCTGAAAAATGGCAACCAAAAGGGCTACATAATGTAGCTGCAGGTCCACAGGACAGGTTTCAGGGAGGAGGTAGTCAGCAAGTTTTGATTGGGATGGGAGGACGGTGGAGCCCTCCACTCAAAGACAGATAGATACAACAGGTACTTTTTTGAGAGCTCCATGAAAGATGTGTCTTGCCACTCATGGTAGGCCAATGATTGCCATGTAAGGGGCCTTGTAGTTGATCGGCACCCATTTTGTTGCATTTTCTTGGATTGGTTCAAGATTTGGATCAAGAATAATATCTGACTTCAAATTGTCTGATTGAAAGCCTAGCTGGGCAGATTTAGCAGACCATTCAAAGTCCAAGCGCTCTTTGGAACAATCATTGAATATACTGGCCAGAGGGATGGGGCACATAAGTGCTTCATAAATTTTGTCAAGATGGATCCCAAAATGCTTCTTTGGGTGCCACAGACAGTAAGAAAGTCTCAATAGCTTGTCATGTAAATCCGGGTTGGTTTTTCTAAGAGGTTTGGCAATGTTTGGACACCCATCAATTAGATTTGTCCACAAGAACATGACCTATTCATAACATTATAAGATCCTTTCCAGCTGCTCAATGATTTCTCACATTTTTGCCACTTTTGGGTCATACATAATATGTAAATCATCAGCCAATCATAATGGGGGAAGGGCCAAGTGCAAAACAAATAAACAAATTCACATACATCTATGAAAATCAACAAATCTTGAGAATATCACATCCGTAATATCTTGGTTTACCTGGACAAACCGGGTGCACTCGGCAGTGTGTTTGGGGGCATCAGAAATTGCCACAAACCTTGGCCGGCTGACTACAACTTCACAATCAGACTCCATTTTAATATCCTGGAAAGCAAGTAGATCTCAACGGCTACGTGGAAGAGATTTCAGAGCAAAGACATTACAGGACACATTATTTACCTCCATCAGGGATTTATGGGTGAGAAGAAATAGACAGAGGTCAACACCTCGTTATTGCCAAGCCTGTAGGTAGTAATGATTTGTAACAATTTTAAAAAACTCACACTTTTCCTTTGCCAGTTGACAGACAGGACCTTTGGAGCTTTTGGGACTATGTGCTTGTGTCAAAACTAATGGACTAGACTCGGACTAAGAGCATAGTATTCAAGGGTTGTGGTAGGTAAGCTCACATCAATTCAAAAGAAAAGGAGTAATTAAGCAAACAAGGAGAGAATAGGGATAAAACAACACACCCAAGAGTAGCATACACAAAGTGGCAAGTTGAGACATTTCTGGAGGTTTGTGGCCAAGGATGAGGAGAGTGGAGGAGTGTGTACTAAAGCAGAAAAATGATACCCCGGGTGGTTTCCCCTTAATCCATGAAAGAATGAGAATTTTTGACACAACCACTGAAAAGAATCAACTTTGTAAAATTTTCACTCCTAATTGTCTGTACAATAGTTGAAATTTCCCAAATTTAAATCTTAATGCATGTATGATGTTGGTACTTAACAATATAGTTGTGGGCTAACCTTTTAAATTTAATTCTAGTCATGAAAGCATGTGGATTTCTGAAAAATCACCCTAAGAGCATCTGCAGCAGCTCCAGGAATGCTCATGAGACCCTGGGCAGCTAGCTTATCACAATCCCCTCAATTGAAGGGCAAGTGGCCTATGTCTGGTTTGGGTGCCACTTCCAAAGTGAGCTTCCAAAGCTGGAGGGTCTTGCCAATTAAGTGACAAGTTTGGCCTGAGAGATTGTGGCTTGAGGCCAATTTGAAGTCACTTTTTCAATCAAATGATCAATCCGGCCCCACTAGGAAACTTGAAAGGATGCCACAAAGAGGCCCTGATGGGCTTTGATTCTGCTCTCACTTTCAATGTCCAGCCAATATTTCTATCCCTTCCTTGCCATCAAAGGAAGGGAGATTCAACAATTGCTGTGGGAAGCTCCCCACATGAAAAGCTGTATTTTCCTTGTACAGGCTTTCCAGGCTGGAAACGTCCCAAATTTCAATTGTATTTTCAAAGGTAAGTGGGATCTATTTTGGACCTGTGGGTAGGTGCAACAGTGGGAAGATAGATTATCCAGATTGGAGAAGTGGGAAGATACATTATCCAAATGGAGAACTCTGACCGCAACATAACCTTTTCAGTCACATTATTGTCAGTTACAGATATCTATAATCCAGTTACAATATCTGTTGTGCAAAAAGCCTTGATTATTTATTATTTATGTTCCCAGCTTGTTTCAGAAAAACCAGGGTTACATTAATTTTTTTCCAAATTTTGATAAATTAATTGTAGAGTGGTAAATTTTGATTGTTATGTTCAATAAGAGCAAGATAAATTGTGCACAATTTGAAAACAATCATTCCCCTCCACTGCAAGCGATGTCAAAATTGCTTCAGTGTGAGGATTGAACTCTCAAACTCATCTTTGGCACCCTCCAGGAGGGATTGATTAACCATGAAGCTACACTACAGACATATTTTTGTTACAAAATCGTGTTGCAGCGGAATGTTGCAACAACCAGATGGCCTTCTGCACTGTTGCAACAGGACATCGCAGCGGGATGTTGAGACACAAGAATGTCCTTAGTGATACATGCAATATTAATTTTGATTTTTCTTTCTGACCACTACATCACCCAAAAAAAGGTACATTACCCAGGTTTTTAAAAAAAATATGTTACTTGAAATTACAAGTTTTTTTGGTTACATTACAAAAATCAAAAAATTGGATAACTTTAAAAAAAGTTATGTTCTCCAATTACCCTTCTGCAATGTAACTTAATTTATCTGCCCACTGTTGGTAGGTGTCACCTCTACTCAATGCACCCAACCCACCTACGCACAATGCACCTGCTCTGAATCTATGTATGCCAGACCCTCACCCATCCAATTCAACAGCACCTGCCAATCCACCCACAGTCACCATGAAAAATTTGAGGTGAATAGGTGTGAAGTGACATTCAGTAACATCTGTTGATACTCCAGTAGTAATCCAAAGTTACTCCCCTTCAATAAAAATGGTCCCTTTGTCATCATCAGGGAGCTTGACAACTTTGTAATTAGTGTATGGTTTGAATAATTGCTGGAATAAGCTGCATGTCACCTGACACCTATTACCCTAAATGTTTTAACAGTGAGTTAACCCACCCACCCCCAATTCAATGCCACCTGCAGCAGAGGAATTAAAAACAGTTCCACCTAAGGAGAAGTTGAAGAAGTTGTGACTCAGTGAACTATGTCAATGAGGATGATATAAGATTAAGAAATAGATTCTTGAGGAAGGACAATGAGAGGGAAGAAGAATTCTCACTGGATTGGCTCAAAATATGGAGCAGAAAAAGAAGGATAAGAACCAATGGTTTTATTCCTATGACTCTGCTACTCTTAAATAGACTAAGTACAAGAGGATAAAGTTGTGGTTAAGAAGTTGAATAAGAAAATTAATAATGAATAAAAAAAGCGAATACTATTGCTGAGAATTCACATGAAGACTAGTATGAAATGAATAAGACTACTACTCAAGGTTCAATGACTACATGGTGTGACTCATTAGTTTTAACATGCTTACTAGTGAAGATTCAGAGATGATTCAATGAAAAGGTAATATGTATGAAAAGAAAGGGAAAAGGTCAGAACAGAATTCCAACAGAAGTCTTCATTATTCTTGAGCTCTGTTTGCTTTCTGTCTATAAAATAAAATTTGATGTAAAAACTGGTTATTTGTTTTCTTGTATACAGTTTCTGATTTATTTTTTTGTAAGTAATTCTTTCTTGCATTTATAGAAATTATTTTTCATTGCTTTGGATCAAAAAAGGAATACTAATGGCTTTTCTTGTATGTGTATGAAGAGGACATACAAGGAGTCATCACTGCCCCAGGCATGGCCTTTGACACTGCCCCAGGCATGGCCTTTGGCACTTCCCCAGGCATGACCTTTGGCACTTCCCCAGGCATGGCCTTTGGCACTTCCCCAGGCATGGCCTTTGGCACTGCCCCATGGCATTTGGCACTGCCCCGTGGCATTTGGCACTGCCCCGTGGCATTTGGCACTGCCCCATGGCATTTGGCACTGCCCCATGGTGTTTGGCACTGCCCCATGGCCTTTGGCACTGCTCCATGGCCTTTGGCACTGCCCCATGGTCTTTGTCACTGCCACAGTCATGTACTTGGGACACTTTGGAACTGCCCTAGGCATGGCCTTTGTCACTTTTGTCAGAAGGAAGAAACTTTTTAAAAGATGTGAATAAGAAAAAAAGAAGGGAAAAAAGTAGTGACTTGGAAGTGAATATGAATGAAGAAAAGCCTAGAGAAATAATTGAGAATAAGATAATACTACAAGGGTTCATAGACTAAAATATGTGTTGAGGATAAAAAAATTAGTCTACTCACCAGTCAACATCATAAACAAAATCAGGCACAAAAATAAATGTATAAAGGATTTGGGAGTGAGTAGAAAAGAGGAATCAAAATTTCAAAAGACGTGTTGCTGTCAAGTAGCCCTTTTTCAATGACACCCAGAAGACAAAGCAACTGGAATTTGCTTGAGCTCACCTCAGCTGGACCCTGACCAACTGGAGGCAAGCCCTTGTTTGAAATTGGCAAGAACTCTCATACTGTTTCTGTTTGGCAGACACCAGTGCAGAAGTACAACTTCACCTGCCTTGAACCCACTTTCAAAATTTGTCACACCTCAACAATATATTGGGATGCTTTTCTTTCTACAACCAAAACTGACCTCAACTCATTCCTCCAAAATCTTGAAAGGCCACCGACTTTATCCAGCATGTTTATCAGCTGGGTCTGACTCCTTTTTTGTATAAATACAACCTAGATCACTAACATGACCTGGTACTGATGGAGGACAGTGCCCCAGTGCAAAAAGTAGATATCTTGGCCAACTTCCTAGTTGATTCCAAGATTGACAAGCTTCCCAATTGGCTGCTTCAATTTCCCAACCTCAATCCAATTGAAAATGTTTTGGAATTAAGGTTCTCAAGGCCAATGTTCAAGAATTCCATCACACAAACAACATCACTGAGATGCAAGAAGCACTCAAGCAAGCCTGGGATGGCTTCCCAAACCAAATTCTAGTCAACATCATCAAGTCAATGCCCAAACAAATGCAGGCTGTGCTTGACTCTCATGAAGGACCAACTTGTTGTTGAAAACAAGCAGCTTTAAAAAGACAAATATTTTTTTTTAATTTTTCAACTGTTTTTCCACAATCATTCTTCTTGAGTCTCTAGCTACACCCCCCTTATTTTCCTTAAGTATTTTCCCAAAACTCAGACATTTTTTTCCCATTGATCAAACAAATGAAAATGAAAATACTTTGATGCTTTTCTACGTTTCCGTCACCGCCATCATCTGAACAAGCTCAGTCTCTATCTGCCCCCAAAAAAGTTTGTATGTAGCTTTCTTAATTGTCCAGTTATATATTTTTTTGTATGAATGAAAACTTATTTCCGCCCATCTGTCCGGAGCTGGTCCGCGCGCAGTGATGCAAAGTCTCCTTCCGTTTCAGAAGCTTTAACAAGCAGGCCTTGAAGTCCCAACCTCAAGTTCACACCGGTGCAAGTTAGTGGGCGGCCGGCAGGAGCGAACCGAACGTCCTCCGATGGCGGCAAGTTTGGCTTTGGAGACACCGTAGGCTCTCCGGCGACTCCCCGCCTCTCTGTGCATCTCCCGTCGTCCCGATGCCGGTCAAGGGAGTTTCTCAGTTTTGCTGGAGGCTAGCCTGAACATTGTCCGATTTGAAGATGTCCACATCAACATGTATAGCAAATTGAAATGAGAGTTTGAAGGGCTTGAAATTTTTGTTGGAATCTTGTTGAATGAGTGATCAGTCCAATGTCGAACCGGGGCAGATCAACCCAACATTTTACTGATCCTTTAAACGCTCGATGATGATGCACGACGTGATCGTGACCAAAGTCTAAGAGGCTCGAGGAAAGTCGAAGACTTATGTACTCATGTACCACGAAAGCATGCGTCTTTCCTCTGGCACCCTTAGGCTTGAAATAGATACCAGAGCTCGTCGGCATTGTCGGCCTCCTGTAACCCGTTTGCGACGCCCAACTGCTGATTTCCAGTGACCCATCGACGAACTACCAAGGCTACGATCAACATGAAGCAAGTAAACCTGCTTTCAGCTATCGCTGCTGCTTGCCTATCTTACCTAGCACATGTAGAAGGCAGCCATCCAAGCGTGAACTGCTATACTAGCAGGAAGTCCGAGCAATTGAACGCTGTCAATTGCCTCAAGTAAACACGTCTTCTTCGCTTCAAATGTAAAGCGGGTGAGAGTCTGATGGAGTCTTTTATGCCTACAGGGCGTTAGAAACTATTGTTTGGGACGACAACCTGAGCCTGGACAGTTTATGTAGCCCCGTTACAGTGGGTTACTTGGACTGCATGGTAAGCCAATCATCAGTTCGAGCTGACTTTCCATGAACCCTCTAACTCATTTATTTACCACATCCTTACAGGTTAAAATTGATAAACCAAAACAAGAGAGGCCGTTAGTCATCATCCAATTTTCCTTTCAAAGGCGACGAGGCTCATATCTTTTACCTTCCGAATGTTCCCCAGAAAGAGAGATCACGTCATAGATGTTGTCCTGGATGTCATCAAGAGTTGCCCCTCAAGAGTCAGTCAATTAGACTTTCGAAAGTTAAGCTAACTTGAAGCTGACTTGTCAACGAGCTTGGCCTTATTTGTCTTACCAAGGGTGGCGTGTCTAGTTATATTCATGGGATTAGTGCTCAAGTATTCCCCACCTCGGCGGGAGACATCAACGATCTCAGTACACCAGTTTGCACTGCACGTCATTGTCTTTACGAAGCGCGTGATTGCTCAAGGTGCGCCGCTTGATATGTCGTAGCGTATCTTGAAAAGAACGTTCAGTTAACTCCATGGCTTCTTATTTCCCTGGTTTAACTCCAGTGCCGTAGAGTTGATCGGGTTAGATATGGAGAGAGTTTATCCGTCACCTTCAAGTTTCACCAGCGGTAACTACACAGTTGAATCTTTACCCTTCGCACTTGCCTGCCACTACATAATACATAAAAGAAGCAGGCATTGACCACATGCGATTTTTTTTAATTACAGATCACCTTAGCAACGAACGACGATTCGCCTTTTACTGCGTGAGTTTTGTACTTGGTGTATCCTATGAGGAGCGATGTGAACAACGTCTTCTGAGCTAACATGAATAAAACGACAGTTCTTACACTTCGGTCAAGCCGGTATACGAAAAACTCTCAAAGCATTGCAACTCTGACGTAAGTACTCTGGATTCTTCGCTTTTCTTGTCTTAGCCTGGATGGATATACATCAGCGCTAGTACCGGCGGGAAAGTTGATGGCATGAGGTTGTCAACTCAGGGCAGCCAATGTCCATAATCCGCTCAGGATAGCTTGTTTGACGTTTTCTCTATTTCTTCTGAAATTGCCTTGATGCTGTAATGATATGTATACCAGGAAGTATGCAACACTGGTTGATTTCTGTGAATTGTATGGCAGATTGTACAGCGTTCCCTCTGGATCTCTTGCATTTATTTACTTCTTTGGCAACGTTACCTTGGCGGGAGGGGGGGGTATCACAAGCAACCAAAGAGATGGTATTAGAATCTAAGCTGGCAGCGGTCTGATTGAATGAAAATTTAGATCGAGTGACAGGAAGTGAGTGACAAAACGTTTCCCTTAGCTTCCAAAAGATGACTCCTCGTGGCCCCTTGTTCTTCCATACGGTGCCGACCTTGATCAAAAACTTGGGCTTTCTCAAAATTTGGCAGATGGATAGGACAAAGGATCTGATAAGGGCTTGGGTTGCGGGCGGTCTATGGAGCAGAAATTGCTGGACTGGTCCGTGAAATTGAGAGTAAAAACATGCGTTATGCCGCCGACTCTTTGATAAATTTGCGCCATTTTTCATGGGTTTCATCTCGGTGTACACTTCTTATGGACTGAGGGGGAATATACTTACTGGTGGAGGTATAACATATTTTAGTGATAAAAAAATCTTTATACCTTGCACTCTGCTAACAGTCCGCGCTTTCCAGTGGATCCGATGGAACAGTGGATAAAAAGCCACTCGCGACCTGGTCTTTTGTGATTTCTTCTAATAAAACACCTGATAGTGAGTCAATCAGGATCAAAACAATTGATGACATTGATCAGAACGTGTCGGGTTGTTAGTCGAAATTCACGAAGTTAAAAAGTAGGTGACGCTTGGTGGATTTGGTCCATACTATCGACTTTCATTCATAAACAATTTAGTTTATGGACTGGTGAAATAACTGACCAATGGCCATCAGGGCGGATCCATCAAGAGCTCGCGCCATCGCAATAGGTTCTTCCCAATTCTTCGGTCTAGGACCTCTATGAGGGGTGGGGATTGATAAGACATTGCGGGAGCTATAAAACGCGGTAGCTTCGTGATGGATTGACCGTAAAAGATCCTACTCAGGGGTCAGGTAAATCAGCAATTGAAGTAATTATGTGATTCGACAAGGGTCAAGATTACCGATGACGGGAGGTCTAGAATTTTAGTCCAAGTGGGGAAGTTGAGCAAGCAATTGTACAGTTTTGAGGTGACTTGAAGAGAGATTGGGCTGACCTGGTGTCATAGCTCTTGACGGGGCGTCGACAATGGCAATGTCGTCCATGGGAGGGACGGTGGCGTCTTGCCTAATGGGACCCGCTGAGGTGATTGTCCTATCTGCTTCATCATCTTCGGCTTGCTGATGGTTTTCTGACCGAGAGGTTAGGGAAAGTCTTTTCAGTCTTTTATTCCTCTGTCGCTTCCACAAGCGATGTCGATCCTGGTCTCGACGCTCTAGAACTGGCTCCAATTCTAAGAACCAAGGGCCGTGTTCGACCATTAAAGACCTTCTAAACTTTTTGCTCGACCGAGAATTTGTCTCCCCCGCCTTGGGTTCGCGTTCGCAAGTAAAGGTCGAGCAAGTGTAAATCGAGTCGCCATCAATAAGCTTCTGATACTCCGGCCGACAGGATCGGTCGATCTTACGCCTGCCAGGAAGGATTGGGGGAAGCATATTATGTCCTTCGAAGATGACTTGAGAGTAGTATGATGTCGAAGTGGGCTTTGTCGGTCAATATTTGGGATAACCGCACGGGACGAAAACAGCACCCAGGTCCCCTATTTCCCCCGGGGGCAAGAGCCGTGACCCGTGGGCTTGGCGAGATTAGCATATCTTCTCTTCCAAAGATTTAACCTCGCCTGGATCCCTTCTTGAATTGTTCAACTGTGGTTTCTTTGGAATTATGTTCAAGCTTCGAAGGGCAAACTGATACGTGCTCCTCACATCCTTAGAAAGCAGAAGAAAAGAAAGTTTGCATGTTACAACGATAAAAGTTAAAGGAATTTTCGTAATAGGGTCATAAAGCCAGCTCCAAAATGGTTGCAGATGATTTTAGCTGTTGTGAGAGTCTAGGGTTTGTCACACATAAAAAAATACTAGCTTGGAAGCAGCGAACTCGCTGAACACAACCGTTCAGAGGAGAAAACACTATCGTTTCGGCCATGATACCGTCCATGCCCATTCAAGGGGAGGAAGTCTAATGGCATAGATCCTTGTTGACTGCACGAGCTGAGAGCCAGATGTCACCGTTGTAGCCTTTGGCGCCGCCAGAAAGGTAAATTTTTCCCGGCTGTAAAGCATGACAAGAGTGAGTGGATTCATTCATGATCTAAATTGTTAAGGAGAGCCCTACGTGTTGATCACAATCCTTGACTAGCTTTTGCATCGTAGGCAGGAAAAATTGCCGGGGACTATAATGAAAGACATGGGTCATAAAAGTAATGAAGCAACTGAAAGTTTAATTGCAATGAGTATACGACTCTAAGACTGAGATTTATGAGAATAAACTGATGAGAGTAAAACAAGAATGTACCTGAAAGCAGGCGTAGCTTAAGCAGTTGAGAAGATAAGAAATAAAAGGGAAGATGGAAGTTGAGATGTAGGTATGAATAATTGATAGCAAGCTTTTCTGCGAAGACACTTGCTAACGCAAGCCATATTAATGTTAGTCATCTTCTTCCTTCCAACTTCTATTCCTTTTCTTTCTTACTTACGAATTTGATCTTGTCTTCTATCTTGGCTCCTATGCTTATTCACCCGAATGATTATTGTCATCTAATTGGTTGTTCAGTCATTAATCCGGTGTGAATCAGCTTATTCGCTTTGTCTTTTCTAAATGATTTTGACAGTCTTTTACTCACGAGTATTGTACGCTCCTATCTCTGAGTCGATCTCTAAGTCTGTCTCGTAGGGAAGGTACCCGTACGGTTCCTGTTGGACTTCTATCGAGGGTCTTAGTTAGATCTAATGTCTGACTCCTCTCATAAGGTCTATCTCGTCTTACTCACCTTCAAGGTGGTTCTGCGATAGCCTCTCCAGCAGCGTGGCTAATCCTCTGCGCTCGTCGGCGGTTATTCTGTGCAACAAGGTAGCTGGTCTAATGGTGAGATAAGGTCTAGGTCAGTTTCATCTGCCTTTCTTTTGCTCTTCCATCTAGGTTTCTTCTACTCACTTTCGTATCGTAGTGTTTCTTGTTTTAGGTTCTATTTCTGTCTGAGCGAGATTAGGTTTCCTTTTGTCTGTTGCGTCGGGTAGAGGATAAATTAACTCTCCGTCAGCTGTCTGTCTATCTGGTTTTCCTGCTGTGTACACGTTACTCACGTTGTACCGCAGTTAGGTTTGAACTCAGTTCGTCCCTCGCCGGGGGTAACTGGTCTTGGTGGTCTGTAGACGTTATCTTACAGGTCAATGGCGTCCAGCAGTGTTGTAAACCCGCAAGATAAACCCACATAGTGAACGCAGAAAGGTCGGTAGTAGATACGGCGACCTGAAACAAGACGGTTCATTGGTTCGGGTGAATTCGTGATACTGTAGACAGAATGGCAAAATTAGAAGGAAACTTACCGTATAGTTTCCGCTAGTGACCCAAGCAAAAGGTTTCTTTCCCTTCCCGTTGACAAAGATCCCCTTGGAATCGACAGGGAGTTGATAAAAGGCGCTGTTGGAGCGTGCGTTAGGACAAAATCCCCACTGCACGATTCAACTCAAGTCTCAAATGCGTTTTCGCTCACCTCAAACAATCACTTCGAGTTAGGGGACATTCCTCTTTCTTGCAAATCGAGTTATTGACTTCATAGACGTTTTCTTTTGTGCCACGCTCGATTTGCATCACAACCGTAGGATATTGTGAAAGGCCTCCCTGTAATGAGAAATCAAGATTCAGTTTCTCCATGGATGTAAAAGCCTTAAGAAGTATCTGACCACGGAGTGACAGGCTGTGGTGAGATTGTGAATCATCTAGCCAATTTGATCCTTTCTCCTGAGAAAGTTTGAGTTGGTGTTAGTGTAAGTGAAAGCTTTCAGTAACACTTAGATAGACTGAACAGGCACAACCCGAAAACTTACAGCGTCCCATTCTTAGGCTTGCGGATGTGAACCTGGATGTATGGAGAAGCATTTGAGTATGAGATAGGCAGCTCCCCATGGCCATGCCTTCGGAAAAAGAAAATACTCACGTTGCACATTTTATAATTTGCGAGAATCTGACTGGAAAATCTATCTAGCATTTGGTTTGCTGCAAATACAATTTTCTCCAGGGCCCTATACACAGAGTCGAGTTTGACCACATTAATTAAGAGTGTGGTAAAGTGACGAAATTCGGGAAAGGGATAGACAGACTTAGCACAATGATGGTTTTTGACGCCATGGGATTTACTTCTAGGGAAGCAAGTGATTGCGGGAGGCGATTCCGGATGAGGTTCAGAAGCAGCCGAAGTGGCGCTTTTCTTGGCCTCTCTTTTGGACGAATGTCCGGCAGTATTATCAGTGGCATTCCCCGATTTTGGTACACTTGCAGCAACCGTAGTAATGGGCGGAGTGTGCCCGGTGGTCGGTGAAGACATGTTTTCATTCGTGGTCAAAATGGCGGGTGATAAAGGACGTGGAGCGTTCGGGCCGGCTGTGGCTAGCGTAGCGTTCGGCGGGTGAGCGGTGGTTGCTGGAACTTCAACATCGGGGTTGGCCAGCAACGACGATGGGACGGCACTAAGGGCAATCAAAATATAGGCGAAAAACACGCTGGAAAACATTTCCAAATCTGGCTGGGCATTTTGTTTTTGGGTGGACGTGACTGCGTGACGCGACTTTTATTGCTCTTTTGTGTACGGGGAAGTGGAGGATTCACAAGGCACTGTAACCACCAGGGTCAAGTTTGGCTGGATCACAATGGGGATGATGGGGTGGAGGCTGGTGGAAGCGGTCTGGGGAAAGTGTGAGTACAAGGGTGTGCAGCGCGTACATGCGGACTTCAGTTATATGGCTGTTCTAATATTTGACCCCGGAGTCACTCAGCCAGCATTTCCTCAAACAAGTTCAAACCGATCTTCCAAGTAAATACATGTTTATTTACATTTCGCCTAAGAAATGGACTTGATGTAATAACAACAGCTCAGATATTACCGCTCATTATATTATGTATAATAAGGAGGAACAAACATTATTAGCTCACTACACGAGCCATGCCGCTCAATAATCGGCTTCACTTTGTCGGTGGTACAAAATCAATAATATGGGGTCTTGAAAGTCCGAAGCTCTGAGTCTCTGTTTAGCAGAGCACGTCCAGAGCATCCCGGCACAGTGCACTCTGGAGCTTGCGACTGCCGCTTCCCCGGGAAGAGGAGATTCTGTCAGGTCTAAATGGTGAAATCTTGATTTGTTTGGTATTTTTCCTCAAACCCCAAAGGCAAATTGTGGTTGGGTTCAAATGTAAAATCTGTAAATTATGGTGGACTAGGATTTTGCAGAGTGAATGGTTGGAAAAAATGACCTCTGAAAACTGTACTTACTAGCTCGATGGCCGGCCAACAAATCCACTTTTGGAAGGCTGTTCCCTGCAGGCCCCCCAATTTCAGCACCTCACAAAAATTTTCAAAAGCATCTGTTACAGTCCCCGCACTCCAGCCACACTAAAAAAAATTAAAGATGGCCAATCACACCCAAGTACCTGCCACAGGTGCGGGTACCCGTCTCGGAAATCAGGATTTCTGGGCACCCGCACCCGCACCTGCACCCGCAGGCTAGACCTGGGCGGGGGTACCCGGGTACTTGTGGCAAGTGCCCGCGGGTGTGGAGGTTCAATTTTGTCTAAAACATATTTTTTATATTTTATTTCATTCATACTTGATTTCACCAACTATATTAAGTGCACTAAAAGTAGATATAGGATACCTTTGTACTTATTTATTTATCTCCCAGATTTCTCCTTTCCCTTTTGCCTCTCCTTTTGCTTCTCCTTTTGCTTCATCTCGTTCTTCTTACTTGTTTTCCATTGGTTTAATAAACCCCTGGTTATCTTACCATTTTTTGAATAAAAAGCCACTGTCATCCCTCTTATGACAGACGATGCGCTGAGCCTATGCCTCCTCAGAGACACGTAATCCCTCCCACAACTAAACGATCGCTCAACGTCCACAGTGGTTGCTGTTGTCAGTTGAAGTGTGTTAGTATCAAAATCAAACGCAAGACAAAAATATACAAGAACACACCTGGACAACTAAGAACATCTAGCACCATCTGTAGCAGACCCCCGTGGGTATTGACATATTGGCGCCCCATTGCTGCATCCACCAAATGAGGGGGTTAACCGGTTGTCCTTCGCTCGTCAGAGACAATCCTCCAGCAAGCCACATGGTGAGGGGATTGGTCGATGTGCTTGCTCCACGTGCTTCGGAAGCACCAACCAACCCAGCAAGCACCCCCGTCTGAGGCTGTTTCACAGGAACTTAGCATCAATCAACTTGAATCAGCACGATATTAGCTACTAGAATTCACGTACCCTTGTGCATGGATTGGGTGTCTGATATGTGGTCGGCACAGGTGGAGGCTTGTAGTAGGTTACCCACATCTCGCGACTGAGTCGGCATGTGCGAGGCCATTTGGCAAGTTTAAAGTACTCGTCCTTGAAAGAAGGATGAAGAACTGAAGGAATAACATGTCAATAAGCTGTTTGAATGAAGGGACAGAAAAAAAACTCACCCATTGCAACTAGGTAGAGTGGAGAGCAGTCAGTAAGAGTGTAGTATTTGTTTGTGAGCTGGATACCGCGCGACAAGCATTCCTCAAAGCAGCAGGATACTCCGTCCTCCTGTCATAAATGCATGTGGAAAGATGGTTGGTGATCTGATTGATGAAAACAACAATGTCGGCAATGCGGGCCGCTCCTTGGACAGAGATTTGTAGAGTGAATACGTAGAATGGCTGAAGGATTTCGACTAGATGTCTTGCCAAAGCAAGATCTTCCTCATTGATGTGATACGCTCGGGATGGGCCATGTCGTCTATCTTTTTGCCACTCGCGACTGCCAAAAAAAAAAAGATGAGCAATGCTTTGTGTTTCATAAAAATATAAAAAGATTCACATTGCTTCGGAGCATCTGATGATGCTTTTCAACTGGATGTATGTCGAGTTCCACCAAGTCCACACATCTTGTTGGATGTTATGTGGCCTTGCGCAATGGTGATTGTGGCAGAGCTCGACAAAAAGCAACTTCGAATTGGGGGATTTATTGAGCTTGCGAGCTATTGCTCGGAACTTTCATTTTCGAGTATCTTCAAAAATTTATTATGATGAAAAAAAGAAAGATGCTTGCTTACCTTTGCAAGCGTTACTTTGCACGACTTGGAAGTGTATAGATCACTTTCATCTTCACCACTGAAGTCGTTAACGTTGTTGTCCCCAAGTTCAATCTCATCATCAGCAAGCCCTGCTGCCAGATTGTCTCCAAGTTGCGTATCACTATCCTCCTCATCGTCGTCTACAAAATGGCAATCATCTTGTTGTATCCTTTGTAGAAGTAAGAATACATCAGCTACAGTGCAAAGCAATAACGAGAAAATAATGTAATTACATACAGTCTGATTTGATTATTGGTATCCTCAGGTTCTGAAAGATCGTTATCAGAGTCATCGTTGGAGCCGGGAGTGGCCTTCTTCCTGTGGCATCCAAACAGTTGCAAGATTGACTGAGCGATAAGATTCAAGATGTGAGCGAAACATCTTATCCATTGTGCTTCTCCATGAAATCGAGGCCATTTGTAGCTAGAAAGTTCCTTGATCATCGACTGATTGTTACTTGCATTGTCGGTCACAATGCCACATATCTGTAAGGAAAAAAGATTAAAGTTAGTGGTATCAGCTAAAGAAGATGACAAAAAAAAGACAAGATTTATACCTTGTTTGTCAAACCAAACTTTTCAACAATGTTCCGGACAGTTTAGGCTAGATAAACACCGGTGTGACTTTTCTGCAACCGCAAAAAGTCCAAAGGGCTCGCCTCCAATTCAAATTCTCCACCGGATCCTTCGACCAAATGGTAAATGACTGTTCCTAGTACATCGAAACCATTGGGAGACTTCCAAGCATCGAGTCCCAAGTAAAGTGCCCCCTTGTGACTCTACAAAAAATAAAGGAAAATATGATTCTTATGAGAAAAAAACTGATAAGGACCAAAGTAATTCAGAATATACCTTGAGAGATTCCATGATTGACTCTTATACCGCCGTATATAATCGTGCAATGTTGTCAGATACAGCCTTGCGTGATGGAAGGTTTTTGACAACAATCGGATGCAAGATACCCCGATGTGCCTGTTCGCCAAGAGCAGAAAATCGCCGAGCTTCTTCAGCGCACCATATTGCACAAAGCTGTGGTACCTGTTAGATCATAATATTTAGCAATCTATCAGTACTCACAGGATTCGATGAACTTACCTCCCGCGCATCAACATCACCTGTGCCGGTGACACCAACAGCTGCCAGTTTCTGAGATTTCGAATCAATCGATTTCTTGGTGCAACTCGCCAAATGCTTGGAGAGATTGCTTGTGGAAGTGTCATAAGTGGGCCGATGTATTTTGCTCCCACATCTGTAAATGAAGGGAAAAAAACATCGGCACAGAAAAATAAATACTAACGTTTTACACGGGTAAGCAATCATCTTACGGCCATGCTTGTCCAGCTGATCGGAAATTTCTGGGTGGTTGTAAGCTGTGTACGTAGAGCTTATTGCAGCTTTATGCACCTTTTGCGTCTTTCCTAATAAACAAAACGGATGTGTCAGCCGTGCAATATATATAGTGAGTGCGGTCTGAGGAACTTACGGAGCTCTTGCTCATCTGTCAGCTGCAACTTTGCCTGTTGCGTGCTATCAGTTGTTGGGTTGTCGATCTCGGTAGGTGTTGGTTCGTCCTCGGAGTCGTCTACGAGATTGACTATTGATTCATTTTTTTTCTTTTGAGAGGGCTGAGCTGGGGAACTAGAAGCGGAGGATGGGGATGATGCACGTCCCTTGCGGCGCTTCTTGCTGCTTCGGGTGCCTGCCATGATGAGGTTGAGGTTGGCGGTAAAGTTTGAATGCATACTCTGGTGCACTGCGGGTATACCTATGTATTTATATACATAACTTTACATATATGTAGCCCCGGGCAAATATGTGTCTGGCAAAGTGGAAATGAGTGGAAATGGCGGGTGTTTGGCGGGTACTCGTGGCAGGTACCCGCTTGTTTTTTTACCCAGAATCCAGGCACCCGCACCCGTATGCTCGTAACCGCCAACAGCTGGGGGGTACCCGCCAACGGGTACCGGGTACCTCCGGCCATCCTTAAAAGAATTGTTAGTTTTTTTGATTAGATACACTATCAAAATCCAAGATCTTGGATTCATAGTTCATTGTTTTAGTCTGATGACGCCAAGTTTAATTGGGTTGAGAGTATATCCCAGTTTAACCAGGATAACCTCAACCCAGCTAATAATGCTGGCAGCTGTGTGTACAAGATTTTTGGGTGTTTGGAATGTTGAGGGGGAAAAAATTGGGGGGTGAGCCCCTGCAGGGGGCTTGTGGGTGTAATAATGACACTGTTTCCCTTCATCTACCTGATTCTCTTTCATCTATGGGCTCTAGTTTGCTACCTTGCCTTTTATAAACCCATTTCTCAATCAATGGTGGAATTGGCCACTATCTGGCAATTTCCCTTGAGCAGGCTAAACCCATAGCTATAGGTCAACAAATGCATAATCATGGGTTAATAGGCTTCAACTACCTACTAATAAGCTCATATGTTTGTAATTCTGCATACCAAAAAAAGGTCTTTGACTCACACCATGACTCACCCTCTTCAAAGGTTTGGCCTCTCCCGTAGTGACAATGCCTGGAGGGGGTTGACCTTCAATTCCCACATCAAAAGGTACAAAGGTACAGAACATACCTAACAGCCAAAGAGGAGCCCTCCTTGGTGGGTAGGTACTGTCTGTACCTCCTGTTGGGGAGGATTTCTCCTTCTGGCCAGCTATGGCAAAATTATCCCTGGAAAGAGGTGCAGAAGGTACCTCCTGTTGCTCAGGAACCCTTTATGGTGGGTCAGGGTAGGTACTTTTGGTACCTCCTGCAGATGAGGATTTTGCCTTTGCTGGCCAGTGGCCATTACTGTACAAGCAGGCCAAAGAGAGATCCTCATTGGCAGGAGGGACAGAAATTACCTGCCTGCCATGGAGGGCTCCTTCTTGGTGGAGAGGTAGGTTCTTACCTCCCACTAAGGAGTTTTCCTCTTCATTTGTTTGGTACAAGCTTTACCTTCTGCCAAGCCTCCTCCTCAACAGGAGGTGGGAGGGGGATGATTTTTTAATTAAACCCACATCAGCCATGTCTGGCAATGGCATGGGAATTGGAGGTTCAATCCCTTCTGATGTTGTCACAATGGTGTAGGACTCCTGCGGGATACTAAATGTATTATTTGGTGAAAGTATCTGTTGAGGGGGAAATAAACTGCAAATATGTTAAGAGCTATTACAACTTACAGGTGGTTTGAAATATCTGCCCCTCTAATGATACTACATAAGATGTGTAAGGAATCTTGGCATCAATATTAAGGCTGCATTTGGGAGCAGCATATGACGGCTGTCATATTACACTTTGTGTGTGAAATCTGCTCAAGCATGCTCAATATTACATGTGTAATATTCTGCTCCCAAACAAGTCCTAAGATATGGCTGACATCAAGATAGAGCTACTATGTCTAGTAGTCTCAATCAAATCACTACTTGTTACCACTTCTGGTGACAATGGATAAACAATCCAGTGGTATTGATTATGTGAAATCACAACAATGATACTATCAATAATTGTTGATAATGAAGTTGATAATGATCTCTTCCCCAAACTGTTACTTGTTAAGGCATTTTAACCCACCTGTGTCAATCCAATTTTTCTGTTTTAAACAACAAATAAATCCACCATTATCTTTGGTTTGAAGCCAAAAAATAGCACAAGCTGGGTTGAGCTGATCTTACCTCAGCACCAGGGGAGCTGGGTTGGAGTGAAAAATCATTTTTCTATGGGAAGTCTGATTAATCCAATAGCAGCAGAGCTGCAAACTGCCGGGCAATCTCAAGGTTCCGGGTTCAATTCTTCCTGGGCACATCCCACATTGAGGGGTTAGCTTTTAGGTTAGGGGTTGGATCAGACCATCTCCACTGCAGGAGGTGTGGTTGGTGGCTAAATATCTGAGTTTGGAAGCTGCAATGCACCTTTAGCAACCAGAATCAAAGGTTGAATCCACCACAGGGTACTAGTTTAGCAACCCATGCCATTTTGAGATGGGGTATCTGGGGGCAGTGGTGTGAAAGGTGGTTGAGGTTCACCAATATTTGTGGTGACAGTTTTGACCACATGTGCTATATTGATGCCACATCTGGAAATGCTGTAGCTCCTAAGGGTGCAATTTTCAATTTTGGCATTGATATAGGGCCTCCGGTGGTGGTGCCAAATTTGGGATAGTCCCCATATTTAGCACCCCTAGTGGAGATGCTCTTAGACCATCTTCATCTCACCTAGTCATCCAAGCTACTAAATTTTCTGAGCTTGGCAACTGTGCTACAGCTTTAGCAACTGGCTTGAAGGTTGGCTCACACCGCAAGCTATAAAAATTGGTGGTTCCCGCAAGCTACAAACCTTGGTAGCTCAAGTTGTGAAAGGGGTAGCAGTGTAGTATTAATGTGATCAGAGGTGTGTAGTATCCCAGGATAGCCTTGCAAACCTTGTAGCATTTATATGTGGAGTAATGCTATAGCAGCTCAGGGATGGTTGGCTATATTCTGAGGCCATTTAGCAGCCCCGTGGTGCTGCTAAGTTGTAGTTGTGCTTCTAAGCTTGGTATAGTTGTGCAGTTTAGGAGCCGCAGTGGAGATGGTCTTAGGTTTTAGGTGTTAGGGGTGTTTTTTCTCTCTCTTCTTTTAGGTATGCATATGTGTATTATTATGGCTCATAATAATTGAAATCAGTGTTATTTTTTAAGTTTCAATATTTACAGACCTAGCTCAGCTGAGCTCAACCCAGTTTGCACTGGTTTTTGGCTTCAAACTAAAGATAACGGCTGATTAATCTTTTGTTTAAAACCAAAGAATCAAATGGGCAAAGCTCTTTTGATGACTACTAAAGGTTCCAGAAACTGCCACTTTTACTACTTGTTACTACTAATTGATCATCATACTACTCCTCCTACTAAGACCCCGTTTGGCACCATCATACAAATGGATATAATATTGAACATTTAATTCAATAAAAACCAAACTGTTGCCACAAATATAACAAAATTGGTGTATAATGAAAAAAAGCTTCCTGCTCCATTACTGAAAACACAAGAGTCCATGTATTGGACTGCCTCGAGTGTCATAATAGCATTATTACCCTTTATATCTGTTTAAATTGTAATATCATATTGTGATGCTGATGACGGCCTCACATGCCCATTTTGATGAAGCAGGTAGTACTCTTTATTGCTACACCAACTTTGTTATAATTGTGCCAACCATGTGGCTTTTATTGCATTAAATGTTCAATATTATACCCATTTTTATGACAGTGCCAAACAGGGCCTAATTGTTTATAATAAAGTTAACAATAATATCTTCCTTGAAAAGCTTCTTGCTAAGGTACTTGAATCACTGCTAGAGCCTTTTACCCTAACACTACTTGCACTATCACGGTACTTAACCAAACTGACACCCCAATTATACTATTTGTAGTTCAGGATCTAGTAGGTACTGCTCTTAGAGACTAATAGCGGGGTTCATATTGTGCCTTGGTCAGTAAGATTTTAAAATCCGTAGAGCATATGTACATACATGTCAATTTAGTTCAATATACACTCAAATTAGCTCATCATGTAAGAAATCCCATGGACCCACGTCAGCAAAAAAATAACCCAACATTAACCCTGTTAGAAATATAATACTCATTTGACAGTTCCCTGTCAATTTCCTGTGACATCTCTTCTTCTTCAATTTCCATCCGACTTCTAAATTCTCAGATTCAACTCTTCAACCTTCAAATCCAATCTCTCAACTTCCTCAACTATCATTCAAACTCCTCTCATCATCCTTCTGGTCCCTCAATCTCTTCTCTTTTATTCTTTCTTCTTTTCTGTTCTGTTCTTTTCTTGTCTCAGTCTCTCTCATTCAATTCAACCTCTCATTCAATCAACTCTCAACACTCAATCAAATCACTTGTCATCTTCTGACCGATAAGACTGCTCAACAACTGCTTCAGCTACTTCACTCTAAAATCTTACTAACTCACCTTCCGTTCTTCTTCTTTCTCATTCCGTCTCCTTATTTCAAACCCCTGTCTCATAAACTGTTGGTTACTTTTCAATCTTTCTTTCTTATTATTTTTCATTCTCCTTGTTTTCTTTTCTGACTTCTTTCATCTTTAGATTCTGACTCTTTTATAGCAATTGTCATATGACAGACTCAGCACTCAGGATCTCGCAGTTGGATCTTCCTTGCATTTGGCTAAGGATGCTTTTCGACCTCAGTAACTTTCAAGCTTTTGGTTAATCCTTGGGTCGCATATGACATCACCTATGCACCCTCAGCAATCTTCAGTGCTCTCTCAAAGTTACTTTCCAAACCTTCGAAGATTCAATAGCACATTGCTTTTCATTTATGTGAACAAAAGCAAGACCATTAACCCTCTCACCGGTCTTCCTTTCTTTTTGGCATTACTCTTTCATGCGCTTGACTTCCTTTTCCGGATTCGCGCATTCACTCTTTGCACTTTTCGAACTTTGAAGCACAGTCCTCAAACTTCGAACTTCACTTCACTCACTCTCACACCCATCACACTTTTCCCTGCTTGGTCCTCCAGTCATGGACTCTTTGCCTTGGTGTTGCTTGACCTCCTTTCATTTTTTCTGCTTTGACCCTATGACCTCACATCTTGTTCAAACATATGTCATACCTATATAGCCTTACTTGTACTTACTATATAAGTTGTCTGCTTCTATGCTTTCCATCTTTTCTCATCAAAATAAAATTATAGTTTTCAGCATAAATTGATTCCGCCTTCTTCAAGCCTTCTCATTGCGAACCCTTTCAGTGTTCTACTCTAAGTCCCTTTGAGCCTAAGTAACTCTTCTTCGAAACAAAGAAGACCTTCGAACAGTCAATCCTCTCTTTGAAGCCACCTCTTTCTTTTCTTTTCCTTCAAATAGTGCCCACCCGTCTCTTGTACAAGACCCCATGTGACAGCATCTTATTTTGATCCGGCTTTACTCCTTTACTTAAAGACGTAAACCTCCTCTCCCCTGTACTTCTTTTCATTCAAGATGCCCAACATTCCTTGCTCTCCAAACGTACAGTTCTCCTCTTGACCAGACCCCCAGCTCCAACATCAATCCTGGCGCTCCGGTTTTGGATCTTCCCAATGCCAACACTGGCTGTGGCCGTTGCCCCGACAGCCAGAACCCTCCTTCTTTCTCTGATTCTCGCAGCCAATCTGGCCGCAATGAGGAGGACAACAGAGATCTCCTGGATGATGAGGACTTCAACACCCTTGGTCCTCAGAATGATCTTAATCCCAAGCCCCCTGCTAACACGTCGGCCCCTGTTACAAATGAATCCCTGGCCAAAGCAATCCAGCTTCTGGCCACCATTGCAGGCCAAAATGCAGTTCCCCTTCCGGTAGAACCTGCCCCTCGACCCGCTTTCCGTACTCCGGAGATGAAGAAGCCTGACTCTTTTGATGGCGCCTCTCCCACCAAACTTCGCATCTTCCTGCAGCAATGCAAGCTCATCTTCTTGAATGACCCTTGCACCTTCCCACACCATCTACGCCTCCTCTTACCTTACAGCCAAGGCATTCAACCCTATCTGGAGGTCCTTGAAGAGTCCCTCATGAACTCTTGGGCTGTGTTCGAAGCTCAAATTGTCACTTTGTTTAGTGAGCCACCAAGCATCGACTCGACAACCTGTCAATGAAGGAGTCGGACCATGCTTCGAACTACATTGCTAGTTTCTGAGCCCTCCAATCTCATCTTCCAGGTTGGGGTGACCAACCTTTAATGTTCCATTCCCGCATCCTTGACCTCCTCTCCCAGAACAATGCCAATGAGATCCTCAGCCTCCGAGATCTCATTGATGCAACACTTTGCATCGACGTGCAATACCACGAATGTCAGAAAGAAAGACGGCGCGAGAACTCTCACCCTGCTCAACCAAAGAAAGACGGCTCTCACCAACCCCAGGCAATCTTCTTCAAAGCCCTACTCCACTCCTTCAAAGCCGCTCCTGAAGAGCAAGCTTCCCTCCGAGCTCACCAAAATCTTGACGGATGGACACCTCCAGGAAGGTGAGAAGGAAAGGAGGATGAAGAATTGTGGTGGTCCTCATAAGGTAGATGATTGTCCTAAGCGTTCCCATCAGTCGGGAAAAGCTTGAGTAGTCTTGCAATAATGGTAATAACAACTACTATGAACCCCCAAGTGCCATTGAACCACTTTCTCCTCTTTCTTTTGAGTCCAAAATCTGTTCTTTGAGAACAGTTGTCTCGAATCAACTCAGATTGATTCTGTTTTGAGATAATTCACCTTACTCTTCTCTTATTGATTCTGGAGCTACACATTCCTTTGTCAGCCAGAGTTTGATAAATTCCTTTTCTCTTTCTACTACTCCTTTGGAAAAACCCATTCCTCTTTTCACTTATCATTCTTCTTCGAAGCCCATGCAATTTCTTTCAAATAAAATTACATG
Organism: Puccinia horiana; assembly: GCA_001624995.1. Lineage (NCBI taxonomy): Eukaryota > Fungi > Basidiomycota > Pucciniomycetes > Pucciniales > Pucciniaceae > Puccinia > Puccinia horiana. The sequence continues at coordinate 1,345,540 of LWDY01000014.1, forward strand.
GACCTTTGCTATTTTTTCCTATCAAACTTTTGATTGGGAATTTTTAATCATAGATGCGACTGGGCAGGATGACACCATACTCGGTCATGATTTTCTTTTTCACTGGAACCCAGATATTGATTGGTCTAAGGGAGTAATTAACCCTCAAACTAAAACTTTACCCATTCCCAGTGAAATTCCTTATTCTTCCCTTCAGGACCACATCAGCCTGAAATCTCTCATAGCCTTGTCAAGAAGTGGCTCTCTTCCTGATGATATGCATTCATCCGGAAATCCCTCCACTTTCCTATCATCTGTTGTGTATGATGCTACCCCTGACATGTTTCTCTTCAAAACTAAAGAAGTTTTACTTCAAAGCATCACCACTGGATCCCGTCAAGAAGTCTTTGAAGGCAACTTCTTCGACAAAGAACCAGCAGATCTTGAAACCATTTTACTGACAATCCGTTCTTCCTTTCTCTTCTGAGGCCTTAGATGTTTTTAACTTTTCTTGTTGCTTCAAGGAAAGGAGGGCTTGTCTGGGTTTCCTCCTCTCTAATGTACTTCTTACATTTTTCTCATACTGTTCACTTGTAACTTCTCACTTTCTTAAGTTTCTTGGTTTCTCTCATAATGAATGTTTTTGTTATTTCTTTAGGAATATTTTGGGAGCCAGTCCTTGTAGTGTATCATGGCTCCCTGGGCAAAGCCTGGAGGATGAAGAGCCTTCCTCTCTGCCAAGCTAGCCGAGTATAGGTTGGGGGGGAGATGCACTTTTTCCCTGATCCATTGACCTTCTGCCTACCTCATCATGCAAGGAGAGTGGAGGGAAGAAGGCTAGGGAGAGAGGAAGAGAGAGCGTCCCCTAAAGAGACAAAGATAGATGAATCCAACCCGGGTGGGCAGGTGGTCAAAAAAGAAAGTCTGTGAGGTTAGATCTGAGTGGGGTAAATATCTATGGGTGGAATGTTGGATGTGTGTTTGTTGGAAAGGGGAGCGATAAGGTTCAGGGGAAGTCTTGACTAAGATTTTGCTTAGGGTGCCTAACTTCAGAGTGTAATCTTATTGTGTTTCCCTTTGTGGTTGCTGTGGCACAGCCGTGGGGTCTGGCGGCCCCTTTACTTCCCGCCCGTGCCTCGGGACATGAGACCTGTGTGTCTTGCCGTATCCAGGCTCCACGGACTTAGCCGCCTCCCGCTGCTCTCCAGAAACTCTCAATCCCTTCTAAGTATCACGAATTTGCATCAGTGTTCTCTTCCATTCTGGCCGACAAACTTCCTCCTCAAAGAAAATGTGATCATTGCATTGATCTCATTGGTCCAGTCCCTAAAAAAGGTACTATTTACCGCCTGTCGGAACCTGAAGACAAAGTTCTTTGAGACTACATTTCAGAGCATGTAGCAAAAGGTTTCATTTGACCCAGTTCTTTACCAACTTGTTTTCCTGTTCTCTTTGTCCCCAAAGCCAATGGTTCTCTTCGACTTTGTGTGGATTACCGCAGACTTAATGTGGTTACTAGAAAGAACTCTTATCCTATCCATCTGATGTCCCATCTTCTCACCACTTTTTTTGACACTCAAGTCTTCTCCAAAATCAACCTTCGAGGTGCCTATCACTTAATCAGGATAGCTGAAGGCCATGAATATATAACAGTGTTTAATACTTGTCATGGTGCTTTCGAGTACTTGGTCATGCCTTTTGGCTTAAGTAACACTCCTGCCACTTTCCAAGCCTTGATGAATGATATCTTGGGAGATTTAGTCAACGTGTGTGTTGTTTTTTATATGGACAACATCCTCATCTATTCACACTCTCCCATTGAATATGTAGATCATATCAAGGAAGTCCTTCGAAGACTTCACATGACTAATCTATATGAAAAAGGCACAAAGTGTGTTTTCCATGCCACCAAAGTTAACTTCCTTGGTTATGTTCTTAACCATTCTGGTCTGACCATGGACCAGGACAAAGTTCAGCATATTCTGGATTGGCCTAACCCCACTTCAGTAAAAGCTGTTCAATCTTTCCTTGGCTTTGCCAACTTCTACTGCAGATTCATTCAGGATTATGCTGGTACCAGCACGAACTTGACCATGCTGGTGAAGAAGGATACTCCTTATATTTTCACTGATCAAGCGTGCAAAGAGTTTGAAGAACTCAAGCATTGTTTTACGACTGCTCCTATCCTTGGACACTTTGACAGTGCTTTCCACACCTTAGTGGAGACTGATGCCAGTGATTATGCTATCGCCGGTGTTCTTTCACAGTTTGCCGAAGCTCTTGTGGCTTCTTCGAAGCACCCTGTTGCCTTCGAAAGTTGCAAACTCAAGGCTTCTGAGTTCAATTATGAAATTCATGATAAAGAGCTCCTTGCCATTATTTTCTGCTTGCAGAAATGGCGCGCCTATCTTTTTAGTGTTTCTTCAACCTTCAAAGTCATCACAGACCATGATGCCTTGAAGTATTTCATGCTTACTAAGGTCCTCACCTGGCGCCAAGCCAGATGGGCTGAATTCCTTGGTCATCACCTTCCACCCCGGATGCCTTTCCAGCTTGCCAGACGCCCTGACTCGACGCGAGGATGTCTACCCTACCAAAGGGAAGACATTTACCGACAAGAACCCAGACAATGTCCAACAAATCTTCAAAGAACAGCCCAATAGATCTGTGACACTGTTTTCCATCTCTACCGATGAGGTGGGAGACTGCGTAGAGACCTTTCGTCTCGCACAGTTGAATGATTCCAAGTCCGAATCCATCATCCTCAACCTTCAGAAATCGCAAGAAATTCTCCTTGGATGATCAAACCGGCCTTCTCCTCTACGATAAGAGAATGTATGTTCCTGACGACACTGACATGAAGCTCAAAATCCTGTCCTCCCGCCATGATTCTCCCCTTGCAGGTCATCACGGCCAAGACAAAACTCAACAACTTGTCTCCCGGGATGACCAAAGAGATTCGAGACTATCTCACAGCGTGCTACACTTGTCAACAGAACAAAACTCCTTGTCATAAGAAGTTCGGACTTCTCCAACCCCTTCCCATTGCCCCTTGGCCCTGGGATTCCCTCTCAATGAACTTCATTTAGCAGTTGCCTCTCTCAAATGGCTTCGACACAATCCTAGTGATAGTGGACCACTTTTCAAAGATGGCCCTCTTTCTCAAAACTCACACACCAGCCACTTCTGAAGACTTGGCCAATGTATTCGTCAAATTTGTGTTTTCCAAGCATGGCCTGCCTTCGAACATAGTTTTGGACAGAGGATCTCTTTTTGTTTCCGCCTGCTGGACCGGTTTGTGCGACCAACTCAAGATTGTTCAAAATCTTTCCACCACATATCACCCGGAATCAGATGGCCAAACCAAAAGAATCAATCAGATCCTGGAGCAGTATCTTCAAATGGTGGTCTACTACCAGCAGGATGACTGGAGTTCCTGGCTTCCTTTGGCCAAATTCTCTTACAACAATTTGACTCACTTGGCCATGAAGCAATCTCCCTTATTCACTCTGTGTGGACGACATCCGACCTTTGACTCCATCCACGTGGACAACTCGAAGCTGGCTGCCAACTACCTCGCCAAAATCACTTGCGCCCAGCAAGACATCAAGAATAACCTCGACACCGCCAATGAACAATACAAAATTGCCGCTGACCGACTTCGACTTTTGCAGTAGGCAACTTTGTCTGGCTCAACTCCTCGAACATCAGATCAACCCAACCATCAAAGAAGCTTTCAGAGAAAAAATTTGGCCCCTTTGAAATTGAATCCATTGTTTCGAAGAACGCTTTTCGACTCAAGCTTCCCCCTTCTTGGTCTCGCATCCACCCGGTGTTCCATGTCTCTCTTCTGTCCCCTTCTGTTTTGCCTTTCCCTGGTAAATCCCTTCCCCCTCCAGAGCCTGTCGAAATTCAAGATCATCTTGAATGGGAAGTTTCCAAAATCCTTGACTCCCGGAAAAGGTGTGGTAAAATCCAATACCTAGTTGAATGGTCTGGTTATAGATCACACATCGTGGGAACCAGTTTCGAATCTCACGAACTGTCCTGACCTACTCAAGATTTTCCATTCCTCTTATCCCCTCAAACCTCGACTACAATCTTTCCCCTTCTGTTCTCTCTTTTCTTCATCTTCCTCCCTCCTTTTTCTTATCTTCTTTTCCCCATTTGTTATTTCTCTTTTTCTTTGACGCACTTTCTCTCCTCTCAAAAAATTAAATTAAATTAAAATATTCACAAGAAAAAAAAAATAAAAAAATAAAAATACGAACTTACTTTGCGCAGCGGAAAAAAACTCTTCGCGCACAGAGCCGACCGCACCTCGACGTCGTGAATCCTGTGCGCGCAAGCTGTAAAATACTTCGGGCACAGCGGCTTCCCCCGAAATAATTATGAGACTTTTTCGAAATATTATTTGATAAATCAAAAGAAAGGGTCCTTGTTGGCCTCCCAAAAAAAAAATTCAGAGGTTTTGGAGGCATCCTTGTGATGCCAAACAGTTTCGAAATATTGCCTCCATAAATTACAGCTGCGCCCCTAAAAGGCATGTTCCCATGACCCAGTTGCTCCAAAAAATTATTGGCATCATTCTGCATGCCATAAGGCCCGGGGAGAGAATTTTGAGACACTTTCACAGGGGGTTGTAAGAATTCTACAAGACCATAAGTGGTAGTCACAATTCTTCTTTTTGGAGGTGTTTTTTGGCTCTCTTTTTGGCATGGAAGCCTTAGTAAGATTTGATTCAATCCACATCAGCTTGACCGGTCAAACAGGCCAAGCCAACTCTGACCGGTCGAACCGGCTGACCGTTCAGCCTGTTTGACCGGTCAGAAAGGCTGAACGGCCTGTTCGACCAGTCAGACAGGCTGAACAGCCTGTTCGACCGGTCAGACAGGCTGAACGGCCTGTTTGACCGGTCAGACAGGCTGAACGGCCTGTTTGACCGGTCAGACAGGCTGAACGGCCTGTTTGACCGGTCAGACAGGCTGAATAGCCTGTTCGACCGGTCAGACAGGCTGAACGGCTTGTTTGACCGGTGAGACAGGCTGAACGGCCTGTTTGGCCGGTCAGACAGGCCGTTCTGGCCTCTCTGACCGGTCGAACAGGCTGTTCAGCCTGTCTGACCGGCCTGTTTGACCGGTCAGACAGGCCGTTCTGGCCTCTCTGACCGGTCGAACAGGCTGTTCAGCCTGTCTGACCGGTCGAACAAGCCGTTCAGCCTTTCTGACCGGTCAAACAGGCTGTTCAGCCTGTCTGACCGGTCGAACAGGATGTTCAGCCTGTCTGACCGGTCGAACAGGCCGTTCAGCCTGTTCGATCGGTGGCTGAACGGCATGTTCGACCGGTGGCTGAATAGCATGTTCGACCGGTGGCCGAACGGCCTGTTTGACCGGTCAGAAAGGCTGAACGGCCTGTTCGACCGGCCGAACAGGGCGTTCAGCCACCGGTCGAATCCCCGGTGACTGACCCTCGTGAGTGGAACCCTGCAATTGAGTCCCCGACGGGTGCCCGGCAGTTATTTTTTTGATGTAATATTTCATTTTTTTTGCTCATTGTAAGGACCCATCAGATGAGTGTGAAAATATCTATGAGGGACATCAGAGACTCCCTTTTTAGAATTATCAACAAATAATCTCAAAATTCTCGCCGCTTCTGGTTCTGTGTGCGAAGTATTTTACAGCTTGCGCACACAGGACTCGCGACGTCGAGGTGCGGTCGGCTCTGTGCGCGAAGAGTTTTTTCCGCTGCGCAAAGTGAGTCCGTAAAAATAAAAAATTCAACATCTTTTCTATTATATCCCCCATCTTCTTCGACAACCCTTCAAACTTCTCTTTTAATCCCTCTCTTAATTTTTTCGTCTCCTCTTTTGCGCCCTTCGGCACCATCTTCATCAAAGCCCCCACCATTCCTGCAACCTTGGCTTTGATTTCCGCCATTGCCTTTCTCAATTCCTTCTTCCTTTCACCATTGACATCGACTTCCTCTTTGCCATCCAACAACCATCAAACCTCCCCTTCGCCCTCTTCTTCCTGTGGCACTTCCACTTCTTTTTCCTTCTCCTTCCCTTTCTCCCTCGACCCGCCGACTTCTTGCTCAGGGTTCGGAAATCCTTTGTCAATTTCGAACTCGTCCGGTACCAAAAACCCACCGGAGAGCCCCGCCAGATCTCACACAATTTGGTCACAGTTGAAAATTCTTTAACTTTGGGTGACACCAGGATTCAAATCTTTGGCTTCTTGGAAACGACCTCAATGGACTTAGTTTTGTCTTTGCTTGGACTTTGACGTTTTCGCCTTGCTCCACATTTTACCTCTCCCTCGCGGTGTCCTCAAAGTTCCCTTCCTCACTTTCTTCGCTCTCTTCTCTTTCTTCTTCTGTCTCAGCTCTCGCGCATCATCCCCTTAAAAAAATCAATTCCTTCTTTCTTCAAACCATCACTTACCTATTGGATCAATCTTCTCAATCCAGTTGTGAAGCCCCGCAACTTTGCTCGACGTTTCGAGTCCAATCAATTCTTCGTCTGGAACCGTCGAAACTGGCGGTGACATGGTGTATACGTGGTACGGCCATTCACTTGTATATCCAGTTTTTGGATTGGCCCACACTTCTCGACCGTATCCCAGACCTCTTTCTTTGGTGTTTTGAACACACTTTGTCTTTCGAACCTGGCACAGATTGCATTTGTCTGCTTTTCCCTTCCCATTTGCCTTCGTCGACTGTCCACATACCAAACCTTTCTTCTCGCAGTACTTGCACACAGGGAGGAATTGGATAGTTGGGACAAAGCCCTTCGAACAAAGTGATTTGATGGATGGGGTAGTAGGACAACTTTGGAGTTGGGGACTGGATCTGTTGTTAAACATGTTGGTGGTAGTAGTAATTTAGTATGAGTAGTTGGATGTGTTTAGTAGATGGATGGTTGGGATGATGATTGTGGATGGTTTTCTGGACGATATTGCTCTTGGGATCTTCGCTTTTATACCCGGGGCACCTGTCATATGACAGACTCAGCACTCCGGATCTCGCAGTTGGATCTTCCTTGCATTTGGCTAAGGATGCTTTTCGACCTCAGTAACTTTCAAGCTTTTGGTTAATCCTTGGGTCGCATATGACATCACCTATGCACCCTCAGCAATCTTCAGTGCTCTCTCAAAGTTACTTTCCAAACCTTTAAAGATTCAATAGCACATTGCTTTCCAGTTATGTGAACAAAAGCAAGACCATTAACCCTCTCACCGGTCTTCCTTTCTTTTTGGCATTACTCTTTCAAGCGCTTGACTTCCTTTTCCAGATTTGCGCATTTACTCTTTGCACTTTTTGAACTTTGAAGCACAGTCCTCGAACTTTGAACTTCACTTCACTCACTCTCGCACCCATCACACTTACCCCTGCTTGGTCCTCCAGTCATGGACTCTTCGCCTTGGTGCTGCTTGACCTCCCTTCATTTCTTCTGCTTTGACCCTATGACCTCACATCTTGGTCAAACCTATGTCATACCTATATAACCTCACTTTTATTTACTATATAAGCTGTCTGCTTCTATGCTTTCCATCTTTCCTCATCAAAATAAGATTATAGTTTTCAGCATAAATTGATTCTGCCTTCTTCAAGCTTTCTCATTGCAAACCCTTTCAGTGTTCTACTCTAAGTCCCTTTGAGCCTAAGTAACTCTTCTTTGAAACAAAGAAGACCTTCGAACAGTCAGTCCCCTCTTCAAAGCTATCTCTTTCTTTTCTTTTCCTTCAAATAGTTCCCACCCGTCTCTTGTACAAGATGCCGTGTGACAGCAATCAATTGTCAAACTTCAAAACTCTTTTGAACCCCCCCCCCCCCCCAATATATTCATGGTGGTCTCCCCGGGAACTCTGGCTGGGAGATGCCCTTCTTTTATATTCAAGAGTGAGTCATTTTTGCTGGAGGAGAGCTCCTTGAGGGATTTATGCTGCATGTTATTTTTATTACGTAGCAAATGTTGTGTATCCTGGGCTCTGGTTTCAACACCCAGCTGCTGTGTACAGCTGGGTTGCTAGACTGCACAGCAGAATTCCATTACAATATTAGGAGTCCAAACTTAACAACAAGTCCCTTGCCTGGCGGTGAGCCCGCAGCAAGCTGCGCCCAACTGCTAGGGAGGGACTTGGTCCCAATCCCCTCAATTTGGCGTGAGATGGCACACATATTTTGCAGGTAATTTACTCAGCCGCAAACAAGCACCCCTTCTCGTCAGAATCATAGATTTTTCTTAGTGGCATTAGATTGCCACAGCTCTTGCACTTTTTTGGCTGTGACTGGTTTTTTTCTTGTGTCATCACTTCCCCTAGATGATTGTGACAGAAACATATTTGAAAGAAATTTATAAATTCAACATCTGAGGGGCCATATACATAGTACCTGTACATACACCTGATACAGGCCACACTCCCTCCAACCCATGAATCGGAGGCAGGTTTTATGAGGATGACTATGGGTCAATCAAAACTCTGAACCCACAATACTGGAGCACTCCGGCAGATACAGCCAGCCACACATATCTGTAGTGTGATAATTTGGTCTTGAGGAAATATTTTGTTTTTTTGCGCAAAGGCTCAGCATAGGTGCTCAAGTGGACAAAGATGATCCTTTAAGGTTCATTGGCAACCTATCTTGGTGGCTGATGATGATGACAGCTGCTGGAGCAGCCTTCATTAGATTTTTTGCAATTTTTGCTGTTTGCTGAAGATCATTAAATTGTTTGCTGACAAATTTCGAATGTGAACTGTCCTATTATGTGCACAGGATTCAAGTTTACTTCTGATTGAATTCTCAACAGAAGTGGTGTCTTGCTCGATGGTTGTACTAATAAAAATGTACAGAAAATGCAATTTTTATCCCTTACAATCCTGTCTCAGGTGCGCGGGTTGGGATTGGGTGCCTCTCTGCCGTTGCAGAGAGGGTTTGTTCTGTTTTGTTAGGCTCGATAGGAGTCAGGACATCCATAGCAGATGGAAATGGCTGTGACATGTGTCTGATGCGCAGTTTCACAGGTTCAGGATAGTGGGGTGATGTCGCTTGGCAAAAGCTCAGCGGAACGCCAGTCTCCATGCTCTTCAGTCGGTTTTCATTGGCAGCAACATCAAAAACTCGTCGGGTTTACACCTCAGCATCTGGCATGGCATCCCAAGCAGAAACCAGGACAGACTCGTCAAGCGAACGCGCTGAGGAACTATTGAATTGCTACAATAATATCAAACAACAAGTCGAGGAGGGTGCATCTGGTCGCGAGGTTGGTTCCTGACATGACAACTCACTGATCCATTTACATATCATGCATGGGTTTGCTGACTGGTACTACTCCGATCAAAGTATAGGTTAGATTAGTGGCCGTATCCAAGTTGAAGCCGGCTTCCGATATCCTCACCCTTCATCGGAAGACCGGACATCTTCACTTTGGCGAAAATTACGTGTCGGAGCTGCAAGAGAAAGTTAAAACAGTTGGTGACAAAATCAGAGATGATTCCAAGGACCTAATCTATTTGATACAGCCTATTGATTTTCCGTATATCCCTTCGCCTCAAGCTTCCTGTGGACATCAAATGGCATTTCATTGGGGCCTTACAGTCGAATAAATGTAAAATTCTTGGTGGTGAGTGATCAATCCTGTTTCTTTGCCTCTGTGATGGTGACTTGCCCCTCCGCGGTGGATATGAAACTTACGACTGAATTGGAATGACTTCTGAACGTATGTGTACCTGAATATCTTTTTTAGCAATCCCCAACCTATTTGCCGTTGAAACTGTTGACTCCTTGCACAAGGCAGAATTACTGGAAAAGGCGCGATCCGGTTTAGGATCCTCTACTCCAGTCAATCCTCTGGGAATTTACCTGCAAGTCAACACGTCTGAAGAGGCTACAAAGGCTGGCTTCATCATTAAAGCAAATGAACCCATTCTAAGCTCCGCCTTACATGCGACGGCCAAGCTCATCAAAGAAGATTGCCGATACTTAAAACTTGCAGGATTGATGACCATAGGATCTATAAGCCAATCACAATCCGATCAAGGGACGAACAGAGACTTTGAACGACTGGTTCAATTGAGAGACCGACTTTCCGAAAGCTTTGGCGGAATGGAACTCGGATTAAGTATGGGAATGAGTTCCGACTTTGCTCTTGCCATCAAAATGGGAAGCAACAATGTCCGGGTGGGCTCGAGCATTTTTGGGGAAAGGCCTCCATTCAAGAAGCGCGAAGGCTGATCATTTGACAAAGAAATCTAAGCGCACAATTCTTTAGAGACCTCGCGTAGTATGTAGTTGTATCACTTTTCTCTCGGGGAAATTCATCGCTTCGGATTTCCAAACTCAGGAACCGTGGTCTTGCCAGGTATCTGCTACATAACTGTATAGTTTTCAGCCCAATAGGGGGGTTCACGACATGCTTGTTGTTTTTGCTTGATTTTATGAGTTCTGCTCATGCAGGTCCTCACTTTAAAATGGGCCTTGCATGAGCAGAAAAATAAACTAGCTATCTTCTTCAGATTTACCATACATGGCAGTCAAGTTGTAAGCAGAACATAGGTTGCGGGTGGCCTTCATCCGACCAGATTGACTCGACATGATGAGAAGGTAGTCAACACTGTTATAAACACCCCTCTGCTCATTTGGGTGAGGCACATATTTAGTTAATGCGCTGCATGCTGAATTGGCGTGAATGAACCTTTCAAAATGTTAAAATGCCACTGATTCCAAAATAACAAGCATGTTGGGAACTACCCTAAAGCAATACATTGCCAATTCCTTCAAAGGAAATCTGTTGCTGTTGTGGATTTATTCCCTCATCAAATCAGGAACTCATGTTGAATAAAAAGCTTATTCATTATGAATTGATCTGACTGATACAGAAATGTTCATCACTGATAATAACAAGATGAGGGAAGATTCAAGAAAAGTAAAAGCATTTATTACTAAGTTAGATGGGATAATTAATATAAACATATGATTGTAAATATAGAATACTACAATCTAGGTTTCAAATATAAATTTACCTCAAGGTAGTGGAGATAAACTCATTTTTGACCAAAGTTAATCTGGAATGAAAGCTTTGGGAAGTTGGTGTTTGTACTGGAATTGATTTAAAAATCATTGTGCCAAGGCTATGATGATTATTGGGAATCATGCACTGAAAGCATCTTTACTGGTTCAGCAATTTAGCCCATGGCTAAATACTGGGCTACTGTGCAGCTAACTAGCTGCGTCTTTCATAATAATACCGGTTGGCTAAATCAGCCGAGCTCAAGAGGTTAGCTCAACCATCCCTCCAAGAAACACTATCTTATGAATTATTTATCTGGAACCAATACTGAAGATGAGGACAAACAAGAAACAGATTATCTCAAGGAATTGTTCAGTTTCTGTGCCCTAGCCGCAGTTCTAGCTTTGGGCTAACCTTTGCTACATGTAGCAATGGTTAGCTAAAAAATCAAGCTCCACACAAAGTTAGCCCAAGAATAGCTTGATCCGATACGGTTGAGTATTGGGGCTAAAGTCCTTAGCTTGCACGGAATTAGCCACTAATAAAGATGCTCTGATGGTTTAAATTAATTTCATTTTTATTATTAATCTTACTTTCTGATAACATAATGGTAGGGGTTTTCTGAAACGTTTAATGGTATTTATAAGGATATTACCTTTTCTGTTTCTAGATTTGAATGGACCAGATCATCAAAATGATCCTATATATTTTAAACTGCAAAAAATAATTGAAGGTTTTAAATTGGATTGGGAAATTCTTGTGTGATTTGTATGTTATCTTAATCTGATTAACTTTCAAGATCTTATTTAGAGGAAAGGTACTTTGATTTTACGTTTCACTTTTGAAAACAATAAATAAATAATGAGTAGTTTTATTATTAAATATGGCTGATTTGATGAAAAAGAAACATGGATTTTAGTACATGGGGCTTATTGTGACAAACATGTATATAGTAGTACTTCATTCTTACATGTTAGCATGTCAATGTTTGAGGGCAAGAGGAAAAAACAAATGGATAGTATTAAATGAAATTATGTTACAGAAACACCATGCTTGTAAGTGAGCCAATGGTTAAAATCAATCCAATTGGACCATGAGAGACCTGTTGTCTTTTTTTGTAAATCTTGGAGCCTCCACAAAAAAATTGTTTTGTTTATGGATTCAAAAATTGCAAAACCCAATTTTGAATATATTTTTGACACAAAAACAAAAATCTTTTTTGCACAGGGATGCAGGCACACCATCTTTTACACAGCAAGCAGGACCTGTAGCATGCATGCTGAGTATAAGACTAATTAGTCTTTGATGGAGTGTACAACGTAAGCAAGCAAGCAATAGCGGTGGCAATGGCGGACAAGATAGTTTTGAACAAACCTTGATAAACAAGAGTTTGGGTGAGTGGTTGAGAAAACAAGTTGATGAATTGAATTTCAGTAGCACACCTTTGATGGAGTGTAGGATGTAAGAGCATCTCCACCGCAGGGTGGAGATTGCGAGTGGAAAACTCGCGCGATGCATCTTAAACATTGGTTTTTAAGGTTAAACCCTTGTGGGCTGTGCACCGGTGGAGTGTAATCGGACATGGAAAAATGTGTGAAACTTGGTTGGTTAGGTGTGAGTGGTGTGGGTTTCACACATGGAGGAGCATATCACAGGATGTAGAGGGGAGCTAGATCTACACTCCCTTTGATGTTTTTTACACCCCCGATATATCTAGGTTCCCATTTCCACCCCCCCCCCCCCCCGGTGGGGTACAATTTTTCAAGTGTGGGGTGGAAAACAAGTCTCCACTTGCACTTTCCACCCTGCAGTGGAGATGCTCTAAGCAAGCAAGCAATAGCGGTGGCAAAGATGGACAAGATAGTTTTGAACAAACCTGAGCAATGAATGATACTGAATCAGAAAGAGACTTTGAGAGAATGAAGCAAAAGAGAAAAGAGAGTAGAATGAAACGGAACTTGATAAACAAGAGTTTGGGTGAGCGGTTGAGAAAACAAGTTGATGAATTAAAGAAAGACAACAGATGAGATTGAGACAACTAGGTTTAACAACTGCTGCGGACTGAAGTTTGTTTATCTACACAGTCGCCACACTTTTGGCCAAAGTGAATCATGGATCCGACCGATCCAAGAGAAACCGGTCAGATCCACAGTGCCCGATGTCTTCTCCACCATCAGGTGGAAAAGGCGGGTATTCCATGTCGGGATCTTGCATTTGGCTAAGGATTCTTTTTGTCATCATCAACTTTCAAGCTTTTGGTTAATCCTCGGGTTGCATATGACATTACCTATGCACCCTCAGCAATCTCCAGTGATCTCTCAAAGTTACTTTCTAAACCTTCAAAGATTCAATAGCACATTGCTTTCCAGTCATGCAAACAAAATCAAGACCATTAACCCTCTCACTGGTCTTCTTTTCTTTTCGGCATCACTCTTTCATGCGCTTGACTTCCTTTTCCAGATTCACACATTCCCTCTTGAAACTTTTGAACTTTGACGCACAGTCCTCAAACTTTGAACTTCACTTCACTCACTCTTGTACCCATCACACTTACCCCTGCTTGGTCCTCTAGTCATGGACTCCTCACCTTGGTGTTGCTTGACCTCAGAAGCTATGACCTTTTCATTTCTTCTGCTTTGCCCCTATGACCTCACATCTTGTTTGAACCAATGCCATACCTTTGTAGCCTTACTTGTATTTACTATATAAGCTGTCTGCTTCCATGCTTTCCATCTTTCCTCATCAAAATAAGATTATAGTTTTAGCATTATTTGATTCAGCCTTCTCATTGCGAACCCTTTCAGTGTTCTACTCTAAGTCCCTCTGAGCCTAAGTAACTCTTCTTCGAAATAAAGAAGACCTTTGAAAAGTCAGTCCTCTCTTAGAAGCTATCTCTTTCCTTTATTTTCCTTCAAATAGTGCCCACCCATCTCTTGTTCAAGAGGCCGTGTGACACATCCTCTGTGGAATCAACGGATCAGGTTGATCTGTCGTTGAAACCACCGAGGCAAGGATCCACAAGGAATCCACGGCGCCTCACAGCTCCGTGGATCCGATCGGTTCATGGCTCCGTGAAACTTGGATCCCACGCCGGCTCCACAAGATCGTGAACCGGTCGGATCTACAGAGGTATGAGCTGTGGTTTCCATGTCAAAAAATGAAAAATCACAACCAGTGTAAACTGGATGTTTTCTGCCAAAACTTGTATGTACAAAAAGAAACTCGAGAAACAAAAAACTTCAATGATTTTTATTTTATTTTTTCTCAGGGAGTGGGGATTATATTGCAGCGTATGACTCGAATATCAGAAATAGTGTAGTCAAGTTGCACAGCCCGCAAGGAGGTGACGAAATAAATATTTCGTCGAGCTGACAAAATTCAATGCGTGACTGCGCCAGTAGCCGCAGCAACTGCGGACAAAACCCGCGCATTTCGTCAGCGCGACGAAATCGAAGTTTCGTCACCTGTTTGCGGGCTGTGTTGTTTGCTTCGGCCGTTTGAGGCACGCTGCAGCCGCAGGTTCTGGGTTCGACCCTCGGTATGATTGTTTTGCTCGCTCGGGCTGGGTTTGCCACCCGAAAACCGACTTCATTTTCGTCTCACCAACGAAAATATTGACGTGGAGAGCACCGTGTGCGACGGGTTCTCCACGCCCAGCATCTTGGTGGCATCCACCGGGATGCTCTGGACCTTTCGTCATATGTCCAAGCCCCAGCCAGCCACATATGTACGTGATTTCCACCGGATACACCGGTGGATTTCCAAGTCGAACTGTAGCCGCTGTGTAATCAAGCTGTTTTGATGCTTACATGCTACAGACACCATCCATCTTCCGGAATCTGGGATATTTGACTCCACCATGGGACCATGAGTTGCTTTCATCACCAATTTTGACCCGGGCATCATCATCATCATTGCTGATCACCCGGCAACCTGTGCCAATGGGCCCCAATGCTGGAGGCTTGCCGTTCTACCCGTAGCCAAATGGATTGCACTAGTATCCACCCAGTTGGCTGAGCCTGAAAATTTGGATATCATTTTATCCAACCTCAAGCATGCACACAACACCATGAACGCTGGTGTGTCTCTTGCTATACAAGCGACACCCCAAAGTACAAAGGGGCCTTTGTACCTCAGCGTGTCGCTTGTATAGCCAGCGACACATAATTTTTCATGGTGCAACGTTGGAACAAAATGAGCGCACAACTTTGACAGATGGAAACTTGAAACTACACAGCCTTTATGGGATCCTAAACCAACAACCAACATACCACACCATAGTTTATATCCTTTGTATTTATTCAAAAAAAAAAAAAAGGCAAACGATGGCCATCAAAAAAAGACTGTAATTACAAAATGCCCGGTGTTTCTTTGGCTTCATGGAGATTAGACTGACAGGTAGAATGAAGACGGAGGGAGAGAAGACAAATGAATATTAAAGATCAAGCTTTCCAACGTCGTCTCTTACGTCTTTGGATAACTTAGCAGTACATCAACTGCCCTCATACTCTAAGTAGATGGTAAAAACATGGCTCCCTCCGAACCGATTCGCAAGGGGGGAGACCACGGACCGGGTCGGCTGTCAGATGAGATGCCCCTTATGATGACCCAAAACATGGAAGACTTTAGACAACTTAAAATGCTACCGAAATTGTACTTGAGTTGACCCGCCTTGAAGTTATCGGTAATCCCGTGTTGGACAAACTTAACACCTTGGCCATAGCCGGTCACCTCGAGCTCGTAGGTCTTTGCCCACGCGGCTCCTTGCCAGGAGAAGCTGTGACCATCCGGGCAAAGGAACAGGTTGGGGGCATGTTGGACTTGGGCGGGCTGGTGCGTTTCGTCGTTCACCTCGAACGAAAACCTGTGGATGGCATCCATGACGTCGGGCTCCATGCTGTCCCACTCTGGGTTGCCGCCGCCCGGCAGAGTGGCCGGCTCCCAGCCGGGAGCGTGGTACGAATAGAAACCATATTCCTCGCCGTGGGTTTGGAAGCCGCCTTTGACTGAGTGGGGGCGCAGAGACCAGGCCAAGGTTCCGGACGCTCCATGGGATTTGCATGCTTGCATAAGATTTGTGAACTGCTGGGGCTCCTGAAAGAAGCCATATTCGCCGCAGATAAATGCCTTCTTGTGATTGCGTGCGACCTGGACGTCGTGCGCAACCCGTTTTATCTCCCCATTGCCGTAGTAGTGCCAACTGATGATATCTATCAGATCACTTTCAAGAGCTTTTTTCTCGTGACGGTGCTGAATCTCGGGGGTACGTGCAAAGGATCCGTCCATGACCAATGTCTTCGGGGCCAAACGCTTGATTTCAGCGGCGATGGCGAGGGTCCATTCTCCTGGGGCAGGCCTCATGCCTCCGAAATTCATCTCGTTACCGGTCTCGAAGGCGAGGATGGTCGGGTCATCTCCGATCCTCACTCCGGTGACGGTGTTGACTCGGTTGAGCAAGAATCTCACGATCTTTTTCATCGAGTCCAAACACTCGGGATCTGTCCACCAGTTCACGCCATCACTGTCGGTCCGATCGCCTCGTCGAATACGAATCAGGTCTTTGAAGTTTCCGACCCAGTTCGTCTTTTCTGAGCCGTAGTCTTGGTTGATAATCGGGATGATCAGTCGGACGTTGTACTTTCTTGCCATCGCAATGGTATAGTCGATCGATTCGAACATGTCTTTGTCGTACTCGAAATTATTATTTTCGGAATCCCACCCGTTAATGTGCCCTTTCCCGATCCGGGTAGATTTGACTTTGAGGGTATACGTTCGAGTCACTGGCCATTTCCCAAACTTGGAAATCGTCCGCATGGTGTCTTCCTTTTCGAAGCCTTCGTTATCGAACAGATCGGGCGCACAGAGACTTGCAAACCGCACCACCTCACCCGTACCCTCGACCTCAAGCTCACCGGTTTCTCGGTTCCTGATTATAAATCGGTCCCGATTGTTCGCCGCTCCTTCAGAGCTACTGCCCACGCTGAGTGAGAGCGTCTGCTGATCATCGACCGGATTCTTTAACAAATGCATGCTTTACCCGAAGAAAGCGAGGAATAATGAGGGGAAAGGAATCCCTGAACGTATGTAATTCGGAAAAACCTTCTTGAGACGGGCACCGAGCAGGCTCTGAGCTGTTGTGAGCCACCTCTTTTAAATGTCTTTCTCGTCAAAGTACACGAAGCAAATTCGGGCCTTTCCCAAAACTGACAAAAACGATCCTTGGCATGTGAGCTTGAAGAGTAACACGGAGGTTCGTAGAGGGGTGGATACTCACGTGATAGCCCCTGAAGTAGCTCTTCAGTTCCTGAGCCTCGAGGATAATCGATGATCAGGCAAAGAACAGCCAAGGGTAACTCGGCTCGTCACAGGTGCGATTCTGGGTCGTTTGCGTAACAGATAAAAACAGGCTACAAGGCGTAGGACCCTAGGAACGATGGACAGCCCAAGTCATGGCTTTATGTTGCAATTAAGGAATGTATGTACTGCAGGGTCGCGACTCGTAACAGGGAGAGACAGGCTGGGTATGATCCTGCGGAATAACTACGACATGTCCCGGCTTGTGTCAGACAAGATTGGGCAGTTTTTATACAGAAACCCTGAGTCAAACACTTCCAGTTCTTCTGCTCCTCAACATGCGAGCCCAACAAAAACCTCTCTGCCCTCCCTGGCGGTCGGGCGAGCCCGCAGCTTGCTGCGCTCGCTGCGTGCTCACCGCCAGGCGAGGGACCATAATGGCTTAGAGCATCCGCATTGGATGGTTAAATCGCGCGGGTTAGAGAGCTTTAACCCGGGGTGGCATCCGCATTGGAGCGGGTCAACCTCAGGTTTCGTAACCTGAGGTCGGATTTCAGGTTAAGTGTCTACCGATCTGTAGACACTTAACCTGCGGGTTAGGGAGTATTGCATATGCAATACAAACGGCTGCCGCGGGGTTGTGAGGTTTGCACTGAACTAACCTATTTTCACCTCAAACCAATGCGGTTGGAGGCCTCGGGTTAGCTAAATCCCCCTGAACCCGGGGTCAATTTAACCTCAATTTTTAACGAGCCATTGTGGATGCTTTAGGACTCCTGACTTCTCCTTTTGGAGCACGAAGCAACCCAAACTTAACAAAGTCCATACCCTGTGCCTCGCCTGAGGGGCCTGCCGACCGCAGGGAGGGACATACAGGCAAGGGGTGTTTTCATACACAGCCAGACGAAAGTGCAACTGGAAATTGTGCCCCTCTGATGGTTCAGCCCCCTGGATGCCGCACAACGCTCCAGAGGCGGCAAGGGGGCAGCAGTCCCAACAGTGTTGAACTTACCATTGCCATGACTGATTATGATGGGGTAAAGAACTGCTCTGGTGACAGTGTGATCCCAATGAGCCCTGGTGACTGTACATAATGCATCACCAGAGCAGCACACTATGAATATCATGATTTCTATGTACAACTTGTTAGATTGTGACAATTGATTTTTCAGTACTTAATGATGATGATGATAGGTTCTCTACTAAGTACAATGGTGGGCAGATATGTTATGTTGCATTACAGCAGGGTAATTGGATAACGTAACTTGTTTAAAGTTATCCAATTTTTGTGTTTCTGTAATGTAACTAAAAAAAAGCTGTATTTTCAAATAACGTATCTTGAAAAAAAATTGGGTAACATAACTTTTTTAGGATGATGGTCTGCTCAGAAAAAAAAAAATGAATTCCATATTGAATATAGCTTAATGGTTAATGCATCCTTCCTGGAGGGTACAAAAGTCAAGGTTGGGGGTTCAATCCTCACACTGAACAACTTTTGACCTCTCCTGCTGTGGAGAGGACACTTAAAATTTGATCGTTTCAAATTGAGCAAAACATACCTCACTCATATTTAACTCAACAATTCAAAATTTAACACCTCTCTCAGAAAGTTATCCAAATTTGGAAAAAATGTAACATAACCCTGGTTTTGCTGAAATAAGCTGGGAATGTAACTAGTTAAAATTAGGGGCTTTTTGCACAGCAGATATTGTAACTGAATTATAGATATCCATAATGGGCAGATAACGTAACTGTAAAGGTTAAGTTACAGTCAGAGCTCTCCATTTGGAGAATGTATCTGCCCACCATTGCTAAGTATTTGCATCTAATTAAAATCTTACAGCAGTTTCAGAAAAAGATGGTGCACCATCCAGAATCCTCAGCTTGCTTCACCACTACAAACTTGATGTGCAATATGCATAAAGTTTGTCATTTCATTACAGGTCAGTTGGCACTTTCTCACAATCAAGCCAACCTTTTATCTCACTCTCAAGAAAGCATCATAAGTCCGTGATCATATTCAGAAGGAAAAGAGCCGGTGTCTGTAGTGTGTTGCTGCGGTAAGCATGCTAGTGAATCTGAATGGGGATGAGGGGAGGGAAGGGGGAGATGGCAGAACTGTTTTCCATTAAGCCTTGGGGAGAGTCTAGAGAGGAAAGGTTGGACAAGCATGGACTGTGAGAAAGTCTCCAACAGGTCTGTATTGAGATGACAAACTTTATGCAAATTGCACATAAAGTTTATCATGGTGAAGCAAACTGAGGAGGCTGAAGTTTCTGGATGGTGTGCCATCCTTTCCTGAAACTGTTGTATATGATCTACTTTTTGGTGATAGCAGGGGGTGGAGGGACTAATGTTCAACCCTTTTTGCAGGTTGATTAAATTAGGTGACAGGTATTGAAATTTGAAATGGAAGATGGGTTAAAGTAGACAACTAATAAAGGTTTTAGAATTGAAGATGGGTGGTGTATGTATGTAAACCACGAGTGCAAGACCAACTTTGGTTGACTGCGCTGTGCGTCAAATTTCTGTCAACCTGCCCTGAAATGATGGTAGGTAGGATAAATGGTCACCTTGACTGCTCCCACCTGGTTAACCTGCCCATTAGTCACCCTGATATGATAGGCTGGGCAACCTGCCTTACATTTATAGGTGGTATGGTTGGCTTGTCTGGCAGCTCAGCCAGCGAGCAACCCACCTGAGAAGGCAAGCTGACCTCTTGGACAATTTGGTCTCTACACTCGTTGATGTCAACTATAATCTTTCTTTTAGTTTTGTCTTAGGTAGCAATTATAAACGAGTATTCCAAAAATTTTTAGAATGTAATTAGAAACTATTTGGATTGGCCGCCCCATTCAACTTGAAAGCAATAATAATTCAAATATTTTTCAAAATTGTTTCAGGTGTGGTCCAATTATAAACCCGCCAGCCAAAATTGTGTGTATTGATGAAAACTAGAGTTCAAGGCAGCTACGCCGCCCCCTTGTCAACCTGTTTGAATTCAATCTTTAATACTGATTCAAATTTGAACAAGTTTAAACCTGAAGTTTGTTACTGAAATCAGAACTTAACATAATGAAACTACCCTTGCCTTATCCATCAATCAATTAATCAGGCCTTCAAGGAAGACTAAATGCTTAGAGTAGGAAACCCCGAGTTGGCTGTATCTTTTGATTGAGTTGGAAATACAACACCAAATTTTCAGGGCAAGAAGAACAACAGTGGTTCGCTATGCTACCCCTAGCAGGTAGCTTATCACAGCGCAGAAATAATTGCTAACAGCTAACAGCTTTTGCTGTAGCTGTTAGCAGTTCAAGCGCTATTGCTACGCGCTGGCGCCCTTAAAAGGGCTTCGCTATGCTGCGCTACAGCCCTTTTTAGCGGTAAAAACCCGCTAAAAAGGGCTGTAGCGCAGTGTAGCGGCCCCTAGGACCGCTAACGCTACAGCGCTGGTGGCGAAAAAAAAGTTGCTACACTACACTACACTATTTTTGGCAAATAGTGTAGCGTGGTGTAGCAACCCAGCGCTGAGAAGATGAAAGCATTTTGGAAATGGGATTAGTTTTTGAAGTGTGTGGTGTACATACATAGTACAAAAGTTGTTAAGGTGTTGGGATTTGGACCCAAATGCTAAGAGTAGGAAACCCCAAGGTGGCTGTAACTTTTGATTGAGTTGGAGATACAAGACCAAATTGTCAGGGCAAGAAGATCATTTTATTTCAAAAAAGGGAGTAATTTTTGGAGTGTGTGGTGTACATAGTACCAAATTTATTGAGTTGTTGAGATTTGGGCCCAAATGCTTAGAGTAGGAAACCCCAAGTTGGCTGTAAATTTTGATTGAGTTGGAGATAATCATACAAGACCAAATTTTCAGGGCAAGAAGATCAATGTATTTTAGAACAGGGATTAATTTTTGAAGTGTGTGGTGTACACGGTGGGGCGAGTTTTGAATTTTGGTGGCCGCCCCCTGGACGGTTTGGTCCTAGCTGTGGGCCCCCAACCAAGAACACCGCTCCCAGCACAAATCAAGTCGGAATCGTCAATGGCTTGGTGCCCATGTCGTCCCAGATTCTGTGCCACACACTGACACCGCGGTGCAATGGTCCCCGCGTCGTGTTGAAAAAAAAAATGACAACAAGTGTAAACTGGTTGTTTTCCGCCAAAAACGATGGCAGAAATGGAAAAATGGAGACATCAAAATCTTTGATGTTTTTTTCTAACTTAAACATTTTTTTTTGTTTTTTTCTCTCAAGAAGTGTGAATATGATGTTGATTGAACCATTTAATGAGAAGAACTCGTTAGTCGAGTGGTTTGAAGCCCTGCATTCCTGAAGACCCACACACCATGTTGGCTTGATGTGGGTTCAATCCCCATTGGGATCATTTTTGTGGTTCAGGCTGGAGGACCCAATGACGGCATCATAGGGGCTGGCCTGGCCGACACCACAGTAGCGTCCCCATGCACCTGCTGACAACGGGAGGTTGCGGTGTCAATGACGGCTCTGGTCACCCTCCCCGGGGTGTCAAAACAACCTGACGCAAAGGTGACGGTCACTGGTTAGCCAGTCACCATTGCGAACCCGGAGGCGTCACGAGTGGTCATGGGGACGGTTGAATTACCCTGCCATGTACCCAGTGCCAAAGTTATTAACGTGTTGAGATTTAGGCCCAAATGCTTAGAGTAGGAAACCCCAAGTTGGCTGTATCTTTTGATGTAGTGGGATGGACAGGACCAACTTTTCAGGGCAGGAGGTTCAAAGGTATTTTGGTTTATTCTGAAATAATGAGTTGGATGGGTCATATAATCATGAAGATATTGTGTCATTTGCTTACTTGGTGGAGAATCTTCCAACTCACTAACAGAGAGAACATTCCAACACTTGAAACCTTCTCATTTGGTCCAGTATGTCCTGAGTTGTGTTAGTGTGCACCTTCCAGCAAACACTGAAAATACATGCACACTAACACAACTCAGGACATACTGGACCAAATTACAAGGTTTCAAGGGTTGTAACAACGGTGAAAGGCTTTTGCTACAAGAAGTGCAGCGCTGCACTATCTTGTAGCTTTTTGGGGCTACAGCTTGAGCTTTTTGGCCTGAGCCTGTAGTTTTTGTTTTTTGTAGCCATAAAATAGTGCAGAACCGCTACGCTACCACTATAAAAAGCGCTGTTACACTATTTTATAGTGCTTTTGTAGCGCTATAAGGTTGGCTTATTTGAGGGGGGGGGGGGTTAATTTTTTTTAATAAAAAGTGCCGCTATGCTATTTTATAGCGCTATCAGGTTGGCTTATTTGAGGGGGGGGCAGTTTTAATTTTTTAATCAATATAGGCGGGCACAAAACCCGCTTTCTGGTAGTAGTGAAGCTGGCGCGCCACAGTCTCATGTTGGATTGCGTGCAATCTGACAGGGGACTGCGGCACACCAACCAACCGGTCAGACAGGACGTTTGGCCTGTTTGACTGGTCAGACAGGACATTTGGCCTGTTTGACCAGCCAGACAGGACATTCGGCCTGTTTGACCAGCCAGACAGGACATTTGGCCTGTTTGACTGGTCATACAGGCCATTCAACCTGTTTGACCAGTCAGACAGGCGGTTCAGCCTGTTTGACCAGTCGGACAGGTTGAATGATGCCTGTCTGACCAGTCAAACAGGCTGAACTGCCTGTCTGACTGGCCAAACAGGCGGTTCAGCCTGTCTGACTGGTCGAACAGACTGAACGTCCTGTCTGACTTCACTAGCCAAACAGGCTGTTTGGCCTGTCTGACCGGTTAACCAAGCCATTCTCTCTCTGGCTGGTCAGTCAGGCCGGCCAGCTTGAATGTAGGAGATGAACATTCTGAGCTTCCAAGTTTTTGGGAGGCTTCTGCGCAAAAAGTGCTACAAGATCAAAAAAAGCGAATGCTGCTGCGCTTTTTTGCTTTTGTAGCCGGCGGAAAAGCACATGTAGCGCGCTGATAGCGGCCAATAAGTGTATTTGGGCTACACTGCGCTTTTTTGTAGCAAAAGCGCGGCTTTTTGTGCTGCGCTTGCGCTTTCTCCCCTGTGAAAAAAGGGCTTGGGGGCTACGTGTAGCTGTAGCGTAGCAGGTAAGTGCTACGCTACAGCTTTTTGGGCAGGGCATGTAGCTGGTACCCACTACGCTGCGCTAAAACAGGTGCTTTTTTTAGCGCAGCATAGCCTTTCAGCGTTGGTTGTAATCTTCCAATTCAGTATAGGAAAGAAAATTCCAACCCTTGAAACCTTCTTATTTGGTCCAGTATGTCCTGAGTTGTGTTAGTTTGCATATATTTTCAGTGTCTGCTGGAATGTTCACACTATCACAACGCAGGACATACTGGACCAAATTACAAGGTTTCAAATGTTGGAATCTTCCAATTCACTATAGGAAAGAACATTCCAAAACTTGAAACCTTTTCACTTGGTCCAGTATGTCCTTGAGTTGTGCACCTGTCCGACCCCTCCTAACACACGCAGAGAAGTGCCGCACGAGTGCACAGGAAGGGCTTTGCAATGTTATTTTGGGAGTTTTTTTTTTGCTGAATTCGCCAATTTGGAGCCCAAATTCCCGCTTGCCTCCCCCCAAGTTCGCCTGACTCCAACTCCCATCTCAACCCTCCACTCGCCTCATCCACACAGCCGATACTAAAAAATCAAGCAAGCCGTTCGTTCCCCTTGACAAACCGTAGGAATCAATTTTTTCAACACCCCATCTCCATTACTTGTCTGCTAATAATCCATCTTCATCCGTCCTATATGTGTCATAAGGAAAATTTATTTATGCATTGATTATTCTGCATTTTAGATCGTTAAGGGTCTTTATAAAAACCTCTTTTTCATTGGACATTTTGTACTCGATTCATTAATCGATTTGAAGCAATCCAACACATTTATCTGAGGAAAAAACTAAGCTATCGGTTCCACCGATAGCTCAGAGCACTGTACAGTTCAAAGACCATCTGAATCGACCAAAAACGACAGAAACAAAACAAAGATATATAAAAAATGCAATACATCGATGAGAGATTGAAGAAACGATATAAAAAATTTAACAGAGGGATCGGAGAGAGAAGCAACTAGATTTGGGGATTCACACAATGAGATGATATGCCTAGTCTAAGTCGAGCAGTTCTAACACGTCTACAGCATCAATTTCTTCTCCTACACGATCAAGATCGGGGTCTTCTTCCAAATCCACACCTTGTTGCGCGTCTTGATCCAGATGGTCGCCGTCGATGTTCACGTTGCCTGCTCGCCAAGTCAGATTTTTATTGGCAATCGAATCCAGAACATCGAACCAAGGATGTTGTCGATTATCATCACCCTGATGCAAAGAATCCCACAACTCGACCACATCAAGTGCCCAGTCGAACATCAGGGATTCATGACCCAACAGGTCATCTTTCAACGCTTCCCCAACCAACTCCATCTTAACTTTGTCATTGATTTCCCCAAGGCTTACAGTTGTTACCAAACGTTGATCGTCTCCCACAGTAATGTTTTCTTCTTGAAGTCTCTGTTCTAAAGCAATTGTTTCTTCATTAATGAGATGTTTGGATGAAGGAGAGAGGAATCACACTCACCGATATCAGAAATCTTGCTGCTAAGTTTTTGATGATAGTGCACAGCCCACGATATCGCATTTGATAGTTCATGTTTTATGAATATCAATTCTTCGCGGGTTCTTTCCAAAGTCAAGACCGCTTGGATTCCTTTGCGTACATCTGCACAGAGAGCCCAAGGGGCTCGCGAATGGTATAGATAAATGTTTTGCCAGAAGGCATGATCGAGAGAGAAGTTGGAAAAACTTCGATAGGTCAACGGTTGATTTTCTGGAAGCGTGAGTTGGTCCGGTGCAAAGCGAGAGAAGTAATCGGTTCGATATTTGTTGAACTTATTCAGCGCTGTCTGAATTGGCTTCTTCCTGCGTTCCAGGGCCGCTAAGATCCTTGTGGTAAGTGTTGTGCCAATCGGTGTGCCACGAGTTAATGGTTGACGCTCGGCATGAGCATATAGCTTGGACTTCGAATGCCACATCAACAGACGCATATTCCGTTCCTCAACTAGCCACTTCGGCAAAGTCAGTCAGTAGAATGAAAAAAGTAACAAATATGCCTTAAACATTTACTGACCATTTGGTCCTGTTAAGTGCGCTGGGATGCCACCGAGATTTCTTGCGATTGATCTTTTCTCCTCCTCAGTCGAAGTCCATTCCTGAAGTATCTCTAATATGCGATTGTAAGATTCAGGGTTAAAGACATTGACCATTCCATTCAGTTCCGATCTGTTTGGGAAAAAAACCGTAAGTACATTTTTCAAATGGATTCAAATAGGTCAACACACTCCTGAAATCACATACCTCAAACGAGACAGAGTCGCCTCCTGATCCAAAAAAGCCGCCAAACGTTCATTTTCCTCGGTTTCAGCATCATTGTGGTCTTGCTGAAAGTTCACCTGATTCCTCCATTGCGCTTTGAAGAACTCAAATGTGTATCTGAGACCGTTTGGATCAAAAGGGTTGGGGAGAACAGTCAAAGAGTGGAGTGATCTTTCGGCTTCGAGCTGCTTTGATATGGCCATGTGATGCTTGTGGCGAATCCATTGTGCTGAGTATCTATCTATTAGTGCCAGGTTTATGACCGGGGAGACCATAGTATTAACGCACTTACCTAGATGACAAATTCCTCGTTTGTTGTGGAAGGCAATCTTGTGTGCCAATGCGGTCAGTCGATGATCACGGGTTGAATAGCGCAGCGAGATGATTAGAGGACTCAAGAACGACCATAATCGCTCCAAACCCTCACCATCTGATAGTCCCCAGCCCTCATTGAAACGAGGGCTAAACTCGATTTGGCACTTCCAGTTGTGAACGTACGAGTGGAATACCGATGTGCCGAAAGTGAGCCGATGCCTGTCCCTAGAAAAGATATCCCTCTAGATTTCAACCCAATCCATCAGCTCAAGTCAAAAAAAGGGGAAGATACAATCCATGATTGTCGCCCCCACTTACAAGATCGATAAACTTCTTGAGAGTACAACCAATGTCATAGAGCACACCTACTTTTCGCCTCGGTTCCACCTCTGACAGCAGGCGGTTGATGATTGCTAGGGGGTACTTCCTTTTCTCTCCCCCACCGGTGATGTTTGCCAGGCAAATCGCGCCATCGTGCCTACAGCAACAGCCCATCAACCCGGTGTCATCGCAGGCCTTCCAGGTTAGCTTATTCCGCTTGTCATTGGCTGCTGTGTGAGCATCGGCACATTTATCGGACTAGCATACCCAGAAATCAAGCAAGAAATGAGAAATTAGATAGTAGTGAGATTGAAATGACAATGTGATACTATTTGGAACGTACCGTTTGCTGCACTCTGTTCAGTCGTTCTTGTCTGCAAATCACCTCGTCCATGCAGGTGATGGAGTCTGGGTGAACAAAGTTGTGTGGAGTCATTAAGGGGTCGTAGTTCTTGATGGCAGCGGCATGATGTCGATGCTGAAAATTGCCATCGAGAGAGATTATTAAGGGATTTGAGTGGAGGTGATCCTCCTGTTCCGACTGGACAGATTTGCCAAAGCACGCCGGACACGTTTCTCTTGCTAATCGTTCTTCGTCAGTGAGTTGGAAAGCGATACTGGCAAGAGAGCGTGATCGGTTGAGGATTTCCCGATAAATGTCGACAGTGGCTGAAAAGTTGGTGCGAAAATCACGTCTCTGGGGCAAGCAAAATGTCAGAGAGAAGCAAAAAGAATAATGCAAAGAGATTGTGACCAACCTTTGCGGAGGCAGTCAGCAGGGGATCGGACCGCTCCTCTAACCATGACTGCATCGCTTGCATGAATGGCATGTATGAAACTGAACACCAGTTCCACAAGTGGTGATGAAAGCCGAGGAGATTGATTGAGAATCCGGTTGTGGGATTTGATGGTGAACTTCCCAGATAGCCTTGTGCGAGCATGTGAAGTAAATCCGGTGTGCAATTGCAAAAACGAATTCACTTTCGTTGCTGACCTGCCAGAATTAACATTGGAATTAGCCCAGGGCAATACAAAATGCCGGTGGTGATGAGGACACAAGATGTACATACAATTTAAGTCGATCAAATCAACTCGGCGATACCGAGAGGTTCCACAGTCGCAAAACAATCCTGTGTTGAGGAGAGTCCAGTTCTTCGTATGTGCCTTGAGCAGGAGGTAAGCACCGTGAAGAGTAGGGATAACTTCTTCCCACTTGCTTCTTATTCGCTTGGTTTGGTTTGCTTCGGTGCGAAAGGCACGCACTTGATCGATGAGGATTTTGTGGTTGGTATCACTTTCGTCAAAGACCCTGGTATGTTGATCGTTGTACTCTTCATCTTGGAGTGATTGGGATGGATCATTTTTTTCAGGCTGAACATCGCTTTGTAATCGTCCAGCAGCAGCGGTGGCAATGGTTGGTCCTATCAGCATCCGAGGATCCATCCCTTGGGCCAACCGTTGGAGTTGCTCCAGCTCAATCCTTCGGTCCTCGATTGACCGATCATTTGTGGTAGGAGTTCGTCTTCGTCGGCTAAAAATATCTGGCATGTTAGATAGAATGAAAGAAATAAAAAGATGAGTGAGAGTTACTTGTAAGTTCAAGAGAGACTGACACGTGAGTGAGACTCTTACATATAAAATATATTTGGTGGTATTAACATGGATATACCACGGATAGACTCAAAACCCTTACATAACATAATACCCTTATAAAACCAAGCACACCACAAACAGCACTGTGCACTACAGCTGGCCAGCAACACAACACGGGCGGGCTCAAACCAAACATACCATACAATGCAATGCAATGCAAACCTGTGCTTTCAACTGTCATAAGGAAATTTTGCGGATATGTGTGGTTCTGTATGGTTTTTTCAGGGGGTGGTGGTGCTGAAAAATGTCATAGTAAGCTTTTCAGGCACAATTTGGACAATATTACACATGATCTTTTCAGGCATATTGAGTTTCATCACTACAACCGGGATACGTCACATGCCTCCACATGCCCAAATCATTATCCATTATAGGGCCCTCTGTTAGACTTCTAAATAATGGTGCCAAAGGTTCAATGAATGGTTTTGAGTTGAAGCAAATGATTGAACAACCATTTCTCAAGTTAAACATGCACACAACTGCAACTCAGTACTCATTATGCCTGTTGACATGAATGGAAAGCATGTTTAAAATGATGATAAAGATGATCCCAACACTGGAATGATGTCAATAGGTATAGT
The DNA here is from genome assembly GCA_001624995.1 of Puccinia horiana. NCBI lineage: Eukaryota > Fungi > Basidiomycota > Pucciniomycetes > Pucciniales > Pucciniaceae > Puccinia > Puccinia horiana. The sequence continues at coordinate 1,374,072 of LWDY01000014.1, forward strand.
GATTCCTGAGTTGCAGTGGTGTACATGTTTTACCTGAAATGGTATTTATGTGCAGACAACTGCAACTCAGGACTCACTATAGCTATTGACATGATTCCAGCAGTTGGAAAGATTTTTTTATCATTGGAAAGATGTTTCCAACTGCTGGAATCATGTCAATAGCTATAGTGAGTCCTGAGTTGCAGTTGTCTGCACATAAATACCATTTCAGGTAAAACATGGACACCACTGCAACTAAGGACTCACTATACCTATTGACATGATTCCAGATGTTGTAAACATATCTCCAATGATAAAAAAGATGTTTCCAACAGCTGGAATCATGTCAATAGGTATAGTGAGTGTTGAGTTGCAGTTGTGTCTGCACATAAATACCATTTCAGGTAAAACATGTACACCACTGCAACTCAGGAATCACTATACCTATTGACATCATTCCAGTGTTGGGATCATCTTTATCATCATTTTAAACATGCTTTCCATTCATGTCAACAGGCATAATGAGTACTGAGTTGCAGTTGTGTGCATGTTTAACTTGAGAAATGGTTGTTCAATCATTTGCTTCAACTCAAAACCATTCATTGAACCTTTGGCACCATTATTTAGAAGTCTAACAGAGGGCCCTATAATGGATAATGATTTGGGCATGTGGAGGCATGTGACGTATCCCGGTTGTAGTGATGAAACTCAATATGCCTGAAAAGATCATGTGTAATATTGTCCAAATTGTGCCTGAAAAGCTTACTATGACATTTTTCAGCACCACCACCCCCTGAAAAAACCATACAGAACCACACATATCCGCAAAATTTCCTTATGACAGTTGAAAGCACAGGTTTGCATTGCATTGCATTGTATGGTATGTTTGGTTTGAGCCCGCCCGTGTTGTGTTGCTGGCCAGCTGTAGTGCACAGTGCTGTTTGTGGTGTGCTTGGTTTTATAAGGGTATTATGTTATGTAAGGGTTTTGAGTCTATCCGTGGTATATCCATGTTAATACCACCAAATATATTTTATATGTAAGAGTCTCACTCACGTGTCAGTCTCTCTTGAACTTACAAGTAACTCTCACTCATCTTTTTATTTCTTTCATTCTATCTAACATGCCAGATATTTTTAGCCGACGAAGACGAACTCCTACCACAAATGATCGGTCAATCGAGGACCGAAGGATTGAGCTGGAGCAACTCCAACGGTTGGCCCAAGGGATGGATCCTCGGATGCTGATAGGACCAACCATTGCCACCGCTGCTGCTGGACGATTACAAAGCGATGTTCAGCCTGAAAAAAATGATCCATCCCAATCACTCCAAGATGAAGAGTACAACGATCAACATACCAGGGTCTTTGACGAAAGTGATACCAACCACAAAATCCTCATCGATCAAGTGCGTGCCTTTCGCACCGAAGCAAACCAAACCAAGCGAATAAGAAGCAAGTGGGAAGAAGTTATCCCTACTCTTCACGGTGCTTACCTCCTGCTCAAGGCACATACGAAGAACTGGACTCTCCTCAACACAGGATTGTTTTGCGACTGTGGAACCTCTCGGTATCGCCGAGTTGATTTGATCGACTTAAATTGTATGTACATCTTGTGTCCTCATCACCACCGGCATTTTGTATTGCCCTGGGCTAATTCCAATGTTAATTCTGGCAGGTCAGCAACGAAAGTGAATTCGTTTTTGCAATTGCACACCGGATTTACTTCACATGCTCGCACAAGGCTATCTGGGAAGTTCACCATCAAATCCCACAACCGGATTCTCAATCAATCTCCTCGGCTTTCATCACCACTTGTGGAACTGGTGTTCAGTTTCATACATGCCATTCATGCAAGCGATGCAGTCATGGTTAGAGGAGCGGTCCGATCCCCTGCTGACTGCCTCCGCAAAGGTTGGTCACAATCTCTTTGCATTATTCTTTTTGCTTCTCTCTGACATTTTGCTTGCCCCAGAGACGTGATTTTCGCACCAACTTTTCAGCCACTGTCGACATTTATCGGGAAATCCTCAACCGATCACGCTCTCTTGCCAGTATCGCTTTCCAACTCACTGACGAAGAACGATTAGCAAGAGAAACGTGTCCGGCGTGCTTTGGCAAATCTGTCCAGTCGGAACAGGAGGATCACCTCCACTCAAATCCCTTAATAATCTCTCTCGATGGCAATTTTCAGCATCGACATCATGCCGCTGCCATCAAGAACTACGACCCCTTAATGACTCCACACAACTTTGTTCACCCAGACTCCATCACCTGCATGGACGAGGTGATTTGCAGACAAGAACGACTGAACAGAGTGCAGCAAACGGTACGTTCCAAATAGTATCACATTGTCATTTCAATCTCACTACTATCTAATTTCTCATTTCTTGCTTGATTTCTGGGTATGCTAGTCCGATAAATGTGCCGATGCTCACACAGCAGCCAATGACAAGCGGAATAAGCTAACCTGGAAGGCCTGCGATGACACCGGGTTGATGGGCTGTTGCTGTAGGCACGATGGCGCGATTTGCCTGGCAAACATCACCGGTGGGGGAGAGAAAAGGAAGTACCCCCTAGCAATCATCAACCGCCTGCTGTCAGAGGTGGAACCGAGGCGAAAAGTAGGTGTGCTCTATGACATTGGTTGTACTCTCAAGAAGTTTATCGATCTTGTAAGTGGGGGCGACAATCATGGATTGTATCTTCCCCTTTTTTTGACTTGAGCTGATGGATTGGGTTGAAATCTAGAGGGATATCTTTTCTAGGGACAGGCATCGGCTCACTTTCGGCACATCGGTATTCCACTCGTACGTTCACAACTGGAAGTGCCAAATCGAGTTTAGCCCTCGTTTCAATGAGGGCTGGGGACTATCAGATGGTGAGGGTTTGGAGCGATTATGGTCGTTCTTGAGTCCTCTAATCATCTCGCTGCGCTATTCAACCCGTGATCATCGACTGACCGCATTGGCACACAAGATTGCCTTCCACAACAAACGAGGAATTTGTCATCTAGGTAAGTGCGTTAATACTATGGTCTCCCCGGTCATAAACCTGGCACTAATAGATAGATACTCAGCACAATGGATTCGCCACAAGCATCACATGGCCATATCAAAGCAGCTCGAAGCCGAAAGATCACTCCACTCTTTGACTGTTCTCCCCAACCCTTTTGATCCAAACGGTCTCAGATACACATTTGAGTTCTTCAAAGCGCAATGGAGGAATCAGGTGAACTTTCAGCAAGACCACAATGATGCTGAAACCGAGGAAAATGAACGTTTGGCGGCTTTTTTGGATCAGGAGGCGACTCTGTCTCGTTTGAGGTATGTGATTTCAGGAGTGTGTTGACCTATTTGAATCCATTTGAAAAATGTACTTACGGTTTTTTTCCCAAACAGATCGGAACTGAATGGAATGGTCAATGTCTTTAACCCTGAATCTTACAATCGCATATTAGAGATACTTCAGGAATGGACTTCGACTGAGGAGGAGAAAAGATCAATCGCAAGAAATCTCGGTGGCATCCCAGCGCACTTAACAGGACCAAATGGTCAGTAAATGTTTAAGGCATATTTGTTACTTTTTTCATTCTACTGACTGACTTTGCCGAAGTGGCTAGTTGAGGAACGGAATATGCGTCTGTTGATGTGGCATTCGAAGTCCAAGCTATATGCTCATGCCGAGCGTCAACCATTAACTCGTGGCACACCGATTGGCACAACACTTACCACAAGGATCTTAGCGGCCCTGGAACGCAGGAAGAAGCCAATTCAGACAGCGCTGAATAAGTTCAACAAATATCGAACCGATTACTTCTCTCGCTTTGCACCGGACCAACTCACGCTTCCAGAAAATCAACCGTTGACCTATCGAAGTTTTTCCAACTTCTCTCTCGATCATGCCTTCTGGCAAAACATTTATCTATACCATTCGCGAGCCCCTTGGGCTCTCTGTGCAGATGTACGCAAAGGAATCCAAGCGGTCTTGACTTTGGAAAGAACCCGCGAAGAATTGATATTCATAAAACATGAACTATCAAATGCGATATCGTGGGCTGTGCACTATCATCAAAAACTTAGCAGCAAGATTTCTGATATCGGTGAGTGTGATTCCTCTCTCCTTCATCCAAACATCTCATTAATGAAGAAACAATTGCTTTAGAACAGAGACTTCAAGAAGAAAACATTACTGTGGGAGACGATCAACGTTTGGTAACAACTGTAAGCCTTGGGGAAATCAATGACAAAGTTAAGATGGAGTTGGTTGGGGAAGCGTTGAAAGATGACCTGTTGGGTCATGAATCCCTGATGTTCGACTGGGCACTTGATGTGGTCGAGTTGTGGGATTCTTTGCATCAGGGTGATGATAATCGACAACATCCTTGGTTCGATGTTCTGGATTCGATTGCCAATAAAAATCTGACTTGGCGAGCAGGCAACGTGAACATCGACGGCGACCATCTGGATCAAGACGCGCAACAAGGTGTGGATTTGGAAGAAGACCCCGATCTTGATCGTGTAGGAGAAGAAATTGATGCTGTAGACGTGTTAGAACTGCTCGACTTAGACTAGGCATATCATCTCATTGTGTGAATCCCCAAATCTAGTTGCTTCTCTCTCCGATCCCTCTGTTAAATTTTTTATATCGTTTCTTCAATCTCTCATCGATGTATTGCATTTTTTATATATCTTTGTTTTGTTTCTGTCGTTTTTGGTCGATTCAGATGGTCTTTGAACTGTACAGTGCTCTGAGCTATCGGTGGAACCGATAGCTTAGTTTTTTCCTCAGATAAATGTGTTGGATTGCTTCAAATCGATTAATGAATCGAGTACAAAATGTCCAATGAAAAAGAGGTTTTTATAAAGACCCTTAACGATCTAAAATGCAGAATAATCAATGCATAAATAAATTTTCCTTATGACACATATAGGACGGATGAAGATGGATTATTAGCAGACAAGTAATGGAGATGGGGTGTTGAAAAAATTGATTCCTACGGTTTGTCAAGGGGAACGAACGGCTTGCTTGATTTTTTAGTATCGGCTGTGTGGATGAGGCGAGTGGAGGGTTGAGATGGGAGTTGGAGTCAGGCGAACTTGGGGGGAGGCAAGCGGGAATTTGGGCTCCAAATTGGCGAATTCAGCAAAAAAAAAACTCCCAAAATAACATTGCAAAGCCCTTCCTGTGCACTCGTGCGGCACTTCTCTGCGTGTGTTAGGAGGGGTCGGACAGGTGCACAACTCAAGGACATACTGGACCAAGTGAAAAGGTTTCAAGTTTTGGAATGTTCTTTCCTATAGTGAATTGGAAGATTCCAACATTTGAAACCTTGTAATTTGGTCCAGTATGTCCTGCGTTGTGATAGTGTGAACATTCCACCAAGAAAGCAAATCATCAAATGCAAATAACACAATATTTTCATGATGATATAACCCATCCATCTCAGAATTTCAGAATAAACCAAAATACATTTGAACCTCCTGCCCTTAAAAATTGCTCCTGTACATCCCACTACATCAAAAGATACAGCCAACTTGGGGTTTCCTACTCTAAGCATTGATTTGGGCCCAAATCTCAACACACCAATAACTTTGGTACTATGTACACCACACACTTCAAAAATTAATCACTTTTCTAATATACATTGATCTTAATCTTGCCCTGAAAATTTGGTCTTGTATCTCCAACTCAATCAAAAGATACAGCCAACACAGGGTTTCTGTTATGTTCATACCTGAACACACAAATTACTCAACATCAAACTCATATGTCCAAGCATGAGAAATCTATCTGAATACTCATGAGTACAACCACTTGACCACTCAAGACTCAAAAGCTATAAAGGAGTCATCAGGTTGAGCTGGCTCAACTTCTGCAGAACATGTGCTACAATTGTTTCATTTCTACTGTTCCTTTATATTTGTGTATGTTCAAATTTCATCTGTTATTTTCCCTTCTTACTTCTTCCTATTGTCCTGTTCTCTTTGTCACAATCAAGTGTGTGTGTTGCTGCATCAAGAATTTATATATATTTTAGATTGTTTCTTGAGCCTTGTAATTTGCCTAACACAATTGATCAATCCGACATTATTACTCCAAAGTCTATAGCCTTTGTAGCTACACTTCTAATTCCACCACATGCTGTGCCCATTGGCCTTCTCAAGAGTTTCCTACTCCAAGCATTTGAGACCAAATCTCAACAACTCAATAACTTCATGGGAAGTCCTCCAGTTGGATTGAGGAATCAAAAACAATCACTCAGTGTTCCTTGTTTTTCCTGATCAATGTAAATTTGATGATCACATGAGCCAAGACAGAGTGTTGTAAGAAGTTGTGGTGTATGTAGTCGACTTTGTAGTGTGCTGCTTACTATTGAGTTTCACTGGCATTTTACACACCAAAAAAAAGTTCTGTGCCAAAATATTTTGTCTAGGCACTGTCCATTTTATAACAACCCACTGCCATGCACTCTGCTTTCTGTTTCAACACCCATTACCCAACTGAAACCAAAACCACATGGTTTAGACCACTGCCTTTACTGATCAATTGTTTAGTTGTCCATGTGGATACTTGAATCCCTCCCTAAGTAAAGAAAATTACTACATCTTGTAGACAGAAATATACAAAACTCATAGTGTGCAATGCCAAGAGCAAAATGACACTTAAAAGAAGTAGCTGATGACAATATAACTCCCTCCTCGAGCAGCAGTAGGGAGATGGATGATTTAGCGACCGATTTGTAAGGGTTTAGAGAACGGGCCGGGCAGCTTATCGGATGAGATGCCTCTCATGATGATCCACAACGAGGCACACTTGAGGCGACCGAGAATGTTAGCCGAACAGTACTTGAGGTGACCTTCTTTGATATTATCGGTAATCCCGCCTTGGAAGAACTTCCATTCCTCATTATCTTGGCCAGAATGGCTCGTCCAGAGCTCGTAATAATCTGCCCAGGCGGCTCCTCTCCATGAAAAGCTCTGACCATCCGGAGAAGTGAACAGCTCGGGGGAATATTTGACTTCGACAGGCGGGGGTTTCTGGTTGGTCAAGTCGAATGCGGACTTGCGGATTGCTTGGATGATGTCGCGCTCTCTGTGGTCCCATTCGTGGTGCTCGCCGGTCGACAGACGGGCCGGCTTCCAGCCGGGGGCGTGGTACGACCATATATCATTACCCTCGCCGTGGGTTTTGAAGCCGCCTTTGGCCGAGTGGGGGCGCAGAGACCAGGCCAACGTTCCGGATGCTCCATGCCGATCGCAGTGTTTCAAGAATGATTCAAACTCTCGTGGATGCGCAAAGAAGCCATACTCGCCACAGATGAATGCCGTGCCGTGTGCGTGTGCGGCCTTGACGTCCGCCTCAACCCGCCGTTTCTCCCCATAACCGTAGTAGTGCCAACTGATGATGTCAATCAGATCGCTTCGAAGGACTTGGTGATCGTGACTGTGCTCAATCGCGTCGGTACGTGCAAATGATCCGTCCATAACTAATGCCTTGGGGGCGAGGCTCTTAATGTGACGGGCGATTTCGAGGGTCCATTCTCCTGGGGCTGGACGCAAGCCTCCGCAATTCATCTCGTTACCGGTCTCGAAGGCGAGGATGGTCGGGTCATCTCCGATCCTCACTCCGGTGAAGGTGTTGACTCGGTTGAGCAAGAAGCTCACGATCTTTTTCATCGAGTCCAAACACTCTTCATCCCTCCACCAGTCCTGGCCTCTGCTGTCTTTCCGACAGCCGCGTCGATGACGAATCAGGTCGCTGAAGTTCCCGACCCAGTTCGTGTCTTCTGAGCCAAAGTCTTGGTTGATGATCGGGATGATCAGTCGGACATTATACTGAGCCGCCAGTGCAATGGTATGATCGATCGAAATGAACATATCCTCGTCGTAGAGGAAGTCTTCTTGATCAGGATCCCATCCGTTAATGTGCCCTCTCCCGATCCGGGTAGATTTGACTTTGAGGGTATACGTTCGAGTCACTGGCCATTTCCCAAACTGGGCAATCGTCCGCATGGTGTCCTCCTTTTCGAAGCCTTCGCTATCGAACAGATCGGGCGCACAGAGACTTGCAAACCGGACCACCTCACCCGTACCCTCGACCTCAAGCTGACCGGTTGCTGAGTTCCTGATTATGAATCGACCCCGATTGCTTGCCGCTCCTCCAGAGCCATTGTCCACGCTGTGTGAGAACGTCTGCTGATCATTGAGCGCACCAATCGGATGTTGACTGTGGTGGTGCGGAAACTTGGCTTTCGCCTCCCCGAACTTTTCTATCGAGGCCGATTGAACTACCTTCAGTTTTTCGGTCGCCTTCCTTAAGAAAGTCATCCTATACCCGAAGACAGCGAAGATGGATAAGAGGGAAGAAATCCTGGAACGTATATAGAATGTTTGAAAATAAAAACCTTCTTGGAACGGGCGACGAGCAGGCTCTCCACCTCTTCTAAACTTTTTACTTCCGTCGAAGTAAACAAACCACAACCGGCAGACCTTCCCCAAATCCATGAAGAATGAGAACTGCAAGAACAGCATGGGGATTTGAAGGTGTTGGTACTCACGTGATGGGTCCTGAAACAGCTGTTCGAGGAAAATTGATGAGGCAGCCGCAGAGAACAGCCAAGTGAGGATCAGTCTGGCGCCAAGGTCTCCTGTGTATCTCACGGCCTTTAAATAATCCCGTATACGGGCAAACAGGCAAGGATGGGTGTAACTGGTATATCAAAGGGTGAATGTTCTCGGCAGAGGGTGACTTTGCCACTGCCCTGCATATGTAATTTAGACTGCGCAGGCTTGACTGTGCTGCCATGGCAAGTCCCATCATCTTCAGCCTTCATCGATAAGGCTTCCTTAGATACACGTGTACAAACAAACATTCATAAGACCCTTTAATTGTACCCTTAAAGGTGTTTTAAACGACCAGCTGAACCTCAAACTCTCGCAGGGAACGAAAAGGAGGACTTCATTTAGACTTCCGCAGCTTACGTCACTTCTCACAAAGCAGGTGACCTTCTGGATACTGTTCTCAGAATAGCAATAAAGTATTGGAAGCCTTGATCATGCAATTTGGGCGAGATTGTTTGTTTTTCTGGTTTGTATCATTCAACACACCTTGAAGGCTTGACGTAGTTCAAGTTCAGCTGAAGCAAAGCGCATGTCACATGTCCACTGATCCCTGCCGCAAACCTTTGCTAGCATCGGATTCGAAAGGCACCTGTTTGCTCCACATACACCATAATGACCAACTCAATCAAGATTCTCATTGTATTTACAACTCCTTATCCTTATTTTGAACACAATCACTGTCTCCACTGACTTGAGCAGTATAAAACCCTTGCAACAAACAAAGTAGAAAAATCTTACACATTCCTCCAATTTCTCAGATGGAGTATTATCCTAGTTTACTTTGTTTTTTTCGTGTGTTGATGTGGGTCCAAAGGCTTGCTTGTTGATGTATGATTTTGGTGAGAATTCAACCAGATTTTATTCATACATTTTGCTGATCATAGTTAAAATTGTACTGACCAAAGTCCCTTGTGAACCCCCCTATTTTCTTGATAGTAGTTAGTGTGGTTTCAGATTCTCTTTCTGATGATTTACAATGGATGCTTTAAAATCTCACAACATTCCAAAGCACTTGAATCACTCCCACAGGAACACATGATAAGCGCTGTAGAACCAACATTGAATCACTATCAGAGCCAAAACATTTGACAAACAAGTACAATGGAATCCATCTGCTCTGAGGCGGGGACGGAGCATCACTATGCTCATCGCGGAGGTCCCAGGTTTCTACCTGGGTGCTCCTTGCGCTCTTGCGGCGGCCCAGGTACTCCCTGTCGTGGGAGGACCCCTAGCTCGGAGCGTATGGGTATGGGCCCCTCGACCTCCATTGGGATTAAACTCCCTTGATGGTGGTGGTCGAGGGCCCGGAGCAGATCTCACTCCCCAAAAAGGGGAGGTGGGAGGGTGATTTTTTTTTTCCGGAAACCAATGTTTCCTTCGGGACTTCTGCTGGTAAGGAGAAGTTTGTCTATTGTCCCGGCTGTGGTTGCCTTCAGCCGCGCGCGCTGCACACCGCAGGCCCCTAGCACTCCATGGACTTATGTGTCCTCTCCCCTGCCTCCCTCCGGACACTAGCAATCCATCCACTCTGAGGCGGGGACGGAGCATCACTATGCTCATTGCGGTGGTCCCAGGTTTCTACCTGGGCTCCCTTGCGCTCTCGTGGAGGCCCGGGTACTCCCTGTCATGGGAGGACCCCTAGCTCGGAGCATATGGGTATGGGGCCCTCAACCTCCATTGGGATTAAACTCCCTTGATGATGGTGGTCGAGGGCCCAGAGCAGATCTCACTCCCCAAAAGGGGGAGGCACCCCACCCACAACTCAGACTACTCACGGCAGCCTGAGCCTCACGCCAACCCAATCCTCCCGGGTGTTTTCATAGAAATTGCATTGCGGAGCAGATTGGAGTAAGACTCAGATGGCATTCATTTGGTGTTCGGTCTTGCCAGCCTGATCCCTCCTCAGTATTGCCAGGGATTCTGTGATGGTGGATGCTGGCAAGGTTTTGACGTATTGTTTGTAGCATTTGGATGTCCAACGTCCAAGCCTCTGTATCTCTTCAATGGATACCCCCACGGCACTCCGCCTACTCGAAAAGAGTGTTCGGTAAGCCCTGATTGACATAGCTCCGACCACGCCAAGGCAAGTACTTCATTCACCCTCCTCTTCTTCAGATCCGTCCGCCCGGCCTCTGTTTGAAATCCGAACAGTGAGTCGTTGTCCCTCGGGTCTGTTTACAGCTTTCAGAGGGCACAGCGAGCTTTTGAGCGGCCGTAATTTAATAAGTTGATTCTCGCCCGGTTTCGCCGTCTTTGCCTCGTGGAGCTCTAGCAGCATCAACCTGTCCGTAATCTTGATGTCTTTCTTTGTTGGACCCTTGTTCTGTGGTACATCTCCGGTTTCCACGTCATAGGTGAGTTCCGCTAAGCAAGCCATGCCCCAAAAGGCGACTATGGCGAGGTCTCAAACTGTCTCATCCTCCGGTCCTTTCCCCAACAGGTGTATGCGTAGCAAATCGAGATCTTGTACTGTGACGGGGCACTTCTCTGGTCTCTTTGGAAGTATGGCATCCTCCTTGCTGGATGCTTTAAGCATCAGTTTCACCTGGGGTTCTGTTTGGATCGGATATTTTGTGTTGTGGAAAATGAGCCACGCTTTCAGAGCATGGAGGTACCGGTTAAGAGATATTTCAGAGATCTTCTTTGGGTTTTGGTCGTTTTCACCTCATCCTTCCCAGACGACAAATTTGTATATGTCCTTTGGCGTTATCGGGAGGAAGTATATTGGCTGACCGATGGATTTCTTTTAATTGTTGAATTTTTTGACACCGGCGTTGTAGCTCACCATATTCGACCACTTCAATCCTCCTAGGACTCGCATGTTGTCCTCGTCCAGACTTCTCCTCACGGAACCTTCTGCGATGAAGGCGCTAATTTTGTCGAGATCCATTTCGGATGGTATCTTCGCCGTTAGAGTTCAGAACGCTCTCACTCAAAACTCAAGTTTCTACCTGGACCCACTTTGGATTTGTCAGCAATGGAGGCCCCAGATCAACTGCTTAGGGAATACTCAGCGTGTCAAGTCATGACATTACAATGAAAAAGGTTCAACAATGTGCATCTGGACCAAAAGATGAAGTAGTTACAAGAATCATGAGGGTCTTATGGAATTTTGGAATAATATCCCTTCTAAATCATTAGGGAGAGTGACCAGCACAACATCACACCGTCTTTGTGTGACAAGCTATCCGCCCTATTCTCCACCGAAATTACTCTTTTTGGATGTAGGTCTATTTCTTCCTTGAGGAGAATCGTCTGTATTTTCATCCATTCTTGGTTGACCCCCCAATCCCTTGATTTCCGGCTCCTCAGCGCATATCCGGTCTTTGTGTTGTCGGTCCATACTGTGTACTTCTTCCCCGGTCTTACCCCAAGTTTCAAAAGCATGAGCAACCCCAGTCGAACGGCTACTGTCTCTAGCCAAGCGATGCTGAGATCTCCTACCCCCTCTTCAATTGCAAATTGGGACCATATTCTGCCGATGCCAAAAGACGTAGAGGCGTCCTCCACCCACCCTATGTCTGTGGGGGCTGGGTCCAGTACTATTTTTGTAAAGCCAAAAGAATTGAGTCTCTGTCCATTCCAGGAGATCATCCACCACATGTGAGGGGGGTGTCCTCTTTGCCGTGTGGTTGTGGCATTCCTTCTTCCAACAATAAAAGCTTCTTAGTCTGCATCTCATCTGTGGTAGGAGATAGGTTAGGTGATTTAAATGTCCAGCCAGGACTTCCGTATCATGGTATGAGAATTTTGCCTCTGGGTCTAAAAAAGGCTTGATTTGTTGTAAGCGCTCTTCCTGCTTCCCTGGAGGGAGGCCCACCGTTTTGTCATGGCCATTCCAAATGAAGCCAATAAACTTTTGTTCTTTCTGGAAAGGTGAGTATTTTTTCACATTGGTCTTCACCCTGGAAAGGTGAGTATTTTTTCACATTGGTCTTCACCCCAAGTTGAGCCGATCGCTCCACAATTTCCTCCATGTTGGTCTTGGAACCTACTTGTTTGACAAACAAGTTGTCATCAACCCACCGGAATATGTGGACTAGGTTGAATTCATGGGACATTAGGTCCTTCCATGTGTCGGCCGGTCACCCAAAAGAACTGCAACTGGCAACACCCCCGAACGTTATCCTTGTATCTAGTAGGAGTTGTCCGTTTAAATCTTGTACTAGAAGAAAAGGCCACTGGGCCGGGTTAGTCGGGATCTGCCTATAGGCTTTCTCCCAATCAAAAGGTTGTCTATTCTCCCTAAAAAACTGTGCCACGACCTTAAAATCATCCCAGGTTGTGTTGAATCGCTCTTTATCCACAAAGGAGTTCACCGACGGGATTTCTTCTATGTCGTGTGGGTGGGAAAGATCATTGATGGGTCTGAAGGAACCATCTGAGTTTACCACAGTGCCCAAAGGATTTGATCAAAAGAAAGGGAATTGGGCCTGTACTTCTGAGTGAGTAAACGGTCCGAACATGTGCTTCGCTTCTATTTCTTTCTTAAAGTTATCTTCAATTTCTTGCTGACGTATGTTTGGGGGGGTACCACTTGAGGTTGCCAATCGTATGGTTTGGTATACCCTGATTTAACCCCTGCAGGAAACTCTCCAGAACATCTCCATATGTGTCTAATAGATCGGCCTTTGCCAGGCCTTCCTTCTAAGCTGGTATGTTTCACACCTCGGGGCCACTCACTCGTCAACCCTGTTATGCTCAGATCCGCCTCCCTGCCGGGCCTTACATTACTGTGCTCACTTCCATTCCTGTCAAAAGTAACAATGGGATAGATGTGAGTCATCTATTCTCACATCTCATAGGAGGCAATCAAAAACCTCTCCACTGGAGAATAAAATAGGCTAAATTGCATAAGGTCTAAACAACAAGGGGTTCCGCTGGTTTCCAAGAATGCCTACCTCCAATCCTTTGTGGGGACACCACCCGTCCTAAAGTTCTGAGCATGCTCTCTGGCTTTTGCGCCATATTCCTTGGAGGGCTGCGGTCCTTCCGATTCCACTGACCTCTCCTGCTGCGTTTGGCCGGACTTCCCTCTCCCTATTGAGCCAATTGGTGTACGGAGAGTCTTGGCTGTTTCTCTGGTTGTTGAACCTGTTGGCCGTGTTTTGGAAATATGGCCTCTTCCTTCCTCTAGTCGTTTTTAGTTTCCCCGTATATGGGTCAAACGCTTCTTTCGGACCCCCTGGGAGGTAAGGGTTTTCTTGGTAACCCAACTCTCCTCAAGTACGGGATACCCCGTGCAAGTCCACGGAAAACCTATCTCTAAACACCGACACATTAGTAGCCTCCACCGAGTCGTTTTCCTTGATGATTTCACATTGGAAGAAGCTCAATTGGACCGTAATGTCATAATGTAGACCCGTCCTTCTTCATGATCCGGTCAACTGTTTCTTGGTGGATTTGGAAAAGCCTTGCCATCGACATATACCGATAAACATCTCGCAGAATCGTCTGCATGGCTTAGTGGTTCCTCGACCATTGTATGTAGGTCGGGGGCCGGATGTCCATTATAACGCCTCTCTTCTGATGATGCATCTCCTAAACGCTCATCTGACGTGAATGTGGCCGCTTTTTCTTGCCACTCAGAGTCAAAGATTGTTAAAGGGACCGAGCCTTTCAGAGCTCTTAGGTTATTATCGTAAAAGGCAGGTAAGCCACAGAACTCATGCTCGGGAACACCACCTAGAGTCACCATTCAACCACCCTCCCTAATGACATCTGGTAACGGGTCGGGTTTCTGGGCTCGTTGTGTGAAAGTTGACTTGGTTGGAGGTTTTTCCACTTCTTTATTAACTTTCTCTTTCTTGGAGTTTGAGTGGGTACCTTCGTTCCTCTTTGCCGCGGTAACCTCTGATAAAATGTTCATGAGGGTTCTTGCCCGTTTGGTATCGCCGCACAAAGTTGATCCTGGATCATCTCCGCTTCTCCCCCCTCATCAGGGCTGCTCTGGCGGTCATCCCCTTCATCCTGGACGTCGTTCAAAGGGGGTTGTTTCTCTTTGGTTGGGCCACCATCCGCCTTCTCTTTGGGAAGTATATCACTGTGGAGGGAATTAACGATCAAATGTCAACTAAACTTCCTTGACAAGGGGATTCATAGCTTAAGCTTAGTCTCCTCAGTGAGGGAATTGGTAACAGTCTTGTACCTGCAGAAGAGTCTCCTAATGTGTCCATCAACCCTTCATCGTTGTTTCTATCCTTGTTCGAGGTTACCTTTCCCTCTGGTTGGTTCTTTCCTCCTCTGCGCTGCTCGATTGATAAGATCACCGCCTCTTTCGTTTGTTGGAGTAAGGCTTCTGCTGCTAGTAGTTCTTCTTGGGTCCTATTGGTCTTAGCGCCCACGATAGTCTTGGTCATTTTCTTCTCTGTGTTGCAGGTATTTAAATTCGATAGATTAGAATAGAAAGATTTGAAAGAATTTTTTTTTTCGGGAAACCGATGTTTCCTTCAGGCCTGCTTGTGCGGCTGATACGATCGGGACTTCTTCTGGTAAGGAGAAGTTTGTCTATTGTCCCAACTTGAAGGCCGGCTGTGGTTGCCTTCAGCCGCGCGCACTGCGCACCGCAGGCCCCTAGCGCCTCTAGCGCTCCATGGATTTATGTGTCCCTCCAGACACTAGCAATAAATTTGTTGAGCACAAATTCTGGGCTGGAATATCACAAGCAAAAAAAGCAAATGATTTGGAAAATCAAAGACATTATTTAATTTTAAAATTGATAAAATCAATGTACATTTATATACCTTGATACCAATACTTATAATAAGTTTCTTCTGAACAGACTTGTAAATCAGACATAAATGAAGAGAAAAAAAAGGTAATCTTTAAGTCCTGACCACTTACAAAAGAGTAAGATTGAGGCAAACTTTTTGAAATACAAGTTTGACTCAAGATGATGTCAGTGAGTACTCAAACAATTCAACCAACTCATGTACAATCATCAACTGAATTTTTCTCAGTACTCCTGTCCATACTCCTCTTAGTAAATATATGTTTCTGTGGCTAAATAAGCTAGATAAGATGGATACCTGATTTTTATTGGGATGATTGCTTGGATCAAATGCAGTTTAAGCTTCAACACAATCTGATACACACAATACAAACAACAAAAAACGAAATGCACTCATTGGAATGAAGAGAAACAGATATATTTATGAAAAAGGACCAATCAAGAGGCTGAAATCAGAAAAGAAGTCTGCTGAAAAATCCAAGAAATCACTGGGGTTGAATGCATCAAGATGCTGGTTTTGAGGATTTATTATTGGGTAGGTTTGTTTGAACAGAATATGTTCTCAAGAGTTGCGCTTGTTGGGCATGGTTCAAATTCAATCAACAAGATTGTCATATCTTAGTTGAGCATAGTGCAATTCAATTGGGCTTTAATAATCCAAGTTAAACTTAATCAGATCTCAAGTTCAACCAATCAAATATAATTACAAGTTGCACCTTCCTTAGATTTATATACCACTGGTTGAGACCACACAAGCTTAAATTGATCCCATGTATAACACCACTACAAAAAATCAAGAATAACTTGATGTAAAGTGACATATAAAAGTACAATGGGCCTTTGTATTCTAAAATGTCACTATTTGTCAAGTGATCATTTATTTATTTATTTTGGTGCACTCAAACCATCCAAAATTTTGTTGGAAATATATCTAATTTGGGCATCTTTCAGTGACCTGTCAAATTGAGGTTTTGTATTTATAATGTTGACAGGTCCAGGCTTGAGTATCAGATGAGTTTTTTTATGCATTTTTGGGAAGTTTTTATTATGTGCTGCCACTCCAAAAAAAACCTTATCCCTTTCAGGCTCTTTGGTTATTTTTGTTTCCTTCTTCATTAGCACAAACCTCAATATAGGTAGTTGTTGTGTATGTCAGATTTTCAGCTTTTTGAGAAAGAGAGGCTTACAAAGGGCTGACTTTTTTCAGGCACAAGGAGCAGATTGCTTGAATAATTTTTTGAGGCTCAGACTTGATAGTTATTATTATAGGCAGCAGATCAGCAGACTCAATAAAAGAATACAAGAGTGGCCAAGATGTGAGTGACAAGAAAGCTTGGAAGTTGGTGCAAGCAGTACTTATAGGTACTATAAGCATGGAGTATGACATTGATAACACTTCTGGTACAGCTGGAAGAAAGAAAATTCTGGTACAGAGGTAGGGAATAGACTCTAGTTCAGAAAGTGAGAAACAAGACTAGAACAGCCAGAAGAAACTGGGCAAGATGCAGTAGTAGAGCCTAATGGAAAAAATGAGCGGCTGGTACAGCTCATTAGACTGTGAGCATAGATTATGATATGACAAAAGTGCCAGCTTCCACAACTCAACAACCTTACCTTTGAGACCTCTCTCTCTAAAACTATGAAAACCAGACCAAAAAAACTATAACAAAAACAAGTAGATCAATGATTTTTGTGTTATCTTCAGTCATATCCAATTTGAGTGAGGGATCTAGAAAAAGTTGTGGTGATGAGGCCATTTTCTGGTTTGTTGGAGTGTTTGGATTTGGGGGGAATGACAATATGTGTGCTTGTGATAGATCACAGGAATTGACCTGTGAGCCTCATGGATTGGGGATGCAGAGGGATGCTACATGGGGCAACCCAAGGTTGAAATAAAGCTACCAATCTAAAATGACGACCGGAGTAGCGACCCCGCTGGCTCGGGTTTTGGGGTTTGCTTCTGTAAAAGCTGAATAGCGACCCGGCTGGAGTTGCTCTTAGTTGAATCATGTAGCCTCTATTAAACTGTTACCAGAAGTTTTGAAGTTGTGAGGCAAACTAAGAACACAGCAAAAATTGTGTGGATCTATACACTTTTCTCCTTTTTCTGTGATTACTATGTATAAACATTTCTCAAGTTATTAATTTTTTTTTGTTCTTACGTCATCTTCATGTTAAAGATGATGTTGACAAAAAAAATTTATACATAGACCTATCAACTTACAAAAAAAAGGAACTAAACCAATCCTGAATGATTGGATCAGTGTATGTAAGACCTACCAGAGTCATCTGCAATTGGGGGCTATGTATCCAAGACTCTCAAGGACTAAATTTCATTTAGATTCCAATAATGGAGTCTTACAGTCTCTTATAAAAAAGAAAATCTGTACATAGGGGCTACAAAACCTGGGGGAATGTCCTCCATATAAATATGTATATATATTCAGTTTAACACTCATCCTGTAAGCCCACCATGTTGTAAATAATAAGCTTTATCCATCATCTCAGATTAATCATTCAACCAATCACACACCAATCCCATGGTGGAGGTCCACTTCCTGTGGGAATTGGACTAGGGCAATGCACGACCTCACCTTTGCCTCTTTATAAAATATACAAATCTTTTGTTTCCCATCTTATCACTACTTATCTGTTTGTATTGTGATTCTTTTGTATGCCAATCCTATTGTATTTCGAACCTTTCGTCATTTGACCTTGCTAAATAGGATGTCTTGCCTGCACCACACCTACCCTCCCCACCCAAACTGTCATGGATTTCCCCCCTTCCTTATGTGTACCATCCCTAGAGTCCACTCATTCTCTTTTTATTCCCACTTTTCTATCCTACACACATGTTGTTTCCCCTTGGCCTGTATAGCCGGAACCGCTCATTTCAACACAACCTTTCTGCTACCAAATTAACCTCCTTTGTTCCTGCATTTCAAACATAATGTATATGTACACATCAGGAAAAGTTTTCAATGTCTTTCACTTTCCCAAACACAAACCCTTATATGTTAGTCATCACATATTCTTTCTTGTTATCTGTTAGCCATCACATTTGGAATCACTTCTTCTTTCTTGCAATTCCTCCATTGTCCCTCATCACCTACTCATCTCGGCTGCAAACCTCACCCGTGCATACATCAACCAGCGAGACAATAAACATCCCCTATCCTCGCATGCATTTGGTAGATCATCAACACAATCTCTGCCATTTGCTTGCCAGGACAAGCCCAGCTCCTGTAAGTTGGCTCCCACTGTTGCGATCCGTACAGGAAGAATATGGGATATTGTGGAGGGAAATAGCCAGAGTGCATATCCGTAATTGAGCAAAGTGGGCCGTCGACCGAGTGTAGAATGATGCTTCTTGGAGCCGGGACTTCACTGTTCCCTTCAA
The DNA here is from genome assembly GCA_001624995.1 of Puccinia horiana. Classification (NCBI taxonomy): domain Eukaryota; kingdom Fungi; phylum Basidiomycota; class Pucciniomycetes; order Pucciniales; family Pucciniaceae; genus Puccinia; species Puccinia horiana. The sequence continues at coordinate 1,392,804 of LWDY01000014.1, forward strand.
TTATCATCCCAACTTCATCCTCAATAGGGAAGTTTAATCTTTGATTCCATTCCTCACACATGGTCAATTATATGTTGCACTTTCAAGAGTAACTCATCCTAAAAATTTGAGAACATTTAGCCTTGGAGAGAAGGAGACCATTGTGAATGTTGTACATAAGTTGTTGCTCTGAGAGTACTCTTGAATTAACTCTGTATGCATTTGTAACAACACCAATTGAGTGGAAACCTTAGAATACTGGATTTACGAAGGAAGTGATAGACCTCAGTTAAAGGATATTTGACAGGCCTTGGCCTCGACAAGATAGCTTGCAATTTCTAAATTGGCCATAGGTGCCCTTGGAGAGCCGTACATGATTTGAAATATGTTATTGGGTGTGTTCTATCATTTAACCTGGGTTGTGATATATTCTCAGTGGGATTGAATTTCAGACTGTAATAAATTGGGGTGAATTGGTTACCTTGTGAACTTGGTGGTGGACTGAGCTTGGAGGCGGCGAAGCCGCCGTTAGACTCTAGTATATATGGTGTTCAAAGCTACATAAAATAAAGAATTACACAAATTCTTAAACAATGATTTGGATGGGACCTGTCAAATCACATTTTATGTTGTTAAGAATTTATGTAATTCTTTAATTTATGTAGCTTTGAACACCATAATATGATGAGAATTTATAATTATTAAGGCAAACAAAAAAATGCAAAGAAAACAGACAACAAACAGAAAAAAAACTGAAAGAATGAGAGAAAAAAAAGATCAACATTTTGATGTAAATTGTATTGATGTAAAGAAAAGAAAAGCAGGAACATTTTTCTTTGTTGACGTAAATATATGTATGTATATATATTAACAAAAAATTGTATGCGTACACAAAAAGAAAAAAAAAGGAAAACAACAATCAAAAAATAAAAATAAAAATAAAAAAAAAGGAAAGGAGAAAGGAGGGAGGGATGGAGATAAAGAGGACTGTATATACTTATGTGAACGTGGACGTATGTATATGACAAAGAGATGAGAAGTATAGGACAGAACAGAACAGGGTTTGAAGAGAGAGAGAGTGTGTGTGTGTGTCGAGATAAAAGTGAAACTGCATGAAAGGTAAAGAACAGAAAAAAGAAACAGTAGAAAAAACCCGTAGGTTGATTGATCGATGTGGGGTTGAGAGAGTTCGAATTCAGGCGACGACAACGAGGAGGAGGAGGATTGAATGAAAATATTCAAAACGTGGTCGACGATGAAAAAGTATAATGATAAAGAGAACAAGACAAGAGGAAGAGGAGTAAAGAATGAACGACAAGTGTTGGAGAGAGATAGTCCAAAGGGAAAAAAAGCTTGAGATAATAATCTTTTTCAAGGATTGATAATTTGGTCATCCTGGGGATTTTCGACCATCAACCGAATCTGGTCTCGTTCGTCAACCAGCTGATCAACGCCGTCAACAATCACTCCGGGTGCGCCTCTTCCAGCGACCGCGGTACGATTGGCAATCAGTACACCGGGATGGTGATGGTGATGATGATGGACGATGTGAGCGTCGTGCCCGGGGAGGGCACCGGTGGTGACAGTGACGGTCAGCGGATTTTCGACCCGGATCTCGCGGTCAGGCGGAGTCGCAATGTTCGAGCCCACCTCAGAAATATCTCCTCTCTCCCGTCGCGTAGCCCCCGCCGGTCCATCCTCTGTCCGTCGAAGTCGCTCAATCGCAGCATCCACTAACGCTCGACTGGCCCGGTCCACCCGGCGACTGGGATCTTCCGCCACTGCCTCTGGCGTCTCCGTCGCACCCACGCTCGCGACTTCCCCTTCTGCTGTGCCTACATTGGTTGCTGCCGTGCTGCTACCTTCTCCTTCAGCTCGGGTGCTACACCTATTGAACAGAAAATATGCATTCATGTTTTTGTTTAGTCTTGAATGATAGAACAAGCAATATCAAAGAAAAACTAACCAAAATCGGTGACCGTGTTGCCAAGCGCGACTCTGACAATTCTTACTACAATATTTAGCCTTCCGACAACGTCTACATTTGGCAAACTCTCTGGGGACAGATTCCCATCTACCGCACTGCATGTTGGCGCACTGCCTGATCCCCCCACGGGTTTCGTCTTTACGACAGGCGTTGCGCATGATCACCCCTGCCCAGTACTGAATCTCACCTGGGATGATTGGACTGTGAATATCGTGGGGTAATCGTTGGTGTGTAAACCGCTCGACATATGAGAACACGTTGGAGGCTAATGGGTTGATCGCCGTTGTCGATCCTGCCGAAGAACTGGAGGGGTTAGGGCTCGAGAGCTGGGCCCGAGCCTGGTGATGGTACATCATTCGAGTTGCGTCAAGATCGTGAGCCTGGTTTGGGTTAAGGCTCCCAGGGAATGAGTGGGAGGAAGAGTAGTGAGAGCCGTGCGGGGGAGCGACCCCAGGCATCAGGTTGGCCGAGCCGGATTGTCCAAGCACAAAGCTAGGCTGGCGAAGCATCTGAGGAACGTTGTTGACCATAGGAGATGTGCTGAACAGGGTCACTCCGCCGAGTAGCAAGGCAGGTCGTAGGGCTTCGGCCCCTGGGTCACTGGATGGGGCGCGATTGGCATGATTGTAATTCGGTGGTATATCCTGGCTGCCCCTCCCCGTTCGCGCTTGCTCCAGGGCTTCTTCTACTTGCATCCGCGCTCGCATCATCGAAGAAGAATACGACCGATGAGGGAAGTGGGCCTGCGATGAAATTGTACGCAAGCGATCCGAGGGATCATTGGACGAGCTGACAGGATCAGCATCAGATAACGAGTGATGGCCTTGCGCAGACGCGGGACGTCCGCTCGAAGTTGCAAACTCTTTACCTCGTTCGCGCTCGTATCGTTCACTTTTGAAACGACCACTAAACCTGGCCAAAGCTCGCGTCGCGTCTTGTATGGAGCCGTAGGTGAGCTCGAGAGTAGAGCGACTCGCAGGCTCGTGGAAGTATGCTCGCACGTGTGCATATTTAGAAAGATATGCAAGCAATTGAAGTGCCAATAAGACATCCTCGTCTCGGAAAGCTAAAGTAACTGGCGAGCTGACGCTTGTAGATCCCACACTTGAGGGTTGGGCTGTAGGAGGATTGAGAACGGCTGGATCGGTCACGTTGGCAGTCGGAGCTGGAGCAGCTGTGGGAGGAGCAATTGGGTGACGAGGGGCAAAGTTTGTTGCTGGAGCCAAACCTTCTGCGTCTGATAGGACCCTTGAAAGCTGACCAGCATCAGCAGGGGTGTTAGTTTGGGCGGCTCCGGAGGTTGGGTCCGGAGGGGGTGAATAGTCGCTCTCGGATGTGGAGGTCGAGGTAAGATTGGTAGCTTCCGACAAGGCGGTCATGGGAACGTCTTCGGAAAGAGAACCAAAAGACCCTTCGGGGACTGATGAGTAAGAAGCCTGAGTTTGAGAGCGCCCGGGGCCTGGATGTGGAAGGCGAGCGGAGGAGGCGCGGGGTGTCTGATGATTGGCATAAAACATGGCGGATGAGTTGGAGGAGTTACCTAATTCGGCGTTATTCTCGCTGTCATTCATGTCACTTTCGAGACCCTCCATGGGACTGGGGTGGGATGGAGCATTCAACGGGAGATTCTCATGATCCAACTCGGTGAGCGTGGGGCGCGGTGGAGCCAGAGGAGTGATGTGAACGACCTTGTGAGCGTTAGTTTGACTGGCTTTGATAGTCCCCCGTCTCGAGCGTTGTCGACCGCTGCTAGGTCCAGCTTCGTCATCGCCCACGAGTTCCATCACAACATCAGCTTCGCTGTCGTCCGCAGCAGAATGGTTGTCGATCTCATGAGCAACTCGGGTAGATTGGGGCTCAGGGCTGGAGCCACCGACTCGCTCATCGACATCGTTCTCATGAGGGTCGATGTGAATGAGATTGATAGGATGATCAAGAGTTGTGGAGGAAGTGGAACTGTCGTTGCGAAGGATGGCCTGCTGGTTTAGGTGAAGACGAGAAGTTTCCAACGATGACGAGGACGAGACTGATGAGGGAGAAATGCTACCAGTTGCTAAAGCAGAAACAGTGGCTGAGTTAATCGCAATAGTGTTCCGGCGTATTGGACGGCCAGAGTTGGCCGGGTTGAGATCAAGATGACTGCGATGCTGTTCGGTCTGCGGTCGGGACGACTGTGAAAGTGAATGGGAGCTAGGCAGAGATTGGGAAGCTATCAGTTGATCATGGGAGTGATCGAGAGGTGAGGTGAGTGAAATTGGTGGGGAGGGTGACGAGGGAAGGGGTAGTGTGCCACGAGGATTATTATTGACCGGGATTCTAGGCGGAAGGTCTGAGATGGGGAGTGGTGAGGGGTTCGGAAGGGGTTGGACCAACGTCCGAGAGGAGAGAACGGGGCGAGGGGGCCGGGGTAAATCAGCATTTAAGGAGTATGCCCTTTGAGAAGTAGATACAAGGTAGCGAGAATGACCAGTTGAAGCAGCTTCGAGTGCGGCCTTTTTGCGGGATCGTTCCTGGTTCTCGGACTGCTGACGGACACGTTCCATCTCATGTAGATAGCCCCCAAGAACGCTAATGATCACTGGTACGACGCCAGCTTCGACGACTCGAGTGCTGTAAAGAGTGCATAAAATTTAGTTTTTTTATATACTGTTTTCTTATTATGAGTTTGCTTGGCGCAAGTTAAGGGGAAGACTCACCGGATCGATTCGGTTCCTCTGACGCCAATGTTGACGACACATTGAAAGGAGAGACTCCAAGTCCAGAGGAGTTGCTTCTGTTCCTTTGTCAGACCGAGTGTAGCGATCTGATGAGAGGCTAGGGGTTGAGTGGATAAGGTGGGCTGAGGGGCAAGGGGTTGAGTGGGGATTGGGGTGGGGATTGGGGTTTGATTATTAGTGATTGGTAGCTGTAAGGTAAGATTACCAGATTGAGTGGGTTGGCTGATAGACTGAGTGGCTAGAGGGCTGAGGAAAGGACGGAAGGGAGAGACCCTGATTAAGTGCTTGGAATGAGTGGAGTGGTTCAGGGATGCAGATGATGATGATGATAATGGTGATGGTGGGGGTGGTAGGGATGAACTGGAAGGTTGCTGGATGGAGATAGGATGACCGATTTCGGACGGGAGGTTTGAGATTGAGTTGGGTAAGTGCTGATGTTGTTGTTGTAAGTTTCGACGTTGTTCCCTCATTCGTCTTCCGGTTGATCTGAGGATTGAGATGAGTCGTTCGAGACCACCATCGGAGCAGAGGATCTCCCTGATCCGAGGGGAGGTTGAGGTGAGATAGGAGAGATGAGTGAGAGTTGATAGTAAGGGTAAAGGCGAGGTTGCATCGATGGCTGTAAAGGAGAGAAGTTGTTTGGTTAGTGAGTTGGTTATTGAGAAATCTAGTGAGACTGACTGACCCCTTCGATCGTATAAGGCTGAAGTGATTGAGACTGAAGCCTTATTGTGAGCAGGAAAGTAGAAGTTCGACTCTCTCATGATGAAGAAGAAGAAGAAGAATAAGAAGTTGTTGTTGGGTTTGCGGAATATATTGAAGAAGGTCAAGAAGGGCGAGGAAGGAGAGAGTGGCAGTATGGACTTAGGAAAACCCGACAAATCCTAAATCGGACTGCGCAGTCGATGCACAAACCCATACTCCGATTCATTAACATGTAGAGTACTCTCTCACTAGAAGTCTTTCCTACAACAACAGCCATGAACCTCTCCTTCCTCAGCCGACTAACAACACTCACCACTCAACCATCCTGGACACGACGCGCATTCACTCAATCTATCATCCTACTCAAAAAGAAGAAACACATCCCTCCCATCCCACCACTCGATGAAAACGAGCTTATCGAACAATTCGTAAGAGGATCTGGGCCAGGCGGACAGGCTGTTAACAGTCAGTGAACAGCACACATTGATAGATATATCACTCTCAAACTGAACTAGCCATTTCTTTTTTTTTGTTTCAGAAACTAATAATGCAGTCTCCCTAATCCATAAACCAACCGGGATTAGGGTTCAGGCTCACACTCATCGATCACGAGAAGCTAATCGAAACCAAGCCAGGAGGGTACTGGCAGAACGAGTACAGTTTACAATCTACTTGCTTTCCCCCTCTCTAGTAAGAAGAAAACTTAATGATTCTTTGAATTTAGGTCGATTATTATCTGAATCGTGGAAGGAGTAAAATCGAAAAGATGTGGGAGCGAGAAAGGAAGAAGAAACTCGATAAGGCTAAGAAGCAAAAGAAGAGGCAGAACGAGAAACTAGCGATGATCACTCAGAACGACCTAGCCAAACCACGAACACCACCACCACCAATAATAAACTCACCTGGAACACCAACTCGATCATGATCAACATCTCTACTCTAATTCTTTAGTCTTTGTATTTCTTTGACTTGATGCTGTCATCCCAAAGGCAGCTACACAGATCCCAAACCCAACTAGAATTTTATCCTTCTCACTCAAAACCATTGCGCCCCGGCTGCCGGTAGACCACCTTTCCACTCCGCTTTATAGAAAGATGAATGAGGAATTATCTGGTTTGGGAAAACCCAAGTATCAATAGCCCTGACAAATCAAACAGTCAACGATCAGCGATATCGAGCGTGAAAGTGCGGTCTAGTCAGACGAAAGCCTGACAGACTTACATTGGTCGAAAGGACCATATAAGCGATTGGGCAGGCGTGGCATCCGAGGGGAAAATAAAATCTCTCGGCGTCTTCATGCCAAAACCTATGGATGTGACCTGATTCAGCACTCAGGTGTTCTTTCCCTATCCAGAGATAAGATTCGCTTGCACCGGTCCTACTATGTAGTGGTTCCCTCAATCCTATAAAACGTTACAGCCTAGCCCACCGTGCATCTTGTGGGCAATCTACAAAGAATTAAAAACAAGTGGGAATTTTTGCCAAAATTGTTCAATTTACGTGACTCATTAAACGAGAGTATTAGATGAATACGCACTGGACAGGTCTTTCCATAAAAACATGATTTGTGACAAAATCTGATTATAAGGAATCATTATCATTTATGAATAACTTTTTTTTTCATTATCAGGAACCTCCCAAAATACAAACTTAAGCAAAGTACATTTTATGTCAGAAATATCCAACAGTTGATTTTTTTTTCGCCTTCTAGAGTATACTTCAGTTGGCTCGAATGGCCAGTGATCTTTGTGGTGAAGCGTGGGGTACATACATAGACGGGCTAGAGGGTGTGTGCTGGTGTGTTTGATCGATCCGAAGTGATTGACTGTCGCCGGATTCAACCACTGGGGAAACTCTTCAGGCCATCCTGGCCATTCGCACCGGTCGGTTAGCCCGGATTAAGGGATTTAGTCCGAGGTCGCAACCGCACCGGGATGGATTAACTCTCCTTGAGCCCTTCACTTTTTCCGACTAGCAATTCTGCCGAGCCGGCTGAGAACGGCTGGGGCTCTTCCGCCGCCCTCGCCGCCGCCGCTCATCCGCATGTCAAGCCACTCCGGCAGGCCAGTGCCGAAGGTGTTTGGTGAGAATGGCAGATCATCAATTGATCGACTCATCCAAGTCAACAACATCAATATGGCTTGGACTGGGATGGCCCACAATCTCATCAACCGAGTCTAGGGGATGTGCAAGTGCAGCCATCAGCAACTCTTGTCTTGTTTGTCTTGACAAGCTGATCGGCCTCCATACATCCCAGCTGACTGCAGCTCTTGCTCTGTTCGATGTAAAATCAGACAATCGATACAATCATCCTCATCACGACCATTGGTGAGAACTTTCCGGCTCGAGAAACTGTTAACAATACCCTGCGGAAGTGAAGCAGACGACAGACCAGTCCAACGAATCCACCCATTCCCAAGCAGCTAGCCATGATGATTTCGATGAAGGGCTTAGTGGTTCTCAGTCTAGCTGGTCTACTCCCCTCCAGTGTGTACGGCCAGACAGTTAACAACATGCCCTGCTACGCCAACCGTCCTGCCCGGACGATAGATTTCGGACACTGTCAAGGGTAAGCCTGGAGGTTTAACTTTTCTTTTTCTTTCAAAAATCCATCCCGGCCCAGCTCCGTACTAACCCCTCCCTGCTCGGCCACCTCTAGCGCCTTGAATAAAATCGTCTACGACCAAAACAAGCGTCTTGATTCGGTTTCCAGTAGCCTCTTGGTGTGGCATAAGACTTGTACTGTAGGCCCTACGTCCATCTCAATCGGTCCTGCTTCCTGGACAGCTGACCCCTCACTCTAAAAAAAAAATCCGCCCCTTCCCCTACATAGATTGATATCCACAAGACAACCAATCTTGCACCGTCAGTTTGAGATCCCTGTGTAGTGTTCATGTCGTGTTTGGGGGGCTGATGTTCAGCACTGAATCAACACAGCTCACGTGCTCACATCGAAGGAACCGTTCGAGAGATCTTCCGAAACTGCAACGCGACGGTAAGTTGAATAACCAGAAACCTGGAAATACCTAGGGAAAAACTTTGGATGTTGATTTTTTGTTTTCGTGCTCAATCGGGTGCAACAAAAAATCAATGTAGGGCGGTATTCGATTCGAGCCCAAAATGAGCACTCGTCTCTACCGGTCAAGCTCGAACAATATCTACCCCCAAAACCAACCGATCTGCCGGCGGAGGAAGTGTACCTTCCAAACCAATGACTGTCTCCTGTAAGCCGCCCCTTGTAAACTATCCTAGATGGGCTCACAGGGTCTTATGTAGAGGTCGAGCTCCTTCGACTCTTCCTGACTGACTGTCCCTCTATCCTTTTTCAGAGCGTTCAACCAAATCCACGTCGACCATAAGGGCAACTTCAAGCCGAGTTACGACAATGTCATCCGGGCTAAACGAGGCAACTGCACGGTATGCATCACTGTTCCTTCCCACTGATAAGTGTCAACAAAAATGGTACTGATTTGTCTTCTCTTCTCATTGAAGGTCACCTTACACACCACCGATCACGCGCCCTTCGGAACGTAAGTCTAGTCATCGTCGCACGTCCCTGTTTTGATGATGATTGGTGATGCTGACATGATGAGGATGATGACCAGCTCGCATTCCCAAATCAACCCGACCTTCAAACAGCTCTTGAACCGTTGTAACAACCATGTGAGTACAACAACTTCTCCAGGACTCCTCCGACCCTTCCTTAATCCTTATTACTGACTTGTCTATCGCACATCTATGTAGCCCGGTCGGATCTTCTTTCCCGGTGGAACCGCTGGCCTTAATGGCGCCGTTAGAATCTCAACTCGGGTCGGTGGGAATGGCACATGTCACTAAATCTACCACGTCGTCTTCCTTCGGCGCTGGAAACTTGATGATTCCCTTTCATACTTTCACGCTTGCTTTCTTGTTCCTTTCCTGCGACACTGCTTTGTTTCTTCTTTTCTCTAATGTCTCCCGGTCTGCCTCGCTCTGTCTCAAATGTATATACATATATCAAGTTACATGCAAAGAATTTTTACATTAAGGCAATTCATGTACTGCTAGCATATATAAGTCTTCTGATTAGCCCACATCCACCGATTCCCTTTTTTCTATAAGGTCAACTGGGTCAGTCTATATGATTACTTCTGGGGAATTGAGCTTGTCTCAACATTTTTATCATCGTGAATAAACCCTAGCTGAACGTTCCTTGTGTAAGAAGGGAAATTATCAGAAAATTACTCAAATTAACAACTTGAATTGTCCTAGTGGAGTTGTGTTTTTTTGTATCCCCTTTTATTTGTGTGGCCTGCAATAGACCAACAAAAAAAGGTAACCTTTTAATCCCTTTGACTTGTTGATATTAAAGAAAGTTCATACATATACTTTTTCTTTGATGTGTACAAAAATTCTCTGTTTGCCTCCAAATATTTGGGGAAGCCTTGTAGTTCAAGATTGTTGGACAGTCCGTGTTGGGTCACATGCACTCAATATAATGCATCACTACATTGCTTTAATCAATCAGTCATTGTAAAAAGTTGTAACTAGAACTGTTTGGATCCCATAACCCTTTCTTTTTTTTTTAATTGAAAGTACTTTTTTAAAATTCATAAATATCAATAATAATTCCATGTTTTATCTTCAAACCAAATTAAATAAATCAGAAATAGAAATAATAATAATAAGACATTACTAAAAAGGAAAGAAAAAAAATCCCCCAGTTTTATCATCCAGGGAATTTTGGATAAATTACCTTTTAAGGACTGATGTGTATTCCCTGGTATTAGCCCTTGAGGAAGAGACTCAATAAGATTATTGACAAGGTGGATGTGGTGATTGTTGGCCAAAACTCCTTTGTCCAATCTCTCATTGAATCTCTCGGCTCACGCTTCCAAACTGGGGCAGATGAAGAGCTTCATCATTTCTTATTGCTAAAAATCACCTGCAACAGACCCAGCAAGAGAGTTTACCTTAACTAATCTCACTACATCAACAAACTAGCCAAGAAATTTGTGGAAGATAATCACGTGGCATGCAGCACTCCAACTGACTGCTCATTCAAAGATATTTGGCAACATCTTCCCCAAGATCCACCCTCCTCCGGTCCATACAGCCAGCTCATTGGCTCCCTCTTGTGGATCTCGCAGTGTACCAGACCGGATATCACATTTTTGGTTCATTGTCTCTCTCAACACCTCAGGGATCCTTCGGATGCGCTTTGGAAGGCGGGAATTCAAATACTGAACTATGTCCTATCGATCAAACACCTCAAACTTTGTCTTGGAGGAGAACTAGAATGCAGCGGCTTCTCAGATTCAGCTTGGGCTGAAGACCACAATTATCGTAAATCAACCTCAGGGTACACATATCGCATTGGCGATGGGCCTATCTTGTAGAAATCATGCAAGCAGGCTACTGTTTCATATTCAAGTACAGAGGCAGAGTACAAAGCCTTGTCAGACTCTTGCAAAGAGGGTCTCTGGCTCAGGTACATCTTGGAGGGTCTTCGACTTTGACCCAGCTCCCCAATCCCTCTTCATGTTGACAATGAAGGTGCTGAGGCACTTGCTAAGAACCCCAAACACCATGCACATACACATGCACTATCACTTTATATGGGAATGTTTTCAAAAACACAACATTTCTCTCCTTCATGTCTCCACATCCAAAATGGTGGCCAACATGCTAACTAAACCACTCACCAGAATTCTCCTCAAAAAACATCATCAACTCTTCGGAATCATTCCTTAATTTCTTTCTCTCCTCCTTTCTTTCTTCCCTTCCTTTTTGTTTTCTATCCTCTTTATTTTCTTTCTTTCCTTATTATTTCTTTTAATGTTTCCAGGTCTGAAGCAAGGGGGGGTGTTGAACTGTCTTTTCTTTACATTTCATTTTCTATTCTTTGTTTCACTCAAATGTGTGTGCTACATATCTGTCACCTACATGTCACACAACATTACCTGGGGTAGCAATCGTGGAAGGATGATTTCCTCATCCTTCCTTAATCCCATTCTGTTGTCCCAGGTAAGCACTAATCACTTCACTTCTCTTTCTCTTTGTCTTCTCTCTAATCTTTCTTTGTCTATTCCTTTCAAACTGATCATTGTTTTTCTTTTGTCTTATTTCTAATCAATTATTATCCTTCCTCGATCCCATTCTGCTGTCCTAGACTGTTGACTTCATCACCATCAAGCCAGGGGATCTCCCATCTCAATTTCCATTACATAGTGGTCATTAAGCCAGGAAACCTCCTGGATCAGAGACCAGGGTGTACTGGCTTGGAGACCAGCATGTGCTGGTCATCAAGCCAGTGGGTCTCCCGGCTTTTTGTAAAGTGTTTACTGGCCATAAAGCCAGGAGAAACTTCAGCTTGATGACAAATACCACTGGCCATTGAGCCCTGAGAGCTCCTAGCTGAATGACCCGGATGTATTGGCTTTCAAGCCAGGAGGACCTCTTGGACCCATAGGCAGTAAGAACTGGAAATCAAGCCAGTATTCCTTCTGACTTGTCAGCCAGTAGAAACTGTCCATAGGTGGTCCAGGAGAGCAGATGGCTCAATAGCAAGTGCATCCAGGTTGTTAGTGTAGGAATTTGAGGTCTTATTATCTCTTATTGAAGCCAGTAATGAAAGCTAGTAGAAATAACAACTGAAAATAAAAGAAATGTTAGCTGCAAGATAATAAGCATCAAAAAGGAAATAAATGATGAAAAAGAAACAATGAATTGATTTAAATACCTGCTTTATGAATTGATTCAAATACCTGCTTTATGAATTGATTTAAATACCTGCTTTATGAATTGATTTAAATACCTGCTTTATGAATTGATTTAAATACCTGCTTTAATCCTGACAGGAAGTTTAAAAAGATTTCTAACATTAAATTTTGGAGATAATGAAATTGAAACAAGCCTGAGAGAGATAATGAAATTGAAACAAGCCTGAGAGTTGATAGAAAGAACAATAAATGGGTCAGAAAGGTAAATCAACAAATGAGAATAAAAAATAAGAAATCGGATTTGGGTATCAATGATTTTGGTGCTTTATCTCCACTTGATCAAGATCGATGCTCCTCCTTAACGTAGTTAATCTTTTCACTTGATTGTTTGGATTAAATCGACAGTTTGGAGACTTATTGATGGATGATTGAGGTAATTGAGTGAAATCAAAAAATGTGAGTTGAATGTGGAAGGGGATCTGATTTTTTTGAGTTTCTTCTTCTGATTGACAAATCTTGACACGTGAGTTCAAGATAAAAGTTGCTGTGGCGTAGTTGTGGTTCAACAACTCAAAGCGGATTGAGTTATTAGTCAACACACCTCCTTAACTCCGAAGCAGTGAGATGGAGTTGAGCACATGAAATTTCTAACTTTAGATAACCAAGTGGTTTAGTGAGACCATTGGCAATCATGTCCTTTGTGGATACTTGCTGCATGACAAGTTGCTTTTAGTAACCAGCCCAAGGACATATTGAAAGCAGACTTCAATATGTTTGGCATTCCCATTCAGCTTGGCTTCTTTGCTTATTGGGGCAGGCTAAATCCACACCAAAAAATCACTTCATCCACTCCAATTTTGGAGTGAACCTGTGTTCACTCCAATTTTGGAGTTTGGTGTGAATGTGTTCTGGAAGGGTTGCAGAGGCCTACCCATTATGACTGGCAGGCACCAGATATGACGTGAAATCTCCCAAACAAAAGTTGTCACCTTAGGAACTTGGATATTGACCGAATGAAGTTGATACAGGAACGGTGATGAGCTTCTTGTTATCAAGCTTGAACGCATTTTTGAATGCTTCAAAGGTGAGCATTTCTCTTTTCTAATTAATATTTATCTTAATAGTCATCTGATGTTCACATACAGATGCCCAACCACATCCGGATAAATCGAAAATAACAATTCAATCAGCCTACACTCCAAGTATGAAATCCGCTTCCCAGTCTCAGCCAACTCAAGCTGGCCCATCAAACCTGGATGAGGGATTGTCTGATACCTCCGAAGGACAAATACGCCGTTCAAAAAGAGTCACAACTCCTGTTAAGAAATCTGGGATGGTTCAGCCAAATCCAATTGAAGAAACTTTCTCAAATTAAACCCACCTTCTTTTCAACTGTCAAATTGAGATGAAGATTGGTTGATTGAAGGAAGTGGCCGACGTTTAAGGTGGGCCGAATCAGAGAGCAGGTCAAGTGAGTTGATGGGTGGACATTTATGGAAATGAGTAAGATGAAGGTTGGGCTACCAGCAAGGCATCCAGTTCGTTGAGCTCGACTAGAGCTTTAAAGATCAAAGCAGAGATGTAATTAAACTCAAGATTGCTTGCCGAAGCTTCTGATATGTATTTTCAAGGGCAGAAGTGTTCAAAGTTGAATCTCAAATCTAACAAAAACCAACAGGGGAAAGAGATTCTGCAAGACAAACATGAATTGGGGAACCCAAAGACAAAGTTCTTCGAGACTACAATTCAGAGCATGTAGCAAAAGTTTTCATTCAACCCAGTTCTTTTCAAACTGGTTTTCCTGTTCTCTTTGTCCCCAAACCGATGGCTCTATTTGACTTTGTGTACAGTCAATCACCCCTATTTACATGTGTTACAGCCTAAATTACATAATATACTCAGGGTAACCAAACAACAAGTCTTTTTTTCTTATCTCCTCTCATGCAGCCTAAATTAGTGGATATTCTGGCACCACAGTTTGCTTGAGCATGAGGGGGTTGTTGCTGCTGTTGTTAGTTTCGACAGAGGTGGAGATGGTTGGTTGATCAAGCTTGTTGTGGTTGGGTGGAGAGCTGGAGTGAGTTGACAACATCGATGGACAATCGGAAGAGTCGGAGAGATAGTAAGAAGCAGCAGCAGCAGTGTTTGGGTCGAGTAGGAGCAAGCTATTCTGTCTGTGGTTGTTCTTCTGATTGGGTCAAGCGAGAGGCTGAGCTGGTGGGTGAGTGGACTGAGTCGTTGATTGGTGGTTTCATTTTAATTTTGGTTTTCTGTGGTTTTCTGAGTTTCTTCGGTTTCTCAACAAACTGCCATTCCTCTGAAAAACTGTCCATCTCAACAACAACAACAACAAACTATTTAAATACATATCACTTCAAAACTATTCATTGTCAGCAGCAGTATATGTGTTCAGGGCTCTAAAATCACCAACCATGTGTGACTTGCCATTATGCCATGCTATGATGACAGAAGTAGTTATCTCCACTACCTCATTGTGATCAACTTTTCTCCATTACTCAGTTTTTACATGAACTAGTGTTCACTCCAATTTTGGAGTGAACTAGTGTTCACTCCAATAAAACTTGGAGTGAACATTAGCCTACTCCAATAATTCTTGGAGTGTCCAGATTTCCACTCCAAAAATGGATGGTTTTTGGAGTGGACCTACAATTCACTCCAAAATTATTGGTGTGAAGGCCCAGATCACTCCAAAGAGCATTGGAGTGCCCAATTTATGCACTCCAAACTTGAAAAATTTGGAGTGCAAAGATATTAACTTCAAGTTTATTGAAACACATGAAGGGAATAGATTTTTTTTTCAATCACCATTGGCAACAATTGTCACACACAAAGATATATTTATAGAATCATAAAAAAATCAGAAATGTTTCTGAAAAGAATTAATGATTGACCCCCTGTTTGTAAAGAGACTGGCCCTGCTTGATGAAAGATAACCAGCTTTTAGCACTTTTAGAAGTAAACTTGGTTGCTGGAATGGGAGGAGGAATGGGCTTCACATTTTTCTGTTTTTTTGTGTTGGTTGAGCAGATCTGTTTGGTTTGTGTTGGTTGAGCAGCTTGTGCCGTAGTCATGGAGGAAGCTGGACTTGAATAAGATATGGATTCAGTAGCATTGGTGTAAAAAATATGTGCACTCCAGTCTCTATTAGAGTGCGCAGTACCACACTCCATCTGCAAGAATGTAAATCATTGGAAAATGGAGTGATCTGGGCCTTCACACCAATAATTTTGGAGTGAATTGTAGGTCCACTCCAAAAACCATCCATTTTTGGAGTGGAAATCTGGACACTCCAAGAATTATTGGAGTAGGCTAATGTTCACTCCAAGGTTTATTGGAGTGAACACTAGTTCACTCCAAAATTGGAGTGGATCAAGTAATTTTTTGGTGTGGATTTAGCCTGCCCCTGATAATATATGGGTATAGAGTTTGGCCGGGTAGATTTTTTTTACATCCATGTTTTGGACATAGTGCTATAAAGCCATACTTAACGCCATAGATATGTATTTATTGCGTTTAAATTTATGGTTTAGGCACTAGTACATAGTACCATAGATTTATAGAGGGGCTTATTTGGACTCTAAATGCATTCCAAAGACATACTCACCCACATGGGTGGGTTTGTGCACTAATTTTTTTTCTACACTTTTGGCTCTGACCTTTCGGACACGGCCAAAAAACGGTGCCGGGTTGTGCCTTGCGCCACTGTAAGTGATTCAGCCAAACAGTAGAAAAAGGGAAACGGAGAAAAGAAAGGAGGAAAAAGAACAGGAATAAAGGAGAAGGAAAAGACACAAATGAAACCAAGAGAAAGGTAAACTGGATTTGAGAAGAAGGAATCGGCAGAGAGCTAATTATAGTAGGGTCGGATTTCGATGATACACTCCCCTAACCCTATCCCACCAAAGGTTGAGCCATGTAAGTAAAGGACCCCCTATGGCATCGCCATGAAACCCGGGTCTCACCCTGAACGTTCAAACTGTTGGACGTTCGGCGGATTATTCGGGATCGGGGTCCTATTGAATGAATGTCAAAAAACTAATTAGTATCTTCTGGTATTCATGCCAGCCTGTTCAATCAGGGTTGTGAACTTACAGATGCATTCGGATGCGACCGCCGACGTTTGGCCGATTGCTGAGCAGCTATAGGCGTCTGAGCCGCTCGTCTGTTAGTAGCCAGTAGACAGGCTGGGTCGCGGCCGGGTCGCTGTTGCCTGGGATAAAAAATCGGGCTCAATCGTTTGACCCAGTTTTCAGTAGTCGCATCATAGTTATCGTGAAGCTTCAGTAAGTCTTCTGGTATTGCATAAATCAGTTGGTTGAGCGCCGAGCGCATGTCAGGCGTGAGACAGTGAATTTCGTCCAGACCAAGGAACTGATAATAAACTCTTCCGGTGTCAAGGCGGTTTGCCGTGTCATTCCACCTGCGAAGCTGTCGAACAGGCTTGCTTCTCAAGCTGAATAAAAGAACAAGATAGGGATTGTCGATATCTTTAATTTGAGCATAACTTTTGCACCACTTGAAACTGTCCTTCCATTCAAGGATACTTGACTGATTTTTTGTTTGAACACCACAAAAGGTGATGTTTTTGAGGGCTAGCTCTTTGAGGTCAGGCTGAGGTTCCTCGTCGAGATAAATCGTAAAAAGCTCGTCAAACCCACGCTGCCCACGCTTGCATTGGACCGCAACGCCTCGGCACAAGAAATCCATCATGTCGGTAGCGTCGGGCGTGTATTCAATCCGGGAGAAGTGATTGAAAAAGATTCGCCCGTGGTCCAAGAGTTTTTTTTTGTTTTCTCCTTCATTCTTCTCATTCGTGTCCGGACCGAAGTTCATGTGATCCGGGTTTTCGCCGCTTAAAGTTTCAAGGAAATCAATCAATCGAACCGAAGTTCCACCTGGGATGGATTCCGCCTTGCTCCCAACACGCTGTTGTGTTTTTTGCATGGCACATATCAGTATTATTCTGGTCGCCATTTCTCCAGCATCTCCGAGAGCAACGAGTCCTTTCTGCACTGCAATAGCAAGTTGTTTGATACATTCGACCCAACACTTTTCTTTATTGACAAGGAATTCGTTGGCCGCTGCTGCATAGACGAACTGCGGGGGATAATCGCTGACAATCATTTCTCGAGTTGAGCCGATGAACAGGCAGTGCGCCGCATGACTCGCGACAAGGTCGGAGTTTATGGGAGCATGTAAGCTCAGCCGGGTCTGTATCAAAGAGCCCAGCAAGGCAAAGCATCGCGCCGGGGTCAATTCTTCAAGAGTAGGGGGTGTGGACTTGCACAGTAGTTTTGCCTCAGCAATCCTCACGGTCTCTTCGATGGCGTCCGGTATAGTCCTTTGAGTTGCGCCCTTGAAATACAACCCGTAAAATGGGCAGCCATAATTGAAGAGCCGAGCGGGCGATAGCAACTCACTCCAAGATTGCGGTGGTGCGTCAACATCGACAAACAGGTCAAGCGTTGATATTTTGTAGATCGGCGCAAACAATTCGTGGCCCCTTTCGTAATCCCTGGCACTTGGGTCTCGGGCTGACGACGGACTGAAGTTGGCCACTTTTGAAGTCGTATCAGTGAAGACGCTAAAGATTCCTAATGAGGCAGGTATCTCGGATAAAACCCGACGAAATAAGCGAAAGAATGGGATATGGTGAGTTTGGTCTTCCGGATGAATCAAGTTGCTGGCCTCGTCTATTGCTAAAAGTACCTTGAGTCGTCCATCTTGGACACATTTGATACTCTCACTCATCCGTTTGGCGGCAGCCTTGAGAGAACGTATCCGGTCGTTGAGGTCTCCCCCTTCCATCCCGGTCCTGTGTATCGGGTGTTTGGTGTCTCCCGTCTTCATTCCGGTCCTTACGCTGGCAGTGAATTCTTCTTTCGGAGTATCGTTCGTTTGAAAACTGTACTCATACCATTTTTTTAACTGTTTTTCCAAGCTTTGAGTGCGCAGCTTCTCATCTGAAAAGAATTGAGCCACCGTGTTGAAAATCGAAGTTAGAAAGCGAAAGTAGATATCTAACAGGTCATTCTTGAACTCCGGCGGTGGGAACATATCGAAAGCAAGTTTGGAACGAGGGGGTTGGCCGGTGGAGTTGGCAGGCCGGAGGCAGATATACACCACGCATGTGTGTTGAGCCAGCTCCATGAGCAATCGAGTTTTTCCGCTCATTGTCGGGCCAATGATCGAGGTGTAGGGTGCCTTGTATTGACTTCCTTTCCATTGAGTTGCGAAATTTCGAAGGATTTCCAAGGATGGCTCAACAATAAGATTGTAGCACTGATATTTTTCAAGGAAACCTGCCTGGACGATCTCTTTAGACCAGTTGATGTCTTGAACTTGGGCAGTTACATCTTGAGATGGAGTGGTGGAGCCACGATTCTGAAGTGCAGCAAGCATCGCTTCGTCATTCATTTCCAGATAGTCGGCCTTAGTCGGGAACCGCAGTAGGTAAGCACACCGGATCAGTGTCGGGATTTCGTCTTTATTTGATTTATCGATGAGTTGGAGGTTCTCCTTGAGTCTTTTCAAGGTTCCCCCATTAAGAAAAAGGGCCCAAGACGACGCCACCAACGCTTTGTTGGTGGGAAGAGCGCGGTCTAGGTCGTCGTTATATTGTCGCACCTTTTCCACTTTAGATCTCGTCAAGCATTTCAAAGAATATCACATGGTTTCGAGAGGCTTGGAGTTACCGGAAGGAATCACTTACATCCAACAGCATCAAGAAGATCATTGAAGGACTTTTTTTGATCGGGAAGATCCTCGTGGAGTGAAGAGAATCGTCTGCGCTCCAGGTTTTCAGCTTGATTGTATTGATCATTTGCTATAATGTTTGACTGCCGACAGGGATGAGTGTAAGTCAATCTGCAAGCTGTGAGTAGGGGTAGATAGGGAGGGAATCTTACTTCGGCCATTGGGTGGTTAGGTTGAGGTGGGTGCTGTTGGGTTGGTTTGGTGGTTTCCGGCAGAGCGACTCACTCACCTCGGCTTTGTGAAAGCTACATCCATCCGTTGGCCTCCGGTTTGAGCGTCCGAGTGCTACGACTCGGTGGGGAAAAGGGGGTTTACCAAGGGAAAAGCCCCCTACTATGCTGTAGAAGGGGGTTCTGGGTTTAACCATCTTTTTGTTCTCTTCTGAGGACGGCCCGGACTTCGGCGTGTGTGCCGTTGGTCCCAAGCCGTCCGAGTGTGGGTATAGGACCCTAGACGCCGTCTCGGCGTGGCCTAGGGTCCGGAGCATCAAGTTCTGCCCACCACAAGGGGAGGCGCCCCACCCAACACTCAGTCGCTGCAAGAGCCTGAGCCTTGCGCCGAAAACCCAGAACTCTTGTTGTGACTCTTATACTTGACCATTTGCTTCTCTCATTCTTCCCCCTTTTTTTTTTTTTTCTTCGGTTGGTCAATGCTCGCGGGTCTCTAAAATACAAAGGGATGTTACGACATCTTCTCTTGATAGCGGCTTGATGTACCTTTTGTAACAGTCAGTGGTCCACTGCCCGAGGGATTGAATGTCCTTTGTGTCGATTCCTAGGGCTGCTCCGCCGACCCGGAAGGAGTGTCCTGACAGTCCTGGTTTCTGTAGCGATGTCCACGCGGCTGTTAATCTTTTGTTCACTTTACGTTTCGTCAGGTTGCACCGAGAATCTTGTCCTTCGTAACCTAACAGGGAGTCGTAAGAGTGCGTCAACGATTGTACCCTCCGCGCGATGGCCTTCACTGGGCATAGGACGTGGTTTATGGGTTGGAGTTTGATAATCTGGACTTCGCCCGGTTTCGCCGTCTTGGCTTCGTGAATGTTCAGTGTTGTGACGTTGTCGAAGAAACTCACGTCTTCCCTCGACAAACCGCGTTGGATGGGGATGGGGCCGATCTCTGACTAGTACGTCAACTCTGCCAGTCTGGCCATCCCCCAGAACGCCACGACGGCGAGGTCTTGAATGAATTCGTCTTCTGGACTACCCCCTGAAAGGAGGTCGTAAAAAGCAAGGAGATCTGTTATCTTCACTGGAACCTTCGCCGCTCTCGGAGGTACCGTAGCATCTTTCCTCCCCAATGCTTTTAACATGAGTTTGACGATTTTTTCGGATTGGTAGGGGTACGAAGCCCTATGTAGTGTATGCCATGCCTTTATCGCATGGAGGTACCGGTTTATCGACACCGCGGTGATCTTGTTCGTACTATCGTCGTCATCTCCCCTCCCTGACCACAGTACGAAGCCGTATATGTCGTCTTCAGAGCTTGGTAGGGTATATTGGTGTTCGTTTCTTGTCGATTTGAACTTCTTTATCGCCGCGTTGCACGTCACTAAAGTTGACCATTTCCATCTGTTTAGTATTCTCTTTTCCAATTCTGAGAGTCGGGGAGGGTTTGACCCATTGCTCGTGAAGTCTGTCAACTTCTATAAGTCCATTTGGGGTTTGACGAGAGGGTTCTTCCCAGTGGAGTTCTCAGATAGATGGAAACTCCGGGGCAGGCGTCCCAGATGGATGGGAATTCTGGTGCTGGTGTCTGCCCCCCGGGGTTATCGGGGACTCGCTATCACTATCAGCAGCACCTCACATTCTCACGACACGGCTTGCCTGTTCTTCACAGCCTGCAAGCTTCCAAGGTTCTCAGGGTATCTCAATCTGCTGGAGACTTATCACATCCTACTTAGTAAATTCCTTGTAAATTAATTCCTTTCACACCACTGAATTGTTGTATTTATCTTACTGGGTACAAGTAATAAGACAAATCTTCTGGTAGGTCTAATGTTAACTGGTGCCCTTGGCTATGGCCAGTGGATATCCCCCTGGACAGTTGGTCGGCCCTATTGTCTGCTGATTTTACTGACATTGGTGTAATATCAATTTCGAGCTTCAGGAGGATCCGTTGGATCTTCTTCCACTCTTCATTTACGGAAATGTCCCTTGATTTCCTACTTTTTACTGTGTTGAAGGTGGTTGAGTTGTCCGTCCACACTATGAAATTCTTACCCGCTTTGAAACCTATACGTTGTAGCATCAGGAGTCCAATTCTGACGGCGGCTGTTTCTAGCCAAGCTATCCCCCTCTTTGGATTCCTACCTTCTCTGATTTTAAA
Organism: Puccinia horiana; assembly: GCA_001624995.1. Taxonomy (NCBI): domain Eukaryota; kingdom Fungi; phylum Basidiomycota; class Pucciniomycetes; order Pucciniales; family Pucciniaceae; genus Puccinia; species Puccinia horiana. Next base: position 1,413,998 of record LWDY01000014.1, read on the forward strand.
TTGTGTCCATGACTTTCCGACCAAAACCCCTACACCAAAAGATGTCGAGGCATCACCTACCCATCCAATGTCTGTCGGGTCGGGGTCTGGGATTATCTTGGTCAATATGAAAGTGTTCAGGGTGTCTTTCCATTCCTTGAGGTCTTCTCGAATGTCGTTGGGGGTCGACCTGAGTGCTGAAAGATTGACCCACTCGCTTTGCCATTTGTACAGGCTTCGTAAGTAACATCTGAGTTGTGGGAGGACATAAGTCACGTGGTTAAGCCTCCCAGCTAGGACCTGGGTGTCGTGGAAACTAAGCTTCTTCTGAGGGTCTAGGAACTGGTCGAGTTGTGCAATCCGCTCTTCTTTCTTTCCTGGCGGGAGTGACACCGTTTTCGCTACTCCGTCCCATAAAAAGCCTATAAACTTTTGGCTATTTGCGAACGGAGAGAATTTCTTTTCGTTTGTTTGTACCCCTAGTTCTGCTGATCAAGAGACTATTTCTTTCATATTGGTGGGTGAACCTCTTTCCTTCACAAAGAGTTTGTTGTCAACCCTTTGGAACACATGGGTTAATTCAAACTCATGGAGCATGATCTCCTTCCACACATCTGCTGGCCTTCCAAAGGATACACATCCGGCCACGCCGCCAAATGTGATTCTAGTGTCTAGTAGAATCTGATTGTTGAAATTTCGAACCATTAGGTATGGCCATTGGTCCATCCTCGTCGGGATTTGGCGGTACGCTTTTGCGCAATCAAATAAAGCTAATTCAAAAGGCCTAGGGTTTTTCCAAAAGAACCGGGACACGGCGTTGAAATCATCCGAGGTCGTGTCGAACTCGTGTTTATCCACGAAAGAGTTTACTGACGGAATACCCTCATCGTGAGGGTGGAAAAGGTCATTTATAGGTCTGACGGAACCGTCAGAGTTCACTGCTGTTCCTAGAGGGCTAGTCCTGAAGAATGGGAATCGCGCCGCAACTTGTTGATGAGTGAATTGGCCGAACATCCTTCTGGCGGCTAATTCTTTCGCGAAGTTTTCTTTGATTTCGCTTTGTGCTTTCAAGGCTGAGGTGTGATTTTCTGGTGTGTACCAACACTTGTTGGGTATTGTGTGCCTGGGAATGCCTTGGTCGAAGCCATGTATAAATCCCTCTACTACATCACTATACTTGGTAAGAAGGGCTTCTTTTCAATGGCTCACACTCATCTCACACCTCACAGCATCTGGCCATTCTGGCTCCATCCGAGGTTGGATATTGTATAGCTCTGGACTATTCTCACACAAAAGGGAAAGAAATAAAAGGTGGACCGCTCAATGAGTTCCCGGAACTTAAAACAATGTATTACGGGGAGTCTGGTAGACTACAAGGAGGTACAAGGTTTTCCGATAGTAGTATGTCTCCTCTTCTCATTGTTTGTGCCTCTCCCTCTTGGGCTCTGTCCCTCACGTTCTCTCGTCCTCACATCCCTCCCTCCTCCTGGAGGGCCTCTTCTGGGGCCGTTATATTCCTCGTATGGTCTCAGTTGGCGATAGTTGTGATGTTGGTCAGGTTTGAAGTATGGTTGGTGTTGCGGTTTCCTGTCGTTGGTTCTTCATCGTCCGCATAAGGGTCTCTCCCCTCTCTTTTCTCACCTTGCGCATAGGGGTTTTCGATGAGGCCCAGTTCGTCTTTGTTTCTGGCTTCATTGTAAGCCGTGTCTGCCCATTCTCTTCTGAATACAGAGACGTCTGGGAAGGCAGGTTTCCCATCTTGGAGCATCACGCACTGGAAGGTGTTCGACCAAACCACTAGGTCGTGCCTGAAGCCATGTTGGTCCATTAAACCGTCAACTATGTTCCGGTGAGCCTGGAAACATTTGGCGATAGCAGGGTGGCCGTAGACGTCCCTAACCGCGTTGATGAAGTTTTGGTAATTCCGAGACCACTTCGTGCACGACTGGGACCACTCATCCGGAGCCGGATAGCCAACGTACCGACGGTCATCCAATGCTCCACTTCTGTCGGATCTTCTTTCTGCTGATTGTGTCGCAGCTCGTTGTTGCCACCTCTGATCAAAGATGGTCAGTGGGATGGAGCCTCTCATGTTTGCCACGTTTTTGTCGTAAAACGCTGGTAGGCCTAAGAAATTGTGTTTGGGGACTACCCCAGGGGCTAGCATAACCACCCCGTCTTGGATCAACGGGCGCTTCTCTTTCCTGGTTTCGCTAGCTGGATCTGTCTTAGCCAATTGGATCGGGATCATCTTGCCACCCGATTTGTGTGGTGTTGGCTGAATTTCTGCTGATCCTTCTTCAAAACCTTTAACGTTCTGGAGGAGTTGGATCATGGCTTTGATTTTAGCTGCATTGCCTACATCTTTTGCCCCTTGCGTTAATTTTGCTAGCAATCCTTTGGCGATGGAGGGTTCTGTCTGACTGTGTTTGGGCTCTTTGTCTGACCCTGGCTGTCCTGAAGATTCTCCGTTTGTTTCATGGGGTTGTCCGCCAGAAGTTTCCCTGTTCGCCTCAGGGTGTTGGCAACACTGGGTAATTACGCTACCCATAATGGTAGCGTAACAATTTTTGGACCATTATCCTTACGTTATCCGTAATGCCTAGTTTTGTATGTTATAATTATCCATGCTAGCCAGTTTTTTGTTCAAATTACGTTATCTTGTGGGAGGGGCAGGGATTTTTTGCTCACAATTACGTTACTGAATAAAAAAAAGCAATGTAATTGCTAGTAATTTAACTGATAATGTAACTAAATTCACTGTGTATTTATTGTTTTTGGGGGACGATTGCCTTCAATGCCTTCCCAGCCTCTGCAAAGTCTCCAGTCAAAGGGATATCCTCGCAAAGCCACATCAGGCTACTAACACAGCACAACATAGTTGAGGGAAGTAGGCTCCCGCGTTGACTGCTACACACATCCGAAGCCACCGAGAATAATCTCTCAACAGCGCAGGCGCGGGCCATGAAAGCCAGAGTGGGGTAACTCCCCTGGTTTGCCTTTCAATAAACAAACAAAAATGAGCATATGCAACACCGCTGCTAAAAAGAAAAGAAACTTACTTTCCACCATTTCAAAGGAGTAGTCTGGTGGTCTATGGCCCCTTGCTTGAATGAAAGGTTTGTGTTGAGGTACGTCTCAATCTCATTCTCCTGAGGGGTTGGTTGGTGTCTCATCCGCGAAGCAAGGCGGGCCATGAGCAATGTGGGTTCAATTGAAGCTGGTTTTTTTATTTTGATCACATCGGAATCCATAGTGGTGGCAAGTCTTTGCCATTCCTTTTCAAGTTTGAACTCATGCTGAAAAGTTGCAAGGCACTTTTTTACCTCACTACTTTCAAGACCAAAACCTAACTCAAAGATGTGCATCCGGTAACACAGATGCAAGATAGTGGAAATAACCAAGGTTTTGCAGTCCATGGTCTTGGCTAGATATCTCCGACTCGGGAAAGCATTGCATGGTGCATTGGGTAAAGGGAATCGGTTTGAAGCGCTCGAGATCTTCTCCTTGAGACCTTTGCTCAGCTCGAGATAATTGGGAATGACTTGTGTTCCCGTGCCGAGTTACCTTCCATCTGGGATGTGAGCTGTACAAAAATCTGAGTTGATGATGCATCAGTCAACTCAGCAAATTTAGTTCTGACACACAGAATGCATTTAGTGCTAACCTTTAACTCGTCATTAAGACTTTCAATCTCTTGCCAGTCTTTTGGGGAAAAGAGGATGTTGTCAAAGTCACCAACACCCTTCCGTTGTTGATCTTCCTTGAGAATTTGATCAATAACTTCTTTTGCATTGATAGCTTTCCTGTAGCTCTGGTACTTGATATTCCAGCGGATACCGTAGCCCACTATCAATGGAGAAACATCCAATTTAAGCTGTTTAGCGACACAATCGAAATTGGTCCGCTGCGCTGCCGAACGAGTAATCTGTTTGATCACTGTATCAAGCTATGGGGAAAATTTGGTGTCACCAATGAATCATTTGCATCAAGTACATAGCTCAAAAAAATACCTTTTTGGTGAGTTCTTTGAGTTTGCTTGACTTGACATGTTTACTACTCGCACCACCCAAAGAGTTTGTGACTTCTTCCTCGTTTGAATCGGTGTCATCGGCCGCAGCAAGTTCTTCTCCCGTGTCAGAAGCCTCATCATCTGTGTTACCATAGTCGCCATCAGAATCAACATCAAGCCCAATTTGTCCAGAGTTGCGCTTCTCAATCACTTTGACCTCATTGACCGGCAGGGCATCTGAAGATTCAGGTTCCTTGGGCTCCTCTTCCTCAGCGAGTCGTCCAAGCACCGGGAAGAAGCCTAAGACCAATTCTTTTGCTTTCCCTGGGGGCAGAGTCTTGAGTGATTATGCGGCAAGACCTGCATTGACAATCAAAGCTAGTTTGTGGCAAATGCACCAGATGTGCATTGTTGTTGGGTCCCAATCAACATCACCTGCGGAGATGGTCCCATTGCCATTGTTGAGTAAATCATACATGTAACTGGCCATTGTGTTATTGTTCGAACCCGAATCAGTTGTCTGGGCGAGCATGTATAAAATTTGGAAGCCTTAGTAAGCATTGGAACAGTCAAGTACATATACAAGTACAATAAGAATTAAACTTATCTTTTGATACAGCTTATTCTTTCTGAGTAACGTTGCCATGGGCCGCGCCAAGAGGTGACCGGCGTGCTTCCAAGGTATCATCTTGAGGGTTAGATGTCGGACAATGTACTGCCAATCTTGGTTGACATAGGCGACTGCCGCATCGATAAAAGCAAAACGGTTGCTTTTAGTCGTCCACACATCGTGGATCAGGGTAAATCAGGTGTCGAGGTTCTTTCAAAGCGAATAACCAACATTTGAATCAGGTTTTGCTGTCGGTACATAAATTAAAACATGGAATCACATACATTTAGCTCGTTAAAAATATGGAATCACATACATTTAGCTCGTTAAAAACATGAGTTTTTAGAACGGAGTACAATTTCTTGGCCTCATCAGCAGACCATCGTCGTCCGTAGAGCATGGCCTTGAGGTTCGCGAACTGAAAAGCGGCACGGAGGAATGGATCTTCGATTCGAGACCACGGCAACGCCTGGCGGATCTGCCACAACATCAAGAGCTGGTTCAAGACACGATTAACAAATGCTGGCTTGATGAAAACTGTCAGCCCAGTCTGCTTGTTTGGAGCAGTGATCTTTTCGGCAACCGCGGGCGGTAACTTTATGCCCGCTTGCTTGGCTTTCTCCCGACTGGGGCAGCCTTTCTGATTTTTGTCCGCCTGGATTGACCCATCGCGATGAGTTTTTAGATTTGCTCGAGAGGATTTTTGTGCTCGGTAGGTGTTCGGGCACCACTTGCACTTGTACATCAACGCAGTACCAGGAGGATCACCTTCCCTCCACACAGGATCCTCAAAGTACTCGAGTACATTTGCATACTTGGCCTGATTCTTCTTTTCGTTGTCTTTTGGCCCGTCGGCGTCGGTAGAATCCTGATCAAAATCATATGCCTCGCCATTAGCATCGACCTGGAAATCAAGGTGAGAAAAATCACATCATCATCAATCAAAATTAAGTAAAAGCTCGCAGTCGGATGTAATGATATATATTAGTATATATACACACCTCTGCGCGAAAACTTGCTCCTTTAACTTTCTGTGGCTTGCCAACTGGGACTGCTATCGTGTTGCTTTTTAAAGTGCTTTTCATAGAATTCTTTGCACATTGCTTCTTTTAAACCGGTCTGCTTGTTTTTTTGCCCTTGGTTTTCGATTGCACTGAATCGACATCGGATGACCGTTCTGCTGGGCGTTTCTGAGTCGCTGGACGAGTTATCTTGACCCGAGAGTCAGAGGATGGGGTCACCATGTTTGGTACGGCTACTACAGAAGAACGCCTTGAACGGCGCGGTGGAGCCGTGGATACATCAGTTCCATTTCCATCCATTGCTGACTCGGCCGACTTCTCTGTTGGGTGGGATTGTAGGACCATGATCTGATTTGACCAAGGATGAGTGTGATACAGGTGCAATGAAGGATATGGCTGGGAAATAATGCAACCGGTTGCACAAGTGAAATTGAATTAGGGCTGTTTCACCCCTGGATAACGGGATAGCAAAGGTGGAGCACTGTACAGCCCCTTTTTCAATGCAATATCGCATTATCCAGGGGTAGATCCATGTCCAGGATCATTATCACTGCGATAACGCATTATCCTGTATTATTATCGTTACGTTATCTAATTTTGGTGGCCCAAAAAAAAAAAAACAAGTAATTACGTTGCGGGTGCGCCAAGAAATCAGACATTACTGATAGCAGTAACGTACCCGCCTGGCAACTCAAACCACTACGTTACTGAAATAACGTGGATAACGTAGGGTAACGTAATTACCCAGCGTTGGTGTTGGCCACCTGCTCTGTTATTCGTATTCTGCGTTTGGCCTCTAGGAGCTGATTGGGAACATGAATCATGGCTATCAGCGCTCTGAATCACGGTAACTTCCTCTGTGGGGCATCCTCATGGGGTATCTGTTAACCATCTCCGCTCTAACATCTGCTTGCAGGACTCCCTCATGGGGCATCCTCTCGGGGTCATCCTATTAGAGTATAGTTTGAAGAATAACAACTTACCATCTATGTCGCCGAGGGCCCTAAAGATATCATCGAGGGTTGTTTGTCGCCCACCTCCGATTGTTGTATTGGTGCGGTTCCTACTGGGGGTCTCTTGCATGGACCGGCCCTCGTTGTCGACCGCGCCGTTCCGGATCCTATTGGCGGTCTCTTGCGTGGACCGGCCCTCGTTATTGACGCCGCCAGGATTAGTCGGGAGAGTTCTGCCGTTATTGGGAAGTTGGATCCCTTCACCTATGGAGTTGCGTTGTTGGTTGTTATACTGATTACCTCCGATTCTTTGTTGAGGAGTTTGTTGCATCCCCTGTTGCAATAGGGCTGCTGCTACCTCTAGCTCGGTTCTTGTCGGACCTAGTGTCACGCTGTCGTTGTTAGTCGCCGTTGGATTTAGGATTGGTGAATTTATAACGACGGAAAACAAAAACAAATTTTTTTTTTCTTACGAAATCTTTTGTTGATTTCGTCCAGCGGGGGTGGGACGGAAGGAAAGGGAGATCTACAAACTTTTTTAGTTCAGGGGGAAAGTTTGTGCCGGGAGTTGGTCTTGCTCCGGGAGCAGTGTTCCTTTTCTGCGGCCCACCCACGCTGCGCTCCGCAGGGCTCACCTGCGGCAGCCACTACATGGACCTACGTCCCCTCTCCCCTACGTCCCTCCGGGAACTAGACAATATATTTTTGAGGGAGCTGGGAGGAACCGGAGTGACCGAGTGTGGACACTCTATCCAGTCAGCCGGGCCTGGCCAATCTGAGCCCTGCCTAGCCTCGACTGCAATTGCACTACAACCTTGTTGACCGTCTGTAGTCTCAGCCAAACTTCAAAGATCCATCTGCCATCCAACATGCCATTCTCATTAATCGAATTGATCAGAAAACGTAAGTGGACTTACCATCTATTCACACCCTATCAGTACCCACTTACCTCCGTTCTTCTTTATCGCAGGCTACCTCGATACTATCCAATCTGTCAAACCGACAAACGGCCGATGGAAGATCCTCGTACTCGATAAACATTCTCAATCTCTAATCTATGGCGTCTTGAAAACCTTTGAAATTCTAGAGCTTGGCGTTCAACGTGAGCAGCCGGAGATCTGCATTCTTATATACTGACCAATTATTGCGCTACCAAGGCTCTTTTTTCGAATTTAAAAAATTAAGAAGCATGATAGTATACTGACTCAGTTTGGCTTGGTTTGATTTCCAATTTACCAACAAAAATTCGAAACGCATGTCATCCTACTCGACCTTCAAAACTCCACCTCAACGTAACCGCCAATTATCATCATTTGACACACAACTCTACTTCTGTTTATTCAAAATAGAAATCGACCTGATCGAAAATAAGCGAAACCCTTCACCCAATCTTGATGTCATATACATCCTTGCCCCCACCGCCGGGAACGTTGATCGGATCATTTCGGATTTCGTCCCCCCTGGTGGTTCTAGCAAGAAAGCTGCCCCAAGTGGTACCAACACCTACGCTGGCGCACATATGTTTTTTGTTGATGGTTAGTAATCTGCACATCTTCACACATCCATGCATCCTTCTTGACATACTTGATTTCCTTCCAATATGGTGTACACGACAGCTTTGGACGACCTCCTAGTCAACCGACTCACGAGCTCACCCGCTGCTCCTTTTCTTAGACAACTGATCGAATTATTCACTAATATCTCCGCCGATGAACCTCGAGTTTACACTCTCCGACCCCCCAATCCACGCAGTCTGATCACTTTATATGGTCCACCCCCACGATCTTCTCGGGAGGCTTTGGAGGGATGGGAAGATGAAGTCTGTTGGATCAGTAAATCGGTCGGCAACAATCCCTTTGACTTATCTTTTTTTTTCTCCCTGGCGATCAGTTCTTCTTCAGCAATATCCTTATTACGTGTCGTTACCTGTCTTGCCGATCTCTATGTCTGACTCACATCATTCTCTTTCTTCACACCCTCCCTACACTCCACTCGATGTTGAACAAACTCAGTTGATTAACTTGTTTGCTACATTAGGAGAGAAGCCATATATTCGGTACTACAATCCTTCCGCAACGCCCCCACTTGGTCCCGCTGCGCTCGCCCAAGAACATCTGTGTAAGAGACTGGCTACCTATCTCGAAAAGGATCTAGCAGATTACTGCGATTCTAATCAAGAATTTCCTGTTAGCATCCCTACTTTCTACATACCTCTAGCCCCCTTGAGATCTAGCTGATATCATTATTCTTTCTAGCCAGTCGCCGATCCCCCTAGACCACGTGGTACAATATTCATCGTTGAACGGGCCATGGATTTGTTTTCTCCCTTACTACATGAATTTACTTACCAGAGTATGTCTCATGATCTATTAGAGATCACGGATGGAAACAAGTACATGTAAGTTTGCTTGACTTCGAGTACAATGCCTGGGGGATATGAAAAATACGATGCTTAGGGCTCAATTCACTCAATCTAGTCATTCATACCGAGATCAATCTGGGGGAATAGAAGAAAAGGAACACACGCTGGGAGAAGATGATAAAGTCTGGACCGAAGTTCGACACATGCACATGAAGGACGCACTCGACAAATTGATTCATGACTTCAAAAGCTACGCATCTGAACATGGGCATCTGGCCAGCGGAAGCAGTTTGAATGACATGAAAGACATGCTGGCCAACCTACCGCACTTGAAAGAGAGCAAAGAAAAAGTAAGCCATTTGATCTCTGTTCACTTCACTGAAGCTTACAAAATTGGCTCTTTGTCTCAATTCATTCAAGCTTTCCCTTCATCTAAGCATGGCCGAGACTTGCATGGAGCTGTTTGAAAAGCATCAATTAATGAACATAGCGTCTGTAGAACAGTGTTGCTCCACCGGTATGACGGCCGAAGGAAGGAACCCCAAATCAATTGTAGAGGAGATGGTGCCCCTACTAGACGATCGTTCCATTAGGTTTGCTGCCTGTCTTGCCCTATCCTTTCCCTCACCCAAGCTGACACCAGGTCTTTCTTCACGGAGTTAGTACATCGGATAAACTACGGATCATTGCACTATACGTTCTTTATCGAGACGGCGTCCCGGACGAGGATCGTCGACGACTATACCAACATGCGAGGTTGGCGTTGCATGAAATGGATGCCGTGAACAACATGGTTTTCCTTGGTGCCAACGTCGCCAAAGACAGCGGGAGGAAGAGAAAAGCAATATTCAAGCAACCACATGATGAGAATGCTTATGATATCTCGCGGTTCCAGCCTCTGGTCAAACTAATGCTTCAGGTATGAATTGCCTGTAAATTGGCGGCCAGAATTCTTACGCTGAGATTTGTCGTGTATGTGTAGGATGCCGTTTCGAGCAAGTTGGACCAAACAGTCTTCCCATATATGGGTGATAATCCTGCCACCAGCGCTCCCAATAAGTCCGGTGCGGTTCCTAGTGGAAGTGCACCGACTTCCCTGCGGAGTGCGAAACCCAGTTGGCAGAGACCAAGATCGAAAGCAGTCGCTGAAAACCGCGAGCGGCTGATGGTCTTCGTCGCCGGTGGCTTGACATATGCAGAAGTTCGAGCGGCATATGAGATATCAGAAGCACACTCGAAGGATGTGATCATCGGTGAGCTTTCCGGCCGTCGTTTAAATTACATGAATGTTTACTGACAAATGAACTCACCCGCCTCGAACCCAGGCTCGACCCATATTTGTACGCCGAAAAAGTACATTTCCGATTTGGCTGCGTTGGATCGTGGTGGGGCAAGTCAAGGATTGGGAGCGCCCGACTTCGATAAACCATCGTCTCGCCCCTCCAAACCCAAACCCGCAGAACCACGCGATCGATTGAAAGCCGCCGACAATCGATATGCACAAGAGAACAGTCATCCTGACTCTCAATCGATTGCAGCACCTCCCTCTCGAAGAGATAACCCACCTGCTCCTTCATCCAATCAGCGCCCTCCATTAAGTGCATCCAACATCCACCCAGTTCCTTCCCCGGCCCCGTCCGTCACAGGCCGTGCGCCCTTGTCTTCACCTGCAACGGGATCAAATGCTTCCATCACCTCGAGTGTAGTCGAAAAGGAAAAGAAAAAGGGATTCTTCGGTAGGATCAGGAAGTAAAATCCAGTCGACATCTTATTCTTCCTTTGAAGACGAGGGAACATACTTTTTTTTTCGCTTCGCTTGGAACATGCATCTATGTGTCTTGTTTTATTCTACGCATTTGTCTTACATAAATTTTTACCGTATTAGATAATCTTCGGAGTATGATCTACAACGTCTAGAAAGAAAAGAAACGGCTGTATCTGGAGTCAGATCTCGTATCGGTCTGATTGTATACACCAAAAGGTGACCTTAATTTAACTAAATAATCAAGAAAGCTCGTTGAGGATCTACACTACGTTCAGGATGTAGACATTTAGGCCCCGTTTGGCTGTCTACGGGTGACGGGATATCGTCATAAACATTGATTTGAAAATTTTGGGTGTCCAGCGGATATTACGGTCTTGCCTGGGCCTGTTATAAAACCTTTGATGGGGTATACATCGATTTAAAGTGTATTCCCCTCCAAAGTGATTATTCAGGTCTGGACTGTTGTAGTGTGAGCACTTTTCCACCACCCAAGCAACCAGATCTCCTGGGCTAAAGAGCTTTTCCTCTAAAGTCTACTACCCTCAAAGAGGACTTCTTGTTTACTCTCTGCTCGATTAGGTGCTTGAGGTTGTTAGTCTTTGTGCACTCGGAATTCTTAGTTTCTACAACAAGTTTTTTGATTTTTTTTGTTTGTTTCTTGAGCTGCATTTGACAATCCCAAATGTGATGATAGCAATTTGGAAATGGAAAGGTTTGCAAAATCAAAAATAAAGCTCACCAAACCTCATTCTTATGATCATGCTTGAAAGTTTTGGTCCTGACCAAAAAAAAAAAATGTCACATTGGCTGGCACTAAACTATGTAAAAGCAAAAAATCCTGTCATGAAATTTATGTATGACATTTCTTAGCATGCCAAACATGCCCAGGTAAGACTGTGGTCCTCCAAAATACTCAACGCAAGTTTTCTCACAATCTCACACTCCCCTTGACCATCCAAATGGAGCCATACTCTGACAACTTAGTTTGGATCATTAAGACTAAGTTCTGGAACCCAAGGTAAGCCCAGCACCTGACCCTCATCCCAGAAACCACCTGGTAGATATGTTCATTGCATGGGAAACCAATTTAACCATTTGAAGCCATACCAGGTATTCACAGGCATGGATTTTGTGCCTGCACATCCTGCCAGATTGCAGGTACATATACCCCATGGCCCACGGTTCCACCTGCATGTGGGGTTCCTTAGCCATGGCCCAAGTCCTGTAACCACTATACTCGATGCAACTGGTTTGAATTTGGTCTTCTGCAGCATTTGGATCCATGCTGGCTGACCATTCCCTTTGGAAATTAAACAAAGAAATCATCAGGGATGTTTTTGTGGCAATTGCATGCAACTGTCATGAAAACATCCCTGGTAGATGTATGTGAAATGCACAGCTTGTAAGCTAATGGAGTTTCAGAAAGTGTGGGTGTGGTTAAAAGCATAAGTAGGCATCTTGGTATAGGCACACACAGAGCTAGAAAGCAAAAATGGTTGGAATTCTGCTCAGCCAATCTCCTTTCTTTCTGTCTTCTCTCATGCATTTTGTATAATGATGCACTCCCACAAGACTAAGTTAGTCAAAATTGTATCAAGGTTTTTTATACATATTACAACTCCCTGCAGATGAGAATGTCACCTTTCCTATTCAGTTTGAGTACACAACACCTAAGCCGTCTGTTAATTCAGTTCCAGTACACAACACTTAAGCTGTCTGTCACTATCTCCTTTGACAACACTCTAGCTAGCTTAACATAATCCTCTCAAACTGAGGGTCCTGGGGACCCCGCGCGGAGAGCTCTCCGTAGGAGAGGCTTATGAATTTACTAATAGATGACACAGGCTTGAGGCTACAAATATCTATGGTAACCTTAGGCCTCTTAGCTTCAGGAACTCCCTTTCCATAATCTAGCCTATCAATGTCCTGATGGATGAAGATTCTTAGATGTGCACAGTGTTAAAGCATGCATAGTTGTCCTGGTGCTGAACCCATTGGATGCTCTCAACTTTGGAACTGGTTGATCCTGGATCTACACGGAAGGACTCCTGTGGATCCATGGCAAATCCATCATTAGAATTTTGTCAGGACCAGGTCAATTTGTAATGATTTGAAAAATTGTACCAGCCCAGGTGAATAGTTGTGATTCAGAGAACAAGACCAACACCAAAATTCAAGAGGGGTTCAACATTAGTCATATGGCTCTGAGTTTTGGAAGGAGCAAGACCGCTAAGAAATTTTCCTCCTGCCAAAGGAGATTCCTGTCCCGCCAGGAAAATGGACTTAATTTGAAAGTCCCTCCATGTGGGACGGCAGCTCCGCCGCTGCCAGTGCCACACATTGTCAAAGCTCCCACCAGGGGAAGGAATTTTGTCAAGTTAGACACTCTAGCCTCTGAGATTAAAAATTAAGTTCATTTTTAGAACTTGTCTAACTTTGGTTTCTGCTGACTTTTCCCTTCCCACCTCTCAATTTCAACAAAAAAAGAGTTTGGGGAGAGGGAAAGCACTGCATTGGGCTCATTGGTATTTTAACAGGAGATAAATCCTCCAGAAGTATCAAGCAGTGTATTATCTATGGTTTGGAAAGGATGGAAGGTTTGTGGTACATGGCACAACTTAGAGTTGATTTTAGAGGCCTGGCAGGGGGTGACAAGTGGGTGTTGGCCAGAGTTACGTTGCAGTGTTTCAAGCAAGGAAAACATATTTAGAGAAGAGCATGGGAGTGGGGAACCAAACCAAACAGACTGGGGGAGGGAGAGAGAAAAGGGGATAATTCTACCATTGAAAATCATAGTCTTAGAACCATGAGAGAGTGTGTGTGGGGAATAGTTTTCAAATTGTGTAGAAGGCCAATTAGCCATGCCGTACTTTCCTTAGAGCCCTTTTGCTGTGTTCTATTATTATTCTCAAGCCATAAGCCTTGTGGCCAGCAGTTAAGACAAAATCTTGAACCCCATATTGTCTTATATTTCCACAAAAGGTACCTGAAAAGGACATCCTGAACCCCAAAAATATTGAGCTGGATCTTGGTACAGACTCAGTGCTAATTAGGATGGTTTACATAGTACAATTAGGGTCGTCAATACACCAACCAGACAGTTTTGGTTGGATGGACTTTCAACATCCAGTGATGGTTCCCTGTACTGCCTGAAGGTCCAGGGTTGACACCTCCAATTTCAAAGCCAGGGGGATGGGTCAAACATCTAAAAATGACCCCTCTTGCCAAGTAGAAATCTTGGCTGGCTGGTACAGTCTGTACCACCTCCTTCCCTCAGAAGTGTGGCTTCCTTTCTTAGTCCATTTCTCAACGCCTTCTGTTACCCAAGTTGGCCACCTTGTCGCTATTCTTTTATTCTACCTATTTATTTTGAGACTTAAAACTATTTGCTTTGAGTTTTTAACTGTTGCTACTTCAAGCTACAGCACAATTATTGGGGGGGGGTTAAAAGCTGAGTAAAGTGGACCAGCCTGCATATTGGCAAGCTTCTTGGCACATTTTTCTGTGTTTGTGGAATTTTGGACTACCTGCATGCATGCATATCTAATTGCACAAAAACCCTCAAAAAAAACTTAATCACTCAACAGGAGCATTGTAGAGACAACTTTCTAATTGACAGGCAAGTCAACATAGCACAACTTTGTCCCCCCTTATCAATTTTAAGTTGAGTTGGTATGGATTGCAAAGCTTGGTTTAGAGTTGTAACTTGTGGGTTGTGTGCAGTGTGAGATTTTCAGATCTTGGGTCAGTGAGACGGGGGATGACTGTACAGGGAAACTTCTTCATAACCCAAGAAGCATTTTTTTTCTTTCAATAAAGATTAATTTGGGCTTATTAAACTTGAGAGTTTTTTTTCATTCAGTGTGGCAAACCAAAAGACAAGATAATAAAAAACAAGCTGTAGCTGCATGCAAGATTTTGTGCTTGATAGTATTCACAAGAATTATCAAAAAAATATGGTGCTATACAGATGACTCAGATGATGGAAAATTTACAATTATTAGACGTAGACAAAAGGATTGATGAATTTAATCTGTATAGAAAATTTAAACTATATATATGTGCGTGTGTATAAACAAGCATATTGTGAAGTGGAGTCAAAATCATCAATGAGACTACGTATAAGCATACTCAAGTCTCAACAAGATGATTGTGGAACAAGTGAGATTGGATACAGGAACAGCATGGATGGGGAAGGCCAGGAAGGGCCCAAAGCTGGAGAAAGGGAGGTCTGGCACAGCTGCTGATCACAAGGCCACAAGCAGAAGACCTGATATCATAAGATTCAGGAAGACCATAAATTCACGTGTTGGCCCCTAGATATCATCTCCCCAGAATAACCATTTCTAACTTGGGTGAGGGTTTAGCTCAACAAGCTGAGCTCAGGTGTAACTTTACCTTACAATGCAATCAATCTTCTGGAGATGCATTATTTATCATTCACATATTACTGCCAGTGCACCAGTACAGATTCTCTAGATTCTTGCAACATACCATTCAGACCCCCTCAAATTTAATTATACATCAGTGTGTATACACACTCCCAAACACTTTGCGCACTGCATGTGAACGAAGCAATTATGTTGACGTTTTTCTTGTGGAATCAATAGAATGGCAAACAATTGGCCATAGGGAATATGTTGGGTGTCAAGTCCAGCTCCAAAAAAAACACATTGAGAAACCCTACAAACTGGAGTCTTTCAGCACTCACAATTCATCTTCCCAGAAGTCCGAAAACCCCACATCATTTTGCGGAATCATATATTCCATCTGGGGGAAGCTGCTTCAGAGCTTTTGAGCCACTTTGAGAAAGAACAAAGCTTTGAAAAAATCCGAGTTTTTGTCTCATATACTGGCAAACTTTGTAGGATTACATTTTCTTCAACGCTTTATATTTCTTTTACAAACTGGCTAAAAAGGTCTGAAGTGGCTTTTCTCATATAAATAATCATGATTGGATAAAACTATATAGATATTTTGGACTGCCGGAACATGAATTGTATAGGTCCTGAAAGACTACAGTTCATTGGGTTCTTGATCACGTATTTTTTTTAGCATACAAGGAAGCTTCACCACTCCAGACACCCCAAGTATTCCCAGAGGACAATAATGAGCCTGTCTATTGATTTCTCAAGAAAAATCTCACAGTGATTGCTTCTTTCACTTGCAGTGCCCAAAGTTTTTGGAAGTGTGCACTGTGCAGTGCACAAAGTGTAATGTGCAGTGTGCAAAGTACGTCCGTATATTTATACTTGCTTTTTTTTTTTTCACTCTCTATTTCTATATTTCTTCTTCCTATTACCTTCTTTTATATAAGAACAAAAAAGAAAAACAACTTTAGAATTACAAAAAAAAAAAAAAACATCAAATCAAATCAAATCAAAATCAACAAATCAAAAACAAAAGAAAGAGTAAACACAAAAAGAGAGAAAAAGAAAAAAAATCGAAAATATATACACACATATACAAAAACAAAAAACAAAGACATTTGAATTAAGAAAATAGAAGAGACAAGGAAAAAAAGAAATCAGGAATTTCGTTTATTAGAAGAGTATTGAGAATTAAGGTTAGAAGATTGATGATGGCTTGGAGGATTATGAGGATTAATGAAAGTAGCAGACGGGGGTAGAGGATGAGTAGACGGGAAGGAAGAATGCTGATGATGATGATGATGATGAAAAGGGAGGGGATGATTAGCGATAGGAAAAGAAGAAGCCGAGGTAGGTGAGGGATGAGCAGGGGCCGTAGAATGATGGTTAATAGGATGGTGAGAATGAGGATGATGATGGAGATGGAGATGTTGGTGTTGGTGTTGCTGAGAGTTGAGAGAGAGCGCGGCGACAGAGAGTGGACGTTGTTTGAGTCGAAGTTGAATCACTTTCGAGTCGGCGGCAAAGATTATCTGGGATCGACAACTAAGTGCAAGACTGTTGATTGACGGGTTGTTGAGTACGGGCGCTTGGGGATGATATCCACCCTGCTGACTCCGCTTGTTTTGTTGTTGCAATTCTTGTTGTCGCGCCGCTGCTGCTGCCAAGAGGGGGGCCGAAATCGATGGAGGCGACTCTGAAAATAAATGCCTGTGTTTTTGATTGGGTGGTTGTATGTGCAATCAGTTTGGTATTCGTTAGCCCACACCAATAAGGAACTCACCGGAGATTTGGTCCGGGGATTACTTGGACCAACAAGCCGGTATCAACATGTCGAACCTCGATAAAGCTCGGATCAAATGCCAGGACGAATGGGTAATGGAGGGCTGAAACAAGAATGGAATGATAAGCAGAAAACCCCTGGGTGTCATTATCCTTCATCCAAGACACCTACCAAAAGCCGTAGGATTGCCTTCCCATTGAATGATCCAATCAAATCTTGCTCTCCAACCACTTTTGGTGACCTGTGTAAGACATACAAAATAATCAGCACATCCACTGACTCTCAAGACAAACTAGAAGATCCCAAATCTGAGAGAAAGTGATAATAACCAACATAAAATGCGAATTCCTCATAGCACAACAGGAACTCGGCCTCGATCCGATAGATAGCAATAGGCTTGACAGCTTCCCGGCGGGCAATGAAGTCGAGAGAATGATCGGCCGGGTCAAGCAGACCTAGGACGTCGAGCGTCTCAAGGTTGACGATCTCGAAGCCTTTCTGGCAACCGATGCAGAGCTTGGATTTCAGGAAGTGGACCGAACTGGAGACTGTAGGGATGTAAAACTCCTGTGGACGAGATTCCCCCCCAGTTAGAGATGCTCAATCATCTCAAGTTTGTATTGTGAGCTTATCCAGCGGACGAACCTTATATACTTTCAGCGCATCGTTGTTGGCAGGGATGATCTTCCGAAAGGCCGGCTTAGACCTAGTCCGGACGTTATGCTGGTTGAGGTTATCTGCCGGCTCGAGGGTCTTGATGGTACTGGAAACGCTACCGGACTTGACGACACAGACGAGCTTGCGACCGAGACAGTCTCCTACTTTAAAGAAGCTGGCGTTCGAGGAAACCTTCCGAGCCCGCTTAGCAGCTCCTACGGCGTCGTTCGGGTCGAGCACTTCAAGCCAAAACGTCATCACCACCTTGTCCGCTAGTACCAGAAGAATCCCTTGCTCCTCTATTACCTCCACCTGAGTCACGTTCTCCACTTGAATCACTTGTAGTGGCGCCCGTGTAGGGTCCAATACCATAGCAACATACACGCCGACGTCATTACCAAATATCAGGCGATTTCCATTGTCTGTAGCAGCCCCCCCCCCCCCCCCCCCCCAAAAAAAAAAAAAAGAAAAGATTAATCCCGTGGTCAAATTGATTTGAGTCGAAGAATAATGGCAAGCATACCATAAGGTACCGCACAGTTAACTTTATAAGGTCCGACAAAGAAACCTTCGTTGAGGGAGACCATTTCAAAGACGGTATTTTGTTCGCGAATCTGAGCCTGACGGGCTTCGATTTTGTCGAGCCACTTCTGCCTGGATTGTGATGTGGGAGCCCAAAGGACGATTGAGTAGCCTCTCCGACCGAGTTGATTGAGAGTCATTGAGAAGCCAGATTTGTTTTGAGCCTGAGGAGGTACGACTCCATTCGAACTGATGCTGGTTGCTGTACCTTTACCCTTCTCAGAAGCGCTGTTACGAGTCATCAATGATTTCTTATTCGAATTCGCTCCACGGGAGGCGTCTTCTTGTTGAGCCACACCGGTCACCGTCAGCAGTTCTAGTGGAATCGGCTTCCGGTAAACCTTCAGTTGATCGGTCTTGTGCGAGTGTTTGTGTTTCACCATCAGCAGTGCATGATCGAAGAGGTAGACTTGTAATTCGGCACTATCACTACCACTCCCACCCCTCTTTTTCAGCTGGCCCTTGTATATCAGTTCTCGGCCTTCCTCTCTTAACCGAAGGTCCTGAAGTCAACATCAAAAAAAGGAGGGAAATCGGTCAAAACTAGATAAAGATGGTCATATGTAGATGTAAGCATACTGACCACAGCTTCTCCTTGCCTGAACACAAGTTGTTGGTCGAGTTGAGCTAGATTGAATCTGTTTTCACTCTTTCCAGTCTCAATATTCACTTTTGCCAGTAGGTCCCGGATCATTTTGACCACTTTGGGGATTTCTGTCTTGTCGATATGGTTTTCAGGTGTATATTTGAGCACGACCTCCAGTAGTAATGGGTACCGGGCTAGTCGAGTGGTTGGTTTTGTCAGATAAGCATTCAGCTCCAGTTTTCTTGACTCTGGTAGTCGCTCGGCTTCCTGTGATAGTCACAACAATAGATCAATTGGATGATTAAATGCTTGGATTCTCATAGAGGAGGTCAAATGTAGCAAGGATTAGGTGGGGGGAAAGGAATAACCAACATCAACAAACTTTGAAAAAGCTGGGTTCGCACTTTTCTCACGTTCGAACTCATACTTTCCGTACAGCTGATGAGCACCATACTTGACAAAGGGTGAGAAGTGTGGAACGACCTCGAGATAGATGTCAGCAATGTGTGGGACCACGTGGGCTGACTTTTGCCGCTTCGAGAGTAGTTCGCATAATCGAGAGTTCACTGATAGGACTTCGAGGACGTTCCAGAACACTTGGCTCAGGAAATCTTGTCGCCGAGATTCAGGAATAATGTTGGAAGTTTGTAGCGGCTTGATCCACACCTGAAGAGGGTCATTTGGATCAGAATATGGTAGTCAATATATGAGAATAACTGAATATGATAATGACAAGAGATGACTGACATCACGTAAATATTCTAGATCTCTAACAAAATCACGTTCAGTGTAAATGCACTCATTGATAGCCTCTTGACGTTTCTTTTCTGTGTCGTTAACTGAGTCGACGACTTCCTGAGGAACGGAGTGGATCCAAAGTGTTCCAGGTTCTTTGAGATCTCCCAAAGATTCAGTTGATATGCTTCTCTGTAGTCCTGGTTTTGGTTTTAGATTCAATCGAGCCTGTTGTTCTAACCGACGAGGACAGGCAATCGAGTAACATAGTCTATCCCTCGTACAAGTTGGCGAGTAGCAATCAGTCAGGAGGGTGAAGACACCACAGGGTAGAACATCTTCTTCCTCTTCCGTTGCCTCGTCCTCTTGAGCTTCCTCTTCATCCAATCCGTCTAGTTCGGATTGAACTTCTGAGATCGGTCTTGAAGACTGTTGGATAGAGTCATGGGTTGAGTTCCTAGGGTTATCTTGTTCACCGGTAAACTTGTTGGTGAGTGCTCCTCTGAATTGATAGAGTTCATGATGACTATCACGCAACCGGTGATCGTAAGTGACATCGTGAAAGAATTTTTGAGAATCGAGTGCACGACCCAGTAGGAGGGCTAGATTTCTGTCGGTAGTCTTGATGATGTATGCGATTTTGTCGACCGCTTCTCGTCCATCAAAACATTCAGTATACGTCAGTCCGTCCTTGGTCCTCTCGGCAAGTAAGATCCGACTTCGGAAAGCTTCGGCAACACGACTGAGAAGTGCGGGATAAACGATGGGTGGACGGGATGAGTGGGTGACGATCTGACGAGGTCGGGCGGAGGGGCCACTGGAGAAGCTGAATGAACGATCGTTGGTGGAATTAGGTTTAGGTTGAGTGGGCATGACTCTGACTGATTCGCAAGATTTGCGAGGTCGGATGAGGCCGGAAAGTGGTTGGACGGACTGACAAGCGGAGGTTGTCTGATCGGAGGAGGCACTGGCCATACCGACGTAGAGTGAATCTCGATTGATGTCGGCTGATGGATTTCGATTTATGGAATTGGAGTGAGATAAATCTGAGGATTGAAGAGAAAAAGAGAGGAAGATTAAGCTACGGTAAGTTCATAGATATGTTGGGTGAGGAAGGAGAGAGTGAGACAGGATAAGTAGTTTGACATGGGACATCTGACATTTTCCTCTCAAAAAAGTGAATGCGCAGTATATATATATATGTTTAGCGATTGCAGAGAGGCTCGTCAAGACTAAGATTGATTGAAAAGAGGATATGATTTGTAGGATGACTGACCTGATAGAGGGCCTTGTTGGTCGAAACCTTGGTAGGAGATGCTTTCTGGAATTGAGCCTAGTCCAGCACTGTCGGAGTCGAATGTGAGGTTGGATGAGGGTAGGGATGGATGGTGATGGAGAGAGAGGTTGGAGAAGCTGAGTGGGTTTCGTTCGTGATCGATGAAGGTGGGAGAGTAGCTGTTTCTGATGGGAGGTGGAGTGAGTTGATGGGTGGGGTCGATGGGTTGGTGAGGATGGTGATGATGGTAGATTGGTTGGTAATGGTTTGATGAGTTTGATGAGAGGATTGCGTATCGAGAAGATGCTAGTAGTGATTGAGTTCGTAGGTCATCGGGATGAGTGTATTGGTTTGCGGATGGTCGGACGACTAAGGATTGAGCTCGACTAGGGTTTGAGTAGTTCAGTGGTGTTGAGTTGGCTGAGTAGTGTTGCTGAGGAAGGCAGTGATGAAGTTGTTGTTGTTGTTGGTTGTTTGGTTGTTGTTGTGTTGGTTGTCCAAAGATGTTTGAGTACGCATTCGATCGTTTGTCGGCAGTTGGTCTCATGTTTTCACTCAATTAAGATAAAATAAAAACAATAATTTTGCTTGGACTGCTTCAAAAACCAATTCCCCCGGGGATCCACCCCCGAACTACCATAACGCAACACCATCTCACTTGGCACACATGAACTGACTGACAACTCAGTAAGAAACAAATGGATTTCATCTTGCGTGGTAACCAACAGTTCTCAAGAGTTTCAACAAAACAAAAAGCAGCCAAACAGAGACCCAGATCATCATTATAATGGTGGCAGTCCAAAAAAAAGAGAAATAAACTTGTAAATCATTTTCTTATTAGTTATAGTATTGCGCAGGTGAAAAGGATTGTGGAGCGGGTCCAAGCTGAGATGAATGAGATCTCCTGATCGTCTGTGGGGCTGGTAGAACTGGATTATGATATGATCCTAAACAAACACAGATAAAAACACAAGCGAGTTCAGATATAAACACACTACAGCGTTCGATTTGCATGCCAATCAATCAACTCACCAGGGTGGGATAGGTGTGGCTCGCCTTTTCGCTCAGGCTGTGAGGAGGGATGTGAAGGGGTAGTCGACATATGTCGAGGGATACCATGAGGCCCAACGGGAGACACACCAGCTTGAAAGTGAGGCGATGGTATAACTTTCGGAGTATTAGTAGAGTTGGGAATATGAGGCCCTTGGTTGGCGAACATACTCGATTTCGAATCAGGAGCGTTGGGAAGGTTATTAAAACCTTGTTGGTTCATTCCGACTTGATTACTAACTAGTTGAAGGTGAGCAGGGTGGACAGAGTAAGCCCCAGTTTGAGCTGGATTAACCAGGGGATGCCCATGACTCGAACTTTGAGAGTGTTGAGAGGGGGTGTGTCTTAGTCGATTTTGAAACTGATCTGGATCCTGTTGGAATGAATGGGAATGCTGGTGGGCATGTTGATTGGGGAGTTGGACGTTCAAGGTAGCTCGAGATTGTAAGTTGGGTTGAAATTGAGATGATGAGTTGAGACCAAAAGGGTTGGATGCCGAGGTAGGATTAAGTGTAGCGTTCGGGTTAATTTTGATATTACTCGCAGGGAATTGAGATGGAGAGTTGAGATTATAATGATTTGAGGTTGATGAAGGATTAAGGCTGACAATCGAATTATTTTTGATCGGGTTGGTCTGAAAATGAGAGCTTGAGTTGATAGGATAATGGTTGGATGTCGAGGAAGGATTGTGATTGGTGGTCGAGTTGGATTGATCGCTAAAGATGTTTAAGAAGACATGAACGAACGATGAATGACTTGAGAGTGATTGAGGCAGCGAAATCAGATACAATGTAAAACCAACGACTGAATCCGAGTGACGCCCTTATAGTACTCCGCAGACCCCTTGGAGACGTGATATGAAGCAGTTGCGTAATCCCATTGTGGTCCCTTTTTAAAAAAAAACAAACCAAAAAGGGGATGATCAGTTGAGGTATCAAAAACTACATAGATGAAATGAGAGAACTGTATTCACCCTGGTCCTTCTACCATGAAGCAAGGCACTATTCCAATTGCTACAGCTTCGGATAGCTTTTGTCCGACGATCGATCGAGGTTGAATGTAGTGAGTTGGGTGCGGAGACCGGAGCTGGGTCGGCAACGACATCGATCACTTTCCGTTTGACGCCAACCATTGTCGACTGTGTAAAGTATTCGATGGTCGTATTAAGATGGACCGGGAAGACACCCCGGGGGATGCCCGAGTGGTCAGAAGACTGCGGGGCTTTCCCCGGATTGCTACCCCAGAGAACAACCACCAAGAAGAACAACAGAGGAAGACTCAGATGATCAGCTGAAAGAACAAGACGATGGCATACAAACTATCGCCGATTCAAAACTCAAGAGAAATTCCCAACAATCCATTCCAATCCGAAACAATAGGATCTGACTCTGACTCTGAATCCGAACTTGAACCCCTCCATCCTCAAGCACCCATCTTCCTCGAACCAGCAGCAACACTACTCACTCCTACCACCTCTACAACTCTCCAACCATCCGATATCAATCCAATGATTAGTCCAAAATCATCAAATTTTAGGTTCTGCTGCTCGTTGTTCTTATTTGGTCTATTGTAAGTTTATCTCTAATAATATCACAACATTATGATGGAATATTAATAATTCTTTTCTTGAATTTTGTAGAAATAATGTGCTTTACGTCATCATCATTTCCGCCGCTTTGGATCTGGTCCCTTCAGATGTGCCCACCGGTGTCATCCTGGTCGCAGATATCACTCCCTCCTTGTTGGTGAAGATTGGCTGGCCCTATTTCGTCAAAGGAAGGATTCGCTATCCCCAAAGAATCCTCAGTTGTACTGCCCTGAGCTTCGCAGGAATGATGGTCTGTTTTTTGTTTTCTCGCTTGTTTTCAGTCGTCTCTGATGTAAAGCGTTTTCAAGTTTTCTCCAAAAAAAAAAAAAGCTGAAGAATATTTTTTCTCCCAGGTAATCGTCATGTTTTCTTCGGTACCATTAAGACTCTTTGGGATCTCTTTGGCCAGTGCATCCTCTGGATTGGGCGAAATGACTTTCTTACAACTCACGACGAGGTACCAAGGACAACCTGGAGTAAGCTGGTTTGCCTCTGGGACAGGTGCAGCCGGAGTAGTCGGTGCAGCGCTCTGGTGGCTCTTACGACACTTGGGTGTCCAGATAGGTCTAGGAATCAGCTCAGTTGCGTATCATATTCTCCCTGTCATAGTCCTCCCATTCCACATACTCTTGACTGAATCCATTCACTTTTTACTACAACAGGTCTTGCCGATCTGCCTTTCATTTACCTACTTTTTTCTCTTGCCGCCCCCAAACCAATTACCACCGGGAACAATCGAAGATCGAGAAGGCCGAGGCGACTATGTGGTCGTACCCGAGGCAGACCAAGCTCCTAGGCTCCCTGTCAAGTCTCCTGAACTCGCATTCGCCGAGAAACTTCGTCTGGCCAAACCTCTATTAATTCCATACATGCTGCCACTCTTTCTGGTTTATTTCGCCGAATATACAGTGCGTTAAATTTACTCTTCGAGTTATTCGGCCATTCCCCAAAATAAGCTCAATTACCTACAAATCTTCATTAGATCAATACCGGAATCGCACCTACCCTCGTCTATCCCCTTCCTGAACCAACTTCGAATCCAGCGTTTTCACTCGTCTTCAAATCCTTACGAGATTATTACCCGTTCTGGCAGTTGACCTATCAAGTTGAGTTAGCGATTCTAAGCGGATAGCTTTTGAGATGAAGTGAGCTGGTATTCGGGTTGAACTGAGAACGATTTCTTGCCAAGATCTTTGTATTTTTCTCGCGCTCATCGATGGCGATCTTCCGTTTCCCGGCACTACCCCGGGCGCTGATTCCCTTCCCGAGCCTGGTCCAGCTGTTGATCTTCTGTGTGCTCCTGCTGGAGTCGTCCAGCGGGTTTCTCAGCCACTTGGTGCCGATGGATGGGATCTACCTTTTCATCTTTGGGTTCATCTCCCTCGAAGGCGTCTGTGGTGGCCTTGCATACGTCAGTGCGTACTATTGGCTAGGTATGGACGGCCACGAACTCGCTCACGAAAAGGAATTCAGGATGGCTTGTGTGGGGTTTGCCGATACCTTTGGGTGCGTTCTTTCTTTCTTCCCTCAATTCGCTAGCCGTCCCTCACATTCAAACCCCTTTTTTCTCTTTTTTTTTTCTTCTGTCGATGGATATCAAATCATAAAAATTAGGGTTCTGTTGGCTTCTGTCTTTAGTTCTTGGTTAGAGCCTAGATTATGTGGGATTCAAGTCTCTCATGGACGAACACTTTGTCGACAAGTAGGAGACAATCATTAGTCCTTCACACAACGCACTACTGGCTTTACATCCTTATCGTCTGTGATTAATATTCTTAAGCATCATCACCATCGTCTTCTTCCACATAGAATTGCTCATTGTAACATCCCCATCGCATATCTTCCAATCTTTTTTACTCGTTCTTTTTTTTCACTTCTCATCTACTTGTATTTTTTTTCCCTCTGCAATGCTTATCTAGGATGTCTGAGACCTACACATTTGACAAAAGTATGTAGGACTGGGAGATTTGTCATTGGATAGTATATCTGGGAATTGGCGGACTTCCTGTGGGTGCTGAATTTTCAATTTTGACTTTGTAATTCTAAGTTCTAAACTTTGTTGAGTGGTGAGTACTTAAGTCCAATCAATTTGGACCACTGGAGGACTTCCCGTGGCCATCTACAGGGGCTGTAAAGTCTTAATTACAGGCCTATATCCAATCTTCCCAGCCAAAATTTAGCTCTACAGGCTCAAATTAAGAATCTACAGGGGCTGTAGATACTAAACACAGTTCTAGCATTTAGAATTACATATTCTAAATCAGGAATTTTGGACAGCGGGAAGTCCTCCATTGTTATCCCTCTGGCAGTGTGCATTTGAAATTTCACAGGATTGTAACTGCAACTATAACCTCACCATCTTCCATGCTTGCTTACACATTAAACAATATCATGTAGTGGGGTTCTTTGGTGTAATGGGGTGAGGTCCTATATCCATGTCAGGTGATGGAGGACCTGTTGCATATACAGGACAAGCTGTTTGAAGTATGACATTTTCATGGGTTCTACACTCCCAACCTGTCACATGCACAATATCTGTGAAGTGGGGTTCACAGACCGGTCCACTATATATAGGTCACTTATACATGAAATGCAGTCATGTAAATGGTGTGACACACAGGGCACAGTATTTTCTTATGTAATATGCAGGACTATGCAGCCTGTATACTTCTCATGGCCACAGTTTTCCTTGGAGTGTTATATCCTGGCCTCAACATTTTACTACCACAATGGGGACAAGAGACTACTGCTGCTAGTTGGCAAAAGAATGCTGACACAAGCTGTAGAATTGAATTACCAGTTATTTGCAGGTGGGTCTTGTCAAGAGTGATGTTGGGCCCCCTATGTCATGCAGGAGGCTTACAGATTCCCTTGCCACCAGTTTTCCAATCACTACCACATAATAAGGGATGAGTCAGCTAATAGAAAACAAACTTTGTCTTACTGCCTGAAGAAATTGAGTATTTGAATACTCAAAAGGTTTTCCAAAATATACCATTACAAGGTTCAAAGTTATTTCTACTAATAGGTTGCCCATCCTGCCTCATCAGTGATACCCAACCCACTCCATCTGGACATCACCCCGTGTAACTCCAATACCATGCTTGCATCATATATAACCCTCCACCCCTTAGTGGCACAGTAATCATTGTTTCCCTACATACACACATCAGATAGTAGAGGAATTGAAGATAGACTAAGAGAACCAGTCAGAACTGAACAAAAAAATCAGAAGATGAAACAGGAAACAGGAAAAAAGACCAAACCAGGAAAAAAACAAAGAAACTCACCATTTGAGGTGTGAGGACCAGGAAAAGGAAAAAGGATCAAAAGAAGGGAAACCTGGGAGGGAATTTTGATGATCTGGAGGGGCTGGAAACTGAACTGAATCTTGATGATATTTAAGATTCTTGAGGCTGATGATACTGCACTGAATATGAAAGTGACTACCAGGTTGAACACCACACTGATTGATCTGCATCCATCTTTTTATACCAATATAGGGGTTTGGGGAAGTTTTGAGATATTTGGGATCACAGTACTTGGCTTGCAATTGATTTTCCAGCTTTTTCCAGATAGCTCCAGTCAGTTTGGCCTCCTTTTCCAAGGTCTTTGAGTTTGAATTTAAAGTAAGTAATGTATGATTATTTATCAAAACCAAATTCTTGAGGAGACATGGTTTACTTAAATTCACTATGGATTGGGCAAGCTTCGGGATTATACAGGTAGAAGTTGATGTAAGAAGTGGGGCCCTGGATCCTAGGTTTTTTTCCTATATATTGCAGTTCCATGAAAGGATTGAGCTTGGTGGTGATGCCAATGGCCATGATTTATAGATCCTGCTGATGACCCTCATACACTTCATTAAGCTAAAATTGATTATCAGCTGTCAATCAATGGAACTGCACATGCTGACAGGCATGGCAGTGTGTAGTTTTTCCATAGATTCATCCTTACATTGGGAAAACCATATCATCTTCCAACTGTCTCTAAGAAGCGGGACCTTGAGAAAATTTGAGGTTTTGGAGGATAGAGAAAGGAGACAGGGAGATATTGACCTGAATCAGTTTGAGACAAAAATAAAGATCTTATTGAGGCTCAGTACTCAAGAGTAAAAAGAGAGGAGAACTGATTATCATATTCTCTTGTCTAGACTATGGTTTTTATAGACTAAGTACAATGAGGAGACTTGTGATTGAAATAATGAATAATGAAAATGAATAAAAAAGGAATGAAAAAGAAAGACATCGATGAGACTAGACATGAATATATGAGATAAATGGAAACAATGTCACTGACATGTATCTTAAAGAGTCTTTCTACTACTTAGATCTTCTACAATTCAATATTAATCAGAAGAAAGTAAATAATATAATAAGAAACTTAAGAAACAAATGAGTTTGGTTTTTGGTGATGAGAGGAAATTCCAACAGAACTCACACAAGGTTGGGGGGCATGGGCTCTCTCACCTTGATCACCCTTAGGTTGTGTTTGATTCAAAGAAAACTAAGATTATAAATTCAAGTCAACAAAGATTCAGAAAAAGAAAGAAATACAAAAATGATTCAAGGAAAGAAAAATACCTAAGATGATCACAATTCAAAATGAGAATAAACAAGACCTTTAGGGACGAAACAAAAAGAGGAGCAGAAAAGAAAGGAAACTGAAAGAGAAAAAGAAATTAACAACAGTCAGAGATGAGAATCAAATGAGTGAAGTACATACAACCACGAGTGAAGATTGTTGAAGGATGTTGATTTGATTGACTTGAATGAGAGATTTGGTTTTGGTTTTGAGATGAAACCGAAGCAAGGGAACTTGAGCGACTGAAGATTCAAATTTGAGCAGAAGAGTTTGCGAGTTTGAGAGTCGAGATGGTGATGATAATGATTTAGGGGCCGTTTGGCCGCGCAACTGAATCTGAACTTGATCTCGCGGGTCCCCGCAAAATCGAGATTTTGTTCGGATTCAGAATCTCTTGGGATGAGATCCCAAGAAGATTCTAAAAAGCCATTCGGCTGCCAAAAAATCTGGCAAAAATCTCAGATCCGTGATCTCATCTGCCACCAAAGCGAGATCCAGCTATTTTGCTGAATCTCGAAGTGAGATCAGAATCTCAAGGCCCCTCACTCCACAAACAACACCCAATTTTCAAACCGGGTGGCATAGTATTACACCTCTTGATGACCAGCACAACTGGCCATAAAGAGGTGGTGGTTCCGTTCATCATGAGGTACCCTCTTGATAACCGGAATTTTTCCGGTCATCAAGAGAGGTCACCTTTTGATGATCGGAATCGTTCTGATCATCAGGAGGTGTATGTACTCTCTTGATGACCAGAATCGTTCCGGTCATCAAGAGGTGTATGTACTCTCTTGATGACCACAACTATTGGTCATCAAGAGAGTTCTAGATGACTGGAACAATGTACACGGCCTCAAGATCAAAATTTGTCAGATTTATCAACTCAAGATTCCTCAAGATTATGACTTCAAGATTCCTCAAGATTATGACTTCAAGATTCCTCAAGATTATGACTTCAAGATTCCTCAAGACTTCAAAATCTCAAATAGAAAGTAATCAATTCCATTAATCTCACTCTCACATCTATTAATTGTTACTTCCATTTCTTGGTCCTAAGAGTGTAGCCTCTGTTATGCTTGATTTATGTTCTGTTTTTTTCCTGTTCTTTTTCATTATTTCTTTGTTATGATTGTATTTCTTTAATTTCTTTTTTCCCCTCTACTTTTGGTCCTCAAGTTTCTGTGTTTGTCCAAGTTTGTGCGTTTCTTATCTTTTCTTTCTTCTTGGTTGTTGTTATGCGCGCAGCTGCGCGCAGGTTCAGGATGACTGTTTCCTTAGGTGTCACAAACCCCAGGGATTGATTTCATTTCAAACTCAATTTTTGGGGCGGCATGGAATTTGTCTGAACCATATCTCAGATCATCCATCTTATTTTTAAATTAATTCTCACTTCTTCTTTTTATATATATATATATCATTGCGTGACTTCCAAGCATTAAGCTCTCAGCCAGCCTACCCCGCATCTGAGGAATCTTGCGCCATGATCACTTTCAGGAGTTCTTCCGTTGTCTTCTTCCTTCTTATCAAAACTCAAAATAACCGCCAATGAGAATACAAACTCGTCGTCTCTATCACAAATCCCATTCCAACTTCCGCTAACCTGATTCCTCATCTCAGATTTGACCACCGCAAAGGCAGCGTTAAGGTGCATTCTCCCTTCCGTCTAGCACGGTAGGAGTTCCACATTTGGTCCCCCGAGCTGGGATTGAACCAGCAACCTCAAGATTTATAGTCTTGTCTTTTATGGATTTCGAGACGATCGGCGGTCTGAGGTTGTTTCCACTCAAAAGTTTTCTATTTTTATTATTATTATTTGTGTTACCAGCGGGGCACAAGGGAACAGAAGTAAGTCCCCTTCAATTGTGCACCTCTCGGGTTTATCTACACACCATTGAAGCATTACCTGCCACGCTGTGAGCCGCCCAGAACTTTCTTTTATCCAGACTTTTCAGGTGCCAAAAGAAAAATGGCCGACACAGCAGCAGGACAGCCTACTACCCGCCGGGTGAAGATCAAACCTCAGGATCAGTCCTTGAAATTCTTGGGCAAGCGCATTGAGGCTTTCCTTCGCAAATATGAGTTGGACAGCGCTTCCCAGGAGGACATGGTCCTCCAGGTCACTTTGTTTCTTGGGAGTGAAGATCTCAAGGATGCTGTGTGGGACATGGGAGGTTACACGAGCAAATATTGGCCAGCATTGAAGGAACAAATGATCAAGCAATGGGGCCAGGTGGATGTGGTGCGCTACATGGTGGCAGACCTGCAGGCGCTCAAAGCTTTGTGGGTTTCTAAGGACAGGATCGCGACCTTGGAAGACTACTGGTTGTTCAAGTCAACTTTCTACGTCATCCTATCGTACTTAATCAGGTACCAACATCTTTTGGTAGATGATTTCTTTTTCTCTTTCGCACCCGCCTTCCAACAACAAATCTGATCAAGAAAAGAAAATGGTCAAGACACTGGACGGGCAATACCTTCTTCCGGCCCTCAGGGAGCTGCGTGCTGGGGCCACCTCAGAAATGTAGGAAGAAGTGGCTTTCACTTCGGAGCAAGTCAAACCTCAAGCATCTCAGCCGGCGGAGTCGGTTTTCAAGGTATCAAACGACATCATGAGGAAGACGGAGGCTGATCGGCGGCCCAAGGAAGTTCCGGCTCAGTCCAAAGTGTCTGCAATGGTGGACGAGATATTTCAAATGCTTCTATCTTTCAAGCAGCGTCTGAAGCAGGAGCTACTGGCTGCACCGCCTGCTGCCGTGGCTCCATCAGGATCACCCGGACCGCTGGTGTGTTGGTATTGTCATTGTGAAGGCCACGGAGCGTTGCACTGTATGGAGCTCAAGAAGGACAAGGAAGAGAAACTCGTTGAGCAAAGAGGTAACAATTTCTTTCTGCCTAATCGAGCTATCATCGCTTGCTATCCCTCTCAGCCGATTTGACACATTGTGGTGTCTCATCTCCCAAAGGCAAGTTTAGCGGCAGTGTGGCAGCCGCCATTGGTGTCATCTCAATCTTTTGCTGGAATGTATCAATCCGACCAGGCAGGCAGGAAGCACGAGGCGCCAGCAGTACCCGCGTCCGCGTCAAAGAAGCCAGTCCGCAGACTAGTGGATCCCAACCAGGAGTCAGAGCCGGAGGAGATGGACATGGAACCGGAGCTCTTTGAACAAATTTCAGCCGCCCCATCCATGGATACGCCGCTTGCTGACTCGGACTCGCCAAAACCAGCAGCTAGGTCTGACCCAACCCAGCAAAAAGTTTGTTTTGAGCATGGTATTGCTAAGGATTATCCTGACGCCATAAATGGGATACTCAAGAAAATCTTGGACTTGCCAGTGTCAGGCGTGACAGTTTCTGAACTCTGAGCTGTCTCACCCGCCATCCCCGACGGAATGAAGAAGTGGGTATTGCGGAGATGTGTGGGAGAACTCAGGGTGGCATCAGGTACGCTCATGGAGGACTCCGCGGTTCAAGAAGGCAAGGGTCGACTGTACTTGTGCCCGTTGGGGCACTTGCCCTGTTTGTTGGGAGACGATGGCAGAACGCCGCACCACTGGTGGATTCCGGCTCGCAATTGAATCTGATTTCGGATGCTCAAGCCACCAGACTCAATCTCAGTCCGAGGGTGAACTTCAGTTCTGCAGTTTATGGAATCGGTAATCAAGCTTGCGAGTTGATAGGGGTTGCAGAGGACGTCCCCATCAAGATTGGGAAGTCTGTCGTTGGCACGTGCCACTTTTTGATCACCTGGATGGACAGCCCTTTCCTCATGGACTTCGATGCTACTCTCAATTTTGGCGGTCAGTTCGGGGAAAGGATCCATGCAAATGGACGACGAATCGAGATTTCTTTGTGCGCAATCGACACTGGCCTCTGGGAGCACAATTTTCCTGGTAATGGTCAGAAGGCATTGCTTACTTGAAAGGGAAAGGCACGTGACGACTCGGTGAAGGGTCGGCATTTTTTATAAGAGTAGCTGATCTCCACAGCAGCGGATTTAATATGGAGGCTTGCAGTTCAGCCGCTAGATCAGCTCAATCTCCAGAGTCTCAGAGTTTCTTTTCTTCCTTTTCTTCTCAAACTTTCAGAATCTCACCTTTCCATCAGAAAATCAAAATCCAAAAACAACAGAAAATCACATTAAAAACTAAAAATACTTCTTTTGATTCTCAGTCTGGTCTTTTCAATGTTTCGGCTTCTGGTTTTCCTTCTGTCTCAAGCCTCAGTTCTTCTTTTTCAGCCGGCTTTTGGGAAGTGGGAATCTTGATCAAAGTGTGGAGGAGGATATAGGTGCTCCGTGGAGGGAGGGAGAACTAAAAGTAAGTTCCTCCCAATTATGCACCTCCGGGCTAGATGCTCCCTTGTTGTTTAAAACCCTACCGTGAGCCAAGAACCATCCTCAATTTCTTCTTCTGTATTGGACGGGCAGTCACCCCATCTGCGACGAGAAGAAACCCCCCTCGTCGGTATCCCAGCAGGTTCCCTCGTTTGCCTTGGGAAGAAGATTGGGTGTTTTTGTTTCAGGATCTTGCTCCGCGGTGTGAGGCTCGGATGCGTGAAGTGGGAATAGGTACGCCGTGGAGGTTGGGAGAACTAAAAGTAAGTTCCTCCCAAAGTTGCACCTCCAAGGGTCTCTACTACTTGTCGCAAGCATTACATGCCACATATGTGAGCCGCACCCCAGCTTTTGGTGTTTCATCTTTAGGCAACGCATCGGGTAGCCGAAGCTATCTCCGTAATGAGGATAAACTATGTTTGTTCAGTCTGGATTTTGAAGGCGGAAGGGTATTTTTTGGTCTGCTGCGGGGGTCAGGGGAACTAAAAGTAAGTTCCTCTCAAAGTTGCATCTCCAAGGGTTCTGCTACGCGTCATCAAAACTCTACTTCAGCCACATTTGTGAGCCCAGATTTGGTGCCTGGTTTTTCCTTTTCAGAGAAGGCGGCATGGAGCATTGGAAATGGCGGTTACTCGAGCACGGTCTCAATCATTGCACTCAGTTGGTACTCGTGGATGCATGGAAGGAAGGTTCCTTCCTGGCTTTTGCTGCTAAATACAAGCCTGTAGCTCGGAAAGTCAGGCCCGTCAATCAGCCAATGCTGCCATTGCAGCGGCCACCTCTGTCGCGTGACCCGTATTGTGGGCTTTTGAAGTCTCTGGCTGGACCCTTTGTGCCGCGTGGACAAGTCACTGAGGAGAGTCTACAGGCTGTCAACTTTGGTCCGTCAGAATGGCTGCGGGACCCGGAGCTAGACCTCATCAAGAATGTGCTGGCAGAGCGCAACCTGGCGATAGCTTTTGACGAGTCCCAGAGGGGCCTGCTAAAGGATTCATATGGTCTCCCATACATCATCCCGGTAGTAGAGCATGAGCCCTGGCAGAAGCGCAAGATCCCAATTCCGGCCGCTAAAATGGATGAATACATCCAACTCATCCTTGAACGAGTTCGCACTGGATTTTATGAACAGTCAACATCCAGATACAGCAGCCCGGTTTTCTGTGTGGTCAAAAGCAGCGGTAAATTAAAAATTGTCCATGACTTACAGCCTCTCAACAAGGTTACAGTGCGCGACGCTGGGGTCCCCTCAGCCACGGAAGAGTTTGTGGAGTAGTTCTCAGGGAGGGTGTGTTATGGGCTAGGAGACATCATGGGTGGCTATGACGAGCACGCTCTTCATCCAATTTTGAGGCCACTTACAACCTTTGACACACCGTTGGGAAGGTTTCAGCTCACTAGGCTCCCTCAGGGGGCAACAAATTCCGTGGCGGTGTGGATCCTTCAGGACAAGATCCCGGAGCATGTCGGTATCTTTATTGATGATGGTGGAATCAAGGGCCTAGTTTTGGACTACAATGACGAGGCTCTTGACTGGCATCCGGGAATTTGGCACTTCATTTGGGAATACGTGGAAATGCTGGAGCAAATCCTGTTCAGAATAGAGGAGTCCGGTCTGACGGATTCAGCATCAAAACTCGCAGCATGTGTGCCCGCCCTTGAGATTGTGGGACATGTGGCATGCAAGGAGGGCCAGCATATGGCGAAGAGCAAATTCAACAAAATTCTTTCCTGGCCTACACCGGCTAACACAACGGAGGTGCGCGGGTTTTTAGGGGTGGTTGTGTACGTTAGGATCTTCATTCCTTCCCTCTCCCAGCTCTGTTTGCCGCTGCGTCGGCTGACTTGTAAGGATTTGGACTTTGGACTGCGAGGACCCATTTGAGGAGCTGAAGCTCATTGTCCTGGTCAAGATTGATTATGGGCCGGACACGGGGAAGACCAAGCTGGCGGTGGATTCCATTTTTCAAGCAGTTGGCGCGGTTCTGACTCAGGAAGATTCAAACGGCTTGGACCAACCAGCGCTCTACGAATTGTTATTGTTTTCCGATGTCGAGTCACGCTATTCCCAGTCTAAATTGGAGCTATGTGGGGTGGCTAGAATACTCAAGAAACTGAAAACCATTCTGTGGGGGCAGCATTTCAAGCTGCAGGTCGACACACAGTCCCTTATTCAGATGATCAATGCACCAAGCCTTCCCAACACTCCTAGACGCGTTGGGTGGCTTTCATCCAGTTGTTCTTGTTTGATATCTTACATCGTACGGGAAAATCCTTAACCATGCCGGATGGTCTCTCATGGCGCCCTCAGGGCAATGATGAGTCAGATCCCCCTACTTCTGAGTTCGACAAAGACGCTCCGGTAATCCGACCACTTCATGCTTTCACGGTCTACTCCGGGTATCAGGAGGGATTTTGGAGAAGTATGGAGGTTTTCTTAGCGACTCTTACTCGGCCAGAGGAATTGGACGGGCAAGAGTTTCGCACGTTGAAGCCATATCTGTGGATTTCTTTCTGCAGGCAGGCTGTCTCATGAAGCGAGGCAGCCCCCTGTCACACATTGTAGTTACCATTTCGACGAAGCAGGTTCAATACTTGAGAAGCTCCACGAAGATCTCGTCCATCGAGGCACTGTGGAGACGTACCGACGAGTCACTGCGGAGACGTACCGATGAGTCTTGGAGCACTTCTGGTGGCTGTCCCTCAAGCAATCCGTGGTGTCAAAGCTGTGAGCCGTGCCAGAAGAAAGACCTGAGGCGCCCTCAGGAACTGCGCTATCCAACCGGTGAATCAACAGTTTTTGGACGTGTGTCGATGGATGTGGTACATCTCAAGGCCAGCTGCGCGAAATATCTGATTGTGGCTTGGAATGACTTCTCAGGGTGGGTTGAGACCAAGATACTGAATAATCTCACCTTGGAAGCGGTGTCGGCCTTCCTTCAAGGGAATTGGACTAGCGTGTTCTTACTCTACTGACGGTGGGGCATTGTCTGTGATGCTGCGCGAGCTCCCGGGCCAGCATCGAGTTTCTACACCCTATTACCCCAAAGGCCAAGGCATGGTTGAGCGCGGTCATGGACCCCTCAAGTCGGCATTGGTAAAGAAGTTAGCTGGCAAGAGCGGGAAGAATTGCTGCAAGTTCCTGCCATTAGTACTTTTCTCCGACCGTATCTCCACAAAGAGGACGACCAGCTATTCCCCTTACAAGTTGGTGTTTGGGCAGCGGGCCATGTTGCCGCTGGATCTCGAAATGGAATCTTATCTGGGTGTCAATTGGGATGCGGACCTGCTTGTAGCTTGCTCCACTCAACTGGAGCATAGTGAGGAGACACGCGGGGTTGCGTATCAGAAGATGATGGACGCCCAAGGTGACCCCCTGCGTTATTGGTAGGAGAAACATTTGGCGATGATTTGAGAACTTCTCAAGCCCGGCAATCAGGTCCTCGTTTTCAATCGATCTCTGGAGATGCAGTGGGGGCAGTTGTTTGCTCATTGGTGGAACGGCCCCTACCATGTTGTGAAACAAGTTACTGGCGGCTTGTATGTTCTGGAGGAACTCGACGGCACAGAATTGAAGTGGAGGTTTGCGGCTGATCAGGTAAAAAGGTTTTTCTCCCGTGGAGGCAAATCAGACTACAAGTAAGTCCTCCCATGTGTATGCATCTTGAGGGTATCTACTACCGTCACTTTTCAAAACTCTACTGTTTGCCACACTCGTGAGCATTGGCAAGGCACCTGGTTATCCTCTCTTTTCTTTAGGATCCTCCTTCCGTTTTCTTTTTCATTAGTGCATGGACAGAGCTCGAGCAGTCTAGGGACAGACTGCAAGCATGGTGGAGATGTGATGAACTAAACAGTACACGTCCTCAAGATCAAAATTTGTCATATTTATCAACTCAAGATTCCTCAAGATCATGACTTCAAGATTCCTCAATACTTCAAGATCTCAAATAGAAAGTAATCAATTCCATTAATCTCACTCTCACATCTATTAATTGTTACTTCCATTTCTTGGTCCTAAGAGTGTAGCCTCTGTTATGCTTGATTTTTGTTCTGGTTTTTTCCTGTTCTTTTTCATTATTTCTTTGTTATGATTGTATTTATTTAATTTCTTTTGTCCTCAAGTTTCTGTGTTTGTCCGAGTTTGTGCGTTTCTTATCTTTTCTTTCTTCTTGGTTGTTGTTAGGCGCGAGGCTGCGCACAGGTGCAGGATGACTGTTTCCTTAGGTGTCACAAACCCCAGGGATTGAGTTCGGTTCAAACTCAATTGTTGGGGCAGCATGGAATTTGTCTGAACCATATCTCAGATCATCCATCTTATTTTTCAATTAATTCTCACTTCTTCTTTTATATATATATATATATATCATCGCGTGACTTCCGAGCATTAAGCTCTCAGCCAGCCTACCCCGCATCCGAGGAATCTTGTGCCATGATCACTTTCAGGAGTTCTTCCGGTGTCATCTTCTTTCTTCTCAAAACTCAAAATAACCGCCAACGAGAATACAAACTTGTCGTCTCTATCACAAATCCCAATCCAACTTCCGCTAACCCGATTCCCCATCTCAGATTCGACCACCGCGAAGGCAGTGTTAAGGCACATTCTCCCTTCCACTAACTGCCTACCGCCTAGCACGGTAGGAGTTCCACAATGACTGGTCATCAGTCGATGACCAGTCATTCCAAGGAAGTGTTGGTGGGGGGTGACTGCTCTGGCTGCCAAACGGCCAGCTGGATTGTATCTGGATCTCGGTGTTACAGATCCAGATATGCTGGCATGTTCAGCTGCCAGGGTGTGTTCTTCCCAGATCAGGATCTTCCCATTGGCAGATTCTGATCTCACAAGGTTGAGATTTCAGCCCTCGGGCAGCCAAACGGGCCCTTAGATGAGTTCCCTGAAGAAAGGGATTTGAGGAAGAAGGCGAGAGTTTAAATTGAAATATGAGAAGGGTCTGAGCAATATTGAGAGTAGGAGCATGGTCAGGGAGAAGTGAGCGCATGGCTTCAAGCGCAGAGAAAGGAATGTTTCAAGTCTGATCAAGACTAGAGGAACCATTGACGTCATGAGTCTTAAGAGGTTGGACCTCCAAGATTTTGTGGTGTGAGACTCCTGTGGGACACTCAATGTATTATTTGGTTAGAAGATCCTTTGAGCGGGAAATGAATTGCAAATAGCTTTAAAGGCTATTACTAGTTACAGGTGGTTGGAAAGACCTGCCCCGCTAATGATACTATACAAATGTGTAAGAATTATGGTGTTCAAATGTCATTTCAAAAAAAATTGCATAAGATCTTAAACACAAGGTTTGGCAGGGACATGTCAAGAAACTTAAACTTAAATTTTATGATTCTTGACAGGTCCCTGCCAAATCTTGCATTTAAGATCTTATGCAATTTTTTCCAAACTGATATTTGAACACCATAAATATCAAAATTAATATTCATAATGATCTTGAGTTACTATGTATAGTAGTCTCAATCAGACTTAGATCAATCAAATCAATATTCTCATATAATGGATTTTGGAAATCAAGATGGAAAGAAGAAAAATGGGGAATGATGGATGCAGAGAACAACAGAGCTAAATGATTCATGGATTGTCTATTGTTTATTTCTTGAAATCTTGAACTGAAAGATATGTTTGAGTTCAAACACTCTTACATCAATTATTCTCTTGTTTCTCCTTATCAGTACTGTTATAGGAGTTACTGTTGTCAAGTTCTGATGCTGCATGCCTCAGCCTCACTGGATAAACCAATCCATTGAAAAATTCAGTCCAACAAGTAAGGAGACTGACTTTTGTTGGAATAGCATTCTTTCAGCCATTAACTCTGCAAAGAGAAAATTGAACTGTGAGTTTTGACCTCACTAGTTGAGATCAATTCACATTTTAAAAACTTAAAAACTAATTATTTTATTGATTTTAAACTGTTTCTTCCCAGGCAAAACAGATTTTACCACTCAGAAGAGATTAAACTCAAGTGATTTCACCCTCAAACCTAAAGCAATCATGAATTGTCATCTCTCCTTAAACCAATTGTGCAACAATTACTTCAAACAACAAGAGGATAAATTGTGAGTACAATTTAACTTATTTTAAATTACTTAATAAGAAACTTATTATTCATATTCTTAAATCTTCTAGACAACAGACATGCAATCGTAACACTTCATTGTTGTCTTAATTAGGATCATAAAGGATCATAAGTTTTACCAAATCTCATTGGTAAGTAAATTAATTATAACTAGAGAACAAGGCGGCTACGCCGCCCCACACTTCCAAGTGGTGTATCTTGAATACAAGAGAAGTGCTGGCTTGAATCAACTTTCAAACAGCAAGCAGGGAATTAAGGGTCCCTTGTCAACTGACACTTTTGAATTATTGAACTCCAATAAAAGACCTCAGAAGGCTTGAATTCACCTTGAGACAGTAAATAGGGACTTAATCTGATTTTAATGTTGTAAAAATAGCTTGCAGATTGATGCTCAAGTTGTCCTTAACACTTGGCAAAGCATTTAATTTCTTGAAGAGACTCAAGGCCTTCATCTAATGTTTGAACATTTTTTTGAACCTCTTTCTAAACTTGTTCACATTTTCCAAGGGACTTGAGAGGCCTCCATCAATGGGTCATCCTTATCCTCTTTTCTACTCCTAAAAAAATCACTCATAGCTGTTGACAGTTTTGATTTGTCTAATAAAAGGTTGAACAAAAACCAGAGCCCACGGGTTCAGTCCAAATCATTGCTTAAAGAAATGCTGCATTGTTTGATTGTTGGTGGACTTCACATTAACCACATCTTCCCCACAGAACCAGTTTTGCCACTGTGGGACTCCTGTGGGACACTAAATGTATTATTTGGTGAAAGATCCTCCAAGGGGGAAATAAATTGCAAATAGGCTGAAAGGCTATTACAACTTACGGGTGGTTTGAAAGACCTGCCCCTCTAATGATACTATACAAATGTGTAAGACTCTCAAAATCAATATTTATACAGATATGGCTGACTTCAAGACTGAGTTACTAAGTATAGTAGCCTCAATCAGACTTAGATCAATCAAATCAATATTCTCGTAGACCTGTTACAACATTGGATAACAATGGATAAGCAATCCAGTGGGATTGGTTATGTGAAATTACAATACTAATACTACTTGTTGATAATTGAAGTTAATAATGATCTCTTCCTCGAACAATTTCTTGCTAAGGCACTTTAATCACTACTAAAGCTTCCAGACGAATACTACAACCAATTGTTAACAGATAAACTAATAATAAGCTGCTGACAGCAAACTTATTGTTGGTATGATGGCTATAAGTTCACTACTAATCTCCTCAAACTCTCAAAATCACTAATACTTTCACTACTCAGACTAACACCAACACTAATACTAATACTAATGCACCAATCACCTAATTGATAGCACCAAACCTAATATATACTGCTCTTGGAGACTGATATATTAATGGATGGATGGATGGGTGACTCAAATTCCCTGGGTGAGAGAGTGAGTGAGTGAAGGGGGATTCTGGCTGGGAGAATCCCTCCTTTTATATTCAAAAGTGAGGCATTTTTGCTGCAGGGAAACCACTTGAGGGATTTTCATACCTAGCAACCGTTACATATCCAGGGGATCTCATTACACCAAACATACCCTTTATGTGGCTGTGTTGTATATCCAGGACATCTCATTACACCAAACATATGCTGTATGTGGCTGAGTTGCTAGACTACACAGCCGCATTTCCTTGTTCTTCTAGCAATCACCATGCAACTAACCCTCCAGAACATTCTCACCACTCCTTCTACTCGACCAGAGTCTTGGGGGTCAGAGCCTCTTCCCACCTTGCTCCTTCTTCCCTTCTTCCTCCTCACATAATTATTCCTTTCTGCTAACTCCGGAAATACTGAAATACCAGACCCTTATAAAGCGATATACCCCCCTTATGAGGCATAATATACCCTTATAAATCGACTTACCTAATAACACCATCCATCCTCCGTTCCAATCCTGGTCAATACAAATGTTTCCCAGGCGCACCATGTCCTCTGTTCCAATCCTGGTTGAGACAAAAGTCTTCCCAAACATACCAAGTCATCTGTTCCAATCCTGGTCGAGGCATACCAAGTCCTCTGTTCCAATCCTGGTTGAGACCAAAGCTTCCCAGACATGACACCTCCTGGGTTCCAATCCTAGTTGAGACAAACTCACCCAATCCACCACGTCCTCAGTTCCATTCCCAACGAAGTCAATCCTCCTATATAATTTATATGTCTTCTGTTCAATTTCCAATGGTGATGTGTTCTTGATCAATGAATGTTATCCGTCCGAGGTGTATGTATATATATTATCCTCATTGTAATAGTTCCTCCTCTTGTATATAATATCTTGTGCATGCATCCATTCTATCACAACACCTCCGCTGTGTTCTTTTGGCATTGTAATGTGAATAGAACACCACACCACAATAACACTATATCCTTTGATTTGGTAACACCCTTTTGGATACCCAACCTTCCAATTCATGGCAGCAAGATCAATTTTTCTTCATTCATTTCACTTTCCATTTTCACACCACTGATTTCACTTGCATTCTTAATCTTGTTCCTCAATATAGTTGATCTAAGTGCCTGGCTTCAATCATTCACTTTTGAGTCAGAAATTGGTAGAATGGACTGGAACTAAGGGTGAATGGTAATCTCTCATTTGAAAAACAAAATAATATTTGATGCAGTTTTGAATTTTTATTCCCATAACCCACCCTTGTTATTCTGCTGGAGCTATAGCAAAATGATAAGGGTGCAGACAATAAAATTCTTCAAGATGAAGTTGTTTGCGTACCCAGACCAATGGTACTTCCTCATCGGATTGGGTACACTCTTACCCTGACCAATGAGGCTTCCTCATTGGTCAGGGTAGGGTAAGGGGGTACCAAAACCAATGAGGAGGCCTCATTGGTCAGGGTAAGGCTGTACCAGACCAATGGATTCTCATCGGTCAGGGTAAGCCTTTATTTACTCTGACCACTCTAACTTAATAAAGTCCCTTCTTCAGAGGGTCCCGTAGGGACCCTCTGAAGGAGGGACTTATGCCCAATGTCCGCATGTTTGCCCTAGAGAATTTCGTTCTTTCCATCTTTTTTGTTCATCACCCTCCTAACTGTTCATTATGGCTCCTGCCCTCACACATGAGTGGGACAAAAGTTGTGCAACATTCTCCTTTTCCTGATGCCATCAAGAAATCATAAACATTGCCTTTTGTTTGGCTGGGAGCTTCTTTTTAGTAACTTGTGGAATTCAATGGAATGTCTGTAAAACAGTCTGACAGTGAGCTGTATCAGAACTTCCAGCTCTGTATTGCACCCTTTGGTGGGTGGTCAGAAGCAACTTCAAGTCCCCAGAAGTTGTGGGTGATGGATGGGAAAGGTACATCTGAATTGGCAGAGCTATCAAACAGGAGCCTGCGCTCATTTCTGTCAAGACAGAACATCCAATATTGGTTGGAGTAAAAAGTAATTAGCCTATTAAAAAGCTGATGTTTTATAGCTGTAAATCAGACATTGAGTGTAAGTCTCTCCTTCGGAGGGTCCCACAGGGACTTTATTAAGTTAGACCTTTACCCCGACTGATGAGGAAGCCTCATTGGTCAGGGTCAGGCTGTACCCAGACCAATGTGACTTCTTCATTGGTTTGGGTACACCCCCCACCAATGAGGAAACCTCATCGGTCAGGGTTAGGCTGTACCCTGACCAATGAAGAAGTGTTGATGTTCACGATTTATCCTGAAACATGTCTGGCTTGCCAGGGGGTCGGCTGTACAGACGTCGCCGTCGCTTATATAAAGGTGTTGGTTCGACTGTAGAAAATTCCTCAGGTCACTTGATCACATCGTTGCTATTGCGCTATGGGTAGCCTCAAGCCCACATCATCACTGATTGTCAGTGTTGAGCTGGGCAAAGGGAAGGGGGACACGTCAAATAAAAAAAATGAAAGTTGCAAGGTGACACTACGAATCTGTAGCTTTAATATACTTGGATATAATTCTTTTAACAAATAGATTAAAAGAATCTAACAAGATGTTTATTGACTCTTGTAGAAATCAACTTTGTCAAAAGCCAGTTTACCACAATAATCTTAACCAGAATACTAGAAGTCAGGCTTTATCAAGTCTGTCTTTAGGTAACAATTATTTTAATTATATTTAAGTATTATAATTATTATCTTGTAAATAAAACTCTAACAAAAGAAATGTTACCTTTAGTTGCCTGAAATCTTTCAGATTTACAGTCTCGACGTTCATCACGACCTCAATTCTCTTCACGCACCAAAGGCAGTCTCGATATAACATGGCTTCTAATGAACTCAACAAATCGCTTATTACGATGCCTACACTGAATCGGGATAACTATGCAATCTGGCATTCAGAAATGATCATATTTTTACGTTCAAAACATCTCGTCGAGGTTTGCTTAATAGAACAAACCAGTCCTAGCCAACAAACGACGCAAAAGATGAATGATGCCTTAGTCTATCTTTCCTTAAAAATTGATGATTCAATCTACAACTCACGCTTTCCCGATCCAGAAAATACAACTCCAAATCAAGTGTGGGTACATCTAAAGAATAGATTCGCTGGTACCACGATCTACTCTCTAGTTTGCATTTGGAATAAGTGGGATCTTGTTCATTACGAAGATTCACTCATAAAATTTGTCGAGAAAATGGAAAACATCATGAACGAGTTCAAGGTTATCGGAATAAATGTTTTAAATAATTTATTCAGCTCAGCAGAAATCAGCCATATGTCTCACAAACGACCAGCTCTCATGGATACATTAATTTCTGATCAAGAATTACTCAATGATCCTTTTCGTCTTTTGGCAAAATTGCGAGAAATTGGATCTCGCGAACACAAACAACTCAATCTTTCCAATAAACCGTCAACCTCAACTACCGCTCTCACCTCAAAATCAAAATTCATTAGCAACAACAAGAAGAGACCTTACGTTTTGTGTAGTGATGGTAAACACAATCCAGCTGCTCACATAACGAAGAAAACTGCTGGACATTACATCCAGATGTTTGTGCAAATTATCTAAAACATCACAAGTCTATCAATCCCGTCTCTGCAAACATAGCTGTTGGTCAATCTAGTCAACCGAATACAACTTCTGAGTCAACCAATAATCAAGATAAATCATCAACTCCATCTTTCTCCTTCTGTTCTGTTCTTTCATCATCGACTAGCTCAGATAATTTTACAGTTCTAGATTCAGGAGCTGATAATCACATGTTCAATTCATTAAAATTCTTTATTGAAACTGAACCAACAAATCAATCCATCTCCACGACCGATGGACAAGCTAAAACCGTTCTAGTAGCAACTCAAGTTGGAAAAGTCGTAATCAAACTCAAAAATAACAAGATTTTAACATTGAACAACGCTTTATACGTCCCGGATCTGTCTCGAAATCTGATCTCAATGGTTCAATTAATAAATCAAGAAGCAACTATTCGACGCAATTCTAACCACGGTGAACTTTTTCTAGACAATGTGAAATTCTTCGATCTTAATTTGAAGAACGGACTACTCGAAGTGTCCGATGATTAATTTCCTATCAATAATCAATCAACACTAGCTCTATCAACTCATACAATCGAAAGCGACTTCTCGAAATGGCATGACAGACTTGGCCATGCTAGTATCGATCGAATTAAGCTCGTAATTCCATCTGGCGAAAGTTTAGTCAAAACAGAATGTTGCGACGCATGTATGAAAGGGAAATTAACTCGAAAAAGCTTCAAAAGTCATTTTGACAATACTTCAGCACCTCTTGAAGATGTTCACGGTGATCTTGTAGGACCTATAACACCCTCATCAAACGGTAATGCAAGATATTTTCTTACTCTAGTTGATCAGCACACTGGCTTTATCAACGTGACGATTCTGAAAGAGAAACAAGATGCACTTCAAGGATTCGAAAACTTCAAGAAGTTCTTTGAAAATCAAACATCTCAAAAGATTAAGAAGTTGATAACCGATGGCGGAGGAGAATTCGTGAATCAATCGATGTCAGAATTGTTAATGAACGCCGGCATTCAACACAATGTTTCGCCACCATACACACCTCAACATAATGGATTCGCAGAACGAGCGAATCGAACCATACTCAATATGACACGATGCATGCTAGTTCAATCAAATCTAGCCGGTGAATGGTGGGCCGATGCTGTAAAGACAGCTTCATTGGTTACGAATTGTCTTCCTTCATTATCTCGTAGTCGTGCATCTCCGCTTGAATTAATGTTCAAATCCAAACCAAATATCGAATTCTTTCGACCATTCGGATGCAAAGCATGGATCCTCAAGCCAGATGTAAACAGATCAACAAAATTTGATGAAGTCTCCTGGGAAGAAGTGTTAATTGGTTACACG
The DNA here is from genome assembly GCA_001624995.1 of Puccinia horiana. Classification (NCBI taxonomy): domain Eukaryota; kingdom Fungi; phylum Basidiomycota; class Pucciniomycetes; order Pucciniales; family Pucciniaceae; genus Puccinia; species Puccinia horiana. The sequence goes on from LWDY01000014.1 coordinate 1,458,678, forward strand.
AATGATTATTCTTCCTACAAAATCGTCCGACTCACTGATAAGAAAATCAGTTCAACTAAGCATGCATACTTTGATGAAAAGGTCTTTCCTGCATGTTCTGCACTTCACAAATCGGTGAATATTCTTTCACAAGTCAACAACTTACCAAGTTTCGAATCAACATCAATCTTACCATTTGAAGAAAGTACTTTACAGAATGAAGATAAGTTAACTGAAGAAGAGCCAATATCAGGAGAAGACGAGTCTGAACCGGAAGAATCTGAAATTAATCCTTCTAAAATCATCAGTAGTCAAATTAACCCGATCAAGATTCTTAAGTTTCCTCGTCGACAAGCTTTAATTGCTCTTGCACCGGTAATACTTACACCTAAAACTCACAATCAAGCTATGAAATCAACAGAAAGAAAAGCATGGGAAGAAGCCGAACAGAAAGAGTATGAAAACATGAAAAAACACAAAGCTTGGATTGAAAGACCGAAGAACGAAAACGACAATCCGATTCCTTCAACCTGGGCATTTCGAAAGAAGCTCGGTGTAAACAATGAAGTGATCCAATACAAAGCACGAATTTGTGCTCAAGGATTTCGACAGACATTCGGTTTAGATTTTCATGCTAAGTACGCACCGACAGGGAAATCAACATCATTACGATTACTCATTTCATTCGCAGTCAACAACAACTTGAAAATACATCAGCTTGATGTTAGAAGCGCTTTTCTGACCTGTCCGCTTGAAGACAAGGTAACGATGCTTCCTCCACCTGGATTTGAAGGCCCAAGTGGAGTGATTTTCGAGTTGAAACGAGCCGTGTACGGTCTTCGACAGGCTCCACTTGTCTGGTATAAAAGACTTTCGAATTTTCTTAAATCAATCGACTTTAAAATCTCAACATCAGATCCCTGCGTGTTTTGGCGAGAACGACAAGGGCTGAGACCTCCTACTTGGATATACGGACACGTTGATGATCTTGTCATTATCAGCACTGATCCAGAAGTCTTCAAGATTGAAATCGAAAAGGAGTTTGCGATCAAATACATGGGTGATGCCGATTTTCTTTTAAGGATGAAAATTATCGAACAAAAAGATTCAATCCTCATTAATCAATCACAATATATTGAAAGAAAACTTGCTCAACATGATCTTTGCAATGATCATACGGCTTCATGTCCATTAGCACCTCGAATTCAATTCACCTCAGCATCTACTGAAGATCAACAATCACTTAAACGACTTGAACTCAACTACTGAGGTCTAATAGGTTCCTTAAATTATTTAAGCATCCTTACACGACCTGATATCTCGTACGCTGTCAGTGCATTGTCTCAGTTTCTCGAAAATCCTGGTCTTACGCATTACCAAGGAGCAGTTCAAGTCTTTCGATACTTGAATGGAACTCGAGATCTTGGATTGAAATTCGTCAAAAGTGAAGACTCAGATTTGAAAGGATTCGTTGATTTGGACTGGGGAAACTGCCTCATAACTAGACGATCAGTTACGGGTTATGCAATGATGACAGGAAAGAATCTACTATCCTGGAAATCCGGCAAGCAAGAAACTGTATTGCTTTCTTCGGCAGAAGCTGAATACAAGTCTTTATCAGATTTAAGTCGAGAAATCACTTGGATCGCAAGTCTGATAAACGAGATCAAAATACTCAAAAGTCCTTCGAACATCTCAGTAGCAGTTGACAATAAAGCTGCAATCGATCTAGCGAATAGCGAAACTTCACAGAACTCATTTCGAACGAAACATATGGACATTCGTCTCCATTTCGTTCGAGAACTAGTTCAAGATAATTTAATCAAACTTCATTACATTCCATCCAATCTCAATCCGGTCGACTTTCTCACAAAATCAGTTGGACGAACCTCAATTAAAAAATCTCTTTCCATTATCGGAATTGCAGGAGTCTCTGACTCTCCTAATACTTTGTGTTTAGCAACACAAAGTACGGCAGCATGTTGGAATAGCATTCCTTCAGCCATTAACTCTGCAAAGGGAAAATTGAACTGTGAGTTTTGACCTCACTAGTTGAGATCAATTCACATTTTAAAAACTTAAAAACTAATTATTTTATTAATTTTAAACTGTTTCTACCCAGGCAAAACAGATTTTACCACTCAGAAGAGATTAAACTCAAGTGATTTCACCCTCAAACCTAAAGCAATCATCGATTGTCATCTCTTCTTAAACCAATTGTGCAACAATTACTTCAAACAACAAGAGGATAAATTGTGAGTACAATTTATCTTATTTTAAATTACTTAATAAGAAACTTATTATTCATATTCTTAAATCTTCTAGACAACAGACGTGCAATCGTAACGCCTCATCGTCGTCTTAATTAGGATCATAAAGGATCATAAGTTTTACCGAATCTCATCGGTAAGTAAATTAATTATAATATAATTCTTTTAACAAATTGATCCAAGTATAATCAACCCACAGATTTGTAGCTTAAAAATAACATGGCTTCGCCACAAACTGTTTTAAATCACAAAAGGGGGCTTGATTCAACCCCCGGTGGCATAAAATCTGCCTAATAGTGGGGGTCTCATGCCCACTCTGCATTGCTTTATATACCCAACACAGTTGGTTTTTTTTTTCATCAAGGTATAAGTGGAAGACTTCCCTTCGATTCTGTAGCCCCCTACAGAGTCAGATTTACAATTTTCAATGCCAGAATTGATTTACACGAGCTTTTTAAGGTACCTACAGATTTCTTACCAAGAACCACACCGATCACATCCCTCACATCCACAACCCCCAAAACAAACCATGGCTCCAAGTTCAACTGCACCACGCCAATCCACTGCTCAAACCCAGTCCACTCAGGCCTCTGCTAAATCCACCACGCCTGGTTCAGCTCAGAGCCCACCTCAAAGACGACCGTCCATCAACTCATCTCTCTCCTTGTTGTAGCGAATGCCCCGACGCCTTACAGACGCTGGTCGTCAGTCCTCTCCAAAAAGACTCTCTGCACGCTTCTAGCCTCATCATTTCTGTGTTCTCAAAGCCGAGCTGAGTCGATCACAGATCAGTTGTCTCTATGCATGGTTACTATCGAACATCAGACCCGCTTTTCCAAACGTATTCCAGATATACATGTTGTTTCTTGCTCAATTACATAGAATTACATAGTCATGTGGTTCCTGTTTTTTTTTTCTTTTTGCTGCTGAATGGTTTAACAATCGATCGATCGTTTCTCTAGTTTTCTTCTTCTTCCTGCTGAATATTTAACGACCGATTCTTTCTTTTTTATTGTTTCTCTAGATTTTTTCTCTTCCTGCTGAGTGTTTTTACGATCAATTATTTATTTTTTATGCGCTCGTTTGTTTGTCATGTCCATTGAAAAATGATAATGAAGAATAAAGGATAACAAAAAAATCATGTGCTGATTTGTTTGCCATGGTCAATAGACATTGAGATCGAAGAATGAAAGGTAACAAAACCAACAGTCCAACTAATTCTGCACTGCCCAGAATCGATTCAAATGTGGCAACATCGATACCCAATGGCAATGAACGCTCGGTCATTGCCACCATCCCGCAAGTGAGTCCAGACGGTTTTATTGATCGGAATGGCCCTCGTCTTCCCAAATAAGCCAGGGACGTGATGGCCATCACTGTATCATCGTCGTTGTCCTTCTCCTCTCGAGTTCTTTGAGCATGGCGGTGTGTGGTTGTTGGTGGAATCTGGCAGCTGTTTTTGTAGATCTGACTGCTCAAGACCGACGGAAATGTAAATTTCCAAGGGTCTGTATTTTTGGGTTTGAATTGTGTAAATCTGGGTCTGTAGGGGACTACAGAACCGAAGGGAAGTCTTCCAGTGTATTGTATCTCTTGGCGTTAAAATTTGTTCCCTTGACCAGTTGGTGTGACTACATGTATAGTGGCCCTGACCAGCCACCGTGGTACATTTCCATCACAACATGCTTCCCCCCAGGGCCAACTGGTCCCCAAGGGAATAGGAGAGATGCTCTCCTCTCCCTTCAAGGACCGACCAGGGTGGTCCCAGAAGAAAGAGGGAGTACTCCCCTCTACCTCTGGGACCGTCCAATCCTTGTGAGATGAGGAAAGGTACATCTCACCCAGGACCGAATGGCACCGACCATACCCCAGAGTGAACGGGAGAGATTTACTCCTCTTTCCTCCTGGACAGAACGGTCATAGAGGAAAGAGGGGAGATACACTCCCCTTTCCTCTGGGACCGAGCAGTCCTAGAGGAAAGAGGAGAGCTACTCTCCCCTTTCCTCCTGGACCGAACAGTCCTAGAGGAAAGTGGAGAGCTACTCTCCTCTTTCCTCCTGGACCGAACAGTCCTAGAGGAAAGTGGAGAGCTACTCTCCTCTTTCCTCCTGGACCGAACAGTCCTAGAGGAAAATGAAGAGCTTGTACTCTCCCTTATCCTTTGGGACTAAACGGTCCCATAAGAAAGATGAGAGCTATTCTCCCCATCCTTCTGGACCGAATGGTCCTAGAGGAAAGACAGAAAGACGGAAGCTATGTACTAGCTATCCCCTTTCCTCCTAGAGGAAAGAGGGACTACTGGCTCTCCCCTTTCCTCCTAGAGGAAAGAGGGACTACTGGCTCTCCCCTTTCCTCCTAGAGGAAAGAGGGACTACTGGCTCTCCCCTTTCCTCCTAGAGGAAAGAGGGACTACTGGCTCTCCCCTTTCCTCCTAGAGGAAAGAGGGACTACTGGCTCTCCCCTTTCCTCCTAGACCGAACGGTCCTAGGGAAAGCGGAGAGCTACTCTCCACTTTCCTCCTGGACCAAACGGTCCCTGAGGAAAGTGGAGAGCTAATCTCCACTTCGTTCCCTCTAGGACCAACCGATCCCAGAGGGGAGTGGAGAGATGCTCTCCCCTTCCCTCTGGGACCGGTTGGTCCTGGAGGGAAGGGGAGAGATGGTCTCTCCTTCCTTGCAGGACTACTCTCCCCTTCCCTCGGAGACCAGCCAGTCTTAGAGAGAAAGGGAGAGGCACTCTCCCCTTCCCTGTGGGACCGACCAGGCTTTGAGAGAAAGGGAGAGATACTCTCCCCTTGCCTCTGGGACCAACCAGTCTCACGAGTCACAGAGAAGGGGAGAGATGCTCTCCCCTTCCCTGAAGGATCAACCCGTCCCAGAGAGAAGGGGAGACATTCTACCCCCCCCCATGTTTATGATCTACCAGTCCAAAATGGAAATGGAGATACTCCTTCCTCCTTGAGGATCAACTGGTCCTAAATCAAAGTGGATTTCCTCATCCCTCCTGGACCTGCTTGTTCCAGGGGTGAGAGGAGAGATAATCTCCCTCCCCCCTCCAGGATTTACAAGTCCAGGGGGAAGAGTAATACTCATCTGTCATTTGTACTCCCCAAAACCAGCTGAGGCTTCCAGAATAATATGACTAATTTCAAATTTACATTGAGATATCAAACTTGTTGGAAATGGATGTATATTGGAAAGCTAAATGGAAACACTTGACAAATTCAAGTGCAGCGGCGTAGCCACCGTAAACTCTAGTTAAAAGAATCTAACAAGATGTTTATTGACTCTTGTAGAAATCAACTTTGTCAAAATCCAGTTTACCACAATAATCTTAACCAGAATATTAGAAGTCAGGCTTTTTCAAGTCTGCCTTTAGGTTACAATTATTTTAATTATATTTAAATATTATAATTATTGGGCCTTGGTTAAATGACTCCCGGGACCCGCACAATGTTTCGTTTGGGAGTCGCAACTCCAATCCAGGGGAGGGATTTGGGAGTTGTCGGCCCAAAAAATTGCAAAAACACTAAAAATAAAATAAATTCATAGCTCATGTTCCACAAGAGCAATTGGGCCAAAAATTTGAATAGATTGTAATTCTGTGAATTTTTTAGAGAATTTCATTCATAAGTTTTTTTTTCCCTACTGTAATCTCAAAACCCATGCCAAAACAAGAGCAATTGGGCCCAAAATTTTAATAGGTTGTATTTGTGCCATTAGTGTAATTCTATAAGTTTTTTTCCTACCGTAATCTCAAAACCTATGCCCAAATCCGCCATAACTTCTCACTGAAACCCTCCAGATGTCTCAAAAATTCACACCCTGGAGGAAGTGATGCAATATTACTAGAAATAATGGCACCATGTAATCAACCAACCTGAAATGATAACAAGATTAATTTAATAAGGGGTGGGATAATTTTACTATGCCTCTTTTGCAGGGCATAAGCCCTGTAAAAGTGTGTGACATGCCTTGCAAATGGGAATTCACAATGTTTATACTGCCTTGGGGTAATGGTGTGTGACCCAAAAGACTGCCTTTGGGTTGGACCGCTGCCAACCGGAAGAGGGGCGATACAAAAAAATTGATGCTATCCAAAAATTAGATGCCCAGAAGAGCCCCCAGTATGATGTACCTGCCCATGGCTCCTCCTAGTTCAACATAGAATCCTTGAATAGCACACATGCCTTTACAGATCTATTTCAGTTCATACTTTCTGTTTAAATTCCTTGTTCCTCTTTCCTTCAATGTTTTCTTCTTCTTTTCCTTGTCACTCCACTTCAGTTGTGCAGGAGTGAACCCTGGAAAGACACACTATTGTACTAAGCTAGCTAGTAACATCTTTGGTGATTTAGGCTCAAAAGAGGGAGTGTTTACTCCCTCTCAGTCTTTACCCCCTCCAAGGAACCAACTGATTATTGGTTATTGGAGGGAGTATTGACTCCCTCCAATGACCAACTACTCATTTGAGGGAGTGTTTATTCCTGTTTAATCCCTCCAAGAACCAACTGGTCATTGGAGGGAGTGTTTACACCCCCCAAAGACCTACTGGTCATCAGAGGGAGTGTTTTCTCCCTCCAAGGACCCACTGCTCACCGGAGGGAGTGCAGTGGGTCCTTGGAGGTAGTAAGAACTCCATCCAATGACAGAATGGTCATGAGAAGGAGTAAAAGCCCCCTCCATGACCAATCAATTCTTGGAGGGAGTAAACACTTCCTTTGATGCCCAACTGGTCATCAGAGGGGATGTTGACCCCCTCCGTTGGTCCTTGGAGGGAGTAAACACTTCCTTTGATGACCTACCGGTCTAAAGTGAGTGTTTAATCCCACCAAGGACTGATTTGTTATTGGAGGGAGTAAACATCCCCTCTGATGACCAGTCGGTCATCAATTGGAGTGTTTACTCCCTCCAAGGACCAATTGGTCATGGAGCCTGAGGGAGTGTTTACTTCCTCTCAGGACCAGTCAGTCATCAGAGGGAATTTTTACTCCCTCTGAAGGAGTAAACACTCCCTCCATGACCATTCAATTGGTCCTACCCAAACTCCGCCAGCCCACTTTTTTTTTTTTTCCTGTGCGACTCCCAAACCTCAGGCTGGTTTTGGAGTTGCAACTCCCAAACGAGACGTTGCACGGGTCGCGGGAGTCGTTTAACCAAGGCCCTAATTATTATCTTGTAAATAAAACTCAAACAAAAGAAATGTTACCTTTAGTTACCTGAAATCTTTCAACTTTGTCTGATGAGTCTAGCAGTGCCCCACCACTGAGACACCGAACTTGTCGGACATTTTCAGTCCAGGCACTTGTCAGATTGGCGCATCCGACGAGATGGTTTTTGCAGTGCCTGTGATTGTGTCAACAGTCTGTATACAATTTACTGTGATAACCTCTTATGTGCTGCGGGTACTTACTCAGTATCACTGGAACTAATGCATGCCAATAATTTCCTAGCTACAAGTTAATGGTGCTGTTTAGTGATCTAAAAGAGATGTGAATGCATGATGTTAGAGTTTTTATTGTAAAATTTCAGTTCTATGATTGTAGTTGACTCACGACTTTGTGGCTGGACCAATTCTTGTGATAAGATTCACTGTGGGTGGTTATCTATGAGTTTTACTGAAAAGATGTGGGAGCAAAGAGTGAGTGGGTCTGAATCCTCAGGATTGATCTTTGTGGGCAAGGAGAAGGTCTATTTATAGACTTGCAGCTCATTCTGTGCCTGTCCCCTGAAGATTGTGGCTTGCATAGTTTGCTTGTCATTGGCTGCATTGTCTAGGTTGTCTGGATTAATATAGAGGACCAAAACGGAAGTGATTAGTCCTAATTTGGCTGGTATTGCTTGTGTTGCACGTGGAACAATCTGGCTGCATAAACTGTGGCTTACATATTGCTGTTTGGAAGCTCTTTGATTCTATTTTCTGCCTTTTGATGTCTGGTGCGTCTGTGTATGATTTCTCACAGTGGCAATGTTGATAGAGGTGATGTTGAACACAAAGAACTCAATAAGATGAAAATTTCAAGCCGACAGTTGCAAGATCCATTGAAGTTTCTGCTGGAGTGGTGGATTGATGAAAGTTGTTTCAGTAGTACCACCAGCACATTAATGGTTAAGAGCATCCGCATCGGTGCGGGTTTTAACCCTTTTGTAGAAAAAGAAAACTGTTTCGGGGGGTTTCGTTTTTGGTTTCAGCTTCCCAGGCTTCCGAGAACAGTGAACCAACTTGAATACTAAAAGATGGCCAGCTCGAGCACCGAAACCAGTCACCATCCAGGCCACATCCTATCCACAACCGATGGCGAGACAGCTTTCTTTCGATCGATCATTCGTTATCGACCACGTGGGGCTAATCGACATTTCTCTATGCTCGGGATCTGTAAAGACTTGGAACGTGAATTACAAGTCGTCATCCCTTCTGACCAGATTTGGAATAGTTTGAGATCCTGTTATGATCTCGACATTCTCGCTGAAATGGTTTGTTGACTTCTTTTTACTCTTATTTAAAAAAAAAATAAACATCAACTAATTCTTCAAACCAAATAAATAAATAAAATGTGAAACGAAAGTAATCTCAGCTGAACTGCGATCGAGCTTGTTTGATTCTCAGGAGCCAGATGAGTTAGAAGAAATCGACCGAAGTAAATCGACGACAGAAATCCTACGATCCAAGCAAAACAACTTCTTCCGAGAGTTCCAGCTTCCGATCCACCCAAGCGTGCCCACCGAGCAATCCTTTCTGAGTCTGGTCAACGAGCGAAGGTTAGAGAGTTCGTCGGATCGATCATCACCCGAGCTCCCCTCGCTGGCCATCAGTTCTCCTCGTCGACGAACGACAGCGAATTCCTTAAAGCTCCACATCGATCGATCAGGCTCTAAATACCTGAATCCTTCCGCGGCTAAGTCCCTCGTCGATCATCGTCAGGGTGATCCATCCCTCCAAGAAGGAATGGAGAGTGACTTGACCGAGCAGGAGGACTATGAGGACGAGGACGAGGAGGATGAGGACAAAGAACAGCAGGATCAAGAGGAAGAGGATGAAGACGAAGAAGAAGACGAGGAAGAAGAAGAAGAACTGGCACCCGAACGTAAGGATTTCCAACAAACCCATTTCTCTCGTTTGTTTATTTTTCAAACACCCTCTGATTTTCTCTCATCTTCACAACAAAAATAAAAGCCAGAGCCAAGAAGCAGAAAACTTCCAAATCAACATATGACATACTTGGCCCGACAACAACAACAACAACCACCAGTACCAGTCGATCACGTAACACCGGCAACTCAAATAAATCAACAACTAGTAATAATCCTGGTGGCAGTACCTCTAATCCACCACCATCGACTAGTAGGTCTAGAACTCGTGGACGATCTAAAAGGGTTCGTTCAACCTTCTTCACTTTCTTTCTCTTTTTTTTATATCCTTTCTTACTTTTTTCTCTCTATCTTTTTTTTGTGATTGGTGTCTCCTTGGAAAAAAAGTAGTGAACATCTTTTTATTAACCAAAACCCCCCAAAAAGAGAAAACGAAAATCAAAAAAGAGAAGAAAGAAGAAAAAAAGTGTACATAATCCCAACCCAGCAAAACGACGAGGAGCGCAAAAAAAAAAAAAAAAAAAATTGATGATGACGAGAGGAGATAGAGAAAGAACCTCATTTGACCTCAGAAGGAAGAGAGGGAAAGAGAATGAAGCTTCCATGTTGGAAGTGCGAAAATGAGCGTAGTACGAAGACAGCGAAAAAAGGATGACGATATAATCCCAACAAACCCCACTCTATGTACCAATTCCCGTAAAAAAAAGTAGTCTAGGCTAGTACACAACAGTCTCCCTCCCCCTCCCCGTGCAGAACCAGCTGGTAAAGTTCAAACAGATATTTATGTAGTCAAAATGTAAAAGAATTTTAGTTTGTCATGTAAATCAGAATCTGTTGGGACTATAGATACCTTACCTCCTCCGCTCTACTCCGCTTATTCGAGATCAATTGATCTTGATCATTTGCTCATCAACACCCAAGACCAAGCACCAGAAAAAAGAAAACCTTGACATGAGAGTATGGAGATAGATCGATATATGTATATACAATTTGTTGGTTCTATATACATAAATACATACATAGATATTGATATATGTAGATGCTAAAAGAGAAAGGTTGTGTTTGGACTCTTCTTAACAAAAGTATAAAAAAAAAAGTCAAAATGATAAGAAAAATTCTAAAAGGCGTGTTAGAGGGAGGAATGCTTTCTTTGTAAGAACAACCAGTTTTTTTGATTTTTGATTTTATATAAAGTTTCAAATATGTGAATAGAAAAAAAAAAATTAACGTTTAGAGGAAGAATTAGTGGGCGTTCGAGTGACCAAAAGTTCTTCCCTTCGTCTCCGAATAGCTTCTTCTCTGCTCTGTCTAAGCGCCACTTCCCAGGCGGATTCGAGACGATAATTAGAAGGAGGGGTTTGGTCGGATTTCTCTTTATCACGTTCTCTGTGTTCTCTTCTAAGGTCTTCTTCGCGTCTGATCGCTCGCTCATCGGACCTACCGTCCACAAGATTGGGAGAATGGTCCGGATGAACTTCTAGCTCTTTATGGACACTTGGGTCTTCCCGTCCTCCATCGAATCCGTTGTCGACTTCTTGTCCTTCGTCCTGCTCGATCTCCCTTCCCTTGCTGTTCGACCTTGGATCTTCTTGCGAAGTGCTTCGTTGACTGCTGGATGAAGAGGACGAAGGACTCGTCGATCTGAGCTGCAACCGATTCTTGATCCGGTTCATCAGCTTCTCCCCGCTCGGAGAGCTGATCATTATCTTCGAGCTCGGCCGGCTGCCCGTCCCGGGCACCTTCAGCATCCGGTTCGTCAGCTGCTGCCCCGCTAGCTTCATCTTCCGTGGCATCGCCCCAAACGACTGGCTCTTTAGCTCTTCGCTCTCCGACTCCGACGACTTGGACTTCTTCTTGCGTCTCTGTTGTTGTAAGCTACACGACCGTTTCGTCGGGGGCTTCACGTTCATCGCCCCTGTCGGATCGTCTTCCTCTTCCTCTTCATCCACCTCACTCCGTTCGCCTTCGACCCCTTCTTGTCCGATCGGCGCCTTGTGGTGTTCGAGCTCCGATTTGGAATTTTTTTTCGTCTCACTCAGCCCTCCAAACCCGACCAGTGTCCACGCTTCTTCATAGATTCGGAGCAAGCTCCAAAAGTAACTTGCACTAAAAATCACAAAGCTCAATGCGAGGTTAAGGACCACGAACAGGTCCGGAAGCCGGCTTGGAGGTTCGATCAGGTATTCTGTAAGATGAATTCCAAGCATCGCTAGATAGATGGCCAACATGACCAAGGAAGCGAAGGTTCTGTTGGATTTGCTTACCAGCCTTAGTGGGTTGTAACCAATCAAATGGTTATATGATACGATTGAGACCAGATACTGGATTCCTAGTTGTTCTCTTTTCAAGAGTGGCCACATGCTAAATCAATTCACACATTTTTGTTTTTCATTGATTAGTTTGTGATTCAAATAGTCAACCCGCTAGAGGATTATAATATATCAAAGAAAGAAACAAACCTTGCGCGCACCTAAAAACCGATATATTACTGATCAAACAGATGATATCCCAGTCAAGCCTGTTGACAAGTAGACCTCGTTTACGATTTCTATGGTGTCGAGAAAGGATTAACGATAATGGCAGGATGGGTAGTAGGATGCTTTTCTCGTGTACTTGAAATGAAAACAAATAGAATCCGATAGATGAGTTATAGAGTGCCAGTGGCAGAAGTTCGGCAGTTTTAGGGATGGGAGTCGAGGTTCGATCTAGTTGAATTGAGGAATCCGATCCTGGTAGTCGACTTGGATTGAGTTTCCAACTCAAGATGGTGATTAGCAGAATGAGCGGGAGGACTGCTACTAGGGTAAAGAGGAGTGCAATATTGGCGAGAGTTTTGACGGAGGCCAGAGTACGGACTTTGATGAATAAGTTGAGGGTACACCAAAAGTTACCAACTTTATCTTCAAATAGTCCTCGACCAATCGGAAAGATTCTTTGGATTACTTGGATGATATCTTTTGGAAAGTCTGAGTTGAAGATGAATGGTCCGAATATTAAAATCGTCATACCGCTCGAAATCAGCGCCAGACGCGTGAAGAGTTTCGTGCCTCGTGGATGACCAAGATATAAACATTTTCCGAAAAGATATGCGAATCTAAAATATAAGGGGAAAACGATGGATGAGCCTAGAACACTCTGATATAGCTATCAAATTGAGACCAACATGGCAGGTGAGTAGTATAAAGCCATTTGCTTGAATGACAAGCTACAAACAAACATTGCAGCGCCCAAAAGATCGTGGCCAGCGTATAAGCAAGTCAGACTGGCCAGAGTGAGAGCTAGCATGATCGAGTTGAACTGAAAGTGGCCGTTGTCGATGAGGAGGAGGTTGGGATTGAGGAGGAGGACGAGTGCAGAATAGATTGCACCGAGCCAACGACTGCTGGAAAGTTTAGGGGGATTTGAGGTGGAGAGCTTGGACAGATGATTTGATTGATCGAGTGATGAAGAAGAAGAAGAAATGTAGAGATTGAATGAGTTGAAATGGTAGATGAGTACGACTGGGATCCAGAGTACTAGTTCACTAGCCAGGACGGTTAATCTTAAGAATAGTTTGAGGTGTTGATGTATTTCTTCTCCCCAGCCGTTTGGATGGGTTGAGGGTGGTCGGAGAAGGATAAAGGCTGGATCGATCAGTTTTGCGAGATATCCTAGTAGGAGTGAATGGTAGGCGGTCAAAGGCGGATAATCTAAACCCCAATCTGGAAAAAAAAATGTTATGAGGTCAGATGGTTTTTAAGGATCAGATGTGTGTGTGTGTGTGTGTGCATACATTGTAGATCGAATGTATACCATTGTTTGAGATTCAGTTGAACGGTTACCGCCATCCAATGCCTCTGAGCCTCGAGATCGCCGAATAAGGGAGGGTCACGATAACCGCTGTAGGGAGCCAAGCCAATCAAATATTTCCATAATAGGACGAAGACGATCGAGTAGATGATGATTGAGTTCCTGGATTGGCCGTGTTTGATTGCGGAAGCGATAGTTTTCCTGATTGGAGATTGAGAGCCATGGATTGAGAGCATGTATGAATGTTGTTGTTGGGATGGAGGTTGGTTTCTGATATTTTGTAAGAGGTTCGAATATGCTTCTGAGGTGGTGAAGTTAGTGAGGATGGTGGATGAGTTTGAGTGCGTTGATAGTCGTCGTTGATGGGAGAAGTGGTGAGCAGAGAGTGAGACTGGACTGAGTTTTGGTTGGTTCGAAGTCATTTTGCGGGACGACCCAACCTCAAGTCAGACTGAGCTATTTATCAGCTCATCTCATCCAAGAACCTCTCAAAAAGATTTCTCAAGTTTTATCATCTCTTCTAGCTGGTATCATTCTTCTGATCATAAGAATTTATAAAACAACAACATTCTCTGGCCCAAAATTATCATTTTGAGATTTTTGGATTTGTTTGTTGATTTTGTGATGATTTCTGATTCTGTTTATACAGCTTGTTGATGGAATAAATATTTCTTACCCACTGTACTCCTCAAATTCCTACTCATCCTTAATATTGCTACGATTAGAGCTCAAGAGAATTAGGAAGAGGTGATGGGGGGCAATCTTGAGGGACTTAGGTTGGACCAAGGAGCAAAAATAAAGGTCATGAAAATTTTAGAAGGCTCAAACTTAATGATTCATTTCTTCTGGCTATCTGCCAGATTATATAGGCTAATTATAAGAGATGTACAACTTGTAACTTGTGGTGTTTGAGCTAAACAAACAGCATAAGTATATGCTGATAAAGAAAATAACATATGGAACTTGGCATTGCAAAATAACAATGGAATAACAAGGGGCATTGTAACTAACAATGGAATACGAGAGAGCATTAAAAATGTAATGAGCATCATAAATCATGATGGAAGACTAAGGCACATCACTGAATAGTGATAGAAGACAAAATGAGATAGACAGGGATTTGTGGAGAGGATGCAAGCGGAGAAGAGAACTAGAATTCTGACAGAGATCACCTGCTGTCATGATCACAAGATTTATGCAGATTGATTTCTGCTTTCTTTTGTTTTTTTTTTGCCTGTTTTATTTTCTAATTGTCTTTCTTAACTGATCTCATCTGTCTTGGGTAGTCTTTGTGTTTAAGAGTTGTGTATGGTGGATTGTTCTGTTTCCTAAAGCCTTCATCTTTAAATTATCCAAATGGACAACTATGGCTGTAACATAACTTTTCAAGTTACTTATAACTTGATTCAAGTTACTTTATCTGATTCAAAAAAAAAAAAAGGATAACTACAGATAAGGTACTTTATCAGTTGCCATAACCAAAACTGACACAACAGGAAAAGCTCAGTAGACCAAATTTTTGTGAGATACATTATCTTTTTGGGTGCTTTTGGATTGCCTTATCAACCATCTTATGATTCAATTTGGAAAGAAATCGGTCAAAACCCATTTAGCATACCAACAAAGTGTGTTTAAATCTAGACAAATCCTGGTAACTGTGATAAGTAACTTTTTTTTAGTTACATTCCTGGATGACTAGCCATTGGTTACTTTATCCAATGCAAAAATTGGGTAGCTAAATTGAAGTTACTTTAATATAACTTACACTGAAGATTACTTTACTGAAACACACAATTTTGGATAACTAAAAAAATCATTATACAAAATTTCCTCAGCAACCTTGGATAATGTCATTGTACCTGCCCACCCTTGGCAACATGATTTGTCAAAGTTGAATTCAATCTAACAGTTTCCCTATCATCCACCAAAGCTGAATACCATGTAATATTTGAAGAAGGCCAAGAGGCATTGTGGCTGACACAACTGATGAAAGAATGTCAGATACCAATTCAAACAGCGCTGCTTTGCTACACTATTTACCAAAAATAGTGCAGCATAGCTACCCATATTTTTTGCGCCAAATCTGTAGCATTATTAATCTTTAGTGGTCCTAGGGGCCACTATGCTGCACTACAGCCCCTTGTAGGGGCTGTAGTGCAGCGCACCAACACCCTTTTAGGGACAAAAGCATGTAGTGATAGCAATGATATCACTAACAGCTACAGTTAAAACTGTTGGCTGTTAGTTATTTTTGCTACACTGCACTACACCACCTGCTAAAGGTAGCGTAGCACCCCAGTGTTGCGCAAAATGGCATGATCCAACTTTTTCAAAATCTGGTTAACGACCATTGTGGTTATAGAACACCACTTGAGGATACGTAAATACATATGAAATAGTACCCTAAAGATGAGTTACATATGACCTCACACAAAATTCTGTCAGGTAGCACAGACAGCTTATGTATGTATAAAGTACTGTTTGAAGCATGGCCACATGTTAAAAACCCAAAAAACATGTATGGTAATAATCTAATAGATTAAGTTGATATGTATCAAATTCAACATTAATACCAGTGACTTGCCAGCCAAGCTGGCACAACACCCTGCTGTCACACGGTGTCGTGTACAAGAGACAGGTGGGCACTATTTGAAGGAAGGAAAAGAAAGAGATAGCTTTGAAGAGAGGACTGACTGTTTGAAGGTCTTCTTATTTTCGAAGAAGAGTTACTTAGGCTCAGAGAGACTTAGAGTAGAACACCGAAAGGGTTTGCAATGAGAAAGCTTGAAGAAGGCGGAATCAAGTTATGCTAAAAACTATATTCTTATTTTGATGAGGAAAAGATGGAAAGCATAGAAGCAGACAGCTTATATAGGAAATACAAGTGAGGCTACAAAGGTATGACATAGGTTCAAACAAGATGTGAGGTTATAGGGTCAAAGCAGAAGAAATGAGAGAGGGAGGTCATAGCTTCTGAGATCAAGCAATCAAGGCAAGTCCATGACTGAAGGACCAAGCAGGGGTAAGTGTGATGGGTGCAAAGGAGATTGAATTGAAGTTTGAAGTTCGAGGACTGTGCAAGTCAAAGATGAAATGCGCGGATCCGGAAAAGGGACTTAAGTGCAGGAAGAAGTAATGCCGAGACAAAGGAAGACCAGTAAGAGGGTTATTGGTCTTGCTTTTGTTTGCATAACTGCAAAGAAAAGTTCTATTGAATCTTCAAAGGTTTGGAAAGTAACTTTGAAGAGAGCACTGAAGATTGCTGAGGGTGCATAGGTGATGTCATAGGCAACCCAAGGATTAACCAAAAGCTTGAAAATTGCTGAGGTTGTAAATTATGGTAGAAAAGGATCCTTAGCAAATGCAAGGAAGATTCTGAGTGCTGAGTCTGGTCATATGACACCTGCATGCAGTTTTTCAGCACATTTTTAATTCAATTAATGTATGCTTGTGCAATTAGTGAACCTCCAACTTATCCAAATACAGATCAAGACTTGATCAAGGATTTTATTCCACATACCAGTGATCACAGATCAGAAGGTTAAAACCCCCATACAAATCTATTCCTCCAATGTATCTATTCACAAAAAAAAAACTATAATCATAGAAATAATAAGTGTGTTTTTCAAATAAGTGCCATCAAGAATTAACTACCATCAACTTGCTGGTTTATTCTCCCAAAAGGCCACCATAAATTGTTATGGCCTGGTGTTATACCTGCATGGGGGAGTGCAGATGCCCACTATGATAGTGTAGTTGGGTGGTACCTTTTCTTCCTCCCCTGGGTCTTTACATAAACACTGGGCACGGCAGTGAGTACATACTTCCCTTTTGCCCAGGAGGGCTTGTGAATAGTAACAAAAACAGTATTGGATCATTCCAACTTGCTTCAGGACAATTTCAGGCACAAATATGTGAACGTTTTTCACAGCTGGGTGGAGATCTCCATCAGCAACATACACCTTACAGGAGGACAGATTAATGTGGACACAAATATTGGAGCAGAAAGCCCATCTATGCAGGATGGAATTTTCCCTCACTCCCATCATGACCCAATACACTGAATTTCTTGGTTCCTGTTTGGAGAGAGTAAGATTGCACAGTTGGAAGTCAAAGAAACCTCTGAAACTTGAAAGTGGTGGTGTAACAGAATTTCAATCCTAGATTGATTGATACCTTTAGGATAGACTTGCAGGTGTTGTTGGGATCAAATTTGGCCTCATTCTTGGTTTGGTTTCACTGATACCAAGGGTATATTTATGTATTTTACACAGGCTCAAAGTCATATGTCTTGGTGTTTTTTTGGTGTGTGATAGCTGTATGTGTTTAGTCATGTGACAATGTGCCATATAATTGATACACAACACAGCCTGTTTCCTCCTTTTTTGTATAACAGGCCAGCAAGTGTGGTATGATGTGGGCAAAGAGTGATTTTTGGAGTTTTTGGGCACGATATGTATGCATATACTATTGAGTTTGGCATGTTACATGCAGATGGGTTTCAAGCCACCCCTTGGGGCATGTGGGAGACTTGCTGACATGTATTGTATGCATGATGAAGGGTGCAGGTGAAAGACCTGCTTGAATAAAAGACTGCATAGACCAACGATGTTGTGGGTGAGGTCCAACATGATTGCAGAAATCCTGCTCAAAAATCCTGGAAAGATCCCTCTTTCAAATTCAGGCAAATGATTGGATTCAGGATGATGTTCAAATTCAGAGGGATTGTTGAAGTTCCAGTCTTTTGGGCTGATTTTGCATGATGAATAATCTTTTCAAATTCTCACTCACATCTGTCTACAGTCTGATCACCAAAACCAAACCTAGCCAACACCGAATCTCCTACTGATCCTGACAAACCATGCAAACAAATGAGATCTTTCTTCACAAAGTAATATCAATAGACCCCTGATTGTTTGCTTTCTATGATAAAATGAATATGAATGAAAGAATGACTCATAAAATGTTATAAAAGGGTTGACCCAGTTCTATCACATCCTTTTGTCATCACTCAAGTTCTGAACCATTCACAATCAAAATGATCATGTTATTGTAGGTGTTTTCATTTGTTTGTGCTGGTTGGAGTTGTATCTATTTTTTTAAAAGTTGTATTGCTTAATAATAACATACAGTTTACAATTCCAATTAACACAAAGAAAACCAATTTGATAGAATAACTGTCATTCCCCTCCAAGAGAATCAACAATGAGCTTCTTTATCATCTTCAAGAAATATGCAGTGGTAAGAGAAGATGTTACAACTTCAAGGAGATGGAGTGCCGGTGTTGGAGGGGGCGTACAGAAGATGCATTGCGAGGACAGCAAAAGGAGTGCCGTGAATGGGACGATTGAGAATGAATGGGGAGACCGCTAAAACGTAGTGGACGGCTTAGATTGGGCCAGTAGTGGGTTGGCTCGACGAAGGATGGAGGTGCGCAAGACAGTTTGTGGAAGTGGTTGTTTTTGTATCCAGTGGAGTCGAGTGGCCTAGCCTCTGACTGAGGACGAGGGCGGTTCTCTTCGTATTATTAAAATCAGAATGGAACATCAGGCGATTACTCCCTCGCCCTCGTCACTCGCCGCACTACTCAACCCAATAAACTCACCAACAACAACAACTCAACAACAACAACAACAACAACAACAACAACAACAACAGAACAACTACCATCTCAACTCAAAACCAATGTCAACAAACTCAAACGACCATCTCAATCAACCAAGCTCACCCCCCTCAACCACTCAAACAACCATCCCCTCAAACCTAGAAGAATCTATCTTTGGAATCGCTCCCTTCAACGACTTCACCTGGACGATCGCCCAATTCATCTGGCAACACTCAAGATCATACTGGGAAACCGGTCAAGCTCATCTGATCGAAGTAGAAGCAAAACTAGGTACCATCAGAGATAAACGAAATCAATCTGACCGATTACAGTACCCAATCGGAACCGAATCTCCAATACTCGAAACTAGTCACACCAGATTTGAAACTGATATGGCCCCAAATCATCATGCATCACTCAATCGACTTCTCAATCAAAGAGTCACCGAAACTAATTCATCTAATTATCAAGGCGCAAGAGTTGATTATTTACATTTAAAAGAAGTAGACGAATTTCATAATAATCGAGTTAGGGTTAGTCGAGATTGGTCGGGTAAATCTAATCTCCCTCCTCGATCGATCATCAAAGAGAAATTGGCACATCTCGATATCCACTGTCCGGGTCGACCTTTCGACTTCAGAATCTCTGTCAACGTCGAACATCCTGGTCTGTCTTGACAAACCATTTACTCACTCACTCACTCTTACTGAATCTGTTTCCCTACTACTCTCACAGTACCTATACCACCCGAACACTCTAATCCTAGTTATAGACGAATCAAGGATCGTCTGTCTTACTCACATCAGATATGTCAAATCGACCTCACTCAAGTAAAATCCACAGCAGATCAGGTAAACCCCAATCACAGTCACCTGAGACAGACTTAAAAAATTTATAACTTCTTTTGTTTGTAAATCAACAGAATGGCTCATCATCAACATCAACATCCACTCATGAAGTCGAGGTAGAATTTAAGGATTCAATGGAGCTCTTACAAGCCGCGTCGATCTGGGCAAGTGAACAACTAGAGACTGATGACAGCAGGACGAGCAATGGACACCAGTCAGTCTACGAGGACGGAGACCAACGCTCGACTTCAAGAAAACGGAACCCGCAGTTGGATGGGCAGGAATACCTCCTGATGGTCGAAGTCTTGTTGAATAATGTTCGGATGCTCATCCGTAACTGTTAATAAATCATTGGAATCCATTTGTGTTGTTCCCTTTTGAGAGAGTGTGTGGTGTGTATGCGGGTGAGAACGGGGGAATGGGAACGGGGGGATGCAGTCGAGGCTTGAGATATTCATTTCAGTTTTTTTCGGAAACAAAACCATTTTCGAAAAAATGACGGCCGAGATCACTTTGGTAGCCTCACTCGGATTCTCCGTCGTCGCCTACTTGCTCACCAACGCCCTCATCCCCCGCCTATCCAACACACTCATCGCAGCCGGGCTCAAAGGCCAAGACCTGCTGAAGGGCCAAGCAACCGGCGGCGGACGACCGACGACGACCCACACGACCAACCGATTCATGTGCGTGTGTTTCCAGACAGAAGAAGCAAGAAAAGCGGACTGATCGAGGGGTGTTTTTGGAACAGGACAGTCCCGAATCTACCGGCCTGATCGCCGGCAGTGTCTACGTTCTCATCCTCTGTCTATTCGTCCCCATCCCCTACTACACTCATCTTCTGCCCACCACGTTCCTGCCTGGCTCCACCGCCTTTTCGGCATCCGATCTTCCGCCGCCGACTCTCCCCCCGTTCCCGCTCAGCAGTCTCACCGCTAACCTCGCCAGCATCCTCTCCCTTCTCTCCGCCGTCTTCCTCGGCTTCTTGGACGACTTGTTCGATATTCGGTGGAGGTTTAAACTTCCTATTCCTAGTTCGTTTTGGTCTCTCTCTCTTTTATTGTTCTTCTTTGTTGAGCTTTTTGGGCCGCGCTTTTTCAGTTATCGCGTCCGTGCCTCTCCTCACTGTCTATGCTGCTTGTTCGGGTAGCACCGATATCATCCTCCCTCACATCTTTGGTCTTCGGGACTTATTGGGCGTCCAAGAAAGCAATGGACTACTAAGCATAGGTACCCCCCCCCCCCCCCCCCGCCAGATTTTGAGAAAAAAAAAAAGATGATGAATTTGATACCCCTTCCTAAAAAACCAAACAGGACCATTATATTATGTGTACATGTCAATGTTATCGACATTTTGCACGAACAGCATCAACATATTAGCGGGAATAAACGGGATCGAAGTGGGCCAATCGCTGATCATATGTGCATCGATAATCTGCAACGACATGTTATACATCCATCTCGACCTGGGCCAATTTGGGCTCGACCGCCAGCTCAGTTTCGGGCTGGCCAACGGCTCCAAACAGCTGCAAGATCGCCATCTGTTCTCGTTGTCCATGATGTGTCCGCTCCTGGCCGTCATGATCGGCTTGATCAAATACAATTGGTACGCGCTTTCCAATCTTTTTTTGCATTCGCATCTTTTTCTTACTGGGACCAAAAAAACATAGGTATCCCGCTAGAGCATTCGTCGGCGATACGTTCTGTTATTTCGCCGGGATGGCATTCGCAGTCGTCGGGATAATGGGCCACTTCAGCAAGACATTACTTCTATTCTTCATCCCGCAAATCATTAATTTCATGTATTCACTGCCGCAGTTGGTTGGAATCATACCCATCTCTCGCCACCGGATCCCGAGCAGAGATCCACGCACAAACACGCTCAGTCCTTCTATCGTGTTCTTTGATTCCCCGTTGACTTGCGATTCACACTTCGTTTTGGGTTATCTGTTACCCTGTCTAGATTTTTTACATCTCATTAAATTGGTCAGGAATCATCATGGATCGATCATTGGGTGTTCAAACTTGACGATTCTTAACCTTGTTCTGATCTGGGCTCCCAATCTAAACGAACAACAACTGGCGATTACTTTCCTTCTCTTCCAATCGTTTTGTAATTTTTTCTTGGGCTTCTTTATTCGTTACTTTTTGTCTGATTTCTTTTATGATTCTAAGCTTAGATGAGTTCTCACTTTTCTTTGATAAATCATTTTGTTCTGAAAATATCTCTTTTAAAATCGGAGGGGTTTTTTTTTGTTATATCTTTCTTATAAAACTCAAATTACTCGATACACCCCCTTTTCTCTCTCTTCCTTTTATTCATTTCACCTTGGAACGAGACCAAACTTTAAGAAAAAAAAAATCAAATCAATCAAGGGTAGTAGGTGTTTTTTATGTACAGTCACATCAATAATCATACAACTTGATATGGATAGAAGGTTATCTTGAGGTCAGTTGATCATAGGAAGGTTATATTCGAATCCGAGCTTTGGAGGTTTATTTTTTTCTAAGTAGAATATTCAAGAAAGCCTACATTCCTAGCAGATAAGAAACCGAACAATATCTATGACCGAATTGAAACAGATTTCTTGTTTAGAAGAGAATCGAGAGAAAGAAAGGAAAAAAAAGATCAAGAAGATTTGTAAGCAACGATCGAAGCGCCGCCATCGAAAGTCAAGCGTTTTCGAGTGCGAATGATCAAGAAGCCGGTCGCGATAGATTGAGGATGATGGGGGATTCGGGAGGAGAGGCTAAGCGCAGTAGGCGCGATGAGGACAGCTTGGCCCAGAGGAAGGGACGCGATCGCGCGATGCCAATCTACACCAGCCTCTTCTTGCTGTTGGTCGGCAACCGAGACATGCTTCGAGAGATGCTTGATCCAGCTTGGGGAGTTGAAGCGGTGCAGGATAAGGAACGACACTAGGTCGAGGATTGGCGCCGGTACTACCGTCGGCTCTTGCGTCGATATTATCGTCCGGATCCCAAAGTGCCGTTGTTGTCTTATCAAACTCGTCATACGGAGAAGGAGAAAGGAACCGATCTCAAAAATACGGACGTAAAACTTTTCCAGTGTCCAGAGGATGTTCGACGAACAAGCCAACGATGATCTCGAACAACGCGACGACCAAAGAAGAGTTAGTGAACGGATCACGGAGGTCGATGATGAGCAAATGGCCGGGCTTGAAGTACGAGGAGACGTCGTTGGTCTTCTTATCTGTCAGATACGAGTCTAGCATCTCGATTCGCATCTTGAATGAGCTCTCTTGGGCTGGGTTTAGGCGCTCCTTTCGCATCTTCTTCTTGAACGCTTTGGTTTATGGCAATGTCATGGATCGTAGTAGGTTTAGTGTGGGTGGTGGACGCCGATGTGGTTGTGGAAGAGAGAGAGTGTGTGTGTGGCTTACCATCGTAATTGAATCTATCCGCACCCATGCTCCGAAGGATGGTCATTGCGCGTTGTAGATACAAGGGCATAATCTGAGAATATTTTTTTTGTATAGACAAATGTGGGGATGAGTGCGGATTGAACTTTTGAAGAAAAGGATCAGAGAGCTTACGACACTGTCATCAAAGCCCATCAATGTTAACATCCTGCTCGAGTTCAGATTAGAGGTCGAGAGATAGAATGGCATGACTTTGACTCCGTTCAATGGTTTATATATCTTTTTCATCGTTTCCAAACAAGTAGTACTATTTAAAAAGAATGTTCAAATGTTAATTCTCCTACTTCGGTATTATTCAGACCGACCAGTTGTAGAAGGTCCAGTTCTGGATCCTTCGCCGCCGGCGCGCCTGTCGGCTTGAATTTTGACTTTGAACTTTTTGCCTTTGGTTTGCTGGGGGTCGGACTAGTAGTTTCTGTCACATGCATTTGGAATGTGAATTCTTTGCCTCGTCCGAAATCGTAAGCGGCTGGTGTCGATCGAGATGGTTTGGTTGACGGATGATGGATCGAGTCTCCTCCGCTGGACACACGCGTCTTAGGTTGATTGGAGGAGTCCATGTTGGATCCTAGCGGCTTTGGATTTGGATTGAGGGTGGCAGACTGGAAGAGCACTTCGAGTGGAGCTTATTATGAAGCGAAAGAAAGAAAGAAACACGGTATGAGATTTTATTAATTGGTCAAGAGGTTAAGTTGAGGGGATGTGGAGAGTATAGAGCTTTTTAAGGTGAAGGGATGGATGCCACCGATACCTACCGGTAGTCACTGGCATGTCCCTATCTCTTCGTCGTCTTCCAACTTGAGCTTAGCTCTTGGCTCGAAGTGGCCGAGGAATTGAAAGAAGCACGACATACTCATCATTGTAACCTCGCTCGTCTGTGGCCGTTTTGGGTGTTCGTTGTTGAGATGGTTGGGTTTATGTGTCGTGCGTTGAAGGGGAGAAGGGCTTTGGTGGACAAGGGAATGGCCTTTGAGCAAAACAGTTATCCCACCAAGAAAAGGAAATAATAACTTCCCTCGGCCACTCACACAACACAGTCTCACCGGAATTTCCAGCTACACACTGTTAACCAATCTTCTCAAGCCATTCAATCGCACGACGGTCCACTGGACACCCTCATCCTTTCACTGTGTACGAAATTATTTTTCTAATCTAGGAGAAGCGAAAAGATCTTGGCAGCCATGATGCATGTAATAATGGCCCCTTTTTTTATAACCGGGCCTCACAGAGGCCCATATTTCATCACAGACATGTTTGGCAGTTTTCAAAAGTCATGATGTATATCACGACTTTCGACATCACTGCTCATAGTCCCCGCCAAATCCCAAATATACCCCTGGGGGTGTATTTCGGGTCACATCAGCAGGCTTCCCAGCTCAACATCTTCTTGAGTCTTCTGCCTAAATACCAATACAAACCAAAGAAGAAAAACTCAAGGCCTTGGGCTTGAGCACCCAGCCGAACCGCAGTCGAAATCCTTCCCACGCATCCCCCAGAGTCAGGCTTAAAGATATGGTTCCATCGCTCCGTATCAATGAATGTGCCAGCGATAACGAAAAGCAAAAGAACTCAAGGCATTGGTGAATTTTCGGGGGTTCCGGAGCGTACGCACTCCCCCGAACCATGGAGATGCAGGGGCCCCGGGGAGCTCGCAGGGACTCTTTGCAGTGTGCAGGCGGATTGCAGAGAGGCCTGCTTTTTAAACACCGTTCTGGATGACGCTTGACCCACTCTGACATCAACTTTGAAATGCCGCTTAACCTGGACGAAGTAAGTTGGAAAGACTCAGCCTTCTCAGGATTTTTTCTTTCGATTGCTGATACGAAAACTGTAATGCTCGATTGGATTTGTGAAGGAATTTAAACTCTACTCGACAAATGCTGAACAAGAGAAATATGACAACCAAGCTACACTATACAGCATCATTCTTTCGCTCGAATATCTTGAACGGGCATACGTTCGAGATTCGATCACCCAGGCCCAGTACGTCGCTTTACGAATCCTTCCGATTATCCTATCCCTCTCACCTTTGCCCGGCTGGTCCCTCAAGTATTATCACATGCGCTCGGCCGGAAACCGGAGCCTGGTAAATTGATACCGAATTGTTAGGGTTTCTGATTACTTGGTCGAGTGTTTTGTTTTCTTTCGGTTATCTGGCGCGGCTTAGATACACTCCGGCCTGTGGACGTCTGCTCGGCCATTTCAAGACCCTTTTGAACCTGGTTGGAGGGGACTTGAAATGGATCCAGAACTTCATGTCCGAATACAGAGTGCGTCGTGCTCCTCTTACCCTCCCACTGATCTTCGTCACCCGGTTCTCAAAACGTGCGCTTTCAGATGGACTGTCAGGCTGCTGCAAATCGGATCCGGGTCGGTGTGCCTGCCACCGTTGAGCACTCCTCTGAGGAAGGAAATGAGTCGTCGAAAGCCTCGCGAGGAGTGGCAGAAACTACACAAGTAATTCTTGTTCTTCTTTGCCCACTAGAGATCTTTGACTTCTGGGCTACTAACCAATCATCTGTATCGTAGAACTTTATCACTTTCATGGATGCCTTAAAGTTGAAGATGAGGGCAAAGGATCAACTGCACCCGTTACTTAGTGAACTGATGGTAGGCTATTCCAAGTTCCCAAAAAGTCAAGAATGGGAGGGTCGTCCAAAGATTTTGCATTGGTCAGTATTTTGAATTCCAGTTGTTTTCTATCTGTTCTGGCCCTACAACTTTCCGTTGTCCGCATTACAAAATTAATTCAACGTGATTTTTTTCCCTCGTCGGCCCTATCAGGTTGATTACATTAAACTCGATGAGGGCCAGTGACGAGATAACGGATGAACAGTCAAGACAGGTTAGTTTCGTCAGAACACTTTCTGTTGAGTGGAATAAAATGGCTCGTCACGTAAAATTGATGTCTTAATCTAACCTCAAATCAATCTCAGATCTTATTTGATATCGATTCGGCCTACCAGGAATTCTACAAGAGTCTAACTTAACGTCTAGTATCATGGGTATTCTGGTGTACTGAGACCCCGTGCTTAGTTTACACACCTCAAGTGATCACTCAGACTTTGAGTTTGTATTTCTTTTTTGCGGTTCTGACTCGAAATGTGGTTATGTGTACAATTATTAACTTCTGTTGTCGATCTACACCATCTAAAATATCAGATGACAGGAGACTCTCAACTCTATCGAAATCTTTAATTCTTTGTCTATTCAAGTATTGATGACAGATGATGGCTGGTTTTGGAAATGTAGTTAACAGGGATATAATTTGAATGAGAGGATGGGTGAGGGATGCATATAATATGTGCAGCATTGCTGTGGGTTTGCCTCTGAATCTACCTTGAGTCGTACAACCTTTGAAGTGATTTTATCAAGAAGAAAACTATTTGTCAATCATCAATAAATGTAAGGGATGATCTTCCAAGGAACCAGTTTTTTATCTGTTGGATGTGTGGGCATGCAACGGCAAAAAATCAAGATCTGGATTAGACTCAAGAAGACTTGTGAGTGCAGATGAGAAGTGAATCGTCGCTAATTGAAGACAGCGGAAAAAAAGGTTTAGTCACTGACATTTATTCCAATCGGCTTTGCCGTATTTTTTCTCGCAGGCGTGTTCGTCTCTTATTTGTCTGTGTATCAAGAGGATGGCAAAGTAGATCGCATACTAAACCGATTTGATGAAGCATGCAACAGAGCATTAGCTTTCAGGCGACACACCCATGCAAGTCTTTTTGGTTCCAATGTAAAGCAGTTTACTCACGAAGTACGTGATTGGGGTCGAAACTCCCGTAGGCAGACACCATGCCCATGCCATAATCCAGTCGCCCAAGTAGTTTGGATGTCTTGAGAGTCCCCACCAACCAGAGATCAAAAGCCTTGTACCTCTTTCAGTTTCCATGAACTTCAAACCTTTAGGGTTTTCAGATTTGCGACGAAACGCGTTCTTTTCTTCATTAGAAACTCGGAATATCCAGTAGCCCACAAATTGAACAGCCAGGACCAAGGCCAACTCGAAATTCGTGAAATGGAGGGGTACGAATGATAGGTAGACCAGTTGGAGTGAATATGTAAATGGTACCCAAGTCAAGTCTCCAACCGATAGCATGAACCCAAATCCATCCGTGGTGATATCCATTTGAGTCAAGATGATTTCCTGATCGACGTACGTACAAGTCACCAAAACAAGAATGGTCAGGATGTGGTTTGTTGAGCCAAGTAACCATAGAGAGGAAAAAGATTTACTTCGTTGTATTCAGCGTCAAAAACATACCAAAACTGGAATATGAAGGCAAGTAGAATACTATTTGAGGGTGTTCCAAATTCGTGGATTTGTTTCAAAACCCAACAGAAGTCCAACAAGCCCCACAAAATTAGACCTGGTCGCATTTCGTTAAAGGTTTTGATATCGAAATTTCCGATTCGTGGATTGAGATCTCGACCTATGAACCACTACGAAAGACGGAAACCAGTGAATGGTTTGAGTAAGAGCTCAATTGGAATTTTTGGTATAAGAAAAGACTTACATCGTAGATGAGGTTGCCGCTATTGCCACCAAGAGCTTGGATTCGACCTGGTTGGAAACTGACCCAATAGCAATATACTGCTTGGAGTATACTCATGATTAAACTGGCGGTGATTAGCTCGACGTAATGATCGACGATATACAAGAATGGAGAGTCGCCCCAGCGAGCGAAGATCATGGCCGTGAGAAGAACGGTACACATGAGGGTATTGAAAGCTGATTTAAAAATAAGATATCGTTTTTTGTTCGGATGGCATCCCTAACGAAGTGTAGGTTGAGCCGAGTTATGTGGAAAAACTAACCGTTAATTTTGTAGGGTAATCGTGTGCCATCTCTCAAGAGTGTACCATCAACCCATCTTCCAGGAAGCACTTGCCAGCAGAGTACGAGGTAAATGTACCATCCAAGATAAACGTAACAAGCTTCGAGGCTGAAGAAATTGGTTGTTTTCCATAAGGTGGGAAGGTCGAAGATCTTGGAACCTAGTAAACATCCGGTCTGAGGGGTACAGGCGAGATTCAACCAGTAGGTGAAAAAGGGAACGGATAGAGTAACGCCAAGTGCGCCAATTCGACCGCCGACTGTTCCAAGGGTGTCCGAGCGATATCAGTTTGGAGTCCAAGAAGTTAGGGGCTGTTGAATTGGTAAACGACGACTTACATTCAAATTCGGTGGTTCTCGGGTTGAGGTTTTTTGGCCTGGTGGCCTCTGTTGGATGTCCCATCAGCAAGGGATCTGAAGTAGGAGGTGTCGACGATGAGATCGATGGTCGAGCAGAGTCGAGGTTGTTTGGGGGTATTCTGTTTGGGATAAAGCCAATCTCATTTTGAATTTTCTTGGTTTCGCCAATTGACTGTCACCACTCACGGCCATCAACCCCGTTGACCTCACAGCACACTCATCCTCCGTTTTTGTGGGTCCGGGAGACTCCTTCATGTCCTTCGGTCAACTGTTGATTTGCGGACCTGTCTTTCCGCTTTTCACCTCGTCTTGGATACCAGATAACAATCTCACGTGGGTCTATCCTCTCCCAAACAAAAGCTGTAAAGCATTTGGATACCGAGGTCCCTCCCGTTAACCGATTCCAAGAGTTATGAATTCATAATGAACTCGGGGTGACCATCGAACACCGTCGCTTCAAAGAGTCTCCAGTAATTATGTTGAGTGCTCAACTTGCATCGGTAAAGCTTGGAGGCTACTCGAGGGGGATACAACGCCACCACACATTTATATAAACCAGCCGGAGAGAATGAAGTCCTCGCATCCTTCTCATTCCCAATCCAATATCTACACAAGTTTGTAAATCAATATTTAATCTGCTCTGTCATATTCTGGATCAGTCATCTGCGACAACTTATATCTAATAATAATGAAATTCCAAGTATTGCTCGGATTGTCTTTCGTCACTCTAGCACTCTGTGCTCCGCTTCCCAACCAGAGCGTAATCTTCGGTAGCAGTTCCGGTGTCCTTGCAGGAAAGCCTACGATCAATGAATCTCATCTTCACGAAAAATGAGCGGACGTGGAGAAAATCGTTGGGAAAGTTGATTTCTCGACTTTTTCAGAAACACCTCATATGAACTGAGAGAGCTTATCCAACACGCTTATTTTTATCATCGTGTCAACTTTACAGGGACGTGCTTTCTGCGCTAGGTAAGCCTACTGGGCTAGGAGAATCGGCAGACTCGAAAAAACTTGCAAAGGATGTCCAGAAGCTTCTCACTGAGGCCGAAGAAATAATCAGTAAGGTGAATCCAGGTGAGCATTGAGACCCATAAAGGTTAAAAAAGTAATTTTGTGAATAAATTGCATCTTAAGAGTAGAAACACATAAAGCCGACTGCAGGAGTATCTGAACTGATTTAATGAACCTCTGACACTCAACTTTAGCCATCGACCTCAAGCCAACTAACTGACCAACCTAAAGCAACCACCAACATTAACCCGAAGCCAGACCAGACTACCAATGTCGTCAAACTTATGACCGAGAAGCCGATTATTACAATCAGCCCAGATGAGCTAGTGGAAGCCCGCCCAGAATGAACAACCAGAAATTGTTCATAGAAACATCTCAAGACATCTGTTTTCTAATAATTTACTCTCTTTTTTCCCGTAAAAAATCTGTAACTTTGAAAGTCACCACAGCCTGAGCTGCGAACACTTACTTTTATTTGTATGTAAATAATTTACTGTTGTTTTATTTTTGTATTTTCAAACAATCTAGGACATGACACAAAATCCAATAAGTATCCAAAAGATGACAATCAAGAATCACGTGTAATTTGGTCCATAATAAACTGCATTTTTATGAAGAATGAAATGTGAGAGCAGTCTTCAAATCAATCAAATAAATGTTGAGGAGCTATAGTTAAAGATTTTGCAAAAGAAGGCTCAAGCTTGATGATTACTTTTTATTAGGTGCATAAGCCAGCTAAATAATGTACAATTAAGAAAGGTCCACTCGTGGATGAAAAAAGCAATAAACACATATGGTATAACCCACTAACATACACAGGGACAGGTGAATTACAACTACTGGAACAGTAGCATGACAGGAATCAGATCAGGCAACTCACTTGAGATTGGACGGGACAAGATATCTTGCTTGAGATTGGACGGGACAAGATATCTCACTTGAGATTGGAAGGGACAAGATATCTTGCTTGAGATTGGACGGGACAAGATATCTCACTTGAGATTGGAAGGGACAAGATATCTCACTTGATATTGGAAGGGACAAGATATCTCACTTGAGATTGGAAGGGACAAGATATCTCACTTGATATTGGAAGGGACAAGATATCTCACTTGAGATTGGAAGGGACAAGATATCTCACTTGATATTGGAAGGGACAAGATATCTCACTTGAGATGGATAAGATAGGGGAGTGGTATCACAGATTGTTATCAAATGTGTAACCGCCAAGCTGCAATTAGAGAAGTGATTTTTGGACCCACTGCACTACACTGAATTATAGTGGGGAGCTTGCTTTGCTGATTTCTATTTGAAATCCCCCCAAAAAAACTGAATTTTCAGTGGACCTGAAGCAATTTTTTGCTGCACTTTAGCAGTGTGGTAATCTTTCTTGTAAAAAAATTAAAAGTTTTTCTGCTACACATATAAGTAGCCATTTTTACTCATTTATCACTCAAGAACTGGATTCAGCACACAAACTTACCTCAGTCACCACTTACGGATCATCAATTACCCTGCTGGATCAGAAGTTACAGTCAATCACCCCTAGTTAAATATGTTACAACCTAAATTACATAATATACTCAGGTTAACCAAACAACAAGTCTTTTTTTCTTATATCCACCACCTTATCTCCTCTCATGCAGCCTAAATTAGTGGATATTCTGGCACCACTCTTGGCATTACATCATTTCTATTTGGATGACACCATCTTTGTTTGTATCAGCTGACACCACTAGTGTGTTTACATAATTTCCAGTCTAACTCCACTAGATCCAGTCTAATTTAGTGAATTTTCCATGGCTGTGCTATTTTAGTTTGTTTGGTCTTGTATTTGTATCATCTGACACCACTTTTAGTCTGTATTTTTAGCTCCACACTAGTTTAGTGTGCATTAGTGCGCTTTAGTTTGTTTGGTTGTTTGGTCATGTGTACTCCACTCTTTCTCCCCTGCAGCTAAAATCCCTTGCTTTTGTCTATATAAGGAGGCTCTCCTCCTGCTGTTTTTCCCTTCCTCACCAGATCTACTCATCAGATTTTCTGTATAGCTCTTTCTCATACTCATAACAGAATTCTTATAGTTAGCCCCTTATCAACTATATTACTGGTCACTCCTCTTTATTATTAGACACTCCATGTTGAGGTTTTATAGTCTTATTTCCCTTATACTCTATTATTATTAGTCTTATTATCAATCACAACTCTTAGCTATCTCATACCACCCCTTGGTTCAAGCCCTGGTGTAGTCATAGTACTTACAGGTTCCTTATCCAACTGGGCTATTCTCAAAGTTCACTTATATAACCTCTCTTATCACTTCATAACCCCTCATCAAGAGGTCCTCAGTTCAATCCCTGGTAGAAGCACTTGCTCCCACACCTCTTCTATCCATCACATTATCCATCGCCTCATCACTTCATCCTTTTACATCAATCACCTCCAAACCAACATCATCATCATCAACTCTGTATTCCATCATCAGAAATAGTTAGTTATCCACACTCATCTTGAACTCATCCTATCACAATAAATAAACTGCCAAGTGCCCCTGGTGGTCTTGTTTTTCTGATAAAATAGAAGGGCAGAGCTTGCAACTCCACCATCCCCTTCTCCATTCAGCAAAAGGGTATCACTACACCTTTTGAGTCTTACAGCAGCAGTGCAGCAAAAAATTGCTTAATTAGAAGTTGGTGCAGCAGTCTAAAACCCACTTTTCTACATGCAACAGACTTGAAAAGTTCACTGCAGACAGTCCTGATGTTGGATTATGCGCAATCTGTTAGAAATCATGACATTCTCACACCATTTCACAGATTCTCAAACTGAATCAAATTACTTCAACCTCATTGACCAAAATTGAATCCTCAACATCTCATTCCCTTTCCAAAACTTGACTAAATCATTGACCTCTCATTAAACCTCAACATCACTTCAATCTCAACCTTCCTCTCATTCTCTTTCTTTCTTTTTCATACTCTATTCCAATGGTGGGTTGCTACGCTATCCGCAGCGTAGCAATAATTGCTAACAGCTAACGGCTTTTGCCGTAGCTGTTAGCGGTTCAATTGTTATTGCTACGCTGTGCTACAGCCATTGTTAGCGGTAAAAAGC
Organism: Puccinia horiana; assembly: GCA_001624995.1. Classification (NCBI taxonomy): domain Eukaryota; kingdom Fungi; phylum Basidiomycota; class Pucciniomycetes; order Pucciniales; family Pucciniaceae; genus Puccinia; species Puccinia horiana. The sequence continues at coordinate 1,491,025 of LWDY01000014.1, forward strand.
TGCTACAATGGCCTGTAGCGGCCCTTAGGACCGCTACAGTGTCGGCGACAAAAATTTAGGGCCGCTACGCTACACTATTTTGGGCAAATAGCGTAGCGACCCACCACTGTATATTCTCTTGTTATTTCCTCTTCACTTCTTCTTTCATTCCTTGATCCACTTCTGAACTCAATTGGTCCGTGCATGGTAAGATCTCCTCAAATTAATTCAAATCAAACTCTCAACTAACACTTTTCTTTCTTAGTGTTCTGTCCTATCCATCTCTTTGTCCAGTCTTGCTCATGTCCTCCAGAGTGTTAGTATTTCATTTCATCTCTTTCATTTTTCTTTGTCTCTAACTTGTTTCTTTCAGTCATTATTTCTTTTGTTGGTTATAAATCCTTAGATCCAAATATCTTTTATAATCCAAAACCAGGACTGCACCGGAGCAGAGCATCTGGGCCCATCTAGCTACCATTGATCTTGGATGCCCAGAGTAATGGTATCAGCTGCTGAAACAAATGGTCTGTAAATGTTCAATGAAGTGAAAGAACTGTGTGTTGTGGGATTTGAACCCACAGCCTTCTACACTCATGAGATCTTCTCTTATAGCATTGAGCTAAACACACATAAGTGTGGGAATTGTGCTCCGCACCTGTGGTGTGGCATCATGAGTTGAGCATGCAAGCACTTCAGATTTGAAGTATGGTCAACTACAAGTTCAGGATCCTCTTGACTGTCAAATTCCCACCCTCATCTTGAATTCTTCCTCCAAACCTTTGAATCAAACTCAAACATGAATGAAAATTGATCAACAGAGAATCATCTTTGTCATCAAGGTCACTTTGTCTAGGAAAACTCCAATCAGAGGTTCTTTTCTTTCCTTTTATTTCTTATCATTGATTTCCTTGTTGACCACATTAAATCTCACTTTATTCTTTCTAGTTCTTATTTTCCTAGTTGTGTGTGGTGGATCTCAGTCGTGTTTATTTCTCAAACTCTTCTCATTCTCAATCTGTTCCTGTCTTTTCGGGTTCGTTCACTTTCTTTGTTATTTTTGATGTTCTCATTTCTTTTACTGAAAATTATTCTTTTAAAGTCTGAACATTTCAATTGGTCTCACATGTAACTGCTGGATCATGCAATGATACAGCTCAGGCACACATGGTGGGCAAGAAGAACATACCTATTCTATCAATTTCCACTTGGTCCAAGCTTGTGAGACCAATGGTCCCAGCTTCTGAGACCAATGGTCCCAGCTTCTGAGACCAATGGTCCCAGCTTCTGAGACCAATGGTCCCAGCTTCTGAGACCAATGGTCCCAGCTTCTGAGACCAATGGTCCCAGCTTCTGAGACCAATGGTCCCAGCTTCTGAGACCAATGGTCCCAGCTTCTGAGACCAATGGTCCCAGCTTCTGAGACCAATGGTCCCAGCTTCTGAGACCAATGGTCCCAGCTTCTGAGACCAATGGTCCCAGCTTCTGAGACCAATGGTCCCAGCTTCTGAGACCAATGGTCCCAGCTTCTGAGACCAATGGTCCCAGCTTCTGAGACCAATGGTCCCAGCTTCTGAGACCAATGGTCCCAGCTTCTGAGACCAATGGTCCCAGCTTCTGAGACCAATGGTCCCAGCTTCTGAGACCAATGGTCCCAGCTTCTGAGACCAATGGTCCCAGCTTCTGAGACCAATGGTCCCAGCTTCTGAGACCAATGGTCCCAGCTTCTGAGACCAATGGTCCCAGCTTCTGAGACCAATGGTCCCAGCTTCTGAGACCAATGGTCCCAGCTTCTGAGACCAATGGTCCCAGCTTCTGAGACCAATGGTCCCAGCTTCTGAGACCAATGGTCCCAGCTTCTGAGACCAATGGTCCCAGCTTCTGAGACCAATGGTCCCAGCTTCTGAGACCAATGGTCCCAGCTGCTGAGACCAATGGTCCCAGCTTCTGAGACCAATGGTCCCAGCTGCTGGGACCAATGCCACTAAAGAGTAAATCAAAATAGAGGTGTTGAAGTCCTCCCTTCTTGAGAAAATCAGAAGAAAAATTTACCCAACCTAGTGCTAATGGTGTGTCACTATCTATGTATTCCAAAAACCAGTGCTGCATCCAAAGAGACTTTTTTAAAGGTTGCTGTGTTGTTTTGTGACAGCAATAAGATTTCAAAACTGAAAATGTTGATGAATTATGTTTCTTGCAAGATTGGTTTCAATCATTCAAAGTTCCTTATAATACAGCCCATAGTAGCTAGACAGCTAGCTGATACAAGAAATGAATAAGCAATAATAATTAGGGTCTTCAACATGAAAATCATGCAGATTGAAGGTGTGAACCACCAGATATCTTGTTGATAGACACTGGGGGTCCAACCTTCAGGAATCCTGTCAAAAATTGAAGGTTTTACCTACAATCCCAAGAGTTTTACAGGAAGGGGTTGGTCCTTCAATTCAGCACTGGGCTGCTATGCTACACTGCACCTTTTTTGGAAAAAAGCGCAGTGTAGCAATTGAATTTTCAGCCTGCAAAGGCTGTAGCGTTAGCGGCCTTGTTAGCACCACTGGGCTGTGTTAAGCTGCATTACAGCCTTTTTCAGTGGTTTTTGATGCTAAAAACGGCTGTAACACAGAGTAATGACCTCATTTTTAAGGTTGGGGTGCGTAGCAATACTGGAGACTCTGCTAACAGCCAACAGAAAACATGTTAGATGTGAGCGGAATTACGCTGTGCTGTGCTACGCTACCCTACAGTTAGTGTAGCGGGCCCACAATTGTTCAGGAGGTCTTAGATTCAATTTCTAGTACTACCAAGGGGGAAAAGCCCACAATTTGTAAATTTTAATTCACAAAGATTCTCAAATTATGTCAGATTGAAGTTTATATAATGTGCCATCTATAGAAAACTTGTTATAGCTCCAGTACACCCCAAGGGGTGGGCCCTGGACCCTGACTTTTGGGTCATGCCCCGGGGTTAGGGCATCAGGATTGGGCTCAAGTCATTCCCCAAACCCCAGCGCATGTCAAAATTGAGCAAATCAGCTAGAAATTGGCCTTTTTTTAGCCAATTTCCTCAATTTTTTCTTTTTTCTTCCTCATCAATGTCATTTAGTGTTTCACTTGAGGGGATAGGGGTCCCTGGAGGGTCCATTTTTTTGTGCTTCTTTTTTGTGTAGGTAGGGGGTTGGGCTTCCCACCGCCTCAGACTCTCAATTTTTTTTCACACCCTGGGGCTTTGGGGCATATCCCAGGAGACCAGGGTCTGTGCTTCGGGATGGCCCTCATGCCCCATCCCACCCTTAGTTGCTATAAACTGAATTTAGAAACTGAGGTCACAGGGTAGCACCCAATGCTCCAAGCAACCAGCCAAAGCTGGTTGCTAAGTGCGGGCTATGTTCACAGAAAAGGCCTCCCCCAATTGGCCCGAGCACAGCCCATGAACAAACAATAGTCCCCATACCCACCCCCTGCCATCACCAAAAAGTAGATCATATAAGACTTTAAATTAGGTGTGTGTACTTCCAAACTTGTCATCATCATTTACTCAAGTACTGAAAAAGTCAATTGCCACCATCTAACAAGCTGTCCCTTTTTTTTTATAAAAAAAACCTTCAATCATGTACTACCTCGTACTACTCAACCATGGGGTGGATTCTTACTGTATAGGGTCTTGGTAGACGTAACAGTATATTTAATTTAATCTGATATGATTTTTGTGTTTTTATGACGTCATTTAAAAATCATGAGCCTTTTGCCTCTGAGACTTGAGTTCCGCATCACAAAGCGCAAGGGCGTAGCACTTAGAGTCCGGGCCCCCGAGAAACCGAAACGAAAGGATTGTAAGCGAGCCAGGTTATCGAGCCCGGTACTATAGCATGAGGAGATCAGGAGATCACTGCAAACTTGAACTTAAAATGGATATGTGGTGCCGACGGAGCGGCACTCGGTTCACTAATGATATTCATGTGGCCGTCGGCTGGTAAGACATCCGAAGTTACCACGACCCTTTAAAACTTATCGGCGGAATTGGGAGGCGACATGTGAGCTGGCTTACATCTCCTAGCTCATTGTCTTGGTGAAGAACGCCATCTGCGTGAGGATTGCAGCTGTTTAAGCCAGACCAAGCTATCGATCAATTTACCTACCGACACTCAAAGATGCTGATGGCTAGGCGACGCATCCGTGGCAAGGAAACCCGGGCAGCCGCTGAGGTTTGTCAAGCTAAATGAACCTGCTGTTCACTGGGTGGGTCAATCAGATTAAATACCGTGCCGCGTTTTGAGGATTGCGTCCCGAGATAAAAAAAAAAAACCAGCGTTAATTTATCCCATTAACCCTCAAATTCTTGGCAGTAAATAGATCACCACTATCCAAAAAAATGTATCTAGAAAACAAGCAACTATCCTTCGGTTTATTATCAGTTTATATAACCATCTCTCAGTGTGCGCCGCTTTCAAGTTTCGATCCATACCCTCCGAGTCTCGATAGTGCCCACGACGTTGGATTAGACACAAGCTATCCTATAGGTAGCTATAACCATTACGATAGACGATCTAAAGCGAAGGATGTGTCCCGGTAGGTCATAGTTCTTACTCAAAATTGATCATAAGGAATTGAAAGTCTTTCAAATCAAACCACACAATAGCTATCAGTGCACGAGGGGCTTATGTTTTCTCTTTTCAACTTTTAGAAAGGCGCTCTCTGTCATTGAAACAGGAACTATCGACGTTGCAAAGATCATTGGTGATGTGTTGAGGTTGCAAGAGGACTTGAGGACCATCATCAAGCAACTAGGGATACCTGGCTTGGGTGAGCAACATTACTAACATTCTTTCGATCACAAATATCACTTTCTCGGTACATGAAAAAATGCGCCAAATTAAAAAAGGTCTACACTTATTGAAAATAACTTCTTCTGACATTCAATTTTCCCTAGGCCTAAACCCAGCTACAATGATATTGAAAGGAGATGAACTTGAAGCAGCCAAGCCCGAAGTGAAGAATGACATAGAAGGCACTTCATCGGCTTCTCCGACTGATACAAAGCTTGTCGGAGATCAATCAGTCCAACCAGACACACCCAATGCGAAATAGAAATTTGGGAATGCCTCAAGCCCAACCAGTTCCCTTTCTCGAATTTCACGGATCTCACCGATGTCAAACTGGAGAAAAAAAATTCAAAATGGGAAAGAACATGGAGAGCGTTTCTTTTATATAAGTTATGACGATATTTCGGATTTTTCTTTGTCTCAGAACCCCTTACAAGTTAAGATTTTCATTTGTATTGTTAGTTGTGTACATCCATATACATACAGTTTCTCAAGGGAAACCCCCTCCGACCAGTTTTTATATGCTGTTTTTGTAAAACTTTGTAATTTTTGGAATCATAAGTGTAATTTTTGTGGTTACTTTCTGTAAAGTTAGGATCCAATGTTGAGTTTTTCAAATTTGTTTCCTTCCCTCTAGGTATTTTTTGAATGAATTTTCCTCTTCCAAAGAAAGCTAGAATTAGGAGCTATGAAATCAAAAATCTGAACCACCATCTTTACTGGGCTTATTTGAGGTTTTGTATGATGATTTTGTATGATGATTTTGTTGGGGTGTCTGTTAGTGTGCTATCAAGTTGGACCACTCCAACTCCTGAGTCAAACTATATTGACTACCATCCAACTACCCTGGCATCCACAAGCTTCTTTAGCCTGTTTGGTAAAGGCAGCACTCTAGTATGTGTCTCAGCATTTCTGGCACCTAATGAAAACAGTGGAAGCTTCTCCAGAAGTGCCACCTACAGGTGACTTAACTGGGAAGTTTAACACAAGTCCCGTCCGCTAGAGGAGCGGGGCCCCAAGGGGTATTAGCCCCTGGGCGTGTCTCCCCCTGCGGGGGGGGGGGGGCTTAGTTAAGCTCGCTTTGGGCCCAATCACCCATAGGCAGAGGGGTGCTTGCACCCAAGCTTAACTAGGCCTCTCGGAGACAGGCCCTGCAGGGTCTCTGTCTCACAGAGGCCTCTCGGAGACACAAACTTAACACAAGTACCGACTCTGGTTGACGGTGCCATGGGTGTTGGCCCGCCAAAGTGCGCTTGCCCCACCGGCGCCCCTGATTTTTTAAAAAGGGGGGTGGCGCACACCTTATAACCCTGATTTTTATGGGATGGGCTGTACAACTCCTGAGTCCTGGAAGGTCCTGGAGTCTCGGAGAGAGCTTTTGGTGCCTGTCATGGACGGCCAATGTCCATACTGGCAATCCAGGGAATGCAGCTGGTTCATTAAGCCGGTGGAAAGTGGAAACTCCTGAGGGGGTTGTTCTCAAGATTGAAGTTTGAACTTGATCAACTACATAAAAAATGAACTCGATCAAAACCAAAGTATTCAAATAATACCAAATCGGATGTCTCTGATGAGCAAATGAAAGTTGTCACCTCAATCAAGGGAGGACACACAATGTACACTCTTCAACTTCAATGTGTAAAACTTCCGGTCGTTCACCCAATGAAGTCATTGACACCGACATTGTCGAAGATAATCCTGCCAAAACCGATTGGGACCCAAAGGATCTTTGGAAATCCTTTTTTTATTAGTAATATCACTCCTACACAAATGTACATAGCCCCCCTTGATGCAATGCTACCCTGCCCAAAGATTTTTTTGGCACTTCCAGCCAAAGGCGCCATGCAAGGACCAAGTGCTGTCGCCCATCAGAGCGCCCTTTTCTCAAACCTGGCACCGTCAACACAAGTCCCAACCCTGATGTGCATTGAGAGGCAAAGCCTCTGTCGCATTGTGCTGACCACAGGGAGGGACTTGCATGCAAACCCAACTTTTGGCATGCGTCCCCTGGTCTCGATGTTGGAGTTTTGGTGGTAGACTAATTCAAGACTATTTTCTCATACATTCCAAATAGCCATGGGCCACGCCTTTAGGACCATCAGAAAGCCCTTGATCTCACCTTTCATTTGCCTGGCTTCAATTTTTTTCCGCCTTGCCCAATAGTGGTTGATCCCACTTTCAATCCAATGTTGTCTGTTGGTCCGTCAAGACCAGTACTTCTGTACAGGACATAAATACAGTGTATTTATCTGTTCATGTGTACTATTGAATAAGTTTCAGGTTAGTGGTATCACTAGTACAGGAACACTCGCTTGAAAGATTTATTATCCAAGTGCATACTTGTGTTTGAGTGTGGGTTTGGATGGCAACAATCAACATCTTCAATTGATGGCCACAGGCCCCAGGAGAGAGAAAGCATACGGAAAGTAGATAAAAAGATGCCCACAAATCTAGCCTAGCAGGCGCCTGAATTGCAAGGGGATGTGGGTTGAAAGCAATTCATAAGAAATGAACAAAGGAAAAATGCTGGCAATACAGCGACTCAGGCTGGAAACCAAGTCTTACACGTAAGCCTCTCTGTGAGACAGAGAACATCTGGGGCCTCTCACGAGAGGCTTTGTTAAGCTCGTTGGAGACAAGCCCCGCAGGGTCTCTGTCTCACAGAGAGGCCTACGGGTAAAACGGAAATATTAGCCTGAGCACCCCATATTCTCAGGCCTGTATTTTCAATTTTTCTACCTTTTCCCATCTCCAACATCGGTCTTTTGCCCAAATGCTTTGCCATCCCGTCAGCCTCGTTGCTTACATCTGTGCGCATCCTCTCGTCCAACCACCAAGTTTGTGCGGCCAGATATGACCTCTGGACAGTGGTTTGAAAGCTGAGCCAGGGTGTTTGAGCTACGAAAAAAAACAGACAAGTATGTACATAGCACGTGGTGCTGAGGTGAAGGTAAACTGTGCCAATATCATAAATCCAATCCCGCCTTTTGATACAGGTGATTTGTGCATGGAAGAAAGGAAGGATACAGGTCTTATGGCTGACACGATCCGAGGTAAGCACAAAAATCAAACAAACTTTGTTTGGCCCTTGAGGGCATGAATGGAGCACTATGAGAACATGCTCAGCAGCATGTTAAAGTGGAGAAGCATGCCTCCAAGATGGTATAAAGGGCTGCCGTGGGGGCTTATGGGAAGTTGTGGGTTTGGAGGGGTGAAATGTTTGCCCTGCCAAACGGAGAGTAAGCCACTTGGGCTCTCACCTAAGAATTCACTGCTTGCCCGTAAGTCTCTCCCTGCGGTTGGCGGGCCCTTTGGGCCCCTCGGTCGAGGCACAGGGTAGGGACTTTGTTAAGTTCGGCTTGCGCCAGCCCAGGTTACCAGGCCCTCCGATCGAAGGACTTGTGTAACAAGCTCTAGACCTCCGGGAGGCGTTCAACAGAGGCGGCTGAGGAACCTATTCAGAGATATCACCCACACCTGATCAGTTTTTTACTCGGGAACAAACCTGGGGATTCTAGGCTCATGTGAAGGAGCGACCTTGGACTTGCTTCCAGATCTATCACAGCTTGGCTATGTCGATGGCCGGCATGAGTTATCACCGAGGCGCTTGGATATGTCATGATTTCAGGTAGTTGATACGTTCCCGAGACAAAACGTCATTAAGCAAGCAAGACTACGTGCAAGAACCCCTCCATGATCAGAAACTGCCGATGGGGGCAACCGAAAAAAACGATAGAGACTAATGAACTGGGCAAACGTGAAGCATGCTGGTGATGGAGCAATCGATCAGGTTGCTTGTATCGGTTGTTCGAATAAACCTTATTCTGAGATGTCTAGGTTGCATTCAGCTTGTCGAGTAGGTCATCATCAGCTGTCCTTCCGTAAATCATCACCCTTGATCACCCCGTTTCATGGATTTGACGGCGGGGGCACAGTCCGCCTTGGCCTCTACAACCGCCTCTCGAATAGTGTCCTTCGAAAATGGGTTAGTTCATTCAAACTGAGGTGCTACTGGAATGGAATGAAGTAACAAGCTCTACCTTTTGAAAGGTGGGTCACTCCAAGGTCTCGGTGGCTAGGAAACATATGAATCACTTGTTGATGGCAAGAGGCCGGATCCTGACTACAGCAACCGACAGGTCAATCGCTTTGTCTGTTCCATTAGGACCCGCTCCATTTTCCTGTCTGCTCCCCACGCATTCCACGGATGTATTAAAGCGACCCGGGTGTCCAATGGAAGTTCACAATTCCAGCATTCGTGTATCTCGCCTTGACTTATAGTCCTCAACAAGATTGTACCACTTCTTCAGCGCTGCCTAGTATAGACCAGTAGATTCACCCTTGGAATCAGCATTCAGACTTAAAATGTATGCATTCAACTCGTCAGTTTTCTTAAGCTTTTTATATGCCGCGACTTTAGTTCTGTGCACACCGCTTCCACACCCCAACCCAATCTCTTCAAATACAGAAGCTGGTATCGATCAGACGCCCCCCACGCCCGTTTTACACACCTTTCGCCGTTTACAAAAGCGATCCAAAGCAGGAGATTTTGCCGGGTAAGTTATTTCGTCCCTCGGAAAACACCTCCTGCCAACGTTAGATTTTGATCTTGAACGTGTTGTTGCCTTTTGTCTATAGGCAAGTGCGTGCCGCTCTCGAAACGGGTACCTCAGGAGTACCAAAGCTGATTTCCGATGTTCAAAAATTGCAAAAAGACATCGAAGAGATAGTCAAGCAATTGAAGGGGGCCGGCTTGAGTGAGCAATCTTCTTCAGAGAATCTTCGTGTCTAATACGCTCAACACAAGCTGACTTCAATTTCTATTTTTGCAGTGCCTGGATCCAAAAAAGACAAAAACACAAAAGACTTGAAGCAGCAGGATACTACGACCGATGCAGTGACCGATCCTGTCCCTGAAATCGAGTTGGCCGAAGATGATTCAGCTGCCAAAAACACAGACACTGATGCATCTCCAAGTCCTGCCATTCCTGAGGACACCCCTGCTGCCCCCGGAAGTGGGAAGGATGAAGCAGCGAAAGAAAATGAGTAATGACCTGAATAGCATTATAAATGAACGAACATAAACACTCTCAAGGATTTCCAGCCTTAAGATTTCAATTTATCTTTTTCTGTTTTTGAAGTTAGGCAAATATTATAATGGTGGCTATTGGTTCCATCTGTCTTCAAAGGTTTTTGAAAAATGCTTTTTGTATAAATGTTTGTGCTTTTCAAGAAGAAAGTCTGTTATTTTTTTTAGAAAAGATCACTCCTACAAGGTCCATTTCATGGAATTATGGAGGATTTAAATCCGCTTTTTTGATATGTGAATAAATATTTGTAAAATAGTTTGCCTTGTAAAATTGAACTCATCAGAAGCTTAAACCCATTTAAATTCATCAATAAAGAATGTGTTGGTTTTCAAGAAAATTTGAAGGGTAAGGTAGTATGAACTTGCTCATGCCATATGGTGTATTTCCAATAGCTCATAGAAATAGTCATATAGTGGAATGCTTTTCTACAAACCGTGATTTGATTTGAACAGGTGTTTCTACAGATAGTAAATCCAAAAGTTGGTTTATGTACACAAAAATTAAAGTTTGGAATCTCCTTACAGAGAAGCTTAATTTTTGTTCATGGATCCAAGTATAGGGTTGGACTTTGAGCCTCCAATTTTAGTGATAAAAATTTAATTTTGAATTGGAAATCATTGACTGACAGTGACATGAAATTGGGGTTGTTTTTCCACAAAATAAACTGGTTGGTCCCCTCAGTGGGCTGTTACAATGAGTGATATTCAGGGGTAGACTTGTGTATTGAAGAGATAATGAGAAATAATAGCTGTTTAGTGGGGTCCAAACCCACAACCCCAGCAATTCTGAGATACATACTACTTTCTGCTTTTACCAACTAGAGTAGCACCAATGACATTTGGCTTTTTCTTCAGACTGCAGTTTCACCTGTTGATGCAATCAGGAGTCACCTGCACTAACACTGTCTACGTACACATTCACGTGGACTTGAAGATCCAGTGAGAATATGACCCTCAAAACTTGGGATAAGAGTGAACTTGCTGCACATGCAAGTACTCCAATGCCTGCACACCTTCAGTAAGCTTTCTGGAAATAGGCAAAGGCATTTCCATACCTGTTAATTCATGAATACTGGACTTCCTAAAGAAAGCCCAGTGTTGGATGTGGTTGATATCAATCAACACACGGTGTAGGACTCCTGTGGGACACCAAATGTTTATTCAGTGAAAAGTTCCTATAAGGGGGAGATAAATTGCTAATAGTTTGAAAGGCAATCACAATTTATGGGTGGTTTGAAAGACTTGCCCCTTCACTGCAAAAAAATCTGCTTCAACTGCCAGCAGTTGACATGCAGCTTACTCTGATTTTACTCAACTCCTATTCAAACTTTACTCAGACTTTAATTGAGATGCACAGTCACTGTGCACCAAAGTAAGGTTAGATTAAAGTTTAAGTAAAACCAGAGTAAAATCAAAGCTAATGGATGTCAACTGCTGGCAGCTGAAGCAGATTTTTTTGCAGTGCTTGGTGGTATTATACAAATGTGTAAGGAATCTCAAAACCAATATTTAAAGAGATATGGCTGAATATAAGATAGAGTTAAAGTATGGTAGTCTCTATCAGAACTAGATCAAATAGATCAATACTTTAGCAGACCGTTAATAGCTTGGGATAATAGTGGGTAATGAAATCCAGTGGGATGGATTGTGTGAAATAAGGTGAAGGTCCTAATAATACTTGTGTGAAACATATTTTGTGTTGAATTACCAAAGTGAAAAGAATTGTGTGTTGTGGGAATCGAACCCATGACCTTCTACATTCATGAGAGCTGCTCTTATACCACTGAGCTAAACACACAGTTGGTCTTACTGGTGATTTTAGGATGTAATATCATATGGCTCAGCCAGTCCCATAGGGATGAAGCACACATTCCAACATTTTGAAGGGCTGTGTTGAACAATTTGAAGCACTGCAGAAAATCTGCTTCAACTGCCAGCAGTTGAAATGTGGTAGCTTTGATTTTACTCTGGTCATACTCTGTTTTTACTCAAAATTTAATCAAGCTTTACTTTGGTGCATGATGCACAGTCACTGTGCATCTCAAGTAAAGCTGGATTAAAGTTTGAATAAGAGTGGAGTAAAATCAGAGTAAGCTGCATGTCAACTGCTGGCATTCAAAGCATTGTTCCGAGGGGGTGGGGAGATAGGGGGTTGCCGGGGACAGCACACATTGCTATGTTTAGCAACCTGGGCCATGTCAGGCCTTTTTTGTGGGGAGGTATTGGTACACCACAGTCACTGAGTTTCCAAATCTGGCAACCAACCATACTTCCCATATTGGAGATGGCCTAATGCAGGATAAAAGTGGTGTCAGATCTGAGAATACAGGATCAAACATTCATATTGGAAATAAGATGAGGATAGAATAAAAAGGGGTGTCATGCAAACAAAGATTGCATCATCCAAACAAATATTACACCATCTAAGCCTAGGGTGGTGTCAGCCAAGCAAAGATTCTGTCATACTGTCCATCTAAGTGAACCTGCATCAGAAGGGATAAGAAGGGGAGATAAGATTGTATATAAGAAACTGTATTGGTTGTTTTTACTGAGTTTGGGTGGCTGTGTTGTTAATTGAGTAGATGATGTACTGTATTTATAGTGGTTCCTGCAGCTGTCTACATGAGATGTATTGATATTTGAACTGCTTATGTAATATGTGTATGTATGTTGAGTACTGGAGTTGGCCAGGTTGTGTGGGTGAGTTATTGAATAAATGTGTGTTGTATAATTTGACATATAGCTGGGACTGAGTGGTGTAACTCTTGATCCAATTGGGTACTAGGTCAAATTGAGCTGTGGAATCCAGTTCTTATGAGTGATAATTGAGTAAAAGTAACTATTTGTTATGTGTAGCAGAAAAACCTTTTGATTCTTTACCAGAACGAATACCACACTGTTACCATTATTGGTAACGGGTGTATTCACGCCCTCAGGCATCCCCTTACATGCTGCTTTTTTTGAGGCTGTTAAAGTCAAAGTAATGTGTTATCAATACAATAACATGATATTGAGCCTTAATTTGGCCTTTTTTTACATTTTATCTTACTCAATATCTGCTGGTCCCAGGCAGAGAGTTTTGGCAACCAGATCCTTTGGTCCCAAACCAAGGAAAAAATGTTTTTTTCTTCGGTTTAGAACCGGAGGACAGGCCGAGCTGGGTGGGGCTGGTTGAGCTGAATTCAAAAAAAAAAATGACTGGGAATGAGATACAGGTTGTGATTCAATACGTGAGCTGGGTGGGCTGGGTGATCTGGGAAAGCTGATATATGAGCTGGGTGAGCTGTATATGAGCTGGGATAGCTGGTACGTGAGCTGGATACTCCCTATGTTGATGAAAAAAAAACCTTCTACCCCATAAACCTAACCCCTAACCCCCTAAAACTAACCTCTAACCCCTAACCCCCAAAGCCTGTACTCTTTGTGTGGGATTTGGACCCACAACCTCTATCTTGCAGTTCTCCTGAAAACCATAGTTATGGTTTGCCCTTCTCGTGCAAACCACTATGCTATAGGGTTCAATATGATGTGTTTGTCTTTGGTGAGCTGGGTTGAGAACTCAGCTCTGCCTGACCTCCGGTTCTAAACCGAAGAAAAAACACTTTTTCCTTGGTTTGGGTGCCAAAGGTGGAGGCAGATGTTGTAACAGCCTCAAAAGAAAATCGTTCCCGACATTCCTGATAATGTAGCGCACCACCCATTACTAGTAACGGTAATGATAATGGCCCAAAATCTGTTATGATATAGAGATGTTACCGTTATTGGTAGAATAACTAACCAGTGACAGTGTTGATCCCAACCCCTTCTCATCCATTGGTGTCCTCATCATTTTTCTTCATTTTTTCTTGGCTCTTGGTCTTTCAAGTTATTGATTGTTTCTATTTTCTGATTTCAAATTCTCTTCTCTCTCATGCTTTATCTCTTGCTCTTCATCTCATATTAAACTCCTTTTTTCTAGTCATTCATTGAGACCGGATTAGGTAGAAGGTAATTCATCAATTTCATTCTTTTTCATTGATTCTTTAATCTTTCTTATGTTTTCCTTTTTCCTAATCTTTGTCTTTCTTTATCATCAAGTTGTCTTTAGTATTTAATACTACTAGCTTTAGTTTGATAGCTTCAATAATTTATTTGACCTCAAAATCTTTGATCAGTATGTCCTGAGCATCAACAGGACCCACCCCTCTTTTTCCAGAGAGAAGAGATGCCTACATAGTCAGGCTTTCATGTGCTTTTAGCAATGTGAACAAGGCCTGATTCTTGAAATCAGGCCAACTCCAATTTGAGATAGAGGTCATTAAGACAATTGATGGGCCTTTTGCTATTTTGGTTGGAACAGATTGGCTATACACAGCTTAATCTAGGTAGATTGCTTGCTTGGGCTTGGGATTATCAGATTGCGGGTTTGGGATGGCCAGAACAGTTGATTGTACCACGTTTGAAGGTTGGGGCAGCGGTGGGCGGCTACGCTACACTACACTTTTTGGCAAAAAAAGCGCAGCACAGCAGCAGTTTTTTTTTGCCTGCCGTGGCGTAGCGTTAGTTGTATTTGTAGCAGCTTGGTGCTGCGCTAAAGCGACTGTAGCGGCAAAAACACCACCAAAAAGCCGCTAACAGCACTGTAGCGCAGAGTAGCGGGCCCTTTCTTGGGGCCTGGGGCGCGTAGCATTAGCACAATTTGGCTAATGCTTGCCGGAAAATCCTGTAGCGTTAGTGGAAACTATGCTACCACTACGGGTAGCGCAGCCGGCCCACTGTTGGTTGGGGTCCCGGTTTGCCAGGCTGCCTTGGGTTTGAATGGGCATGTTACTGGGGATTCCAAAGACAGGACTGTCAAGTTCCAGCTGCTTGGTTCCCATGGCAAGATGGTTTATTTTTGGCTTTTGCTTTGAGTTTTTACAAATTATCTTTCCCACTGTTCAAAAAACCTGGGCTTGGCATTCTAATTAGAAGTAGAGGTTGCAACTGTTGAGGATTCAAAACACAATTCCCTCCTACATCTTGGATGTTGAGCCTCTTGCTCACCTTGTCTGGTCCTACATAGATTTGAGGTTACTATAGTGGCGGTAGGCATGTTACTGTACATGTTTTCCAGGTTTTCGGAATGTTGAGGGAAAAAAAATTGAAAAAAAGGTAGAGCGGGGGGCTTGGTGGCCCAAAAACAGTGTATTCTGGGTCAAGTATCTTGGTTTATGCATCAATTTCCACTCAAGTTCACCCAGAATGGCTGTTAAAAAGGCCCACATAGCTCAGCGGAAGAGAAGAATAGTGGAATTGGAAGTCCATACTATTGTTTTAGGGAGTCTAAGTACATACATATGGGCTTACAGGGATTCCTAACCCCATGTGTTTGAAATTTTGCCCACAAAAAAAACTTGAACCACTGCAGCAGCACCTTATTCCTTATAGACATAGAATCTACAACATGAGAAAAGCCCAAAACTATGTTCAAACTGAACACATGACCCCCTGGGCCAGCAAAAATTAGGCCTGTGGGCCAAGATTAGTTTTGGTGGCAGGTGTGTACAGTAACATGCCTACCGTCACTGTACCCTGCCTTCCAGTGGTAAATCCTCATATGTTTTCTGTGAGTACCATAAATGGCAAAAATGGCCATTTATACATTTTTTGTGTGTACCCTTTTGGGAATTTTCCCAAATATTCATACACTTTGGTTACCCCCATCTACAAGGGTTTGCCATGATCCTCAAACTGGGCCTAAAAGTTGAATGATCAACAAATAAGATTTGTAGATGAAAAAAGGAATGAGATGAGATGATTAGAGATGAACATAAATATAGCTAAAACAGTTAAAAAGAAGAAAAGACCACATAATGAAGAGTCAAGACATTTTAAACAGCCCAGTTCATGTAGGTGCTTGACTAAAGTTAAAATTAAAATTGCGAGCAATGAGCTTGAAACAATATCCCATAAATTTATGGGAAATCCATGTCATTAGGGGGTATCAAATATGCCCAAATCCACAATTACCTATAATCAACGGGTTTGGCAAAATCCACACTTTTCAAACCAGTGGATAAAATAGCCAAACAAATACATTATTTCCTCTAGGCGTATCAAGTATCAAGTCAAAAAACCCATTTTTTTGTCCAAAAATCCACACATTTTACATTTATTTCCCACGGTCTGACCCATCATCCCTAGCAAATCCTTCTGACAGCCTCCACGTCACCACTTCCAATCATCTTCACAGAATCAGCCCTTCCCATTGATTGTTCTAACTCAGATATCACATTCCATATTTGGTATAGTTCATATTATTTCCAAAGGCCCTTTTTGAAGTTAACTAATACTTTTTTCCTCAACAGAATTATGCCTTCCCAAAAAGTGAGCAAAAAGACAACAGCTTCTAATAATCCCACTCTCCGAAAGGCCCCAGCAAAAAGAAACAAAACTACGAAGAGAAGAGGGACCAATCCTTCTGATGACGATGCGGCTCCAAAGACCACCTTCCACCTGAAAAAAGGAGACTACACCATCATCATCGACTGGCTTAAAATCAAAAAGAATTACAAATTGTGCTTTGGAACTGGGAAAGCACCTGCGGTTGGAAGACCGGTCAAAGGTACATTCAATGGATTTGAGATGATGGCTATTAACCTCCGAAATCAATCCTCCTCAAAGATAGATCTAAGCTCCAGGTAGATTAAAGATCGATACAATAGCTTCAAAGACAAATATAAGAAAGCCCACACCACATCACTCTCAACCGGCTTTGGACTAACTGATGACGATTGCAAAGCTGGACTCAACACAATTGATGAGAAGCTCGACAGCTTGTGTCCTCATTACCATGCTATGAATCAGCTGATGGGTAACAAAGCTTTTGTAAACCCTTTGTACAAGGTGGATGCTCAAAAGGATGTCAATACCACGGACTCGGCTGGCTCTGATAACAATAGCAACAACTCCGATGACAGTGACAACATGGAACCTGATTCCAATGATATTCAGAAGCCTCAAGAGCTAGGAGGACCAGGGAATTAGTTGAGCCGGTACGCTGATTCATTCCATTCAAGCGCTTTTCTTCAGAAATACTGACATGGACACATTTATTTTACATTCCTTAGTTGGTCAACATGGAGCAACCTCCTTCTGATAATGGATCCAAAATGAGCAAGGAAGGTGAAAAGGCAAGTGTCTTTCTAAAATTTAAAAAATTCATATCTTATCTCTCATACTTATTCAGCTTGCGTACTCCATTCACCAAAGAAGAAGCGTCGACACCGTACCCATGAGGTTCTAACCGCAGAAGAGCTAGCCCTTGACCCCTCTGCCTCCGACAAATACTTGCCCTCAGATGTGATTGGACCTCAATCTACTCAATCTCCAAAGAAAAAGAAATCAGCAACTGGTCTGACCCCTGAACAGCTTGCCTTGGACGCATCCAATGATGAAGATTCTCCTCCGGTGGATAAAACTCCCATCAGAGCTGATAAAGGAAAACAAAGGGCATCCAACTCAAACAACATTAATCCAAAGAGCTGATCAACTCCTGGTGCAAACACCCCTAATCCGTTTTTACAATATGAAGAGGGATGCTGGTTAGTGGTTCTTTCCTAGAATATTAAGGTGTGAATTAATGGTACTGAGGGAATTTTTGGCTTTTAGGCAAGGCTCAAGTTGCTCAAGACAGCCTCAGCTTTGAGCTGATGAAGTTTGAACGGCAAGTCAAAAATGATGACAAGAGTGTTGAACTTGAGGAGAAGAAGTTCAACCACTCAGTTGAGCTTGAGGGAAAGAGATGGGATCATGGTATCAAACTCGAGGAGAAAAAATGGGAACATGGAAGTAAACTGGAGGAGAAAAGGAAGAGAAGGATAAAGATAGAAAGTTTGAAATGGAGCAGTTGGATCAATTAGCATCTCAAGAACACATTGGTAAAAAATATGATCTTTTGACTCAGTGTGTGGCAAATGGAAAGAGCATTGAAGATATGGAACGCTCAGCAAATCTGTTTAAATAGTTTTAATTGCTTTTTATCTCTTGAACATGTACTTTGTCATGTCTTCTTGTTATCAACCGCTTATTCATAAAGTAACAATAGAAGATTCATTTTTTCAAAGAAAGAATGTTATCAAGCTCATTTTTTTTCACAAGCATCAACCGCTTTTCATAAATTAAAATAAGTTCGGAATATATACAAGAGTTATTTGTGTTCATTGATGAGTGTATCTGCATCCCGGGGCTTGTAGTGACCCTTGGTCTTATGATTTTTATAGTAACCATTTTTGATTCATGCTAGTGCTCTTTGAGTTTTCCTGGGGAGTTGACAAGATAGGCCAAGTCGAGTGTGTGATGAGTTGGCTGGAGTTTGAGAAGGAAGAGTTAAGTGAGCATAAGCCGTAGCTTTCCAAACACATTCCACTATACCATCAAAACCAGCAAAGTTGATTCTACACGATTCATTGGGAAATGCAAATTCGCCACCAGTCACATCAAAGTTATTTTCAACAATATTGCCGGTGTCTTTCTGAATTGGAATCCACATGACGAAGCTGAAGGGTGATGAATCGGTATCTTTGTGAGGTGTGTTTGCAAAGTTGCCAATTGTAAATGAGACATGGGAAGTGTAACCTTTCGGATTTTTTCGGAAATAAGGGGTGAGACCTGGTGCATCAAGACAATTATGTTGCTTCTTAACTTCTTTGAAGAGGGGCTTGGAGACAGATCTAAAGCGGGTTCCAATGAAGTCATCGATTTCGTAAACTTAATTTTGGAGCTCCTTGTAGTGTTCGGGATCCTTCTTCACTTTTTTGGTAATGCCTTGAACAACAATCGTGGTATCTTCTTCGTAAGCTTTTCTCCATCCAAGATTGAACATCTGACCAGAGTAGGCAGGGCCGTTGCTTTTATTGGGATTTTGAAACTGAGTTTGAGCAAGGAGGTGGTGGCTTAGATTTTGATATTGGGCTTTAAGGCTTGGCTCCATGGTGGAAAATGGGTGAAATTTGACGACCGCAACAACGTTCTTGCAGGATTGGTCGGTCCAGAAGATAAAGGAATTACTGAAAAAACGGATGGGGGCATTGGGATGGCGATTAGATATGTGTGCCTTCAAATTAGTTGAGCCAGAAACCTGGAGGCTGGAGTCCTGACGATGTTTCTTCTGATTTCTGGCTTTGATTTTATTTCGTCTGAGTTGTCGGTTACTGAGCTGCTTGATTGGATCCTGAACAAGATTTTCCCCTTCTCCACCCACCCTGTTGCTGATTGTTTGGTTTTGATAATGTGCACATCAAAGATATATCTGACAAATTGAAAAAAGCTCTGGATCGACAGGTGGGTGTTTTGTGCTTTTCTTAGAGTGTTGCTTGCATGTGGGTGGTGGGGGATCAGGGGCTACACAGGGATCCAACTCGACTGGTGTGGAGGACAATGTTGAAGACAAAGAAGAAACCGACTCCTCATCAAAATTTTCACCACTCCATTCCTCCTCACTACTAATCTGAGACAGCTCTTGATCTTGATGAAGTGCACATCGCCATTGTATGTTACATATCATACAAGATCTTTGAGCTGCCTCAGCATCAGCAGCTTGGATTCCTGGAGTAGGCTCAGAGTGTTGAAGAGGTGGATTCGAAACCAGATCCTGAGGCTCAAGATTGTGGCGTTGGACCCAAGCAGGTGATACAACCAGGCGATGTTTGGGTTGTTTGGGTGGCATGGCACTGAATCAGCGCTCGGAAAGTTGCAGGTTGATGCTAGGAGCTCGCTAGGTTAGATAAGCGCCTCGGTCACTGATCAGAGCGATTCGGCTCCACTCCAGGTGAGCTAGGAGGTCCTAGCAGCAGTTGGGAAGCAAGGAAAGGTTCAGTATAGGGTAGCTAGGCAGTTTGGTGCTTGCAAAAACTAAAAACGACAATAGAGCTCACCTGGGTAGCTAAGCGGCCCAGTTGTTGCTCAGAACAGATTGGTTCCGCTCCAGGTGATATAGGAGTCCCAACCTGGCGTCTAAACGAAATTCAAGGGTAGCTAGAGGCTCTAGATTGGCTTAGGTGGGACAGTTATTGACCAAGATGAAGCACTCGTTTCTGTAGCGTCCCAAAGTGGCTAACGAGTCGTCCGAAGGCGAAGACAGGGTAGCTAGAGGCTCTAGGGCAGCTAGGGGTTTGATTAAATCCAATGAGACGCTAGGGTAGCTGACCAGGTGTCCAAAGGCGATTCAGAGGTTGGATCAGAGCCACAGCTTGCTGGAGTGATTGAGCGAGCTAGGGGTTGCAGATGAGGTGGCTGAAGGCAAGCACAGGGTAGCTTTAGGCTGAATTGGAGCCACGATTTTCTGTAGAGATTGAGCGAGTGTTTGTCAGGAGTTTCAGCGACCAGCAAGGTTGTTGAGCTTTTCCTGGACATAAAAGAAAAAGAAAGGAATTCAGTAAGCAGGTTGGAAGAAAAGGAAAGGGGACATACTTTTGAAAGCTGATTGGTTTGACTGAAACAAATTGAGGTAGAGTCAAACCAGAGTGTTATGAATCAATCTGAGTAAACAGGGGCCTGGAAAAGACACCCACCCATAATCAGAAAGCTAATTTCCAAGTGATAACGAGTGATCCAAGCTGACCCTATTCAAAGTGTGCAAGAGTTATTGGGCGCAACATACCTCGCAAACCATCACTTGTATCAACCTCTTCATCATTGTTTCCAACTGGCGGGGCTGGTTCTGGTTCGTCTTCTTCATAAAGCTCGTTCCACAGGTCTTTGAGGTCTGCTAGGAGGTTGTGTAGAACAATGCAACTGATGATCCACTTGATGGTTGCCTTCATCTCATGGCGGTTCCTGATTTGAGATCAAATCTCACGCAAACTGGCGAATTGGCCTTTCAGGATGCCAATCGCATGCTCGATCCGCACTCTGGATTGGGCTAGATGGTAATTTAAATCAACATTCTGTGAAATGAGCAAATTTTTAGCCTGATAGGCAGTTATGGTATAAGCAGAGTCGGCAAGGAGAAACTGGTTTGAATCAAAGAATTGTTTGGGTTGCTGAGCAAGCTGCATGTTTGAGAATACATAGCAATTGTGGCAAGAGCCTGGATAGCC
This sequence comes from Puccinia horiana, assembly GCA_001624995.1. Classification (NCBI taxonomy): domain Eukaryota; kingdom Fungi; phylum Basidiomycota; class Pucciniomycetes; order Pucciniales; family Pucciniaceae; genus Puccinia; species Puccinia horiana. The sequence goes on from LWDY01000014.1 coordinate 1,511,972, forward strand.
TGCGAGGTACGATATGAGCTTGTTATTTATGTCACAAACAAGAGTGACAGAAATGGAGTATCTATTGAGCATAAGATGAAGACATCAGAACCCATCTGTAAACGGTGATATAAAGGAAGTGGATCAAACCTCTTCTTGCGATCAAAGTAGTGATTACCATCTACTGGTGGCTTTTGACTGAGTGGAATTGTTGTTCCGTCAACAAAGCCTACACAACCGGGGAACCCTTCCTCTTGCATGACTTGAGAGGATTCTTGTTGTTCTTCCTGAGTTGGCCAGGCAGCCAAGCGTGATCGCATCTGATAACCCATACGGTGTATAAGTTGATTGTTCTATATCCAACTTGGAAGAGGTTCTACAGTCGGAATACAGCAGCACCGTTTCCATTTGATCCCAGGCAACATATGGCAACTGCAAGTTGGATTGATGGGTCTTGCTGGGAATTCTGAGAAGAGTTGTAAAAGATTGGATTGGATTCTATCAAGTGGAGAAGATTGAGATAACATGGCCATGTCATTCGAAAAAGTTGAAGAAAGCAGGGTTCAGGAAGGCCTTGAATGACCGACAAGTTGTAACGTGGATGGAATTGTGATGTGGTCCCCCTGGCTGTAAGGTATCTTTTTTGAAGTTGTGATTGGCAATAAAAATAAAGTTCTTCAAGATCTGAGTCAAAAAGCATTATGGTTGCAGTTGAATTGGCAGCTTCAAGTAGTTTCTTGACACATGTTTGGATGGATTTGATTGGAATGATAGTTTTGATGAGCGTGGAACAGTTGATGGAAGGCTAAAAATCTTAGGAACCAATGGATTTGGTTGAAAAACCTGAGTTTTTTTTTCAAAACCCATTTGGTTTTTAGCTACCCCGTTCAGGAAACCCGTCAATTAGAAATTGTGGATTTGGCAATTTCTAATTGACGGGTTTTAATGGTAGATTTGGTCATATTTGATACCCCCTATTATAATATCTTAAAACATAATCTTATGAGCATGCTTAAAACTGCCCTACGTCAACTGGGCTATGTAATAAGTTTTTTTAAATAAGTAAATCTTAGGCCCCGTTTGGCACCATCATACAAATGGGTGTAATATTGAACATTTAATTCAAGAAAAGCCACATGGTTGGCGCAAATATAACAAAGAATAGGTATATAAATAAAGAGTACTACCTGCTTCATCATTTGTGACATCAAAATGGGCATGTGAGGCTGTCATTAGCATCACAATATTAATATTACACTTGAAACAGATATAAAGGGTAATAATGCTATTATGGCACTAGAGACAGTCCAATACGTGGACTCTTATGTTGTCAATAATGGAACAGGAAGCCTTTTTTCATGATACACCAATTTTGTTGCATTTGTGGCAACAGTTTGGTTTTTATTGAATTAAATGTTCAATATTACACCCATTTTTATGACGGTGCCATACAGGGCCTTATTTTTTTGGTAACTTAAGCTTGTATGTAAATATGGATAAAACCAAACAAAAAAAAACCTTTAAAGAGAAAAAAAAAAAAAAACTAAAATAACAATAATGAAAGTTTGTCATCATCATCCTTAAGAAGAAGAAAAAAAAAAAATCAAGAAGATTCAAGAGTAACAAAAAAGAGACGAAGCAGTTTTTTAATTTTCGAAGAAAGTTCAATAATTGTGAGATACTACAGCCAATGAAATCGATAAGGAGAATGACCGCTACTGCTGCAAAAGAGAAAAAAAAGAAAACCCAAGAAGAAGACCCAAATAAGCAAGAACGATCAAGCCGCGATCGAAGGGAGTGAATTTGACGAGCGTGTGTATGTGTATGTGTTCCGAGGAGAGTGAATAGAGATAACAGGAGGTTGGGTACATGGTCAGATGCAAATCGATCTACGTGGGCAAGAACTGTTGACTTTGACAAAACATCGCGCGAGCTATTCTCAAAAGAAAGAGTCAGAGTGAGGAAGTGAACACGAAGAGTAGTCAACCAACTCACGCGTCTGTCTCCATATGGCAATCGCCATCAACACCCATGCCGCAAAATTAATCGCCGAATATAAGATCCAAATCAACGTCCATTCTGTCCATACACATCCACACATTTCATCTCAGTTCAAACTCGCACACTTATACAGGGGTGTGTCAACGTACGAGGCGCTGTGATCTTTGGCCACCGTTGTTCGAATAGGATCGGACAACAAGGGTTTAACTTTCTAAAAACTAACGTTTATAGAGATCGTAAATCCAACCGTTCGAAACCGGGGGAAAAAAAATCAGTCGGAACAAGACCCTCAAGAAAAAGAAAAAAAAGAAAAAAAACTGACTAAAATCGTCCATGACGTCGAACAAGACATACCAACAACTGAGGACGCCCATGAGCAGGACATAGTACCTCAACATTCCAGCATGATCGATGAACCAAAAGCCGACGAGGACGCCTGCGAGACAAAAGCAAGAAAGCGTCAATCCAATAAACACAAAGAAGTCAGGAGAGGGGAAACGACGTGACGAACCGAGAGCGGCAATGGTGAGGATTCTAGAGGTGATCGAGATTGCCCACCACATCACGCCGAGCAAGGTCATGGCTATAAAGATACTGGCTATCCTGTTCAACACAGAGAGAGGTAGCCTAGAGATTAGTCTGGGGTCGAGAAGGCGCAGATGTGTAGGAAGAATCTCCGAACTTTGAAGCCAGTGTATCGAATCCACAAAAGACCATCAGCCCACCAAACAGACAGGATGAGAGGTAGCCGGCGAAGAGCGGGGCGGCAGGCGTGATGATCTCGCTGACAAGCTTAGTTGATCCACCGACTAAGATCGCCGAGAAAGATCAATTCATTTTTTTCTAGAGAGAGTTGAAGTGAGGGCGATCGGACAAACCATTGGAGTCGATCTGAACCTCTTTGACCCTCCAACCTGTGAAGGTGGATACGGCCACATGGCCCAGTTCGTGCCAACTGATGACGACTAACTTGAGGGGAAAGAGAAGATGTCGGATCGCGAACAAGTTCCAGCATACCAACATCACCAAAAGATAAAGTGCCATCATCACTGAAAAAAAAAAATCAATGTCTTTTTTTTCCTTGAGAAAGAATGATTAAGGGTTGATGACTGACGAAGAGTGGTTGTTTGAGTTGGACGAGTGAGCGATAGCAGGCCAGGGTAACGTTGGGAAGCCTCTCCGGGGTAACATGGTCTGTCGGCAGGAAGGGCAGGGTCCGGAGCGGAAGGGGTATTGGTAGCGAGTGGAGGAGGGGTGCTAGAAGAAGTAGGTTGAGGGCCGAGGAAGACGGTATGAGTGGAGGTGGGTTCTGGAAGCAGAGAAGATCAGGAATCGTAAATGAGCAGTAGTTAGTTAGTTGAGATAAACTGACGTGGTGTTTGGGGCAAGTTGTTCGTCTGACTGATGGTTTGGGTATATGATCCTAGGGTGACCGTCGGAGGGGGAGACTTGGAAGACTGATCGTGGCCATCGATTGTGACTGTGACGGTGACGACTGGGGGTGTTCCACTGTGATGGATATAAGAGAAAGAAGATCGGTAGATGGTCATGGCTGCTCTGTATGGGGAAAGAAGAGTACTGACGCGTAAATGGTGAGGGTGTTGACGAAGACGGTTACGGTGGGCAGGGTGCGCTTGTTGATGAAGAGTTGGCTGGGTGGTGGAGTGGGCCGTGGGACTGCCACTGGGAAGAGGGTGGTTGATTGAGTGGAGCCTGCTGGGATGGGAAGGAAAGAGAGCAGACACAGCGTCTGAGTGAGTAGTCTCATGGCAGTTCCCACTGAAACCAGCCAACCCAGCCAACCGACACACTTATCACCCGCGACTATCAATACAGCGACCATCAACAATCACTGACAGCTAGCAAAATGTTGGGCAATTACCAGAGATAAAATATTACAAGAGCGATCATAGACATTCATCAGCGGAAAGGACAGACTTCCGACAAGACAGCAACCAAGAAACAAGATGAGATGTATCTAAACTTGAGGAGCGGTAGCTCTATGAATAGAAGAGAGGATAGCGCTACTAGCAAGGTTTCCGAGTCCCTGTGCGATCACTCTAGCCTTTTGGGCAGCTTCATAAGCGGAAGCCACAGTCGACCAAGCGCCCCTTGAAGACGAAGAGACGCCATCCGGAACCCCACCGGCGCGTCCCATCATGGCCGCCTTAAGGCTAGGTAATTCGTTAAGAACTTCCACTCCAACCGATCGAGCCCATACAATCGCTGGTATCTCTAGTGAATATAATTTGTTCAGTTTGTCCACCGTCGCCATCACTAAATGATTCGCCAGATATCGTGACCTTGCATAAGGAGCTAGGGCCGTCAATCCACCTATAACCAACCATACCAAAAAAAAAACCCCCCGGGTTCAAGATTTCATTTAAATTGAGATTTCAATCACTCTTCCTTTGTTCCATCTCAATTACTCACCAATATCTTGCCCATTTTCGATCGCTACTCTCACCGTCTTGACCAATTCCCTAGCATCTCCCAGGCCCAGGTTGAGACCCTGTCCGGCCATCGGATGGAGCACATGGGCGGCATCACCTACGAGTACGGTACGAGTGGGTTGGCATGGGTTTTCAGCCAATGAAGGATTGCTACCATTGAGTGTGCCTATATATTGGTCAGCATGGAACATTCTGAGTGGGAAACTAGCGACGTTCTCCATTCGAGCCCGAGTCACTTTCGGGGGCGTCTCTCCCTCCGGGCCTGAGCCAGTCGGATTTACGCTAGACGACGAGCGCCAATCGATCTCCTTCTGGATCTCGACTGGGTCGATAGGCGTCGTGGTAGAATGAGCTCCGATTCGCTCCAGCAAGTAGGCCACCGAGTCGTGCGGCAGTCGGAAGCATGCATTGATCGCAGACGCCAGGGTCTCACCGTCCAAGGCCTTCAATCCTGCTGCAATGTGCGGTCGGGTGGACCAGGCAAGAGAAGCATGTCGGTCGGAGAGCTATGGGCCACAACAAACCTTCCCGTCAGTCACTCCAACAATTCACAACCCCCTCTCCAAAATATCTAACTTGCCGGAAGGAATCCCAGAGGGCCAGTACTCAAGAATCTCTGCCAGGCCGTCCAGTTGTACATCGTTGGCTCAAGCTCCAGCGTCCCCACCACACAATGTGCATCGTAATTCCATCCAGTCGATGATATTTGAGAGTAGGATTTCACTGGTGAATTGAAGCCGTCGGCGCCGACCTGAGAGAACAAGCATGAACGGAAATTATATTTAAGAGAGAGTTTGTATGTCAAAAAAGAAAGAAAGCTCGTACCAGTAAACGGGCCTTAAGATGTTGGCCATCCTCGGTCCTGATTAGGGGCCAATTAGCCTGATCAGATGAGATACTAGCGACCTTAGTTGATCCATAGAGGTCGATCAGCGGTTGGTTATCGAGGTTTTGGAGGAGGGCTTTTTGGAGATGAAGGTTCTCGACGAAGCGGGCCATTTGGGGGACCGCGGTAGTCGATCCAGACGAAAGTCCGTCGAGTGAATCAAACACGATCCTTGCATCCGACAGTCCGTCCCATACCTAATTCCGTCAAACAAGTCATTCCACACCAATTCAGACCCAACTGATTTCCTTAAACTTCCTCAATCCCATCAAAAGGAAGTACATACTTACTTGCATCCGTTCTACCGGATTGGTTCGACTTTCGTCAATGTATTGCCAAGCGCCAATCTCTGCCAACAGAAAGAAGATAAGAAAATAAGGTCGGAAAAAGGTTTGCCTGAAATTTGCGAGATAAGATTCTAGACTAACGTTTCAAGAAGTGTAAGTTCTCGTTGGTGATCGAGCTGACACGATTACTCCATTGATCTTTAGACAGCGACCAGTTCCTAAGTTTAGCCAGATCGGATGCTTCCAAAACTGCGACCCTACATCCTGCTTGTCTAAGAGTTTTACAGGATGCTAAAAACAGAGAGAGGGGGGGAGTTATCAGCAGTAGTTCCCGATCGATGTGAGATCAAAGGACCATTGATCCTCACCGAACGCATTGGCCAAACTGAGACCGACGACGCCACCACCGACGATGACCAGATCATAATCCTTTACCCCGGAGGGTTCGACCAGCTTCGCATCCACAGGACGCGTGCTCGTAAGTGACCTGAGTTGGATCCATCGGGCCGTGTTCCTACCGAGTCCATGCCGAGTCACTATCTGGCTCCGTAACTGATTGAAAACGTTCATCGTGTCCTTTGGAGTGTTTGATGGAGGATGGCAATCCCAGCAATCCAGGATGGTAAACCACCACTTCTCTGTCTGCGGGAACCCCGCCGGGGACCCCCGCATAGAACAGCGATTCCAGCTTACACACACTTGGTCCGTTGGTCAAGTTTAATTGCCTCACAAGCTCATCAACGAGTTCACACAGAAGAACAAAATAAAATCAACTCATGAGCAACAACAATGTGTATGAGTGTGTGTGTGTATTTGTCAACAGATACAAAAAAAAATGATAACGTTATGGAGGGATCGATAGTCTCATGAGAAAGGAGACAGATAAGGAGATCGACCTCAAGGCCGATAGGGGAGATAAAACAGATGGGGTTTCGTCAGTGTTTTCTTGAACCATTTTTCAGGTCCACCTTTAGGCGAATCGATAGGAGGTTCAAAGGTGAGATTGGGGATAGGATTCTTAGGACGATCGAGGGGATGAGAATGGCCGTTGGTTCGGGGAATCTCTTTCGAATGAGATGGGTCCTGGGAGACACGGGTGGAGCTGAGCAGGTTGACCTGGGATGATGGGGTGGAACTGGCGAGGCCTCGGGGCTGTTGTTGGTGGACACTACTGCCACTGTTCATCGGCCTTAGCTCGAATCTCCATCTACCGTCTTCTTCTCGAACGACGTTCAATGCTAGTCTCCCTCTGCTATTGTGCGCGTTGGTAGTCTCTTCTTCTTCAGTTACCAGTCTTGAAACTTCTTTTTCAGGTATGAACACTAATTGTAACAACTTCCCGGTCTCTGGCGGCCAGGGAACGGTCTGATGAAGCGAGGTATAGGCTGACAGGGCGGCTGATTCATCTTCAAACTATTTATGCGGGTATTTCAATGAGCTCAGATCATTCGGACATCTGCTCATCGAGAATGTTAAAAACTTACAGTCACGTAGGCATGACTTCTAATGCGATCGATCCAAAAATAACTGGTCTCTCCGAACTCAGATATTTTTTTCCGTAACTGATTCACAGTCAAAGGCCGAACGAGATTACTGATATAGAGAGACCTCGTCATGGGAGGTTGATCCGGGTCAATCGGATGTTGTTTGGCTGAGCTCTGTTCAATTTTATCTGAATCATCACTAACGCTTTCATTTTGAGTTGTGACTGGCTTGATTTCAATTGTTCTTTTGGTTTCATCTGCCTCGTTGATGTAATCGGCTGCTGAAAAATGAGCTTACATCGTCAATTCATCGATCCCCAAGAAAAAAAACTAAAAGAGACTGACTATTCGAAGCTGGCTGTGAGTGTGGAAGAATGGTGCCATTTTCAGTTTGGGGGGTTTCTGCTTTGGTGGATTGGTGATGTGACTCATCCACACCTGGTTGCACACCAGGTTGGATGACGGGTACACTGGTTGGCTGAGAGGCTGTTTTTGGAGAGTCTTGGGGTTTTTCGGGAATGACTTGATCTTGAGTGACCAAATCTTCGAGAACTGTCTGAGGGTTATTGCCTGAAGGCAGGATATCGGGCTTTGACTTATCTTCTTCAGAGATAATCGCATCAGAGTGAACAAGTTGATTGGTCTCCAATGTTTCAGCACGAAGCGAAGGATGATCTTCAGAAGCCACCGAGTTTTCCAAGTCTGTTGTACTGTTGGTGAGTTCTGAGGGTTGATTGTCTAGAGGCATGATATTGGACTTTGACTTATCCTCCGTAGGGATGATGGTCGTATCAGAATGGACTAGTAGAACAGTCTCCGAGCTTTCAGGACGAGGATGACCTTCAGGACCAACCAAGTTTTTTCCTAAGTTTGTTGTACATTTGTTGACTTCTTGAGGGTGATTGTTTAAAGGTGAGATGTCGGCTTTTGAAGAATCTGTGTTTTCATTATTGGTATCTTGTTTGGATATTTTCGCGTCGGACAGGACGTCTGGATTAATCTCATCCGAGTTTCCTGAATGGATCGTATGATGATCCTTAGAAGCTACCAACGTTTCGAGAACTATTGTACTTTTATCGACTATCATTTCAGGTTCATCAAGTTGGTTTTCTTGATTTTTGACCGGATTTTGAGAAATTTCAACTTGATGAGTGTGGGGATGGGTTTGATCAGCAATGAGTTCAGGATGTTCGTTTGAAGGTTCAACATTAGGTGGTATGTTGTGGGTGATATTGACAGGAGAGATGTCGGATTGATGGCTAGGAATCGAAGAGGGAGGTTCAAGAGGAGCAGGAAGAACTGATTGAGGATTAGTGGTTAATTCGGAGGGAATGGTATGGTTGCTAACAGCAGGTTGATTTGGTAGGGAGGTGGTAGACTCGGATGGGATGTCATGATGAGTGGATGATGATGATGATGCGATGACTGCTGGATGCTGAGGTTCAGTGGTGGATGTTTGTGTATGAAGTGAGGCTGATTGAGCAATAGTAGTAGTACTGCTGTTATTGAGTGATGGATTTGTTTGAATGGAATGATCTAGGCTGTCAGATTGAGGATCTAGGGCAAGAGTAGTAGTATGAGGAGATCGATTGATGATTTTGGATGGACGTTCGATGTGATTATCAGGGGATCGAGGGCGTTTCTCTGAGGGTGGTGGATGGGTTGTAGATTCGGTCAGAGCTTGAGTTTGAGCTTCCTGATCGATTGCTGCTTGTAATCGTTCAGAGAGTACTGCCTTCAGTCCACTCGTGGGCAGGTTACGTGAGGCTAGTTCTGCCTTGAGTTGAGCGACCTTTAGTTTTGAGACAACAATCGACATTCTGATTTTGAGTTGTTGGTTGAGACTCCGATGTAGTGTGGCTGAGAGTGAGTGGAAATATTTTTGGGTTTTTTATAGTTCGACCTGATTATGTAAGACTCTGCGGCCTGCGCAGCACTGCACCAACAAAAGGCATCCATCCACACCAACCAAATCAACTGGCAACCACACAAAACAAAATGCCAAAGATAGTATCCAGGTCAGCGATCTCGACGAGCGAAGACAAACAAGCCCTACATTCAACCAGTCGATTAGTGGTGTAAGCTCTAGCAATATAAAAAAAATCATCACCCTACACATCAACTTACCAATCAATCAATTTTTTTTACTTCTCTACACAGTAACTATTGTTTATGTGGTGAATTTATTGTACGTTTTACAAATTCATATATGTAAGAGATACTAAACTTACCCACACAATCCCTTTTGTTGTTGTTGATGCGAATAATCGAGAACAGTTAGTGATAGACAAGCCGCTTACATTAGTCCCCAGAAGACCGACCGATGGAGCCTACATAATCCGAAACCTAGAGCCGAAGAGGTCGTACAAGTTGAACACCGAAAGGAATACCAAACCGACTTTGATTAGTAGAGATCAAGGACGAAGGATCGAGAAACAATGGAGACATCTTTGTTCGCGTTGCCAGTTACCTATCGGATATGAGTCTCTGGCCCCTCCTCACAAAGGTGATTGGACTTATATCTTTCCTGTACGCAATTCCCTTCTTTCTGTTTCTCTTTTTTTTTTCTTCAATCGAAATTCTTCGCTGAACTCTTTCTCTCTTTAGGGTTCCTTGACTGAAACTCAATCTAGTGTGCCGCCTAGTGCACTAGACCTAAATCCAGTAGAAACACTCAAACAACATGTCCGTTCTATATCACATTCTTCTCTACCTCTTTCTCATCTGGAACTCAGTTTCTTCTATCGCACGGTGGTTTGACAGATCGACCGTCCAGAGAAAACCGAAAAGAAAAACTTGGAAACGATTCAAGAACAAGAACACACATTCGCAAGCTCGAACACGATTGATTCGAGCAAGCATGATTGAAAACACCCCAAACCCACGACGCATTCTTCTCAAACTTGATTGGTACCCTTATCTTGACATATTCATTTTTTATCTCGAAAAGAAAGAAGAAAAAAAACGATGCGAGTTGTTTACCCAAGTACAAATAAACAACAAAGGAAATTATTCGGGTTTAGTTTCACGTGAGAATCGTAAGCCCATACCGAGTTTCTGGCCGAACCTTCTAAAGTCAGTAAACGCGCTGGAGGAGGGAGTGATGGTAGAAGAAGAACGATGATCGAGAGACGAGGAGGCGTCAGAAGTAGAGGGAGGAAGGAGGGCTGAGCCAGTTTTCCGGACGGTTTCGGATGCCGATCCCACTTGCTCGAGGCCAGCCAGTCGCGAGAATTGTAGTAGTGATACTCCACTCGTCGTCCCTTGACCTGTTCCTTCTGGGTTCATGTCGATACTCGACAGGAATGAGCTGTCGGCTAGATCAGGTTGGACAGAAGTCAAGGATAGAAAGACGTCCAATAACCGATTCTGATCCTGTGGTTTACCACCCTGTGTGTATCGAGCCATCCAAAACTCAACCGATCAGACACTTTCCACATTTGATCAAGAGACTACCAATGACCAACCTTAAAGTCTAAAACTTTTTGAAAGTCTGAAAAGGATTGACAGGGAATGAGGAGGAGGTAATGTTTGACGAACTCCTCCGCGGGCTCATCCGGGGACATGATCACCTTGAGCAGAGTATCCAATTTACCCATGTTTTTGGTCAAGTAACGGGTGTAGGAGGACGGCACGGGTGTTCCAGGATCTAAGCGTGGCAGGAGCAGTAGATGATTCTTCAGCACTTGCAGGTCGAGGATCATCTGTTCAGCCGCGATCGGTGTGATTGGTCGACATCGGACGATCGAGCGGGTGAAGCGACTGACCAATGACCTACAAAACTCCTTATTTATTCATTAACTTCACTAAAAAAAAGTTCACACGCACACTTGAATGTTGGACAAGTTTGTGGACAAATCAAGATATTTACCCGACAACTTTATCACAGAAACTGCGAACGTATTTCTTTTGTTCGACGTGTAGCTTGACCAAATCTGTGACGAGGGAAGTGATCTTGATAAGGTCGTGAACGTACGAACTTTCCGCCGACACAAACTCGATCTCTTTCCACTGAAGTTTGACCATTGCTGTGAATGGCGACTCGCAGGTGTCCTCGAACTCCTTCAACAGACAGGAGATTGCGACCGAGATATTTCTACGGCACCGAAGAACAATTAATGTTCAGCCATAAGTCAATTCTTTTTTTGGGGAGAAGGGAGGAGTGATGTATGACTGACCCTCGAAACAGATCCTGCTCACTGTCTAGGGTCACTTGTGATTTGAATTCTTGGCTGATCGTTTCTTGGAGCTTGATCTGTAACTGGTCGGCAGTCTCGGCACAATAGTCTGCCGTATTCAGGATGGCGCACGCGCAGAGCAAAAACGAAGTGCTTGCAGCTTTGAGGCCATGATCAAAAATCGAAGGCTCGTGGGGGCCAGATATACCACCAACGTGTGCAGTAATCGCACCAGATAGACTGGCTGAGAGAATCTCTTCACTATAAACTTTTAGCCACTCTTTGTAAATCCCACACAGGTCTAGAAATGGTTTCCGGGTCGTCAAAGCTGCACATTTGTCTAGAGTTGACCGATAAAAGTGGAAGAGTTCCATCGATGAAGGTAGGATGACTGATGGTCGATCGTCCATCTTAACATCCACAAAATCGGAAAGCTTGGGGATTGAAGAACGAAACTGGCTAAACATATCAGATAATGCACTGGTTGCAGATGCGATAAAAAAAAGAAACAATTTTAGACTCCTTCCGCTTTGGAGTGTGAGTTAGAGTGATCCTTACCTATCCTGTGCATCAACAAAGATACCGAGGTAAGTCTCGAAAATAGTCCGGATTGGGGTAGCATTGCCAACGTGAGCAGATTTAGATCTTGCGGCAATCTCTTCATACTACGTGGGTGTGTTTTTTCCCAGGGGGAGGATTGCAAGGTTTTGAGTAAAGTGAAGACTTTGAATTGTAATGAAGAAAAACCAACCGGCATTCCAAATTTTTGGGACATTTCTTTTTCAAAGTTTGTAGTGCTTTGTAGTGCTTGAAGTAGGATGTCTACCTTGAGGGTTGAGCGAGAGCGTGCGAGGACATCCTTGAGGTCTTCCCTGAGTTGGGGTTAGGAATAGAATTGGAGAGAATTGAACGATTTGAACAGATGATTGAGTAGATCATGGTTTCCTAACCTGGTGACTTCACCAAACTGAGCACATAGACTGACTTGAACCTTCCAAAGCTCAGGAAAGATCCGGGCCCCTCCACTGGGATCATCCTCATGACTCTTTAAGGTTCGTCTAAACCAGGCGTATCTTCGGGAGATGTTATCGAGTTGACCGGCTTCGGAAGCCGGACCAGAAAAGATCCGACGATATTCGCGTAGTTGAAAATTGGTGTACCAGTCAATCAATGATCCACTAATGATACAGTTTCACTTAGCCATTCGATCTATTCTCACGAGAGAAAGCGTTTTGTTTTGAGGGGGGGGGGGGGGACCCACCGTGCATCTGCCCCAAGAGCATCGATCACGAGACAAGAGTCGGCTAGTTGACCTTTGTTGTTGGCTACGGTCTTTTCTTCAAATCTGTGTAGGAGAACATGTACGGTTAAGAGATGGTTGATTTGTGGGGGAGGTGGTAGGTCATACGTAGTTGAGAATTCTTCCATGATCGTCCTACGTAGTAAGCCTTGAGTTTCTTGTAGTGATTTGAAGAGGGCAGCCACCCTGGGTACACTTCTGGCAAGTTGATCGAGATGGACTGTTAGAGTTTGTATGGTTTGTAGTGTTGAAGCGGTTTCACGATACTTGCGAGCTTTGGTGAGTCGAGTGAGTTGATCGAATGCGTTAACTGTGTGATGAGGTAGTAGATGAGTGAGTTTGGATGATTGGACAGATAGTTAAGTGGATGAGGTGACCTAGGATTCCTAAACGTTTGAGACCAGCTATTGCGTGTTCGATGTTAGCCTTTGCCAGGTCGAGTGTTCTGATCTCTTTCGTAATAGATTCGACAACCGATTGAGCTTCGGTTGATGATGATCTGATGGTTGATAGTGTTGTTAATAATGCCTAAAAAAAGGAGATAAAGAAAGAGTGTTAGATGAGTTAGAGGAGAATTGAATTGAATTGATTGGGTAGCATACCCCGATTCCATCCTGGATGAAGTCTATAGAATGAGATTGATCCTGATCGGAATGGGTGACAGCCTGTAGTTGGTCTCTTAGGATGGCGGTTTGATGGGTAGATTCGAGTAGTCGTTGACGGAGTAAGATCTGTAGTAGTGGTAGTGTTGCTGCAGAAGATTCTGATTGACTGAGTAGAGTGAGTAGTTGGTTTGTGGGAAGGGTGAATCTGATTGAGTGATGACATACCGTGTGGACATAGTTGGTTGATGGCATCCTCCAAGTCGAACTGTTCTGAGTCTAGTGGATCAGTGCTTTCTTTGAGCATTGTATAGGCTGGTTTTTTTATTTTTTATTTCTGAGTGTGTCTGTTCATGTTTGATTGCGAGCCTGTCACAGCCCAGTCACACTTTGTCACAGGCCTGTCACAGCCCAATCACACTCCCAACCCAGCAGATCGATCAGATTTGGGTTGTTGCCCTTCTTTCTACGAGCATCTCCAGTCGACTCGCTAAACCGGGGCCCCCGACCCCAGTTTAGCGAGTCGCGGCGAAATTCGGGGTCCAACGGTCCCGCTACCTGACTCGCCAAACTCATCCAGGGTCATCCAGACTCGCTATATATCCCGGCTTGTGGCGAGTTTCCATCAAACCTGCTACACAAGATTCGGTCGCAATCCCGTCAACAACCCGCCATCTCGACCGTGTTCCTCCACCACTTTTTCCAATGGCAAATCTCCTGGATCCACTCCTTTTTGGCGCCATAGATGTGGATTCCCTCGACAACCTCCAAGATACTCCGAAAAAAAAAGAAAATGACCAGGACAACAACATCACACCGGTTCCTCAAAAGAAGACGGCGAAAGAAACAAAAAAGGCCGAAAAAGCCAAAAAAAAAACCTCTACTAAAGAACCTAAAGAAAAAATAAAAATAAAAGAAATGCAAGACAATGAGACAAAAAAACCGGTCAAGAACAACGAAAATGAAAGCGATGGTGATGGCGAAAAAGATGCAAAACCTAAAAAGCCTCCCAATTGGTGTGTGGATGAAGACCAATCGCTCTGCACGAGTTGGCTCAATACATCAAAAGACACCGTGGTTGGATCATATCAATCAAAAGCAACTTTCTGGGATTGAATACAAAAGATGTACGAGGAGGTTGAAAAGAACAAGAAAAAGGGGTTTAAACTCTTCCCAACTCGCTTGTGCTCGGCTTTGGAAAACCGATGGTATCACATCCAGCACCAAGTCAGTAAGTACTGTGGATGCTACTCTCAGGTTCAAAGACGAATGTGCAGTGGAGCAAACATCGATGATATTGTAAGACTCAACCACCTTGATATTGAGTGTTAATTAGTCTAATAGTTTGTTTTATTTCTTTAAATCAGGTTGTTGAAGCCAAAGTTCTATTCAAAGACGACGCCGGGAAGAACTTCAACTTGGACCACTGCTGGGGTATCCTTCATCATGTACCCAAATAGAAGAAGCCAGTGGGAAGGTCAGCAGAGCAAAGCAATCTGGCGATCCCACTGCGAAAATCGAGACCTCATCAACTGTGAATCTGGCTTCAACCGATCCTCCCAGTGCTGGCAATATCAATGTCCCATCTGATACATTGGATTGCCCTGAAGGATCAAAAAAAGCAAAAAAGAGAAAGAACGACGAGATCAAGATATCCAACCTTGTCAAAGGGCAAAAAGATCTGCTTGAGATCTCACGTCAGAAGCAGAAGTTGTTCAAGTCGTTTGCTGATGATATGATCATGAGCAAAGATATAACTGTGATGGACGACGAGACCCAAGAATACTTCCAAGCAAAACGGCGAAAGGCAATTGAACGAATGAGAGCCACCAAGTAATTCAAATCCAACTCTCATCTCCCCTTCCATTTATCTATTTTTTTCTTTCCTTTTCTAGTTTTGTTTTTGTCTTTCCTTTCTCGCGGTGGTTTCTTTGCATCACAATGATCAATTGCATCATAGGAATGGAAAAACAATGACCAAGCAAAAAATGAGAGAACTGAGCAAAAAGAGAGATGGATAAAACAAGAGAAAATAAATAATGTTATTACTGATTCAGGATTCATCCTCACTCGATGTATCTTCTGAATTGCCTTGCTTGTTCCATAGGTGTTCGACTAAATCTTCTTTTAGCATACAATGAACCAATCAGTTGCGTACGGCCTGATGCCAAAGCAAGAACAGCTCAAGATCATTCCCTTGAGATTGACCTGCAGTTGAGGGCTCGCTTGATGAATGGTAATCAAAAAGATTCTCAACTGAGGAATCACGTTTGTCCTCGATTATCATATTGTGTAGGATCACCGCTGCAATCATGATGTTCGAGAGATCCTCGTCATTCCAAAGTCAACCGGGGTTCTTGATAATTCCAAATCGCAATTGAAGTACGCCGAATGCACGTTCAACATCTTTCCTGTAGGCTTCTTGGCACTTAGCAAAGTGCTGCATATAAAAATTCAAACATCAGTTCTTCTTGATCGATCATGATCATGAGTTGGAAATGAGTACCTTGTTCTTTTTTCCAACAGGATTGGATATTGTTTGTACTAGAGTTGCCCATGGTGGGTAAATGCCATTGGATAGATAATAACCCATCCAGTGTTTGTTGCCATTTACTTTGAAATTTACTTCGGGGCCGGTTCTGTCTTGAATGTTTTGAAAAAGAGGAGATTTGTCGAGCACATTA
This sequence comes from Puccinia horiana, assembly GCA_001624995.1. NCBI lineage: Eukaryota > Fungi > Basidiomycota > Pucciniomycetes > Pucciniales > Pucciniaceae > Puccinia > Puccinia horiana. Next base: position 1,527,826 of record LWDY01000014.1, read on the forward strand.
ATGTCGTTCAGAGAGCCAGGCAAGCCAAAGAACGCATGCCAGATCCAAAGATCATATGAAGCCACTGCTTCCAATATAAGTGTTGGCTTCTTTTCTTTCCCAGTGTACTGGCCATGGTATGCTATTGGACAATTTTTCCATGTCCAGGGAAACCGCGTTCTTCAGCGACTTTCAAAAGTCGTTCGGTGTCTTTTGTGGTTGGGGATCGAAGATAAATGTCCATGTATACTGCCACAATTGCTCTACAAAAACGTTTGAGACATTCAAGTGATGTACTCTCGCCTGTAGAATAACTGTCAGCAAATGTATCAATCAGGCTAAAAATGTGAGAAATCACATACCCATACGTGTATATTCATCAAGGGAGTCGGTGCTACATCCATACGCCATCATTCTGATGGGGGGAGAAGCCTAATTGCCCGGCTGCGTCTCGTTTTTGAAGAAAATATTGGTCGTAGTCAACCACATCGCCCAGTATCTTGTTGAACAATCCTTTTTGCATTTGAAACCTTCGGCGGAACATGAAGCTGGGATAAACCGGATTCTCGGAAAAATAATCCATAAAAAGTTGAAGGTCTCCATGAAGCCGATTACAATTGATTGTCATTCGTCCAAAGGTAGAGCCGCCCCATTTTTTTTGATTCTGTAGAAGATGGACGAGGTAAGTGTTGATTTGCATGGCAATAATGAGATCGTCGTCGTCGTCCACGAAGTGCAGGATCAATTCATCCATTTATGGGGGTAGTTGGTGCTGGCCATTCCAATAGATTTTTTGAAAAAAAGTTAAAACAAATTCTGATCGAGGTGTGGTCTGGCGGACCAACTCTGGGTCCAGCATTGTAGCGGGTCGCTATTTGTGGCGAGTCCGCTGCAGCACCCCTGTTGACAGGCCTGTGAAATGTGATCCAGGCCCGCTACCCAGGGACATCCATGGAGGAATCACTGGAGATGCCCTACTACTTCACTCCATCCAACAACCCATCAAACATCCAACATCCCGATATACCCAACACCCAAAATACCCAAGAATGGCGATAACCATCAGACCAGAACAACACTCAAGAACAACCAAACGACTACTCCTACAAGCATTTCTCATCCTTTCCATCCCTTCCATCATCCGATCATATCAACATCTTCCTCAAAACACTCTCATCCCACCCTTACCCTCAAAAACACCACTCCCATCTCAAAATCATCAAATACCAATACCCAAACCAACTCCAAAACCTCATCCTGCAAATCAACTCATCCTACAAAAAAGATGGTCTGGTTATACCACAATCACCGTCTTCGTCAACACCGTCACCGTCAACCTGTTGGGTCCCCTCATTCAAATATATCTATACCAAAAAAAAAAATTCTCTGATAAACACTTCATCCTCCTTTGGCTTTCAGTGGTGCTCCCCCCGTCGTCACAGTCACCCTCAATCCAGCCGATCCTCAACCAAATCCTGCCACTGTCACAGTCACCGTGGGCGCATACACTCAGACGATCAACCAACAGATCGGTCTACCACCACGTCAGTTCACTTCTTCTCTCAACTGATCCGAAAACTAAACTAAATCAAAATTTCATTTTAGAAACTACATCTACTCAAACCGTCTTCATCACTGGCGCACCCCAACCGACAACGATCAGGACGACCTCTCTGGTCACCATCAACAGTCCTACACCCACAACATCAACCGTTTATCTCTCCAACGGTGGCTCGGCCGCCACTCCTGCCCCTTCAGCCTCCGCCGTACCCTGGTTCGGTGGCCATGGTTCAGAAGAAGGCTTACCCGCCGACAGAGCTTGCTATCCTGGGGAAGAAAATATACGCGTCCCTGGTTATCTCACACCCACCAGTCCCACTCAAACTTCAACTCTCTGTTCGTCTCTTTCTCTATCTTCTTCTTTTTTTTGTTTTGTGTTGTTAACAAAAGAAGGCTAACTCTTCGTTGAACGTTTCTCTAGTTACGATCGCGTTATATTTCGTCATCATCTTGGTTTGTTGGAACCTGTTTGTTATCAGACACGTACTTTTCCCATTCAAATTAGTCGTCGTAGCATGGCACGAGTTCGGCCATGTGGTCGCGTCTTCCTGTTCGGGCTGTAAGGTAGAAAGTGTCACGATCGATCCCAATGGTACGTCTCTCTTCTCATGAATAAACAATTCGGGCCTTCTTTTCGAAGTGTTCATTCTATTATTCTTTCCAGAGGGCGGAGCTACGCGAATGATGGCCAACGTGTATCCTAGTCTCTCGTTACCATTCGGGTATATCTCGTCGTGTCTATTCGGAGGCCTCTTGGTATTCTGTGGCTTTAACACCCTAGCCTCCAAGTTAAGCCACCAAACTCATTTTGATCCCGCGAATTCCCTCATATTGAATTTGTTTATATTTTTATCCCGCGTCGTTCTAGAATCGCAAGTTTCTTTTTGATCATGTCTTTAATCGTCGCGTTCTGGTGGGCGACGGGAATTATAACTCGACTGATGACTCTGATTTCGATCGGTCAGTATCACGTGTTCTACGTGAACGCCTCTTTTCACTTGGTGCTGACAATCTCTCCTACACGACGCGTCGTGACTTGATCCCACATGTGTACGCATAGGTCTTTTGATCGGCTTTTGGTTCGTCGATCATGCCGGCGTTCTTCGTTACTTTATTCTGTTTGTGGGCGTGATGAGTTGTTGGTATATTGTCTACGACGTGATGGATGACTTTGGTTTGTCTCCTTGACATCCTCCCTTTTTCTTCTCGCACGTCGAGTCGGCTCTTGGTCAATCCTGATTTCTGGTATGTCTGATAGTTTTTAGGAAGATGAATCCCAGTTGTCCGATTCTCTTTGAATCGCGATTTCCGCTGATCAGTGCCGGTCGTGAGTTTTTCCTTCTTTCCCTTTCCTCGATTCAATTAACAAAATATCTTGACCGAGAGAAAAAGATTACCTAATTGACAAAATGGTTGACCGTTTCTTTCTTTGTGGGGGGCTGGATGAACAGAATGGGCAATGATTTGGACGGTGTATTCTGGCATCAGCTTTGCTGCATGGATCATCTTGGCTATCGTTGTATGGCGTCAAACTCGTTCGTGCTTGCTTTCTATTGTTTCCTATGTGAGGAACTCGTTGGACTGATAGTTGTTTATTTGGTATGGTCTCTTAGCTCGTGCGATGTTTTGTCAAAGCCAACAATTCTTACCTACTTAAGAAAATATCAACCCATTCATGAAGATATACATCCCCCTCCCTGTTCTCCTCCTCCTCCTCCTCCTCCCCCGTCACTACCTCGCCCATCCATCCATCTCCATTCCCCAGAAACTCTCATCCCTGTCTCTTGACATCCCATCTTGTCGTTCTTGCATTTCTGCCTCCAGGACTTCCAACTCAACAAAAAAACTTGACGATATTGTTAACGTAACCCAGAAACAGCTGTGTAGTTTTTTTTTCCTCCGTCACGAACACTCCTCTAATCTGCTTGTACTATCCTCTTCTTGTTTTTCTTGCTTACATTATATCCATCCATTCATCCATCCACAAACAAATAGAATAAGTAAAAACACATATACATATATGTGTATACATCCTGACGGTTCTCTGTTTTTTTTTTTTTCAAGTAGTGGTTTTCTTTTTTATCTTGATCTTGAATCTTGGTCGTTGGGTCCTTCCTTTTTCCTCAGTTTCGTTTATGATTTATAGTACGACATCTAGTCTATTTATGGTGAATATATTATGAGTATATGTATGCTTTTGGTCTTACATTTAACCTGTTTGTTTTAGAGACTATGTACGATCTCTTCATTCTTCCGAAATACCAGTCAACATTAGTGTTTACATACATCCCTCACTCACCTTACTCTCACATTCTCTCGTGCTCTCATATATCCCCTTCTTTTACTCTTAACCTCCCCCCCCTAAATAAAGCTTTCGGAACGACGTACCAATTGCTTGATTTGTTTGCTATTGTTGGGGGTTTTTCTCCCTTTAAGTTTGTTCACCTCTGTTTCTTTTCTTCTTTACCATCATCTTCATCATCATCTATATCTTACATATATTCAAATATGTATATCTGTGTGTGTGTCTTGTTTCTCTTGGCAGATCTCGCATGTGCATAATCTTTTGTTGTTTTGTTGGTTGATTGATTGGGTTTTAATCGGAATACATGATAGATTTACATATTTATTTACCTTCCAAATCTCTTAGAAAAAATGATCATTCTATTCTGGGGTGTTCTTTAGATTTCTTTGGGAGACAATATAGGTAGAGAGTTGATTGTAGATAAGGAATCTTTTCAATAAATGGTTCATTTCTTAGTGGTTTTCTTTTTAGAAATAGGTTTAGAAGGTTTTTTAGAAGATTCCTTAATACTAAGTTTAGGATTAATTTGATCGGATTGAGTTATAGAAGAAGAAACAGAATGAGCATTAGATTTATCAGATTCGATTTCTGCCATAGAGAGGAAACCGTGTGAGATTGCAGGTGAATTATAAGGTAATCGTAAATTGATCGCCGGTAACGGGTATCTCTTCCGGTCTGTTGGGCTCGGTTCTGGGAGGCCCAGTCTGAGTTTTTCTAGTGGTCTTAAGATCGTGCCTATCTTACATAACAAGACATATTCTTTGCATTCATTCAATGATAAAAAAGTTAGAACGTTCTGGTCTTTTAGTTATCGAGATTTTGGGCCGACTACTTACTGTTTGGAATCGTAGGATCGATAGGCTTCTGGTTTCGTTTAATCAACACTTTCACTCGTCCTGGATTTTGCCAATCTGAAGGATGCACTTTATCGACCTTAAGAACATCCACCAATTAGGAAAAAAATTTAAATTTGAAATTTAAAAGGGAGAATGGTAATAATGATGAAGGGACATACTTCTAGTTGACAAGGAAGACCGATCTGGGTACATGCGTGGTGGATCAATTGGGCTAGTGGCCAACGTAACGAATACTTTATTGCCACCCGTCTTCCTCCGGTCTTATATGGCGCTTTGGCGTCGAGATATCGGGGATAGAGTGTTTCCCAACTATATGTAGAAAACAAGCCCAAGTTAAACCAGAGTTTCAGTCTCCCTCCTCTATCAAACCAAAAATTCCAACCGAACGATCTTTCACTTTTTAGTTCGAGACCGGTCTGCTTCTTTTCGTGCGGTTTGGTGCGGACCTAGTGCTCCAGTGCCCATCATGCCAGCAAACAAGTTTGAGAAATCGGCCGGTAGACCGGAAACAGGGGTGTTGTTATTGGAGCTCGATCTCGGCGGGTTGTGGCTGGTCGATGAAGTACTCGGTTCGAGGGGAAAGTCGAAGTCGTCGACATCGTCTGCCGTCAATTCGTATATTCTTGACATGGCTTTGGTCAAACTTGGCTTTATGTTTTGTGTTGTGACTGTCGATGAGGAAAGTGTAGCTGGTCTTCTGCCAGAGACAGGCTTACATAAGCTTCGCCCAATCAAAGAAAAAAAGAAACTGCCGCTTGGCACTTGCTGTCCATCCGCTTGGCCTAATACGGGGAGCGTCAAGTGACAAATGGGTAGGCTTTTTGTCCACAACCACAAGTCACCACCCCGCATACGCGTCGCGTCAACCACCCGCCATCGCGTCAATAATCACCAAAAAATCACTCCTCCCCCCTACGAACAGAAAGCCCTCCCCCCATTTCTCCCTTGGAGCAGTCATGCTCCCCTCAATCCGCCCCCCCCCCCCCCCCGACCCCAACAACCGCGACAACACGTCGCCGATGGACGCAATCGTCATGGGTGGCGACTTGGGCGCGGCATTACCTCCGCTGTTGCAATCAACTGGGGGCCAGGGGCCAGATTGAGCAGTGCGTGGAAGGATGAGAGAAGATCTTCCATGACTGCTGCTCCCAGGTATAGTACAAGCTTTGTGACAGTTGAGTGAAATGTGAGAGACAGGTGTGTAGCACACATAGAGAAAGGAAAGAAAAGAAGAAACAGAAACAAATGGAAAACACCATTCCAACATCTGCGACCTTCCTCTTATCCCCCCTCGTCTGGCCTCCACACCCTGCTGGAGTTGATTCTGAAGAACCCCTCCAAACGTGACGAAGACAGAGCTGTCAAAGTCGATGCTGAACTAATCGGGTTGCGTCCTTGAAGCCGAAACGCGTGGTTATCCACTCGAACCCAGCAAACACGACCTTGAAGGATGTACCCAGAGGCTTCTTGGTTCAAAGAGCCAATGAAACGTTACTCAAGCTGGAGGCCAAGGTTGACGGCGAAAACGTGGCTATCCGAGGCGCAAGCGTTCTCCCATCAGGTGACGTCTCTTTCTATATGAAGAATCACAGCCACCAGAAGTGGCTTTCAACCAATAAGCACCTATGGTCCAAGGAGGTCCACCCTGACCTCAAAGCCTCCCGCAGCACGTATTCGGTCATGGTACACGGAATTCCAAGATCATTTGACATCACAAAACCAGCATGTCTGGCCACCTTGGCCTCAGAAAACAATTTCCAGGCTTCTGATCTGGCCCGAGTCCGATGGATGGGGTCAAATGAACCGTCACCAAAGAAAGCCGGCTCCCTAGTTTTGTCCTTCACCAATAAGGACCTTGCCTTCCAAGGTATTCTTGAATTATGATTTTCACAGGCCGGCAAAATTCAAACCACACCCCCCGCAATGCTTCAAGTGTCTCCGAATGGGACATTTTGGCCGCTGGTGCTGCAAAATGGCTCAATGTGCCAAATGCGCTGGCGCTCACTCCACGAACAAATGCCCTGAAGGCCTTGGTGGCGTAAAAACTTGCGTCTTATGCAAGGAGGGTCTCAAAAATAAGGCCGGAGGCATCGACAATGTCAACCACACCCCCTTTGATTAGCTCTGCCCTTACAAGAAGGGTTGGCTTGAGAAGCGTCGAGTGTCATCGTTATGACAGACAAAACCGACACAACCCTTGATTATCCGCAAAACAATCACTCCCTTGACTCCTCATCTCCCAGCCAAATCTTGTGAAATGAATTAATTGCGTCTGATTCCCAACATCCTCTCTGTCCGCCCTCCAATTAAACTGCCATGTGTCTAAAGCAGTCACTCTCAGTGTCCTCAATTCCTCTTTCAACTTTGATTTTCTAATCCTGCAAGAACCGTGGATCAACCCTTTCGACCTATGCCCCCCCAACATTCCTCTTGGGGACCATACACCACGTATGAGCACTCTCCAACCTCATGGCACCAACATCACAAGACAGTGATCTATATCAAGACATCCATCCCCTCTCAGTTTGTCAAGCTCCTTGAAGGCGGTTCCCAGAACATGGTGGCTCTGGAAGTCACAACTAAACCAGGGAATTCATTCCTACTGTTGAATCTCTACAATCCTCCTCCCTCCTTCCCTTCGGTAGTTGTTCTCCAAAATTGGCTGACCCGATTTTACTCTTGACAGACACCAGAAATCCTCTGTATGGATTCGAATCTTCATCACCGGCACTGGAATCCCCCAGGCTATAGGAAGCGGGACAAGGAGGCTGATACTCTGCTAGTTTCTTATCTTGCCTCCCCCAAGCACATCCCCACCTTCTATTACTGCAAGGGAAAGGGATCCACAACTGATCTCATATGGACTAATTTTATAGGATCTAAGCTCGTCGATCACACCAATGTCTCTAATGAGAATTTCTATTCCAATCATCAAGCGCTCCACCTTCAACTGGCAAGCGAGAAGCCCACCCCGGTGTATTGGTGGAGCCCTCCGAACTGGACGAAGCTGGATAGAGACCTCGTGTCTCCCCACCTTGCTGAGTTCCCTCCTGCTACTTTTCACTCCCTCTCAGACCTGGATGATCAGGCAAAATTACTGACAGCAACCATCAAGTCCGTGCAGGAACGACTGGGACAAAGAGTCCGGTAAATGCCGACAAAGCCAAGCCACCCTTGACCGGGTGTTGCGCACGAGGAATTGAGCTCGACAGTGGATGCTATTAGCTAAGTCCCTCGAAGCAATCAAATGCATATTTCCTGACACTCGTGCAATCCCTTAAGCAACAATGCTGGCGCAAGTTGCTAGAGGACCCGGAAGAAGGCAATCTCTACAGAGTCCTTTGCTTCTCCAAGAAAACGGCTGACAGGGATGTTCTCCCGTTGAAGAACCGTAATGGTGTCTTAGTCCACGACAAAGAGGAACAAGCTAAGCTTCTCTTTGATGGTACCAATTGATTTAGGTGATGTTTGCCCTGATCTTAAAATCATATTCTCAATCTATCCGCAAGTATCCGTCGAGGAAGTCTTGTGCACAATGTGTTGCATCCGACCCAGGAAGGATCCGGGTATTGATGGAATTGCAAACGAATTTATTAAGTGTTTCTCATCTCAACTTGCTGTGACACTAGTGGCTCTTTACAACAACATCTTAACTCAGAGCAGGTTCCCGCTGGCTTGGAAGGTGGCGGTCACGGCAATAATCGGGAAGCAGGGCAAGCCGGATTATACCAGCCTATCGCTTTGCTCAGCTCTTTGAGCTCATTGTAGCGCAACAAATCACCGCTTGGGCGGAGACGTCTGGAGTGCTAGCCTCTGGCCACTTTGGTGGACGGAAGGGGTCTGGCACAGAGGACGCACTATTTGCCCTCGAGCACTGGGTGAAGGCCAAATAGTGGCTGGGCTATTTTTGGATGTTAAATTGGCATACCCTTCTGTTCACCTGGCAAGATTGATCCATTACCTCATTCAGATCAAATGTCCCATGTACTTAATAATGATCATCCCTGATTTCATTAGGGGAAGATCCACAACGATCAAGCTAGGAGATTACATGTCCAAGCCCTTCGACATCGACATCGGCTTCCCGCAGGGATCACCGCTTTTGGTGATACTTTACATACTATACAATAACTCCCTACTGATCAAGAGTTTTTCTGCGCTCACAGATTTGGTATCCATCAGCTATATAGACGATGTCGTCCACTTGGTAGCGTCTAACTCTCCGACAACGGCACAGGCCATGCTGATTGAGGAGGGTAATTGGTTGCTTTGATGGGGTCACACCCATGGAGCCATCTTTGACCAAGCTAAGGCGCAGTTCCTTTGGTTTACCAAGGGGCTGCCTCCGGAGAGCATTTTGCCGTTTGGGTCTCAGGAGCTCAATTCATTGTCGGAGGTTAGATGGCTGGGAGTTTGGCTCGAACGGAAGTTGTTTTTCAACAGAAACTTCAAGGCTTTGGAGGAAAAAGCCGACAAAACCATTAATCAGCTGAGGATATTTGGTAACTCAAGATGGGGAGCCAGCGAAACTGACAGAGTCAATTTGATCTGATCTGTTCTTTTTCCTAGATTAACATACGGGGCCGCAATTTGGGCCACTGATTCAAATAAAGGGAAGGTCAAGTCGCTGGGAACAAAGGTGGACAGGCTAACTGGGATCTTCACTCTAGGTGTTTTCAAATCTACACCTAAAAAGTTTATCAATTCCCGATTGGCAGTGCCGAACATTTTTAATGGGGTCATAAATACATGTTTTTTATTTTACTATTGCAAAATCACGACTATCAAGGCTGAAAACATCATTCGTAACCTGATTCTTTATAGCCGGGCTGATTCTCAGAAAGGGTTTGAGGACACTGCACAGGCCGGCATGGCCGCGGCCCATGTTGACACGGCTTTGGAAATGAACCTGGAAATCATCATCCTTCTGTTTGAGTGGAGACCCACTCCGTCGAGAAGGTTGGAGTACCTCAACGAAGGGGCTACCAAGGAAGAAGCTATATACTCTGTTAAGTCCCTCAATCTCTCTAATTCTTCTGACACTAGGGTGCTGGAGATCTTCAGTGACGGGTCCTATCACCCCGAAAAGGGTGATGCAGGGGCAGAATTCTTCCCGACGAGAAATGTATTCAGTGCATTCGCCATGGGAGCTAATGCTGTCATCTCTAACCACAAGTGTGAAGCTGCGGGTGTTTTGGCAGCCGTGGGCCTGGCCAGGGAACTTTGCAAGACTGGTGATATTGGTCATATCATGCTCTTCATGGACAACGTAGGAGTTATCACCAGGACCAAGGACCCCAAGGCCCCTAAACCAGGCCAGTGACTGTTTGGAGAGATTGACAAAGTCCTATCGGACTTCCCTCAGGACATGGAGATTACCTTTGTATGGTGTCCACGAAATAGGGACATCTTAGGCAACGAGATTGCAGATCAGTTGGCCAAGGAGGCGGTAGAGTCCCCCTCTACTCCTTTCCTGGATGTCAAGGGCAATGTAGTGAAACTTTGAAGCAGAACACTGAAGGACCAGTCCCTTCGGGACTTCACATATCTCTTAGCTCCCTTATCAACCATTTGGCATCCAGTCACAGTATGCTGAAGCACTTCTTATTCCAAATTAACAGAAGTGTGGACCCACTATGCCTGACCTGTGGGGGGAAGGAAACAGTGTTACATCTGTTGAAATTCTTCCCCACATCAAGGAACAATTGAACCCAGCTTTGCAGAAGCCTCAGGCGACTCAAGATCCAATTCAAAACTGACCGGCTTGAGGGAATCCTGGGAAACCAAAAAGCTAAAAAGCCTGTGGCCCAGTTTTTAATCAACATCAACCTATTTTGTGAGCAACTCTCTCACTGATCTCTGTATTTTTTTGCTGGTTATTCAGTTGTTGTTCTCTCTTATTTTTCTTTTCTTCTCATTCTCTCATTTCATCATGCCATGTTCTTATTCTATAGTTGTTTCTGATCTCACTAGTTCTTTTGTAGTTGTGTCGGATGTCTTATTGTGTTGCCTCTGCCTCCTGCTGTTACTTAGTTTCATAGTGTGCAATGCCAACGGCCAAATTATACTTAAAAAAAGTGACAAATTGGTGTACACAGGCCCCTTTTCATGCTGATATGTCACTTGACATCAACTGATCATTCATATTCCATTGTGTTCTTTGGCGTGGGCATTGATTTTTGAAAGAACCCCCCGCAACCCTAAAGCTTCCACGGCATCCAAAACCCACTTTGGGAGATGAGCAAACCTCCCAGTTAGATTGTCACATTGGCCAAAAGAAGAGCCAATTGGCTGTGTCTGTACGCTATGTAACCAGCGATTCCACTCTCCAGACAGGGACAAGCCATGGCTTTCCCAGCCCTGCACCAATTGGTGATGTGCATTCTTTGCGTCGCTGCGGATTGTCTCCAAGAAAAAAAAATACAAAAAATATCTTGGAAAAAGATGTCAATGGTTATGGGTTTCAGGGAGACTTTCCATGTTAGTTACAGGTTTTTTTGTATTTTTTTTTCTTGAAAGAACACAATGTAATATGAATGATCAGTTGATGTCAAGTGACATATCAGCATGAAAAGGGGCCTTTGTACACCAATTTGTCACTTGACGCTCCCCGTATTAGGCCAAGCGGATGGACAGCAAGTGCCAAGCGGCAGTTTCTTTTTTTCTTTGATTGGGCGAAGCTTATGTAAGCCTGTCTCTGGCAGAAGACCAGTTACACTTTCCTCATTGACAATCACAACACAAAAAATAAAGCCATGTCAAGAATATACGAATTGATGTAAATAAGAAGTGCTGTCAGAATACTCACTAGTTAGACTGAAAGAGAGGAGATAAGGTTGCGGGTGTGAGAAGTGAAAATAAAGGTTATAACCCTTAGGACAATAGTAGCCGGGTGGGTATTGTCAGCTTGGGTCTAGTGGACAGGGGGAGCAAATCGAACCTGAATACAAGTGAGAAGGGAGAAAACAGGATGAATAATATTTCAGGAAAAGAAGATTAAGTGGAAACAAAGGATTAGAAACAGAAAGATAGCAGGAGAAGAAATGGGACCTTAGGATGATTGTAGCCGGGTGGGTATTGTCAGCTTGGGTTGAGTAGTGGACAGGAGAAGCAGATCAAACCTGAATACAAGTGAGAAGGGAGAAAACAGGATGAATAATATTTCAGGAAAAGAAGATTAAGTGGAAACAAAGGATTAGAAACAGAAAGATAGCAGGAGAAGAAATGGGACCTTAGGATGATTGTAGCCGGGTGGGTATTGTCAGCTTGGGTTGAGTAGTGGACAGGAGAAGCAGATCAAACCTGAATACAAGTGAGAAGGGAGAAAACAGGATGAAAAAGAAAAGAAAAGGGTACAACATCTAATATTGAGCTAAACTAAATACAACAAGTTCAAGCGCGGTTCCCAGGGCTGTCACGAGTTTCAATTTCATCTTTCTGTTTCTCACATTTGGCTTCATTTAAGATTCTTTTGATTTGATACATTGTACCCAGTGGTAGGTGGTCTTTCCTTCTGTCAGGTTCTGTCATACAACAGACTCAGCACTCAGGATCTTGCAGTTGGATCTTCCTTGCATTTGCTAAGGATGCTTTTCTACCACAATTTACAACCTTGTCAGCCCACGTGATGCCAAGGAATGTATCCCTCTAGCTACACGGGGTGCAAAGAGAATATTTGGTTCAAAAATAAAGGTACACGGTGTTTTAATTCCAAAGGAATGTTTTAATAAAAATCAATTTACTAAAAAAGGAGGGGCCTGTTGAACAGGGATGTTTAGGTGCCCTCCAAAAAAGATACTCTGGACCTGACAACACAGTGGTATTACAGAGGCCTTGTGATTCTGTTCCAATAAGGTACACAGAGTAGGATGATGAATAGCGGAATAATAGACCCACTTGTACTATTAAAAATTCTGCAGGCTAAGAGATGGTAAGAAAAGGGTAGAGATCGCTCAAAAAGGTGTTGTTAAGGGGGTAAAAGAGCACTTAAGTTCTTTTAATAATTTTAAAGGATATATTCAATAACTAAGACAACATATTTTTATTTATAACTAGTACTAATGTAAGACTGGTAAATAAGGTAATAATAAGTTGTAATGGGTAAGAATAGTGCGTTTCTCTTTGTGGTAGGAAGGGAGTCACTATATATTATTCCTGGGGGCAAGGCAGCGCTGCAGAGGCCATTCAGTAGCTGTAGTTTGGCTCTATTTTACACATGTACAGTCCTTTGAACTAGGGCAGTGCTTGTATAACCTGACCATGCTTGTCAGAAGTTATTTTGTGCTTCTTCTGACACAAAAATAAGTGTTTTTTGAGTTAATTATATGTACATGTGTGAGAACTGTAGTAATTCAAATAATTCCTACTACAAATGTACTACTGGTTCAGATACTATTTATTAGAGCATGTTGGATGCTTCTAACTGTTACTTGGAGTATTTTCACGGTTATTCAGACCCATATGAACTAAGAATGTTCATAATTGATGAATATTCATCTGTAATGTGGTTGTGATCACTGCTACAATAGTGATTGTTGAGATTTAGTAAACTACTAGAAGAAGGAGTCATAATTAAGGGGTAGTGTGAGTGAGATACCCTAGGTTAATTTGCTTGAAAATAAAGAATATGAAATAATATTAAAAGTTTTTCCAAAGTTTAAAAAGTTATAATTGATTTATGGATAAAGTAATAATTACAAAGTGCTTTATTACTATTGTTTCAACCTGAACATATGTCTTAAGAAATGTAATACATTTATTACATGTATAAACAACACTATGTAATATTTTTGGCTTAAATAATGTATTATATAATTACTAGTGTTATTTTTACTTTATTCTAAGATTATTTATGGGTTTTATTTGTTTTAATACTTTTTTTTATATATTGCAATGTTTTCTGTGTTCTAGTCAGGTATGCTCTGAATAGTAGAATTCTGACAGACCTAAGCAACTTACAAGCTTTTGGTTAATCCTTAGTATGAATATGACATCACCTATGCGCCCTCAGCAATCTTCAGTGCTCTCTTGAAGTTACTTTCCAAACCTTTGAAGATTCAATAGCACGTTGTGAGAACTCCTTTTGGGATGGGATGGCAGTTCTGTGAGTGGGAAATAACAAAGGTAATATTCCTGGTATGTATGAAGCTATTACCACTGATAAGGGTGGTTTGAAAGACCTGCCCCTCTATGTACTACACAAGAGCTAACACAACAAATTTATTTATTTATTGTGGCAGACTAATGATAGAGAAAACTATGTGTAGCAGTCTCTAATCAGACCTAGATCAAATTTTACCTCTGAATCTTGTGACAACTCTGTTAGTAAGGGTGAGTGGATGATGTGAGTGGATGATAAAAGATAAACATGAAATGAAAACTGATAAGTGAAATGGAGAAGATGAGTTATTTTTTATAATGTTTGATATTTTTTATAGAGATGACTGAGAAGATAGTTGATGATATGAGTATGAACTATTCAGGATTTTATGTCCCCTTCCTTAACCTTTAGTCCAGAGTCACCTGCCGTAATTGTGGGATTCCTTTACTAACTTATAAAGGTATGAAAAGCTTGACTGGACTGCCCGATTGAGAATCACACTGCTTGGATAAAGGTAAGTGTGTTCTTGACTACTACTAACTAATGGATTTGTGTTTGATGTTTTAATAAGTGTTTTGTGTGATGGATGGATGATTACCTAGATGACTGGATGAATGGCTGGTGAGTGTCCGGATGGGTGACTTGTGTCTGGATGACTGGGGAAAGAGGCCCTCCTTTTATAGTAAAATCTGAGGCATTTTTGCTGGTGGTAAATCATTTGAGGCATTTTTGCTGGTGTGCGATGAACCATGAATTCTGATTTGTTAGGAAGTGATGGCTGAACCGTGCATGCTGATTGGTCAGGACTTGATGATACTATTTGTGAACTGAACCGTGAATTGTGATAGGTCAGAAATTGATGACTGAGAATGTGTGAGCTGAACCAAGTGCTGTGATTGGTAAGAAATTGATGACTAAAATACAAGAGGTGAACCGTGATCTTTGATTGGTGAGAACTTGATGGCTAAATCCTGTATCCTGATTGGTCTTGACTTTGAGACTGAATCCTGTATCCTTGTTGGTTGAAGCTGATATGTACTTAGATCTACTATCTACTATTTATTTAAACTATTTATTATGTATTTGGACTATGGTTTATGTACTTAGACTATGTGATATGAGATAATAAATGCTTTAAATCTAAATAGATATGGATATATGAGTGGGATAATTGATTCTTTACCACATTTGATACTTCAACTGATTTGGACCACCACAACATTTGCTTTTCAGTTATGCAAACAAAAGCAAGACCAATTACCCTCTCACTGGTCTTCCTTTCTTTTTGGCATTACTCTTTCATGCACTTAACTTCCTTATCCGGGTCCGCGCATTCCTTCTTTGACATGCACAGTCGTCAAACTTTGAACTTCAATTCACTCACTCTCACTCCCATCGCACTTACCCTTGCTTGGTCCTTCAGTCATGGACTTGCCTTGGTGTTGCTTGACCTCAGAAGCTATGGCCTCTCTTTCATTTCTTCTGCTTTGACCCTATAACCTCACATCTTGTTTGAACCTATGTCATACCTTTGTAGCCTCACTTGTATTTACTATATAAGTTGTCTGCTTTCATGCTTTCCATCTTTCTTCATCAAATTAAGATTATAGTTTCTAGCATAACTTGATCCCGCCTTCTTCAAGCCTTCTCATTGCAAACCCTTTCAGTGTTCTACTCTAAGTCCCTCTTCTTCAAAACAAAGAAGATCTTCAAACAGTCAGTCCTCTCTTTGAAGCTATCTCTTTTTCTTTCCTTCCTTCAAATAGTGCCCACCTGTCTCTTGTACAAGACGCCGTGTGACAGGTTCTTGGTTAGAAGGTCGGCTTGCATCTTGTCTGATTGAGTGTATTGGAGAAAGATGGTTTTTGATTCGATGTTGTCTTGGATGAAGTCATATTTGAAGTTTATGTTCCGGGTCCCATGGTGATAGATTGGGTTTGATGTGATAGCCATGGTGTGAACAGTCAGAACTGGTGGGACTCACAATTATTTGAGGATGTTCTTGCACCACAGCATGTCTTGGCACGTTTCGGACAGCAACACATACTCCCCTTCCACAAAGAATAGTGCCACTGATTGTTGTTTGTTGCTGCACCACCCTACCGTGCCATGGAAGTAGATGACTGAGGCCAAGTACAAGTTCCAGGCTTTGGACCCATTCTAGTCAGAGGCTAAGAACCCTATAAGCTCGTTCGGTTTTTGGTTGAAGTTATTCTGACCTAGGATGAGTTTTTGATCCCGAGTTGTTCCGATGTACCGAAGGGTGTGTTGAGAAGCTTTGTAGTGACATGATTTAGGTTGTTCAAGAAATTGAGATAGGAAACTGAGTGTGAAGGCTAAATCCGGTCTAGTGCATTTCACTAGCCATTGGATTAATCCAACAACTCTTCTATAGTTGAAAGGAGGAACAATTGGGATTTCTGACAGGCACGTCTTCAGCTGTTTCCAGTTTGATGGAAGTGGGATGTTGGTTGACCGGGTGTTGCTGATGTGAAATTTGTCTAGCATTTGGCCAATGTATTTGTCTTGTATAAGGGAGATTGTGTTGCCTGCTTGATTGATCCGGATTCTCAACTCCTAAATCTTCCATCTCAAAGATTTCCAATATTTTCTTTTTGAATAATTCAGGCCACGCCCCTCCAAACAGAAGATCATCCACGTGAACAAACAAGTAGAAAGGGTTTGATTTGTCCACCGATATGTACAAACATGGATCTGAGTAGGTCGGTTTTAGCCCAATTTTCCAGAGAGCGCTGGTGAGGGCCTTGTGCCAACACCTCAGACTTTGCTTCAATCTGTACAGAGCCTTTTCCAGCTTGAGGACAGGAGCTTGATTGTTTTTAAGACCTTGAGGTGGTTTGATGTACAGATCTTCCTCAGGGGATCCGTTCAGGAATGTGCATCTGATGTCCATTTGATGGACATCGAATTGGTGTAGGGTGCACAGGGTGAGCATAATCCTGAGAGAGGTGAGTAGACATTGGAGTAGTTGATCCCCTCCCTTTGGTGAAAACCCCTGACGCAGAGCCAGGCTTTGTACTTGGTGAGATTTCCGTCCTGGTCCGTTTTTTGTTTGAACACCCAGGTGGTTGACAGTGGTCTGATGGAGTTGTTGGGATCTTTGACACTTGACCAGACTTTCAATTGAGCCATGTTGTCTATGGCGGCTTTCCATTGGTCACAGTCTGGTCTTGACAAGGCTTCTGTGTAGGTTTGGGGATTGTCTTGAGCTAGAATGACAGCATTTGCAGCGTGTTGGGACTGTTGGCTAGTATTAAGGATATTTGCTGTGTCAATATCACTTGAAATGCTTTGAGGAGCTGGTACCCAGGAATAATTGTGAGAAGAGGCTGGTGGTAGATCATCTTCATTGTTAGGGAGTTCCTCTAATTGTTCGTTTGACAATGGATTAGAAGTTAGGAGTTTTTCAATGTTTAGGGTTGAGGCTGATTCCCCATTGGAAGATTCTGATGGTGAGAGTTCATCCAATGGAGTTGTTTCGTCCAGTTGTGGTTGATCAGGAAGAGGAATTAAGAGTTAATATCTTCTTCATTAGGACTTTGATTAGAGAGGTTGGCTGGGAAAACATGATCATGAAATTTAACATGGTGAGTAATGTGTACTATACCTGTCTCCCGATTCATCACCCGGAATGATCTGTGCCCCTCCCCGTACCCCAAGAAGATCCCAACTGCTCCTCAATTCCAAAAATTCCCAGCTGACCTGTTCAAAAGATACACAACTTGACATCCAAAAGGGTGTAGATAAGCAAGGTTGGGTTCTCTTTTGAACCATTTGTGAAATGGAGATAGGAAACTGATGGATTTACAAGGTGAAAGGTTCTCTAGATGAACTGCACAATTTATGGCTTCAGCCCAAAATTTGAGGCCTAATCCTGAGTCCTGAAGTAAGCACCACACTTTTTTGACAGTAGTTCAATTTCCTCGTTCAGCGAAAAGGTTATTCTCTGGGGTGTATTGAGCAGTGGTAAGATGGGCAATACTTTTACTTGTGTAGTAGTATTAAAGGAGATGGTTTTTGAATTCGGTCCCATTGTCGGTGAACAAATGGCAAATGGATTCTTTTTACTCGTTTTCGATGACTGAGAAAAGCTGTTGGAGCAGTTTGGGTACGTCATATTTAAAAGTTAGAAACCAAACCCGTCGACAGCTCTAAGAAAATACTTGTAGCCTGACACTGAAGGGGGGGTGATTGGGCCACATAAGTCGATGTGAAAGTAATCGAGTTTTCTCAAAGCTCTTGGGAAGTGACCAAAAATGGATGGTCTGGTACATTGGATGAGGCCCACCATGCGACGGTAGTTGAATGGTGCCTGAGTTGGTATTTCGGACGGACCGTGTTTCAGGTCTTTCCAGTTTGATAGGAGAGGAATGTTGGTGGATCTATTATTGTTGAATTTAAATTTGACTAGCATGTTGTTGATATATTTGTCTTGTACTAGTGAAATTCGACCACCTGTTTGTGTGATTTGAATGCCCAGCGCATATTTTGCAACACGTAAATCTTCCATTTGGAAGATTTTAGAGATCTTTGACTTGAACTCGTCGGCCCACGTGCCTCCAAATAGGAGGTCATTGACATAAATGAAGAGGAAAAGTGGTTTATTCTTGTCGACTGATGTAAAGAGGCAGGGATCCGAGTGTGTTGGTTTGATTCCAATGATCTTGAGCTTTGTTCCAGCACCTTGGGCTCTGTTTTAGTCCATACAAAGATTTGTTGAGTTTTAGCACAGAAGAATTTGAGTTGAGTCCCAGTGTTGTTTGAATGTACAGGTCCTCCTCCCGTTTTCCGTTGAGGAAAGCACACCGGACGTCCATCATGATCTGGTGTACTTTGTATTGGTTTAGGGCACACAAGGTGAGTAGGATTTGTAAAGAAGCAAGTCTCCGGGTCGGTGAGAATACGTCGACATGATTGATTCCCTCTCGTTGGTTGAAACCTCTGACACATAGACGCGCCTTGTATTTGGGCAAGTTGCCGTCTTGATCAGTCTTTCTTTTAAACACCCACGTGGTCGACAATGGTCTAATGTCTTTTGATGGCGCAATGGGTGAGCATACTTCAAGTCTTGACATGTTGTCCAACTTGGTTTGAATCGCATCTTCCCAAAGTGGAGCATCGTTTCGACTGAGTGCTTCTTGGTAGGTTTGGGGGTCTTCAGATGCTAACATGGCAGCATTTGCTGAATTTCTTGTGCGTTGATTTGAATCCAGTATGTTTGATGTATCGATGTCACTCAATATTGGATGTGGTGGAGCAGTGGAAGTAGGGATCCATGAGAAGTTGTAGGATTTATAGGATCTAGGACTTTATTGCAGCTAATAGTAGTAAGAACTAGAAAAGAAAAAAGAAGAAGAAGAAATGAATAAGAGCAATAAACCAAGAAGAATAAGAAATAAGAAATACCTTCTTGTGATTCACAACTAGCTGGAGCTCGAGAGCAGACACGATATGAAAACAGGGTTCTTAAATGAAACAAAACAAGCCTAAAAAGGAAGAAAAGATAAAAAGAAAGATAAGAAACGAGTGAGTATGATTGATCAGGTTTTGAGAGATTGAGAGAGGAGAAAAGACAGGAAAAGAACAGAATGGGATCGAGGCGGAGACAAAGGTTTAAGATCGGTAATTTACCTCCACTTGATTGAATCGTAACTCCTCCTGAATCTGGTTGGTCTACTTGAGCCGTCTAGTCGATGTGAATCGTACAGTAAGGCGTTGTCGATAGTGAATTAAGGAATCGGGTGAAGCTTGAGGATGAGTAAAACTTTCAAGTTCTGTCGAGTTTGACTTGTCAAGTCAGATTCTGAGTTATGCAATTCAATATGAAAAGTGGGCGCGAGTCTTCGACATAAGCATCAGGATTATTTGATGACAGAAGTTTCTTCCACCGGGAGGAGGTTCTTCTGGATCAGATTCAAGAGAGTCAGACAGATTTTCGGTGGTTAGTCGTCTTTGGACAGATTCATTTTGGGATTTGTCTTCAGAGTGGAATTGACTTGACGAGTGACTTTATTCATTTGGTTGGGGCGACTGGTTGTTTCATCTGGAATCGTTGGAGAAGAGATAGGAAACAGCAAGTTTAATTCATTGTCATTTGATTTTTCAGATGACAAAGAAGGGAAGATGTGGTCATTAAATTTCACATGGTGAGAAATAACAACTTTACCTGTTTCCTTATCCAACACGCGGAACAACCTGTGCCCCGCTCCATATCCCAGGAAGACCCCAGCTGCTCCACGGCTCCTAAATTTCCCTGCTGACCTGTTCAAAAGGAAGATGGCTTCACATCCGAACGGATGGAGATAAGTAAGGTTTGGTTTTTTATTAAACCACATTTCTTGAGGAGAAAGAAATCCAATAGATTTACACAGGGAGATGTTTTCCAGATGCACTGCGCAATTGACGGCTTCGGCCAAGGATCGCAGGTCTAGACCAGAGTCTTTTAGAAGGCACCGAGCTTTTTTGACTGTTGTTCGATTTCCTCGTTCAGCGAAAGGGTTATTTTCTGGATGGTAGGGTGCTGTTGTCAGATGTTTGATTCCCTTTGAAGTGTAGTATGATGAGAGTTCTTTGTTTTTAAACTCCGCTCCATTGTTGGTCACGAGATGGCATATAGATTCACCCGATTCATTTTTGATGAATTTGAAAAAAAAAATCATGATCTACTGGACCTTGGATTTGAAAGTCAAGAATCGTACCCAGACATGATGTGAATGACCGTCGGCCGCGCGAAGGAAATATTTGTATCCGGAGATAGATGGAGGAGATATTGGGCTCCAGAGATCGATGTGGACAAAATCCAGTTTGCACTGGGGAGTGGGGAAGTGAATTTTGAATGGCTCCTTGTGTCTTTTTGAGATGTCACAAGTGGTGCAGGTGAAATTCTTTCGAGGTAGGTGAGGGAACATCTTGTAGAAATAGTCAATGAATGGAGAATGTTGAGTTTGTTGAGGTTTGGCTTGAGATTGATAGTGTAAGCAGAGTGAGACGTTCTATTGAGGACGGAATTTCCAAGTTCTAGTGATCCAGTAATGATTGTGTTGGAGGGGTCACTTGTTTGAAACAAGATTTTCCATTGGAAGTTGGGACGAGACCGTTTTTGATGAACGTGCCTAAACTGACTAGGTTGGAGGATAGATTGGGAACAAATAGTGAGTTTTTGAGGGTGATGATGGTGTTTGCGAACTCGATTCTGGCAGTACTGTGTCCAGCAGCTCGGACTTGAGATCTGTCGGCAAGGTACACTAGTTTGGAGCATTTTTCCAAATGAGGGAAAAAGCTTAGATTGTTGAACATGGAGGTGGTGGCACCAGATTACAGGATTAGTTTGTGTGGTTGTTGGATGTGGGAGATTTGGAGTGCCCTTGGTGGTTTGTCAGAGGAGTTGGAGTTCTTAAGGAGCGAGCATTCTGATTCGGAGTGGAATGGTTTTGGGTTATGATAGCCGGGGGAACACCGTGGACGATTGTACGCCTTCTTTCCTTTTCTGAAAGCAGCAAGGGCTTTTTTAGACTCCAACGACTCTTGATTTGTTTGGAGAAAGTTTCGAACATCCTTGACTAGAGTTTTGAGGGACAATGTCTTCTTTTTGTTTTGGCATTTCTTTAAAAGAAGTTCGCCGGTGCTGGTAAATTCAGGAAGGAGATTGAATAATTCCCACATGGCGATTACTGAGTTGAGTAATTTGGAGGGAGTTACTTTCTTATCATCGATAATCAGACAGAGTTTTCGACAGTTATCTGAGATAGAATTAAGAGTCGATTCAAGGTTATTGCCAGAGATGATTGAGGTAGGTAGCCTGGTTTTGGACTGTCTTCGGCTGATAATATTCATCCAATAGCTTCCAGAAGACTCTAGGATTGCCGTTAGACCCGTGGGAGAAACGAGCAGAGATTTTTGACTCGCAGTTTAAGACTAGTATTGCTAGAGCGTCCTCAGCATGGTCCGGATCAGCCTTGTCTCTGTGTTTAGCTTCGACATTGGATTCGGTACCGTTGACAAGTTTGAGTAAATGTTTTAATTGTAGTATTGCTGAAATCTTAAGTTTCCAATTGAGGTAGTTGGACACGGTTAGTTTAGTGCTGTCTTTGAGTCCGACAGCGAGGTCCACAATTGTGTTGGTTTATAAAGTAGGTTTGCCGAAGAAAGAAGGTGAAAGGGGTTGTTCTTCTGGTTTGATTGATCCTGTACGAGGGTGATCAGCGATTTCTTTAGCTAGCTCCGCGGGATTCATAGAGTTATCCGGTCTCATAATCTGTGAGAAGCAAAACAAGATAAAAGATCTTATGACAACAGAGATGCTCAAGATTTTCAGCTAGGGATTTTGGAGGGGAGCAGTGGGTGGTCGAACCTAAGTGAGAGATAGAAGAAGGAAACAGGATGAAGAAAAAAGAAATACATCTGAGATTGGACTAGACTAAGTACAAGAGTTTCACATCCCATGTCACACACATATCGCCAAATACTTTTCTATTTCTCTTACTTATGTCTTTTGGAAAGGTCACAGGTAGTGCATGTGAAATCCTTCTTAGGCAGAGTGGGAAACATTCTAAAAAGATATTTGGAAGATGGGTGCCCGGCAGCTTGATGCTTTATGTTGAGGGTGTTGGCGGTGGCTTTTAGGTCGATTCGGAGTGCTTTGTGAGATTTCTGGGAAATGATAAAGTTTCCCTGGCTAAGTGATCCTGTTAATACAATAGGGGGTTTCATAATTGAATTTTTTTGGTTCCAGGAGGTCGTGCAGGACCCAGGTTCCAGAAAAAATTAGCCTGCCAAATAATTAATCCTGTGCCACCAACGACCAAAACTCTCGTATTTTTATGCAGGAGCCAACAAACCTGGAAGTACAGGCGGCAAATATAACCACAATCCAGGGTCCCGAAAGTGGCTATTGAAACCACCAGCATGCCAAAACCCAAGAGTGGCCAGCAAGGAATACCTTTTGTGCCGGCAACTCTTGAGTTTCTTTTCACTACTCATACCATAAATCTCGGATGTCATCAACGATCCAGTCACTTCCTTGGGGTAACAACGGGGTCAAAGGCGATTTTAGTTGATGTGGTAAGCCAAACCTGAATGAAGCAAGTTATAGGACAACAACAATCACCAGGATATCGCATGGAAGACAGGCCCAGATCCCACTCAAAGCTCAAGAACACTCAAGTCACAGATGTTTCACAGACCAATCCTCAAAGTACCTCACCCACAAGTCAAACCAATTCCCCCTGGATGAAGATTTTCACCTGGACATATTCCACCTCTCTCTCTATAAGCTCATACCCACATGAAACAACCCATAAAACACAGTCCAAGTCATGTAACTCTTCCCCTACTCTCACACCCACAATCCAGCCACCTTATGAGAATTTTCACTCTTACCATTTTGTTCCATGACTTTCCATACCCACAACTTGACCATCAATTTTCAGCTTTGTTTCATTCTGCTTGGTTTCATACTTATCTCACCCACATGTTGGCTTCTGCCCATTTGCCCTGGATTTCACTATATAAGCTGCCTTGTTTTCCCTCCTCATTTGTTCCCCATCATAACATCTAGAATCATTCAGCAGCATTGATTAGTCTTGATCACCTTTATTAGAATTATTATTTAGTACCTTGTCATGAAGAATCATTCAGGAGCATTGATTAGCCTTGGTCACTTTTATTAGTTATAGTCAGTAGAATTATCATCACCTTTGATTACACCAGTAGCCAGTCTGGGTTTTCACCTTATCCCCTCATATATCTACCAATCATCAGCAGCATTGGTTAGTATTGAGCACAGTTTATTAGAGAATTAGTTTAGTAGTAGAAATACCCCACCATCATTACCTTAGATGACACCAGTATCCAGTCTGGGTATTCACCTCTTCCCCTGATATATAGAAATCTTCATCAGCCACATCTTTCTTTAAGAGTCCAATACTCTTATTCTTGTTTTACCTTACTCTCCCATCTATTACCAGAGAGGCAGCCCTTCAAGCTCTATTCTCCCCAAAGAGTAGTTCCACATTGACCACACAGTTTAACTGTGTTTCTCGACTGGCTTGAAGCCAACTACAAATGGTGGCGCCATGCAGGCGCAAAAAGTTTTCTTTGTCGTGAAATCATTGCCCAGATGGAACTTAATGGCATCACCCATCGCTGTACATCAGGTCAGATCAGGATGTGCCAGTTTTTTTTCATTCTCTTTCACGTTAACTGACTTCTGCTTGATGTCATTCGTTACAGAGATCTTGCTCAAGATCTGCATGCTTGAGGAGCACTATCTGACGGCTCAAGCATTAAAACAGCAAACTCGTGACAAAGATCTCACCAAAGAGGCCAACATGACTGATAGCAGTTTAGTTCAAAGTTAGTCGATTGAAAATCAAGTCACCATCTGGCCTGTATACTTACTTACCTTTATGCTTTGCAGCCCAAAATCCTCTTCAGAAACTGGTCCCAGCTTGACCGTATTATGGGACCCTACATGACCGCCATGGACAAGGCCAGCTACAAGATTAACTTTGACAAGTTACATGCAAAATTATACCCAAAAAAATTGTATTAGCCATCTTTTGTTTTTTAGACCTCTCACAATTTACCCCTGTTTCCCTTTTGTAATAAATTTTTGGCCACTATCCATTTGCTGCACACCGAGTTGTGACGTGTTTTGGTCAGTGAATGGCAGGCAGCTTTTACACATCTTGGCCTCTGTATCGTAAGGTGATTCTGAAAAGTTCATAGAACAGTTCAGAAAAATCTCACTTCCTTGAGCTGTTCTCCTCCAAGTCCAAGAACCATCAAGATGGTGCAAACATATAATAGGAAGAGGCTGATCACTGTGTTGCAAAGCTCCATTGAAAACCAAATCATGGAGATCGTTGTCAGTGATCTCCTGAGTGAAGACAGCCAATCCACTACTTCATCCGAGGGGAAGACAAATTCAGATTCAGATTCAAAGCAGGACAACGAGATGAATAAGTTAGAAATCAAATCCCAGATGCTTTCAGCCATCCTGACAAACTGCTATCTCGGGCCAAGACCAAAAGTCAGTTGGGACTTCTTGATGAATCACCTCGAAGAGAAGTGTTTCAAGCAATTCTTCCGCATGACCAGGAATTCCTTCCTGAAGCTGTGCAAACAAGTCTCAAACAACCAAGTTTTCCATAACTGTTCCAACCATCCCCAACGTCCTGTCATCGAACAAATGATTGTTTCTCTAAAACGACTCGGCTGTTACGGTAACACAGCTTCTGTTGGCATTCTCACAACGTTTTTTCACATTTCTGAAGGCACCGTGGAGTTATATACCAATTGCTGCATCATGGCGATCATGGACCTCAAACCACAACTTCTGGTTTGGCCAGACAACGGCACGCGACTGGAGATTTCTGGTGGCTTCAAAGAAACAGGATTCAATGGATGTGTAGGCTTGATCAATGGAACTTTGGTGGTTCTTAGCACGTGCCCCGAGCAAGATGGCCCAGATTACTACAGTCGGAAGGGGTTCTACGGGATTGTTACACTTTTGGTCTGTGATCAACATCACCTATGTTTACACAGGATGGCCAGGATGTTCACACGACCAACTGTAAATTCACAAAGACTCCAGAAAACTTCTTCTCAAGCGGGCAGTATCTTTTGGGCGACTCTGCTTTTGCGCCAACCTTAAACGTTGTTCCAGCATTCAAACGTCAGAAGAATTGGGTATTGACTGATGAAGATCACAACTTTAATTGGCATCATTCTGGAGTCCGAGTGGGCGTAGAGAACTGCATCGGTTTGCTGAAGAACCAACTCCAAAGCCTAAGGGGGTTGCGTCTGAGGATAGACAACAAAAAAGACCTGATACAAGTCAACTCGTGGATAATGGTGAGCTTGCTGAGCTGAAAGCCCATGCATAACATACTGTAACTAATAATTGATTTGTGGGTCTGTGACAGACTTTTTGCATTCTCCACAACTTCCTAAACCAGGGGGAAGACTATGACTTCAAAGAGAATGACATCAAATTGACCACAGGTGATCAGGCAGGCAATAGCCAAGAAGCATCGCTGCCAGGGAGCACAGCTGGGAGAACAAAGCAGCTGCAGATTATGGGACAGGCACAGGCATTCAGAGAAAACGGAGGGGTGGTGGACTATGCATAGTTTTAATCAGTTGATATGTGATGGAATAAACATTTTAATCATCATCTGGGAACATCACATCTCCATAAGCCTGACTATCCGTTAAGGTCTGGAGAAATTTTGGGTTATTGACCGGCAGGGACATGTCTTGGGCTATCAGACAAAGGGCCACTTATGGTACCAATACCTTTTGCAAGAGGTAGTTTGGCGCCAGGGGGCTAGCCAAATCTCTTGTGATATCTAGATACGTTTTGAGGTAAATCCAGGTGAGGGTTTTATGGATAATTGTGTAACCCTGGGGCCCATAGCTGGGCAAAGAAATAAAGTTAGCTTCATGTGAGGTATCTCCGAGGTTAAGACATCTTCTTGATAGCTTACTATCTGGGCTGCTTGACTTCAAAAGATGCCATGTCGTGATAAACACTTTGCAACTTAGTCGGCCCAAGAAGGTCCCATCGACTGCGAGCTGCTTCCAAGAAAACTGAAGGGGTTTGGCAATTGATCACTGACCATAAATGAAGCGTGAGCATTGGACCCAACTTTTGTTACAGATTAGCTTAACAATCTAGGAATATGTCCAAAAAAATTGACAAAGTAAGTAACTCACTGTTCAAGCGACTTAAAATCAATTTCAGCAGGCCATCCCTGCTCCTGACCCTTTGGAATTATTTCCGCCTGGGCACGATGTTGGAAAAAGTAATTAGTGGTCTCGGAGAACTAAAAAGTAATACCCATATGACTGTCAGCCAAGTACTAGGAGAGGGAAGAAGACACTGACTCACTGGAAGGTGGAGGCCCACTGGGTTTTCACTTGTATACCTTCAACGGATTTTTGGCTTGCTCATGAGGTAATCACCGAGCTTCAAGAGTTTTTCTGACTGTTTCTTGGGTAGCACTTCATCACAGAAGACACACAAGTCCTCTGTGATGCAGGATAGATGAGCCCTTTGCCAAGCAACCAGGCATGTTTCATAGAAAGACGTACCAGGGTGATGATTGGCAGGCTTTTCTGTGAATCCTTCATGTTCCAAAAACAAATCTGGATCAGCTGTTCCTCGGAAGTCTCGGAAAGTGGGGTGGATCAATTCTTGTGAACACTCGATTGAAGGCAGTCCACATCTTGCCAGTGCACCATTTACATGAGATAATAGATCAACACCTTTCTCTGGGATGACGGGTTCAGGTGGTGGGGTAGGAATGAGAGAGAGTTTTCATTCTTGCTTTTTGGGGGGCTTCCCAGAGTCAGGCATGGGTTGGTATCAGTAGATTTCTTGTGCTTTGATTTGGATTTTTTCCGAGACTTCTTGGTTTTTTTTCAGGGCTCAAACTGAAATTTAAATTTGAGTTTTTCAAGTGATTCTAGCATCCTGTGGGATAAGTCAGAAGGAAGTTAGAAACTTGAAAGCCCAACTGTTGTTCCAACAGTCGGGCTTTCAAGTGGATCTGGAGATGAAACGGTATTCTCAATACAGCCTTGGGCTCACTTTTAATCTCACCAGGAAGGCACTTGTCTCACAAGAACTTATAAAAACCAAGCTGGAATGTATTTTGGTGAAGTAGGGGACATAGTATGCTTGATAGCATGAATGGAAGCAACATATGTGCTGAAGGGACAAAAGGTATGGGCTGGAAAGAGGGAAAGCGTGAACAAAAGAGAGGAAATGAGAGCAGCTTGCTTCTGTCTCACGAGTCAGAGGATGAATCTGCATCCTCACTGGAGGAGGCCATCATGTCTCGGCTACCTCCAGCTACAAATTGGTCATCGAGTAACTTGTCAATAGCCTCTTGGGAGTGACCAAGGTCCTTCAACTTCTGGACAAAGGTGAACCGAGTCCGTATCTTGGTCATCTCTGCTTGTTTGATCTTCAAACAAGCTTCCATCTCGGCCAACTGGAGACATCGGTCTTCCTGTTTGAGCTTCTTCTTCTGACAAGCAGCCTCAATTTTTGCTCGCTTGCTTCCTTACTACCGCCTGTTTCAACAAGTCCCTTTCCTGGCGAGCTTGAAAGACTTTCAGGCAATGTTCACGGGTCTTGGACATCATTTTCTCCAATCCAGTGAGGTTGACACCTGTGTCAAAAAGGTTGCATTAGTCATTTACAGACATTCATCATTGGAAGAGGAATTGTGCTCATTCTTGGGCGCAGATTTCCTTTTGACCCCTCCAGTACGAACCACTGGGGTAGCTTCGCCCGCAGGAGATGAAGTGCGACCAACTGCGGCATCATCTTCATCTAGTTCTTCTTCTAGGTTATCATTTGGCTCAGACATGAGCTGGCGAGCAGATGACGGGCCATTGGGGTCGCTGGCAGTCTGTTGGCGGAGAAGACTGGGATTTACATCGTCGACTGATTTGGTTGCCACAGGTTTGAGAGCCCATGATGGGATTCAATTCATCCCAGTACTTGCATATTTTGACCAGTGCGTCTGGGAAGATTGATATTCAGTTGTGTAAATGATTAATAAATGGATTGGGGGAAACGATGGGCTTACTTGGAAGGTTTTTTGTGCCATTTTCAATGTCTTTGTCTAAGAGGCCTGACCCAGTATTCTGAAGAAAGTCACTGGCCTTGGAGTGAGAGTTCTGCAGCTCTTGAAGCTTAGTCTGAATGCCTTTGTTGTCACGATGGGTGATTCCGGCATCGGCCATCTTGGTGAGTATCCTTGGTGGAGCCGGTTTTTGTATCCCCGCGCCATCAGGAGTAGTTCCCATTGGCTGCAAACCAGTCAAGGAGTATTTGAATACTTGTAAGTGATCCGGTGCCATCTTTCTCCCAAGGTACCGGTTGCTTCTTCTTCTTTTCCTGGGGGAGCCGTGGCATGTGGTCGGGTTTTGATGGGGTTTATGTTGAGGTTAAATTTGTGAAGCGAAAAAAAAGGAATTGGTGCGAGAGAAAAAAAAATGTGGTTTCGAGGGTGAGATGGGGTAACAAATTTTGAAAAAGAAGAGGGGATTGGGAGAAACCTTGTTGTTCAGGGACAAAATCCAGGAATTCCAGGCCTATTTTTTTTTCTGGAACAAGGTTCCTGGAGGCACGCAGGACCGCAGAAAGTGTTCCAGCTCGTTGATTTTTCCTGGAATTTGCAACCTGCGCGACCTCCTGGGGGAATTTTGATTTTCGTGGTTGCACAGCTTGAATAGGTCCTTTCCATGACTTGAGAGCATATACCCATTTTGGATGAAGGTACTTAAGCTTATGAGATTAGAGGTGAGGGAATTTTTGAGAAGAAGTTTGGAGTGTGGGAGTTTGATGAGCGCTGTCCCGTGGCCACTGGCGCAGATAGTTGATCCGTTTGCCAGAAAGACACATTCCGAGGATTTGACTAGTATTTGGAACACTGACGGGTCTTTAAACATGGAAGTGGTTTCACCAGAGTCTAGGACAGTCTCTTGAGTACTGTTGATGTGTGATGCTTGAAGCGCTCTAGTGGGATTTTTGTTTGTGCTGGGAGATTTGAGAAAAGAACACTCCGCTTTGCTGTGTTGAGTTTTGAGAGTGTGAAAGCCAGGAGAACACAGAGGGCTGTTGTACAAGTTCTTTGGTTTTCGAAAGGCAGCTAGCACTTTGTTTGTTTCTTGAGACTCCTTGTTTCGTTGAAGGAAGGTTCGGACATCTTCAACCAAAATCTTGAGAGATAAGCCTTTTTTATCTATCTGACACTTTAGTCATTCTACGGTGGAGGTGAACTCAGGGGGTAATTTGAATAGCACCCAGTTCAGGGTGACTGAGTCAAGGAGTTCTGAGGGGAAACCTTGTTATCATTGATGATTGAACAAAGCATTCAACAGTTGTCTGCAATGGAATTCAGTGTGGCTTCCAGATTGTTGGAGGTGATTACAGTTGAGAAGATCCAATTAAGATATGTAGCTTGGTTTTGTACCGTTTTTGGTTGATATTACTTGTCCAGCAGGGTCCAGAACTTAGAAGGATCTCTATTTGCCTCATGAGAGAATCGAGCTGTAATTATTGAATCACAATTCAGGACAAGGATAGCGAGGCTATCCTCACGGCGATCAGGATCACATTCATCTCGTTTTTGGGCATTGGAGGGGGTTTCAGTTCTGTTCACTAATTTCAGGAGGTGTTTCAGTTGAAGGATAGCTGAGATTTTGATCTTCCAATCCAGGTAGTTGGTTCCAGATAGTTTAGAACTGTCCTTAAGTTTGACAGCAAGTTCCACCATGTTGTGGTACGGATAGTATGTCATAGGATTTGGTTTTGAAGTGTCTTCTGAAGGGGATTTGGGTGATTGGTAAGGTGACTCGGAAGATTCAGACTTTTTAGGAGTCTTGTCAGTAGGAGATGCAGCGGGATTCATAAGAGATTATCCGGTCTCATAATCTGTGAGAAGTGAAAATAAAGGTGATAACCCTTAGAACAATAGTAGCCGGGTGGGTATTGTCAGCTTGGGTTGAGTAGTGGACAGGAGAAGCAGATTGAACCTGAATACGAGTGAGAAGGGAGAAAACAGGATGAAAAAAAAAAAACAGTACAACATCTAAGATTGAGCTAAACTAAATACAACAAGTTCACGCGCGGTTCCCAGGGCTGTCACAAGTTTCAATTTCATCTTTCTGTTTCTCACAGTGGGGATATTATTATACATGAAAGGCTGTGTTGATTGGTTTTCCCTGGTTTTGGTGGCTGTGTTGGTAATTGAGTGGAATATGTAATGAGTGTGTTATGAGGACTGAGGTTGGCCAAGTGGGATATGTTTATTGACTATAACTTCTAAGAGCATCTCCACTGCGGGGTAGAAAGTGCGAGTGGAAACTTGTTTTCCACCCCGCACTTGAAAAAGGGGCCAGCTAAAACCACAGCCCCAATTTGCTAAAAGGACGCCTCCGGTGAGGCGTCCTTTGGTGTGCACGCCACATTCTGGGAGTCCATTGACCATGGAGGCCCCAAATGGGACATACCGGCCTTCCATGTCCCCAATGGGACGTTCAAGGCTGGGCACGCCCCATGAGTGGGGCGTGCACAACCATGCACACCCCACAGGATGTTTTTGTCCCAGATCAAAGGGTGTTCCCAGTTTGGCACACCCTAAATCCGTGGTGTGCATGCCAATGCACACTACAGGTCGTCCATGTGCGGCTTGGAAGACGTGGACGGGGTAACAAGCCAAGCCGAGGGTGTACAGGATCATGCAGGCCCCGCAGCATGCCTGACAGGGAGTGGGAGCAATCTCTCCTCATCCCTCCAGGACCGGTCGGTCTCACCATGGTAAATAAGGAGGATATGGCTGACCAGTGACAGAAAAATTACAAAGGGGTTTGTACTGTTGCTGTCACTGGTCCGCCATATCCCCCATATTTCCCCTGGTGTCTTGGAGGGATGAGAGGATAGTACAATCTCTCCCCATCCCTCCAGGACTGGTCGGTCTTGGAGGGATAAGGAGAGAGTGTATTCTCTCCTCATGCCTCCAGGACCGGTCGGTCTTGGAGGGATAAGGAGAGAGTGTACTCTCTCCTTATCCCTCCAGAACCGGTCGGTCTTGGAGGGATAAGGAGAGAGTGTACTCTCTCCTTATCCCTCCAGGATCGGTCGGTCTTGGAGGGATAAGGAGAGAGTGTACTCTCTCCTTATCCCTCCAGGATCGGTCGGTCTTGGAGAGATAAGGAGAGAGTGTACTCTCTCCTTATCCCTCCAGGACCGGTCGGTCTTGGAGGGATGAGAAGAGAGTACACTCTCTCCTTATCCCTCCAAGACCAACCTACACTCTCTCCTTATCCCTTCAAGACCGACCGGTCCTGGAGGGATGAGGAGAGAGTGTACTCTCTCCTTATCCCTCCAAGATCAATAGGTCCTGGTGGGATAAGGTGAGAGTACACTCTCTCCTCATCCCTCCAAGACCGACTGGTCCTGGAGGGATGAGAGGAGAGTGTACTCTCTCCCTCCTGTCTCCTCGGTTGTGCACACCTCGTATTGAGGTGTGCCCTCATTTGCCCAAGGCGGGGCGTGCATAGCCATGTAGACCCTGACTTGAGCAAGGCCAGGCATCCATGGGGGATGTATGCCTTGACTTGAGGCATGCATACCCAATGCAACCCAGTTGTGGGTCCTGTCTGGGGCGTGCACGCCACATTTTGGGTGTGCGAGGGCGTGGTTTTAGCCGGCCCCTTGAAAAATTGCACTCCACCGGGGGTGAAATGTGAACCTAAATTTGCTGTGAGTGTAAAAAACATCAACACAAGTGTAGTTCTAGCTCCCCTCTACATCCTGTGATATCCCCCTCCCTGTGTGAAACCCACACCACACATCCCGTGATTCACCCCAAATCAATGAAAGTTCACAATTATTTGCATGCCGGTTTACACTCCACCAGTGCACAGCACACAAGGTTTTAACCTTAAAAGTAAAATTTTGGGATGCATTGCGCGAGTTTTCCACCCCGCAGTGGAGATGCTCTAATCCAGTGGAGCTAAGAACAAGCCTTCAGTGGCAACACAGTGTGATTTGAGCTTTAGAATCCAGTTTTTGAGTCATAATTGAGTAAACATGACAGCTGAAATTTGTAGCAGGAAAAAAACTTTACATTTTAACAAGAGAGAATACCACACTGGTGTTCTATTTACTAAGTCCTCAAACATACTGTGTTTCTGATTTCCTGAACAGCTCATTTTCCTGTGGCCTCAGGCTTTAGGCCACAATTGGTTCATACAATTCATCAATAGGCACAGATACAAAGTCACCTCATCATTTGTTATTGTATTTTCTGGGGATCCTGAAAGAGTCCCTGTTACAGACTCTGCACAATTGTTTATGTGTTTTGCAAGTCTGATTTTCATTTTTTGATGCACAAAATTTAAAACCATGGTGTTTGGGATTGGGATGGGGAAACATAAAAGTTATATGCAGTGAAGGAATGGGATTGATAAAAGAGATAGGCAGTAAGTGTGTATTTTTAGTTGCATTTCAATCCAACGGTATGTGTAGTGACCAGAGAAAAAAGAAACCTTTAGTCATTTGGCCTCATGTGCATTCCATTTCAAATATGGTAAATCAGACTTTTCATAGGACAAAGATAAAAAAATCCAGTGGCCGATAATACTTTGAATGAGCAACCGAGGATATGAGAGACAAGACAGGCAAATGAGATTGATATAACTGTTATGAAGGAGTTGGTGAAGGCAAACGTGAAACAATAAAAAATATGATAATCGAATGAGGAAAAAAATAAAGAAAGACAGAAAACAAGGGTTATGTATAGAGAAAGAAAAAGAAAGAAAAGCCCTTGACTCCCATGATCTCTTCTTGATCATTATTTCACATCACCAATGACATCAATGTACTACTTCATTCCACTTTCACACCCTTATAAGTCATTTCAAGGCAGGCTTGATTTGTGTTATGAAATTTATGTAAATTTTAGGCAGATTTGATCTATGGTGAACAAGATGCAGGCAATGGAAAGACTTTCACAAGCTTTAATTTACTCACCAATTGTTTAATAGAAGTAATCTTATATATCATTTCAGGAACGACAACCTGTAAGAGAACAAACAAGTCCTAACATACTGGTGACAGTCATAATCATTGCTGATATTCCACATTCTGAAGCATTGTTTGGTTTGAATGTGAGTGCACTTGCATTGCAGTGACAACATCCGGTTTTGTGTAAAAGTGTACCATCTTCATCATATACTTCCATCCTACCACAATAATAACTGGGGTCACAGACTTCTTTATTTAATTTGATGAACTGTCCCTTGTCAGTGAGCTGGTAAGGAAATCCGGTTTCATGGTTTTTGATGAAAGGAGTAATCTTTTCCTGTTGTTCAGGACTTGGAATTCTCATTTTTGGGGTTATATCGGGTGCTTGCATTGGCGCTGCTTCTTCTACATGAGTGGGAAACGGTGGCTCAAGCAATTTGCGGTGTCGAACAGGGTTTTCAAAAAACATTCCATATTGTTGGATGGGACTCGGAGCACTCGCAACTCCCTCAAAATGTTGTATCAACGGTGCCGGGGCTGCCATTGTATAAGATAACGCATGGCATAGTACTGCTAAAATCGAAATCTTCAACATTTTTGATGATTCCTGATTTCTTGATGATATACATAATAGAGGGTTAAAAAGGACACGAAGAAGTTTTAAAATTCGGAACTCAGGAAGAGTCTCAGTCAACTAATGTTTCATGAAGGCTTGAAAATATGTGAAAGAATTTGACAGACCTTGACTCTTGTACTGCCTTAGTTTTGGTAAAAGGTTCAAGTAACGCACTGAGAGAAACTACCAAATAAGCAGATAAAAAAAATCAAAACAAGACGTTGGCCGATAAGGAGGTGGTCTCGACTGACATACTGGCTTCTTTACATATCCAAGAATGGTAGTCTTGACTCTAGATATTTCCAGCGATTGACTTTCTTGTGAGATCTTTAGGTGCAGTGAAGTAGAATGTTTTATGGATTTCAAAATTGAAACCAGCTTTTAAAATCGAAAAAATAGTAATGTGGAGTGGGGGAGAAATATGCTGATGGTTTCGGTTGTGCTCTGCAACCTATATGGTGTTGCATCATTTATCCTTCGAAGTACACAAAGTAGTGCTGCGCTTATAGAGGGGTTTGGCCGTGTGTTCACTTTGTTTGACAATTACCGCTGCACCTTCCATGTTCCAGCAAAGATGGTGTCTTGAACAGAAACTCAGGTACTCCCCATCGTGCTAACGGCAGTACTTCAACTTCCGAGCG
This sequence comes from Puccinia horiana, assembly GCA_001624995.1. NCBI lineage: Eukaryota > Fungi > Basidiomycota > Pucciniomycetes > Pucciniales > Pucciniaceae > Puccinia > Puccinia horiana. The sequence continues at coordinate 1,562,457 of LWDY01000014.1, forward strand.
TTTTATCATTTCAACTTGAATTCAAAGATGAAATATATTTATGTATCAATGGCGAAAGTTTGTTTCACTACCTATAAAACCACTCTATGTACCATGTTGCTTATGTGCCTCGTATCTTTCCGGCCCCCTGCCGGGTTCCTCATTTTAGACATATTTATGTACTTATTTATGTATCCGGTATCTAAAACCTGATGTTTGAAAGAAAACCCGGATCTTCGCCGCAGCAAAAAGGCGATTTTCCCTGATTTTACATAAGCCGGTTCCGCTAGACGACATATGCCGGGGTCCTGACCTCTCCGCTTCCTCCCTCTCTGACAACACAAAACCGAAAAAATGAAAGCGACGACCATCCGCAAAACAGTCAAGAAGGACCTCATCCAGCGAGCAACCAACCCATTCATCACGCAATACTCTCCACCCACACCCACACCCACCAACACAGCAGCAAGAACGGACCGCACTTCTCAGCTAACCGCGCTCACCGTCGCCATCAAGGATATCTTCTGTACCAATCGATCACTCACTAGCTGTTCCAGTGCTACACTGCAAGGTATTCTAGCCTCACTTGGATCCAAGTAATCAATCGATCTCATACGTTGCTCGTCTTGCAGACTTCAAACCGCCCTACGACGCCCATGTCGTCTCTCAACTTCGCAAACATGGGGCTAAGATTGTGGGGAAGACGAACATGGACGAGTTTTCGATGGGGTAACTAAGCCTCTGGATCCTTCGAGATGGTTATCCAAGCTGGTCTGATTTACATCTTTGCATGACCCACAGAACCGCGAGCACGTTTTCGCACTATGGGCCGGTCATCAATCCCCATGGATTTTGTCCGAAACGACAGACGATGATCGAGCGACGTTCGGCGGGCGGAAGTTCGGGCGGGTCGGCCGCAGCGGTGGCAGCAGGCTTGTGCGATATGTTGAGTGTGGTTGTATGTTTATTTGACGGCGCGATCGGGTGTTGAATGGACAAAGTGAATTAAGATTGGAATGAATTTCTAGCGGGATCGGATCTGATACAGGTGGTTCGATTCGGCTGCCTGGTGCACATTGCGGCCTCCTCGCTCTGAAACCGTCGTATGGACTGATCTCAAGATTCGGGATGATCCAATACTCGACCAGTCTCGATACCGTCGGCATCCTGGCCCGATCGACCGATCTGATTCGCAAGACTTTCGGTAGGCTCTTGGCCCTTTTTGTTCCTGGTCTTTCATTCACCTTCTCTCATCTCCTTCCTTTTCCCTTCGTAGATTGTCTTACTCCCTACGATCATCGTGATCCTACTTCTATTCCCCTCAAATACCGTCGGAAATCTGCTGAGATCAATCGGCTGTGGGAAAGCCGTTTCGCCCCCCAATCAGGGGATCTTTCCAACATACGCATCGGCGTACCAATCGTCAGTTCCTCTCTCAAAAAGTCTCTCCCAAAACGACACCTGAGTTTTTTTTTTCCTTTTTTGAGAATAGGAATACTTTACGACAGATGTTTCGGAAGAGATTTTAAATGCATTCAGGACCACTGTTGACTACTTAAAAAAAAGAGGGGCCGAATTCGTATCAGTTTCTTTACCATCAACAAGGAGTTGTTTAGGAGCGTATTACGTGATTGCAAGCGCCGAAGCCAGTAGCAATCTTGCTCGTTATTCTGGATTACACTTTGGTTAGAAAAAAAGAAATATCCCTTCCTTCTCTACGATTAATTCGCTTTTTTGTGGAGGGATATCTTCTCGACTGATTTTTTATTGGTATGTGTTTAGGGAAAAGGAGCTCTGTTGATCTTCCTTCTCATACCCCGAGTTCATCTACTCCTTCTCATCTCTACTCGAGTACAAGGACAGAATTCTTTGGTGACGAAGTTAAACGTCGAATACTATTGGGATCATATGCGCTCTCATCGAGGTGAATATTCATTCTATGATTCCATACATGATTTTTGTGATAATTGAATTCGGGTATATAACACAGTGGGATGAAGAACTACTTCATCCAAGCCCAAAAAGTACGACTGCAAGTATCGGAAGAGTACAGCCGAACGTTCCGGATCCCAAATCCGTTAAAGGCTGAAGAAGAAGAAAAGGATATCAGAGAAGAGGGAGTAGATGTCTTGTTAACCCCGGCCACTTTGAGCGGTCCCAAAGGGTTGGAGGATGGCCAAGTAGAGAGTTGGAGCCAGGACCAGTTGTTGGTTCCTGCTAGCTTGGCCGGCTTGCCCGCACTCGTCGTGCCCGTCTATAAACCTCACCTTCCTTCTTGGCCTCTCGCTCTTCAACTCATCGGTCAATGGGGCTCTGAAGGTCGTCTTTTTCATATCGGCGCGGTACTTGAACAAATCGCTTGTCAACAACCAGCACCAGATAATTAATTGCTCTTTGCTTTCTCGTTTTCATTCTCTTCCTGACACTAATGGTTCATTGTGTGATCTCTCTTTGTCTCAGAGACAAGAGTGGGTTAGCGATGGAAGTGAGCGTTTTTTGTATGAACGGTGTGCACCCAGATTGGCTATATCAATACAAGGAACTCAGGAATGAGAGGCGGAAGAAGGGGAGGAAGCCAAGAGAGACTGTAGATCGGGAATAGCCCGCGCCTTGTCGACTAGAAAGAAGGCGTCCAAAGAAGATGGCTGAGAGGCGGATTGATCGAGGGAGTGGTTGATGTTGGAAGTGGTGGAATGAGGTCCAGAAGAAGAGTGTGGTTGATTAGCAGTGGCAGTAGGGAAGAGAAGATGGTCTAAGCCAGGGCCGGTTTTCTGGATGACTTTGCGAGTCATGCCTATTGCTTCAGAAACCAATTCGTGAGTGAGTGGGTCAGGCTGACCGAGGACTGGAATCGTCACAACACGCGGAGAAGAAGAGGGTGTGGAAGAGGGGGATGTGGAAGAGGTGGTTGGATGGGGAAGGCCGGTGAGGAAGCATTTGGTGGAGAGATACGCGTTTCGGAGTCGGTTGAGTTGGGTAGGATCGCAGAGTGAAAGCGGAAGATTAGAGAAAGAGGTGTCGAGTTCGAGCTTGGTAGACTGGATCGATTTGAGAAGAGCGGGAGAAGTGGAGAAGGTCTTGGTTGAAGGAGGAGAAGAAGAAGAAGTTTGTTGTTGAGTGTCGATGGGATGAAGATCGAGAGAGGAGCTGGTGTCGAAGGGAGAGAGTCGATTGGTAGGTAAGGGAGGATAGGTCAGGGCAGTTTGAGTGGGTTGGATGATGAAGGCATGGTGTTGGTTCAAGTTGTTGATGACTTGGTAGACCGAATCCGAGGGCTTGATGGTGGGAGGAGGAGGGCCAAAGATATTAGGATCTAGATGAGCACGATGTTTGAAGGCCTGCTGTTCGCTTGATTTTGCAGTGTGTTGTTGTTGTTGTGATTGTTGTAGTTGTGGTTGTTGTTGAAAGGATTGGTCGGAAGAGTCTTGATTGAAGTACTGGTTCAAATGTTCTGCGATGTTTTGTGGGAAATGGTCTAGATAAGACTTAGTGATTGGATCGATGATGATGAATAGTTTAGGTCCTAGTACAGAATGGGTAGGCTGAGTGCCCCAGAAAGCCCAGAGAGTGAAGATGGTAGCGACTTGGATGATTGGATGAGAGTTTGGTTGTAAATGTTTTAGTAGTAGTCTGATGAGAGTGTTGAACCAATGTTTTCTGAGCGCAGGGTCGACGACGGAAAGATGTATATAAATCCAACCTAGTCTACTGTAGATCGATTTAAATTTTAGGAATGGGCCGTTTGAGGAGTACTTCTTGTTATGGGTTTTCGTTACAGAGTCTTGGTAAGTGTTCAGCAGTCGTTGGATGTCGTGTTCTGCTTTGGCGATGAATGACTGTGAGCTGAAGTAGAACTGTGGGCTGATTGATTCTGGCTGTCGCAGTGAAGGAAGAGAGTACATAGGCATTCTTAAATACTTTCTTATTGGACTTATGTGTTCTGACGATAAGACACGTCACAGTCAGCTCGGCACGGCAAGATTCGGTTCCATCTCGAGAGGAACCGTGTGATTATAAACTAAATACAAGACGCACCGCAGACAGGTAGGGTTATGGAACAATGAAATGAAGAATCCATAATATTGGTTGAGCCCCAGGTATTCTCAGTTAACGTTCCAACTGTGTCTTCAACTCTAACACTTCTTCAAACACAAAACATATTCCACACAATCCGAACACCATCAAATATCCGGCTGCACTTCATATCCGAGGGATCTATGTATTGGCCGATCAAAATGGGGCAGACAACTAGGATCAAAAACATCTTGGTATCAGAAATCACCGGAGGTAGTCATTGTACCTGTGACTCAACACTCAAAAAATGATGAACACTTGATTGCGAGTTAAATATCAGAGCACAAAGGGGCCTTTGAAATCTGATGTGTCACTTGGCTTCCAAGTTTTCATTGATTTTTTTATGGTGCAGCTCAACATTTCCACAATCTATTTACATGAAGGGTCATCTCATCCATAGCCTCAGCTGTGGATCTTTGGATTTTCAACAACATTAACAAAACATTTTTTTAGTAAAATCACAAGGATAAACAATTATCTCAATCCATAGGTAAGCCTAATCAAATTTGGCTCTATATGATTTCCCTTTTCTAACATTTTGGTTATTTGCATAATTATGCCAGCTACCTTAAGTACTTGCTTAACTCATACCCCAATAATAAGATTGTTCAAGCTTCAAATTATCACTCTAAAACAAAATCCAAAATTATATTCTGAAAACATATTAAATAACTTGATGGTATTTCTTTCAATTTTTTTTTGGCAGAGGAATCCAGAGACATAAAATCATACACAACACATAAAATGAGCTGAGAGAAAAAAACTGGAAGCCCAAGTGAGCTTGGTCTTGACCTCTGATGAACAATCTCCTCAAATGGATGGGCGAGCATATGATCAAGCCCCAAGTTTAATTGGGATTAACCAATCCATCTAGTCTTCAACAGATTAGATAACCACACAATGGTAATCTTTCAAGATAATCCATGATCTAGAACCACAAAAATTAATCAAAACTTGACATCAACTGACACACCAAAATACAAAGGCCCCT